>OX451737.1:360773128-361471186 GCA_948472305.1 Vicia faba
CAACCTAGAGCTCAGTGTGAAGCAACGGTTGACTCAAATGCTACATGATTATATGGAGATCTTTGCCTGGTCCTACGAAGACATGCCCGGGTTGGATACCGATATTGTGGTCCATCACTTGCCTACTAAGGAAGACTGCCCTCCGGTTAAACAAAAGGTCCGCCGTATGCGTCCAGAGATGTCTGAGAAGATTAAAGCCGAGGTTATGAAACAGTTTGATGCTGGGTTCCTTGCAGTGACTTCTTACCCTCAGTGGGTTGCTAATGTAGTGCCGGTACCAAAGAAAGACGGTAAGGTCAGAATGTGTGTCGACTACAGGGATCTGAACAGGGCCAGCCCCAAGGATGACTTCCCCCTACCTCACATTGATGTCCTTGTTGACAATACAGCTCAACATAAGGTGTTCTCTTTCATGGATGGCTTTTCAGGTTACAATCAGATCAAGATGGCACCTGAAGACATGGAGAAGACTACATTTGTTACTCAGTGGGGCACCTTCTGTTACAAGGTCATGCCTTTTGGACTAAAGAACGCTGGGGCAACCTACCAACGTGCCATGGTTGCTCTATTTCATGACATGATCCATCATGAGATAGAAGTGTATGTGGACGACATGATCGCAAGGTCCCAGACTGAGGAAGAGCACCTAGATCATCTGCAGAAATTATTTGACCGTCTGAAGTTGTACAAGCTGAGGTTGAACCCGAACAAGTGCACCTTCGGGGTAAGATCTGGAAAGTTGCTAGGCTTCGTGGTAAGTGATAAGGGCATTCAAGTGGACCCTGCTAAGGTTAAATCTATTCAAGAGATGCCAGTTCCTAAGACAGAGAAGGAAGTCAGAGGCTTTTTAGGACGCCTGAATTACATTGCTCGATTCATCTCGCACCTGACTGCTACATGTGAGCCAATCTTCAAACTGCTGAAGAAAGATCAGGTAGTACGTTGGAATGATGAATGTCAGGCTGCCTTTAACAGAATCAAAGAGTATCTCCAAGAACCACCCATCCTTATGCCACCGGTTGAAGGGAGACCTCTGATATTATACCTGACAGTACTTGACAACTCGATGGGGTGTGTGCTGGGGCAGCATGACGAGTCTGGCCGAAAAGAGCATGCCATTTATTACCTTAGCAAAAAGTTTACCGACTGTGAGACCCGATACTCACTGCTTGAGAAAACTTGCTGCGCTTTGGTATGGGCCGCTCGCCGGCTGAGACAGTATATGCTGACTCATACCACCTTGTTGATCTCAAAGATGGATCCTATAAAGTACATATTTGAAAAGCCTGCTCTGTCTGGGAGAATAGCAAGATGGAAAATGATCTTGACGGAATACGACATTCAGTATACGACCCAGAAAGCCATCAAGGGAAGTGTATTGGCAGACCATTTGGCACATCAGGCAGTCGACGATTATCAGTCAATGAATTTCGAGTTCCCGGATGAGAGCATTATGATAATAACTGATTGTGAAGTACCTGGACCGGATGAAGGACCTGAGGAAGGATCCCGATGGTCTATGCACTTTGACGAAGCCTCCAATGCTTTGGGAAACGGTATCGGCGCTGTAATCATATCACCGCAAGGCACTCATACTCCGCTCACTGCCCGACTATGCTTCAACTGTACCAACAACATGGCAGAGTATGAGGCGTGCATCATGGGTCTTCAAGCTGCGATCGACCTAAGGATCAAGTTTCTGAGTGTCTTCGGAGATTCCGCTCTCGTGATCAATCAGATCAAAGGAGAGTGGGATACGAAACATCCGAACCTTATTCCTTACAGAGAATGTGTGTTGACCTTGATCCCCCACTTCACGAAGATAATCTTTGAACACTTTCCAAGAGAGGAGAATCAGCTGGCGGACGCGTTAGCTACAATGTCTTCTATGTTCAAAGTTAAATGGGATAATGAGGCTCCCCAGATCATCATCTGGAAACTGGACGAACCGGCATACTGTTGCGATCTCGAGACTGAATTGGTGACTGAGAAGCCTTGGTACCATGAGGTAAAGAGATATTTGGAAGCTCAGGAATACCCTGAAGGTGCCTCAGTCAATGATAAGAAGTTCCTGAGAAGGTTCGCGGCAAAGTTCTTCCTTAGCAACGACATCTTGTACAAGCGAAACCATGATTCAACCTTACTGCGTTGTGTGGATAAAACTGAAGCAGAAAGGATCATGGAGGAGCTACATGAAGTGACCTTTGGTACACATTCCAGTGGGCACACCATGGCTAAAAAGATCCTTTGGGCAGGGTATTTCTGGTCCACAATGGAAGCTGACTGCTATCAACATTCTCGGACATGCCACAAGTGCCAGATATACGCAGACAAGGTGCATGTTCCTCCAGTTCCTTTGAATGTTCTGACTGCACCTTGGCCGTTTGCAATGTGGGGCATAGACATGATCGGTGAGATTAAACCTACGGCATCTAATGGGCATCGCTTCATCCTGGTAGCGATTGATTATTTTACAAAGTGGGTTGAAGCAGCTTCATACGCTACGGTGACCAAGACTGTTGTGGCACGGTTCATCCGACATAATCTGATCTGCCGGTACGGCGTCCCAGAGAGGATCATTACAGACAATGGTACCAATCTGAATAATAAGATGATCACTGAGCTCTGCGAGCAGTTCAAAATACAGCACCATAATTCTTCTCCTTACAGACCGAAGATGAATGGGGCTGTAGAAGCAGCAAATAAGAACATTAAGAAAATCGTGCAGAAGATGACAGTGACTTATAAAGATTGGCACGAGATGTTACCGTTCGCTCTACATGGGTACCGTACCTCAGCCCGGACGTCAACCGGGGCAACTCCTTTCTCTTTGGTTTATGGTATGGAGGCAGTCTTACCAATCGAAGTGCAAATACCCTCTCTCCGAATAATGAAGGATGCAAATCTGAACGAGGATGATTGGATCCAGACACGACTTGATCAGCTCAACCTTATTGATGAGAAGAGACTTGCTGCTATCTGCCATGGTCAGACGTATCAGAAACGGATGATCAGGGCATTTAACAAAAAAGTCAGACCACAGGAATATCAAGTTGGGGATCTGGTAATCAAGCGAATCATCCTTCCTCAGAGTGATCCAAGGGGAAAATGGACCCCTACGTATGAAGGACCATTTGTGGTTAAACATGTGTTCTCAGGAGGAGCCATGATTCTAACCAACATGGACGGTGACGACCTTCCTCACCCCGCCAATACAGACATAGTAAAAAGATACTACGCATAAAAAGACCCGCTAGGCTGACATGCCTAGGCAAAAATTAGGGCTTCCCGGCGAACCAAAAGGGTTCGGGAAAAATGAAGGGATAAAATGAAAAAAATCTGTACACCCGGCAAGTCGAAAACCTGAAAAGGCGGCTTGGGCAAAAATGGGTATCCCGGTGGACTGAAAACCCGAAAGGGCGGTCCAGGCAAAAGTTAGGGATAAAAGCGTAATACTATGTCTCAGTGGATCACCTTGCATCCAGAATCCGGTATCGGCATCAAGTTCAGACGACATTGATCAGTCAGCTTCATCTTCGTTAAGGTCATCAAGTGATGAGACGCTCGGAGTTATAAAGGCAATAGCAGAGTTGAAACCCAGTGGGATCGTTCATTTCACACAGCTGTTTTATTTTCTCTTGTACAAAATTTGTATAAACTCTTTTGTTCGGCAGCGTTCTCTTACTAGGACGTCAGCCTCTTGTACACAAAACGCCTATTTACAGGCCATTCAAAAATCAATACAAATATACTTTTCAGTTAAAAGTGCCAATTGTTTTTACTTTTTTCTGTTTTGTTTTGCGAAGAACGTCCAAGGTTCAATTTGTGATATATGCATTGACAATAATTTGCTAACTCATAAATATTTGCATACGAAACAAAGGATTAATTACAGGTAACATTAGAAACAGGGGCAATAAGGAGTTGACTAAGCAATCTAATTGTTCCGTCCACCAAGGTACCAAGGTAGGTTCAACTAAAAAACATAACTAGATACCTTAATTCCCCAGAGAGTGAGCCAACAAGCAGTATATTATCCTCAAGAAGTCATACAATCAAATCTTAAAGAAGTTGGGTATCCTCCCGCAGAGCTCAACATTCCCCAGCAGCATACACATATTCTTAAACAAGCATCCCCGGCAATCTTGATCTAAGATTGTCCCCCGGCGGTATATCAAACATTCAGTGGAAGTTACTTCCGATGCAGTTCAAACTTCCCCAAGAGAGTCCAATCCAGGTTCCTCAGGAAAGTTGGGATCCATCTCCCCAAGCAGTAAGCTTATCCCCAATAGATTCTGGAAGCTTATCCCTCGCAGAACACGAACGCGTCTCCCGGCTTTATTCAAAGAGTTATTTCCTTACCAGGATATAACTGGGTTATCCTCAGCCAAAAGCAACGGAAAGAGCGTCCTCGACGAAGTCTTCTTATCCCCAGCGAAGTGTATTAACACTTCCAACACAACAATGGTATCCCCAGTGAAGTTACCATCAACAGCTTAACAAAGTACCTCTCTCCCCACAGAGTATTGCTTCCCAGCAAGATCGTTAGAGTACTTTTCTCCCTGCAGAGTAATACATTCGCCAAGTTTATTCCCCAACGGAGTCATCTTCTCCTACCGGTATTCTTGCAACTATCATCCCCAGCGGAAGCAATAAATCAATACTTCAACATCAGCCCAGGAGTGACTTCCCGGCACCCGTCAAGGATTTATCTTTCCTAGACAAAAAACATACATTCATAAACATCACATACATCATTATAGCATGCATATACGCATCATGTCTTACAAATCTCATTTATGTTGAGAACATCATTGCTTGATCCATATCACGCATTGCATATGACTGACCTTTACCTTTCAGGAAATATTCAGTTAAGTTCTCAATCATATTTCAAGACCTAGACCGGTTCAGTTAAATCGACCAAGATTTTTCTGTTTCTTATCCAGTCAAAGGCCTTCTCTGGTTCAGTCAGATCGACCCTAAGATCTCCCTGTTTCTTATCCAGTTGAAGATTTCAAGACCTAGACCGGTTCAGTTAATCGACCCTAAGATTTTCTGTTTCTTATCCAGTCCAAGGCCTTCTCTAGTCCAGCTAAATCGACCCCAAACAGATTTTCCTGATAAAGACTCAGTAGAAGTTATCCAAGATTCTCTCAATGATTGCTATTGAGATTGTAATCGCCTATGGTTCTCTCCCCGATACTGCGGAGACGATAATTCCATCCAAGGTTTTCTCAATGATTGCTATTGAGGTTGTAATCACCTATGGTTCTCTCCCCGATACTGCGGAGATGATAATTCCATCCAAGGTTTTCTCAATGATTGCTATTGAGATTGTAATCGCCTATGGTTCTCTCCCCGATACTGCGGAGATGATAATTCCATCCAAGGTTTTCTCAATGATTGCTATTGAGATTGTAATCGCCTATGGTTCTCTCCCCGATACTGCGGAGATGATAATTCCATCCAAGGTTTTCTCAATGATTGCTATTGAGGTTGTAATCGCCTATGGTTCTCTCCCCGATACTGCGGAGATGATAATTCCCACCAAGATTCTCTCAATGTTTGCTGTTGAGGTTGTAGTCGCCTATGGTTCTCTCCCCGATACTGCGGAGATGATAATTCCATCCAAGGTTTTCTCAATGATTGCTATTGAGATTGTAATCGCCTATGGTTCTCTCCCCGATGCTGCGGAGATGATAATTCCATCCAAGGTTTTCTCAATGATTGCTATTGAGATTGTAATCGCCTATGGTTCTCTCCCCGATACTGCGGATATGATAATTCCCACAAAGATTCTCTCAATGTTTGCTGTTGAGGTTGTAGTCGCCTATGGTTCTCTCCCCGATACTGCGGAGATGATAATTCCATCCAAGGTTTTCTCAATGATTGCTATTGAGGTTGTAATCGCCTATGGTTCTCTCCCCGATCCTGCAGAGGTGGTAATCCCAAGATTCGCTCAACGATTGCTGTTGAGGTTAAAGTCATCCAAGGTTCTCTCACCGTTCCTGTTGAGGTAGTAACCATCCCTGGTTCATTCATCACCGTTTGAAGCTCCAGATCCAGCTCCTGTAACCAGTCAGGACACATCTACACAAAGAGTTTGAAGACCAGCTCCTGTAATAGGTCAGGTAATCATTTTTCTTTTGCAGGTACGCAAGTTCTCGCTAAGGAATCTCTTACACGATCAACATCCAGATGGCATCTATAAGCCCATCCACCTTCCATCATCTCTCAGCATGGCATCTATAAGCCCATTATCCTATCCATCAATCTCCAAATGGCATCTATAAGCCCATTCCAACATCACACTACTATGTGAGCGCAAATTTCTGGGCACTCTAGTGTTCAATCATCTTCCACCTTCGGATTACGAAAGGCACGTCAGCCAATCTGCATCCTCAGGTCTAAGAAGATTGAACAGGGGCAACTGTTGTACCCCAAAATTTGCCCTCCCATATTCTTCAAGATTTGTCAAAAGTCAAAGCTTCAAAATTCCCTAAGGGTTGAACAGTTCAAGGGCCTCCTAACAGTCAAAATTAGGGTTTTGGTTCTGACAAAGTAAATGAAGTTTCCAAGGGTCAAATCAAGCCCCACATGCCTAGAAACATGGTCAAGCATCCTCATACAAAGTTTCAAGACTTTCAGCACAAAATTGCACAGTCAAAAACCCTAATTGCACTACAGTCAACTGTAGGGGCAAAATGGTCATTTGACAGTCAAAAGTTCAAATTTTTGGTCAACATCTCATTTTGAAATCACAAACATCATTTGATCAATGCTTGATCATGATTTTCAAAGATTGGCTCAAAAATCATCAAGATGTAAAAGTTTCCATATTTGGACAGTTGAAAAAGTCAACTGTAAATTGACCAGGGCATAACTTTCACATGGATTATCAGAAAAATTCCATCCAAAGCTCATTTTGAAGAGAAAGACATTTCCTACAACTCCTCTTCATACTTCAAGTCCAAGAAATGCTCTCACAAAAAGTTATCAATTTCAACATTATAGGTCATTTTCAAAAGTCAACAAAAAGGGACTTTAAGTCAAAGGCCATAACTTGAGATTGTTAAATCAAAATGACATGGGACCAAAGGCATTGGTTAGAGGACTCAAAGATATTTCCAAAATGTCCAAGAACATGAGCAAAGCTTAAAAATTGAGCAAGTTATGCCTTGTGGAATTTGGGAAAGTTTTGGATATTTTGAAAAGTCAACATTGCTTTAAATGACCTAAAATTGCTAATGGGCCTCTTTTTCCTCCACAATTCATCATCCAAGGCATGGGCACGACCATTTGGCCCAAAGGGAAGTTTTTTTATCATTTTTATTTATTTATTTGGATTTTTAATCATTAATAATTCATTTAATTAATTAAAATACATGAAAAATACTAAACCTAATTTTCCAAATCTTTTTGTGCAAGGAATAAGCTTATGATTTCGTGCCTAACCAAATATAGAAAGAATCAATGGAATTGGACATGATTTGTATCAAAGATGCTTGAAAAAGATTGGAAAATCATGGCTTAAAAATCAAATATTCTTTTCATCAATTCATGGATTTTTTGATCCAATTTCTAACCCTAATCTGATGCCATACATATATTGATCAAAACCTAATGCTAAAGGGACTCCAAGCTGCGCCATAAACCAAAAAGAAAACTTGAGTT
Source organism: Vicia faba (assembly GCA_948472305.1). Taxonomy (NCBI): domain Eukaryota; kingdom Viridiplantae; phylum Streptophyta; class Magnoliopsida; order Fabales; family Fabaceae; genus Vicia; species Vicia faba. The sequence goes on from OX451737.1 coordinate 360,780,806, forward strand.
TTTTTGCAAAAAAGTGAAAACTGAAAACCAATTTCTAGGACGATTCAAGGCCAAAGATCAGTTCCATTAGCTTGCTGAGGCTTCAAAGAAGGGATTTGGATCAAAAACCATAAGCTTTAACACCAAGAAAAGTGAGAATGATCGCACCCTGTACAGAAAATTTTTCATATGCTTGCATCATGATTCATGCGATTTCAATGCTTGTTAATGTTTGATTTATGTTTCTTGAATGATTCTGAAGCTAACCCATTTGTTTAATTGCATTTTTATCACTCATATGCGGTTTCACCATTGTTGGATATTAGGGTTCTTAAGCTTTCAATTTGGGCGTTTCTTAACGCTGTAAAATTAGACCACCACGATGCCATGACCATACTCAGCGCACTTGGACGAAAAGAACAAGACCCTCGCGCTCAATTTATGAGCCTCCCTGAGCTAATCGCTATTTTCCCAAATGGCCTATTTTGGAACGGTGTAAAACCGTTGCTGATTGTTCTTTGTTTCAGAAAAAAAATAAAGCCAACGAAGAAGATAATGAAGTGGCGAGCGGTGGTTGGTCCGTTTAAAAATTCGCGCTAAAAGGTCACTAACACATTGTTTCATATTATAATAATTGTTTGTTGTTTAATATACAGAAAGTGCAAATGGAGCAGTTGGTCAGGCGTGTGCATTGGTAAACCACAGGACCTGGGTTCGAGCCCCAGGTCCCCCATCCCTTTCATGTTATTTTTATTAACGTGCTTGCATGCAGTTTCGTAACCAAGAAACACCATACGCCTCTAAAATCAAGCCATCCACGTGCCCAATGGAATGATCAGAAGGCTATGAGTTGAAGGACATGATAGACATCAGTCAACCGTCCCACACACTGGCATAGAAGTCAACAGAGGCCAGGAATAATTGGGCCTGAATTACTGACTAAAGCCATCCACTTGGGGACAACACCCCCCTCTAGTTTGTTTCTTTTACTCTTTTTTTTAATTATCTTTTCTTTTCTTTATTTTAATTAATCTCTTTTAATTCTTTATAATTATTATTTTCATAATATATAAAAAAACACAAAAAGATCAGAAAATTACAAAATTAAAATATATTTATTTAATTGATATTTTTTGTAAATAAAACCTTTATTAATTAATTAGTATTAATCTAGGGTTAATCTCAATAATATTTTTTTAATAAACTTAAAACTTGGTAGAATTAGGGTTTAATTAATTTTTTATCCTTTTTTCTTTTCTTTTCATAAATTATCAAATATTATTTACTTTTATAAATCAAGATTTGCATGTAAATAATTAGGTTAATATTAGGTTAAAATTTAATACTTTCTTAATAAACTCAAACAATTAGAATTAGGGTTAATCTTTTAATTTCATTTAATTCTTTTTCATTAAAATCATAAAATACAAAAATACCAAAAACAATTTCTTTTCCTTTTAATTTTATTAATTTAATAATCGTTTAATTTAATTTAATTAAAAAGGGTCCAACGCCCTCGTTTCAACTTTAATTCAATTCGCATATTTATTCCTTTTTTCTTTTAATATTTATGTATCTCTCTCAAAGCCTTGTAAACTCGGACATCTTAATTTATCGCACTTTACCTTTATTTATTTTTCTGTCAAATCGGGTTCTGGAAATTTTGGCGATGTGGACCCGCGCCTTTGTAATAGCTTAGGAACTTTACATTTCCCGCACTTTTTTAAACTGTTAATAAATGCATACAAGAATGAATGAATAAAAATAAAAACAAACGCATAGATCACTTTGACATGAACAAGATAAATGCAAATGAACATGACACACAAATCACACACCACCCCTAGGGTACGCCTCACTGTTGCCTTGCCTCGAAAGGTGATCGTCGAGTAGAGGATGTCTTAGTAAGTCCTCATGATCCGGGAACCTGGCATGAGGGTAGCTTCTAAGGTGTCTTCCCATTGCTCTGGTGATCACCATGTCCCTAAACTCGAATTGACCTGAACACCTCCAACGGTGGTGCTACCTACCTCTCAATGGTGGGAGGGCACTACTTTAAAGGACATTTACACAGACGAATTCCTTAGGGTAGGTAAGTTCTCGTGGATACTTGCTCTAATTTCAAAACAAATCCAAAAACACTTTTCACACCGACACCTTTTCAAAAGCTTTCGAAAGCAACTTTTCAAACACTCTTGAGGACCGATACAAAAGTCGAACTAAAATTTTCAAAGAAACTTTTTAAAACCCACAGTTGAAAAGCAAACAAACCATTTTTGAAAACACAAGTGAGCAAGTATCTAAGAGCCCATGGATAACCATGGATAGAAAGGGTGCTAACACCTTCCCTTTCTATAATCTACCTCCCGAACCGAGAGCAATCTCTATAAGGAATTTTTCTGTGCTTTTGTCCTTTCCATTTGGAGAAAATAAAAGACGGTGGCGACTCTTGCTTCCGCGACATTTCGCGAACCAGCGTTAAACAGTCAGTTCCAGATCCACCGATCACATTGATGTTTAATTGTTGTTGAAGTTGTAGGCTTATGGCCAACATTGATTTATGTTAAGTTGTTGTTTGTTGCTACATTCATGTCATGTCGCATACATCGCATATCAAGTTGGAGCTGATGCTCGTTAAGTTGACCTGGATTGGAAAAATATTAAGTTGGAGGCTTATGCCTTGTTGATGCCTTTATTTATTGGCATATTTTTAAGTTGGGAGTTCTACTCCATTGGTACCACATGCATTTGCATAGAGACAAGTTGCATTCTGTGTTGCATTCTGAATCGTTGTGTGGTTGATTTAATTATGCTCATGTTGTTATTAATTGAGAAGTGGTGAATATGTATGAACTAATCCTAATGTTTTATTTATCATATGTTATATTATATGGTTCAATATCTCACCCCTTCTGTTTGAATGTTACCCCGATGTTGGTAACGTGCAGGTAATCCAGAGTGAAGGTGGTTTACCTTCAGTAGTTCGAGTCGGTGTCATTGCTCTGATACGTAACACTCGGGGGATGAACGCTTGCTATTTTATTGTTATTACTCAGTTTTTGCACTTAAGTTGTTGTTCATTAAATAACTATTATTTGAAGTTGTTTTAGTTGGATAAAGATGTTATATTATTTAAGTTGGATATTATTATTTCCTCTGCATGGTTATGAATGATTGATTTATTTCGCTGTTGGTTCATCCATGTTTAATGTGTTATGTATCTGCAATGAATGTCGTTGTTTTAAAGTTGCAACTGTAGCATCCTGATTCGGTTGTCGGAATATTTAAAACTCTAATTTTATATTAATTGTCGGGTAGAATTGGGGTGTTAGAATATTGCTTATAAAAAGCAGTAGCCATGTCTTCCCAAGTGCGTATATTGGTTCCCTCCAGCTGATAGAACCATTCCAGTTGTGTCCCAGATAAGCTCTCTTGAAAGAAATGAACCCATAACTTTCTGTCAGCAGTATGGGATTGGATCTTTCAAACATAGGACCGCAGAAGAAGATTGGGACAAGAAACACCATCGTATTTTGCAAAGACGAGGACCTTGAACTTGTGAGAGATGACAACTCCATAGATAAGCCCTAACTCTTCAAAATCCAGTCCAAGCACTTTCTGGATCTCCGTAGCATTTATTCGATCTTCCAGTTGTTTGTATCTACCATCAGCGAGAGGATACTATTCAGTAGAATAGTCTTCCTCAGAATCTTGGCCAGAACCAAGGTTATTATTCTCTCCATCTATCACACTCTTGTCATCTTCTTCTTGGTTATCGTCTTCATTTAAGGGGACCTCAAAATCTAAAGCCCTTCTGACCAGACCTTTAAATCTTCTGCCCATATTAAGAAAGACTGTTGGCTTCTTAGTCTTCATTTTATTCCCTTTTGTAATGAGGGTCTTTAGCTCATCTTGTCGCTTAGCTAAGTCTAGGAACATTTTACGAAACTGAGTGTTCTGAGCTTGAAGTTCTTTCACTGTTTGTTCGAGAGCCATCTTTTACTGAAATAAACAGCAAGAAGATGAGAAAACTTGTCTAGCAAGTACCTGTTATGTAATGATATGCATGATATGTAAATGCAAGTTCAATGTTTTCAAGGATCTTTATGGGATTTAAATTTGTTTAAACAAAAGGAAACAAAATAAACTTTAGTAACAAGCTCAAATTATAATTGCCTTCTAGGCTTATAATGATAACAAAAAGAGTTACAAAGAAGCAAAATATGACTCAAGTCTCCCATGGGAGTTTCCTCTTTATGGAGTTGTTTCGTTAGCTCCAATAATTTATTCTCACTAGCATAAAACTGAGTATCAAAGGTATCCCTTTCTTCCTTGAGTTGAATCTGGGACTTCTGTAGCTCTTCGAAGTCAGTGGGCGTATCAGGATGAATAATGGTATGAGGAACATCTCCTTCAACAACAGGTTCTACGATATCTGGTAGGATAGCAGGATATGGCATCATTAGATTTTGAGAACAAGATCACGCCCATCTGAGGTAAGGCTCCAGAGTAATGGAATTCTTATGCCCTAAAGTTTTGCTGTCAATCTTATTGATCATTCCCGAAGCACGTATAAACCTTTGACGATAGCTCTGAGGATTATTCTCATAGTCGAATACTATACCCTAGATGAGCATATCATAAGGACCATCTCTTCGAGCATAACCAAACTGACGTAGAGATAGGGAAGGGTTGTAAGTGATACCTCCCCTTAAACCAAGGAGTGGGACATTAGGGAATTCCCCGTAGCGGTCAATAATAGTGATTTCCTCTTGAGACCGAGAAAACCAATGGATATTTGAATGGGTGAGTGACATCACCCTTTGGGACCATCTCAAGCCTTGTTCATTATTTATTACTGATCGGGGGAGGTGCGAAATAAACCACTTGGGAAGTAAAGGTACACAACACATGAGAGTCCCTCGCTTCCTCATAGTGAGAGTGTGAAGGGAATGCAAAATATCTCTAAGCAAAGTAGGAACCGGGTTATGGGTAAGAAATATTTTGATGGCATTTACGTCTAAGAGTTGGTCTGGGTTAGGGAAAAGCACCAAACCATAGATCAACAAAGCCAAAATATCCTCAAATGCATGAAAACTTATGGCATCTAGAAAGCACTGAGCCTTCTCTATCAGAAATTTAGGAAGAAAACCCTTGACTCCATTTCATGTTTCCCAATTAGATACAATGTTTAATCATTCCTGATGTAAGGGTACTACAATATCTTCAAGTTTTAGGACTTGCTCTAGACCGGTGAAAGGTATCTGATCAAGAATAAGAACTCCGAGTAACTTAGAGAATTCTTCCATTGTGGGCACCAACTGATAATCCAAGAAGGTAAAACAGTGATGTTTAAGATCAAAGAACTGGAAAAAAACACTCATCATGTCTTCTTTGAAATCGATAGTGTTGTACCCCAAAATTTGCCCTCGCATTTTTCCACAAGAAATCACAGCTTCAGGCGTTTCCTGATTTTTCAAACTGGCTCAAGAATCGGTCAAACAGACTTTTCTCATCAGTTAGGACACAATTAGGGTTTCATTGATTTTCAGGGCTCTGGAATGTTTCACACAGTTGGCTTAGGGTTTTGGTTGACTTTGGCTCAACTTTGATCAGGCGAACTCTCTTTGGAATTTAATCAGGAATTAGGGTTTTTGTGGGCATATTCTCAGAAGGATTTAAATTCTACAATGCTTTGCAAGTTATTCCGAGATTTGGTTTGAATTCGCATTGTTTGACTTAATCAGTAAAAAGAATGCATTTGGATTGAATTCACATTTGTTTGTTTGAACCAGTCAAAGGATGCACTCAGTTTGGATTTACAGTGTTTGGTAAAAAATCAGTGAAAAGAGAATGCGCCTGATCAGTTGTTTTGATTAACTGTTGCTTTGCTTTGGGTGTTGGAAACGCCAGGTTTAATTGATCAAGTGTTAAAGCTTTTTTTATTTAAATTATTTATTATTCTAAGATTAAGTGATTGGAATTTATCTTTCAATTATTTTAATTCAAAGAATTTTAAATAATAAATAAACAATAAAGGAAATAGAATTAATTGGATAATAAAAACTTTTATTTATTTTTAAACTATTCGTACAATTATTGTTTACAATTTATTTACAACAATGATTTTACATTAGTTTAAATTTAAATAAAAAAATGAAACTATCCTATTTTTTCTAATTCTTCATTCTTCATTTAATACCCCTCTCCATTCAAATATTCATCTGCAAAAGAAAAGAAGAAAAGTCAAATAGCAGATAAATAAATAATGACGGATAAATAAAAGACAGTTCATCATTAAGGGCCACTGATTGGGATCAGTTAACCCTCTCTACAAATCACGGGATTTCTCCCGGTTCACAAAGAGGGACGAATTTTTATTTGCTAAAAAATGAATGCACAAAAGTCAAAATTGCACAATTCAAAAATTGTCCAAACTGCATAAGTTCAAGTCTCAAAACTCCAAGTGCAAATCAAACTACAAAGTCCAAACTGAAAAATTCAAACTTGCTGTCAAACTGTCACAAGGCTACCCAATCTGTCAAAAAAGAAGATTTGGCAAAGATATAAAAAGATCCAAAAAGTACAAGAAGCTGTCAAGAAGGGACAAATATGCAGAGGAAATTTGTTATGCAAGCAAAGCTATTTCTTTTCATCATTTCCCAAAATAAAGTGGCCCTTTCAGAACAAAAAGTACAAGCACAAACATAGTTTAATATATTAGCTGTACTGAAGAGAAAGAGAAGAGAGATAGAAAAGCAGGTTTTGCAGGCTTAGGCTTTAGGCTTGAGAGATAGAAAGATATACAAAAGCTGAACACAGTAGAGAAGGAAAGAAGAGAGAGCAAATCCAAGAAAGCCTTAAACCACTGTCAAGTATCAAAACCTGCAAAACCTCAAGCTTGAAACATTCAAACACACAAACATAACTAACATATGCCAAATACCTCAAACCTGCCTCAGCATCAAAACCTGCCTCAGCATCAAACCTGTCTAAGCACAAATCTAAAGCCAAAACCAGTAAGACCCTGTTCAAAGCCAAGACCTGCATTAGCCTTACCAACCAAAGCCATTAGACCTATCAAGCTCAACCTGAGGCCAAACTGTCCCAAACCAGTCCAACAAGCTAAACCAACACAACCTGTCAAACTCAACATAAGCAGAAGTCTAACAATAAACCAGTAGAAACAACAAAAGCCAGTAACGTAAAAACCTGTAAAGCCTATCATCAAAAGACAAGCCAGAAATCCAGTTTCAACACCAAAAGCCTTACCATTCCAAACCTTGTCAAGACTCAAACCTGCTGAGCATATGCCAAAACCTACTTGAAGCCTTCAAGCCTCACGCGAAAAAGGTAAAGCCTTACTACTCAAAAAGTATCCAAAATCAAACCCTCAAGGCCCTCAGGAAGACATCATCATTGGGCAGTAATAAAAAGGGACAAACGTTTAAGGCAATAAAAGGAAGAGATAAAGAAATACTGAGGCAACACAGTCATCCAACACGTAGCGACGGAAAAGGCAACTCAGTGGCAAACCCAGGCCCTCAGAGGGGTCATCACAGGGCAATCCAAAGGCAAGAATACAGAAGTATCGAGGCAGTAAAAGGAAGCAACTCGAAGGCAACAAACATTCAGAGGCATCTCAAGGCAGCATTAACAAACCAAAAAGGCATTTAAAGGCAACATAAGCAGAAACATGCAGTAGAAGAGAAGAAGAAAGAAGATATAAGGGTTTTCAGGGTAAACATCATAAAACCTAACCAGGGTCACCAAGAAGCTAGCTTCATCGTGCAATCTCCTTCGCCACTAAGCCTCCGAGCACCTCCGCGCTCGCCTCCTTCCTCAAACGAAAGGTAGTAAAACTCTCTTCTTTTTCCCTTTTCAACCTCGTTAAAACAAACAAAATCAAAAGTGCTTAATCAAAAAAGGCAGTAATCCATAACATGTAAAAGGAATCAAACCCTAAACGTGTTAAACAAAGTAAGAGGATTACCCTTTTTGCGCTTCACTGAGCCAAGGAAGAAGGAAGGGCGAAGGAGGCGGAGGCGCTGATGGCTGGGCAAAGGGGAGAATAGATGTCCATGGCGAAAGATGAACGAAGACGAAGAGGATAGAACACAAACGGCGCTTCTGCCTCACCTAACCCTAAGCATCCAAAATATGAAAACACAATCAGAACCCTAAAACATTTTTGTGTCAAGACTTGGGCCTTGCTCTTTTTGCGCCTAAGCCCAACGAGTTTCCAGTTCACACCCCTTCTTTCTTTGTTCTTTTTATTTTTACTTGGGCCCAAACCCATTTATTTCTTCCTTTCACTTCCTTTTTTACAAACTAAATTTTGTTTATTTTCTTTTAACTTAACTTTTTTTGAAATACACTAGCTTTGTATATAAAAAAGAATACTAATATAATTAAATAAAATACAAAATATGACAATAATACTTTAATACAAAAAATACTTAAAAATACATTTTTTTATATACATAATTTAAATTCTTAACATTTAATTAAAATAGTTTGTACATTAATACAAAATACGCAATATAATAAAAATGTAAAACATTTTTCTTTCTTTTAAACCAAATACTTTCTTTTGTACATAATCAAGCCAAAATACTTTTTTTTAATACACATAATTAAGGATTTTTAACTTTCAATTAAAGCATTCTTTCTGTACATATTAAGAATATACAAGATTACATAAGATTAAGTAAATAAATATTTAATTCTTTTCATTTAAGTTAAAACAATACTTAATACACATTCGAATTCACATTTTCCTAACCTGTAAATAATTACATATACAAATATACATATACATATGCACGTACACTTACACAATATACTTGTACTTGATACCTTATACATTTGTTTATATTTGTATATTCGTTACATTTACATTTGATCGATTCGATTTGGTTGTAATCTATTGGACACTACATTCCTAAGTCTCATCCCCATTCGTAAATTTGTACCCCCACTCCCGGATACTTATTTTGTAATAGCGTAGATTTTACATTTTCGCAATTTACCGCTTTCGAATTATACCATGGTTAGACCTAGGGTTTGCATGTACATAAAATCAAACGCTAGATAACCTAATACAAGACAAATACATGAAATCAATACACAATCACACTTGCACCCTCTAGGGTAATCCCACATGTTGCCTTCCAAAATGGGCCATGCTTGCACGTCGAGTTTCTTTGGCAAAACGAATTCAAAATGATCATAAGTCCCTCGATGACGCTTTCGAATGTTGCCTAAAATGGAATGATCATAGTCCCTTCAAAGCAAATTGCCAAAGACACTTGGCACCATTGCATTCATGGTCCATACGATGACCCGCGCCCGTCCCGAACAAACTTCCTAAACGCAAGATTGTCCACCGAATTCAATGGTGGAACAAAATTGTTAAAAAGGGTTGAAAACATAGAGAAAACCTTTGAGTACAATAGGGGTAGACAAAACTCTTAGTTACTTGAGATCAACTTGCAAAAACACTTGCCTTCTTTTCAAAAACCACATTTCATACACACTTTCAAAACAAACTCTCAAAAACATTTGAAACATCTTTTCGAAAAGATACACACTTTTGTAAAACACTCAAACACGAGTCGAATACATTGGTCGCCTAAGACAAGGCATCTTCTTCCAAAACATTTTCAAAAACACACACACATACACACCATTTTTCAAGCAATCGAAAATCAAGGCAAGTGATCTAAAAACCAAGTAACTAAGAGCCCATGGATAACCATGGATGAAAAGGGTGCTAATACCTTCCCTTTTCATAATCTACCCCCCGAACCCACGAAATATATCAAAAGGTTTTTGCTGTGCTTTTTAAACCTTTCCTTTAGGATAAAATAAAAAGTCGGTGGCGACTCTTGCTCAACCGAACAAGTGCGAATACAAACGCAAAAACACATAGTCAGTTCTCCCACCGTATCACAGATAGTAACCAAATTGAGTAGATGACCCTGTCTCTTGGTGAATTGAGAACCATTAGGAATCTTTGAGACTAATTCCCCAAGCTTCGAAGGTGCCTTTATAAAGTTGATTCAGATAGTATTTATGCTATTGAAAGTGGTTAGTGAAAATGTCATAATATGATGTTATGATGTTATGATGCCGTGTTTTAACAAACACAAACAAAGCATACAAGAGCCTTAGGTTTAAGGCTTGCATGAGATTCATAGGTAAGTACCCTCTTGAAGTTTAGTTGGCTCAACCTGTCCTAAGAGTAGTAACCGAGTTATAGGGATCTCAATATCGCTCATTTTTCTTACAGGTTTTGTTTAGCACGATAACTGACTTGCCACCAAAAAAACCCGAGAGTCGAATCTCAATGAGCGTAGCATCGAGTATCAACCAACTTCAGACTGCACCAAATCCGGCTATCTCACTACATTCTAATGGCCAAGTTGGGTCATTTAAGTTCTAAAGGTCAGTTAGTGCTTATGACACCATGCGGCAGCCTATTATTCTCTCCGACTAACTCGAGGGACACTAGTACCAACCAATGTGTCGCACTAACGTAGCCATCACATCAACCATATAGGTCTATGCCGTACAATTTCCATGATCTATTGCTACTTACCTAAGGTATCCCCAGATACAGGTGTAGGATATTTGCAAGAAATAAACCCGAAAAATGCTCAAATATAAAGAAAATAAGGTAAACAAGTAAAACAAGGAAAGTGATCTAACCCAAAGTTAACCCCTCTTTTTAGTATATATCCTCAGCAGAGTCTCCAGTTCTGTAATACGGTGAGAGAACTGACTTTTTTTTTGTTTTATCCAAATGTGTGGATAGCAAGAGTCGCCACCGACTTTTCTTTTATCCAATAAGGAAAGGGTGAAAAAAACATGAAAGACCTTTTTTAATTTTTGAGTTCAGGGGGTTGATTATGAAAAGGGAAGATGTTAGCACCCTTTTTATCTGTAGTTATCTACGGGCTCTTAATTGCCAACTGACTTTGTTTTGAATTTTTCTTTTTAAATGCGTGTTTTGAAAAAATATTTTGAAGATGACAATGGTAAGGCAGGACTTTGTAATAATTTTCGTATCTGTCCTCGAGGACGTGTACAAAGTGTTTGTTTTGAAAATATTTTTGAAAAGTGTTGGTGAAGAAATGTTTTCTTTTGAAATGTTTGTGAGAAAGTAGTTACGAGTGTTTTACCTATTCAAAGTATTTCTTGTAATTTTCCTCCTCCTTTAGATAGTGCTATCCTACCATTAGTTAGTAGGAAGCCCTATCATTGGATGTGAAGAGACGGGTGTGAGTCATCGTTCGGTCATAGATGGCAACTTGTAAGGATGCTTTAGCAATTTATCGTTAAGGGATTATATCGTTTATCGAAGGCAACATCGAAAGGGTCATCGAGGGACTATGATCTTTGTTTTCAAGGGACAATGCTAAAGCGTCCCCATGTTCGAGGGACATGGCTATTTTTATCAAGGCAGCAAGGGAGGTTAGCCTAGAGGTGTGAGTGTGTGAGTGATTGCTTTCAGTTATTTTATCTTTGAAATTAGAGTTAGCTATCGATTGTTTTTAAGTCTTTCCATACAAGCCTAGTTACTAACAGTAGTATAGCAAAATAATAAAGCAATAAATATGCAGAAAGTAAGTGCGGAAAGATAAAACCCTAGACTATTACATGGCCTTGGGAGAGGTACATAATAGAAAAGGAGGAAAATAAACCCTAATTACTATTAAAAACTATGAGCAGTTACAATAATTAAAAGAAAAGAAAATGAAAGAATAGTAAACCACGCGAAAATGTGAAAATAAGAAAGAGGGAAAGCGAACGTATTTTTGATGAAAAAAGTTTTAATGATTAACCTAAAAAAAACCTAGTTAATTTTAATTAAAAAATAATTTATTAATTAAATAAAAAACTAAACCCTAATTTTGATTAGGGTTTATGAAAAGGTTTTGAAAATATTAAACTTAAAGAAAGGTTTTTAGTTTGGTGAATTTAAAGGTTTTGTAAAGAAATAATGATAGAAAACAAGGTTTTAAAAAATATTCTTCAATTTCATGAAAAATGACTTGAGAGGACCTTATTTGACCAAAAAATTGAAAATTCAACCTTTAACTTTGACTGGCTGTTGACTTTTCCTCAATGCACTCAACTCTTCTTCAAATATCAATTTGAATCTTTTTGAAGAGTTTGTGGTGATCAATAAGGTTCATATGGATGCATTGAAGTGTATATTGAACCATGAAATCATATTTCTCAAGAAATTAGTCATAGATTTACTTTGAATGAAACCCTATCTCAGAGCCAATTAGATAAGAGCTTGTGATCAACTTTCCATCTTTTGCAACCCTAATCACCAGATGACCAGAAGGTGATATTGAGGAACTTTGAAGTATATGGAGACCTTGTAGCTTGAATAATATCATGATGTGGACAATATCTCATATTCCTATTTCTTTGATCATCATCTCCTTCTCTTTGACTGAAGAAAGCCAATACATTGATCCCTTAACCATAGAATCAATGCAATGTATGACCATGTATGACGATGAAACATAATCCAATGAAAGTAAGAAATAAGAGGGAAAATTTTAGGGTACAACAGGGTGTAATCTCGATTTGTTATGATTGATAGGGGGTTAAGGTAGATGTAGGTTTTGTCTTATATGATGATTTTTCTAAAAAGCATGAAGAATACTATGATGAAATTGGAAAATGATGATGCTGATATACCATGATTTAAATAAGATATATGGATGATAATATATTGTTGTTGAATTGTGATAATACGATGATTACTACGTGTTTTAGACTGAGTTTGGTATTGAAATCGGACCCAAAAAGGGTTTGTGACAGTAGTGAATCGCAAATGCAAAGTTGTAGAAATCACGCATTTTGCTGGGCGAGCCATAGGCAAGCATGGGGCGAGCGAGAGATCAGGTAAGGGAGTCTGTTACGTGAGGGGAATGTATTAGCACCCCACACGCCCGTAGTACTCTATGGTATCCACTCTTGTTATCTATCTTAGGGGCGTGTTTAATATATGCTTATTGTTTATTGCTGAAGAAGAATGCATGCAAAAGGAATGAGAAACAAATGTAGGGAAAATAAAGTTATACTCGCTTGAGCCCTACCCCAATGCCTACGCATCCTTTTTTAGGAATCAAAGCTATCATAGTTCGGCTCACATGTTTTTGTTTGTTTTATGTTTTTTATGAACAATATTAATTCCGCCTTCTGCCCCAGCTCGACTTTTGGAGACTTATGCGCTGACACATAAGTAAATTAATCATGTCCTTGCTTGAAAATAGTTTCGAGTTACTCCCTCGAGGCAAGATTCCACATTTGGTTGGTTTGTGTTTTGTTACCTTGAAAAAGGGTTTAAGTGTGATTAGCATGTTTTTGATTTGCTAAGAAGAAAGTTTTAGTTTTAAATGCATATGCAAAAGGGGGAAGAAAAGAGTCTAAGGGAGACTAAACTATTTCTAACCTAATGTTATCATACAATGGTGGTTCTAAGATTTGGATTAACAAAAGTGAAACGTCTACCTAATGTTAGCATGCACGGTTTGTAACCTAAGGTCTAACTCACATCCGAGCGGAGCAAGCACATCCTAAGGGAACATGGTATGTACAAGGATAAATCAAGCAAGCTTGAAGAAGCACACACATAAAAGAGTAAAGTAAAGAAGAGAAATGCTTTATCCAAGGGGAGGGTATCACCCGAGACAAACAAGCGAGAGTGAGATGAAGAAACAAAAAATGTGATATCCAAAGCGACTAAACACCTAACCAAGATATAGGAGATCAAGGTAGATGACAGAAGGCGATATGAATAATCACGGAGTATCAACATCGACCAATGCAAACCCCTGACAAAGCGTGGGGGTTCGATTGCGGAACCCTTCCCAACTTGACGACTCGATAACAAGAGTAGGTACAACTCCGAAGCTTTGTGGTGTGTCACGAGCTAAGGATGACACAAACGGAGTTGTGGGGGTTGATTGCTATTCCTCCCCGCTCGCCTCCTTTTGAGGACTTCAATAAGGGATGGGGAATATTGCGTGCACAAATATAAACACAGTTGCAAAATACCTAGACAAAGGTGAAGATGTGAAAAACACAAGAAGGGGGGTTGAATTGTAAAACTTGAAATCAAAAGCAGACAACACGTTTTTTTTATCCTGGTTCGTTTGATCTCAAACTACTCCAGTCCACCCGTCAAGGTGATTTCGCCTCTCTCCAACGAGGTCTTAATCCACTATATTCAACTGAATACACAACTGCTTTAACAACTGTTAAAGCCTTCTTGAGTCTAACCATAGACCGGTTTATCTCAAGGAATTTCTTACAGATAATGAACAGATGAGTGTTTGATGTTTTCTTACAAAACTATATATCACAACTGTGATAATACACAATATTAAGCTTAGGATGAAACTAGATTGCTAGAGCTATAGAGTAAGCGGTTGAGAGCTTTAGCAAATTGGATGAGTGAGAACGTGAAGATGATTAGCTTATGTGTATGTGCGTATGAAAGAATTAGCCAATTCTTTTCTCACTGACTTGTTTAAATAGCCTAGGAATAGATACGTTGCTGTCCATAAATCCATTTCAATGCTCATAACGTTCTTTCCTTTTTGAGAAGATCTTTGTCTTGGAATAAAGTCGTTGGTAATTAATCTGTCTTGAATGCATAGTAACGTTGACACTTCAGAGTGTTCTGCTAATGACAATCAGAGTGTTCTTGGCTTTAGCTTATTCTGGCGTTTCTGAGTGCTGATGACATGGTTAGGATCTTGATCAGAGTCAGAGTATGTTTTGTGCAGATTCTGTTCATCAGGCTTCAGCGTAGCACATGTTATTTGATCTTCTGATGCTGACATATCTTCTGATGCTGATGTTGATACTGATATTCTGATGCTGATTCCATCAGAGTTTCTGTAAATACACAACATAATTTTAAGTAGCATATATGTCTTATATAAATCTCATATTTCATTTAATCTTGTATTTTGTTATCATCAAAACTCTAACTGAGGATTGTAGAATCAAACTATGTTCTAACAATCTCCCCCTTTTTGATGATGACAAAAACCAGATTTTTTTAATTAAAATAAAATGATGAAAGGTATCAGAGTTTAAGGATAGAGAGGAAACGGTATCAGATATAATCAATTAACGAATAGAAGGTATCAGAGATAAGAAGATAAGGAATAAAAAGTATCAGAGTAATGAAGAGAAAAACTCCCCCTGAGTTGATTACTTCTCTTTGATTCCTTGAGACCTTGAGCATCAGAACTTTACTGAACTTTCTTTGAGCATCAGAACTTTACTTTATCAGAGTTCATCAGATTCTTGTACCTGAAAGCTTTTCAGAAGAGAGAAATTCAAGTATATCAGAATGTTTAAAATGTTTGAGACTTTTGTCTCAGTAATCCGTTATTGAAAAATATCATTCTTTCTCCCTCTTTTTGTCAGTTATCAAAAAGCACGAATAATCAGAGTTAAAATGATCAGAGCAAAAAACGTTTGTATGTTTTCTTGAGAAGGTAAGAACACAAAAATCATAAATGTTGATAGAAAACGAAGGTGACGGTAAAAGTGTGTGAATGGTGTGAAGTGTTTAAATAGATTTCTAAAAAGTTTTTGAAAACCAAAACGTTTAAGAGAGAGAAATTAATAATGATTATTAGCATTAAATGATAGCTGATTTTAGGGGATTCAGAAAGATACTTAAACGGTTACCCATGACATGTGTCTCAATGCATCCAATCAGTGCTTTGCCATTTCAGTAGCGTGAACGCGTGTTCAGCCTCAGGAAACAACTGATGACTGGATGACACTTGTTTGCTTGAGTGAAAAATACATCTATTCTTGAACTGAAGCGCTCAGATCTTCATGGATAGATTCTGATACAATCTGCATTTCTAAAATTCTGAAAGAGGATTGATCAGAAGTTCACAGAGAAGTAAACACAATTCTGAAGGTTAATATATAAAATTAAAACATTTTTATTCTGGACAGAGCTTCATGCTGAGATGTTTCAGAATGAAGTTGAACCTATCTTCAGAAAGTGGTTTTGTGAAAATATCAGCCCATTGATGGTATGTGTCAATAAATTTTAAGTTTAAAATCCCTTTCTGAATATAGTCCCTAATAAAATGATATTTTATTTCTATATGATTAGCCATAGAATACAAAATTGGATTTTTACTTAAGCAAATAGCAGAAGTGTTGTCACAGAGGATAGGAATGTTACTCTCAAATATCTGGAAGTCCTCAAGTTGACTTTTCATCCAGAGCATTTGTGTGCTGCATCCAGCTGCTGCTATGTATTCAGCTTCTGATGTTAATAGAGCAATTGTGGATTGTCTTTTGCTAGACCAAGAGATCAGATTTTCTCCCAGAAACTGGCAGCTTCCAGAAGTGCTTTTACGTTCTACTCTATCTCCAGCAAAGTCAGCATCACAGTAACCTACTAAGCTGTAATCACTTGATTTTCTATAAGACAGACCCAGATTAGTAGTACCTTTCAGATACTTGAAAATTCGCTTAACAACTGTTAAGTGAGATTCTCTAGGATCTGATTGGAATCTTGCACAAATGCATACACTGAATAAAATATCAGGCCTTGAAGCTGTCAGATAAAGAAGAGAACCAATCATACCTCTGTAGACCTTCTGTTCTACCTTTTTGCTTACCTCTTCTTTTTCCAGAATGCACGTGGGATGCATTGGAATCTTTGATGGCTTACATTCTGAGAGATCAAATTTCTTCAAAAGTTCTCTGACATATTTGCTCTGATGAATGTAAGTTCCTTCTGGGGTTTGATTGATCTGAATGCCCAGAAAGAATCTCAGTTCCCCCATTAGGCTCATCTCAAATTCTACCTGCATACACTTAGCAAACTTTCTTCCCAGAGAAGGTTTAGTAGATCCAAAAATGATATCATCAACATAAATCTGACATACCAAGATGTCATTCTTAACTGTCTTACAGAATAAGGTTGTGTCCACTTTCCCTCTGGTGAATTCCTTTTCTAACAGGAAGTTACTCAGTCTTTCATACCAAGCTCTGGGAGCTTGTTTCAGACCATACAGTGACTTCTTTAGTTTGAAAACATATTCTGGATTTTTTGAACTTTCAAAACCAGGGGGTTGGTGCACATATACCTCTTCTTCTATATAGCCATTTAAGAATGCACTCTTAACATCCATCTGATACATAGTGATGCCTTTATTAACTGCAAATGAAATTAAAAGTCTGATAGATTCTAACCTGGCGATTGGAGCAAAGGTTTCTGTATAGTCTATCCCCTCTTGCTGACTATAACCTTATGCTACCAATCGCGCCTTGTTTCTGATGACTTCACCTTGTTCATTCAGTTTGTTTCTGAACACCCATTTTGTCCCAATGACGTTGAATCCTTTTGGTTTAGGAACTAGATCCCATACGTCATTTCTTGTGAATTGATTCAGCTCCTCTTGCATTGATAGAATCCAGTCATTGTCCAGAAGTGCTTCATCAATTGAAGATGGTTCAATCAGAGAGACAAGTCCCATGAGGGATTCTTCAGAGTTTTTGAAGCTGGCTCTTGTTCTGATTGGATCTTCCTTTCTTCCTAAGATTGTTTCTTCAGGGTGATCCATGCTGCTTCTGGATGGTCTTTTATGAAGTTGATCAACAGAAGGTGCTGGATTGCTTGCAGTGCCTCTTTATGATGTTGAGGGAGTGTCTCTGTTAAGAGCTTCTGATGACTTGTCTTCAGTACCTGTGAATTCAACTTCCATACCTGCAAGTAATTCATTCTGCTTTGACTTTTGAGAGTCAAGCTTATCATCAAAACGAACACTGATTGATTCTTCCACAATCTGTGTTTCTGTATTGTATACTCTGTACCCTCTTGAGCGTTCAGAATATCCTAACATAATACACTTCTGTGCTTTAGAGTCAAACTTGTTCAAATAATTTTTAGTAGTCAAAATAAAACAGGTACATCCAAATGGATGAAAATAAGAGATGTTGGGCTTTCTGTTCTTCCACAATTCATATGGAGTCTTTTCCAGAATAGGTCTTATAGAGATTCTATTCTGAATGTAGCACGGTGTGTTTATTGCCTCTGCCCAGAAGATCTTAGCAACGTTAGTCTCGTTGATCATGGTTCTGGCCATTTCTTGCAATGTTCTGTTCTTTCGTTCTACAACTCCATTTTGCTGGGGAGTTCTAGGACAAGAGAAATCATGCAGAATGCCTTTGTCATTAAAAAATGATTCAAAATCTTTGTTTTCAAACTCTCCACCATGATCACTTCTGACTTTGACGATTCTAAGATCCTTTTCATTTTGAACTTGGTTGCAGAAGGTGACAAACACAGAGTGTGACTCGTCCTTGTGTCTTAAGAACTTTACCCATGTCCATTTGCTATAGTCATCTACGATTACTAACCCATACTTCTTGCCACTGACTGAAGCAGTTTTAACTGGTCCAAATAAGTCAATGTGCAGAAGTTCTAATGGTTTAGAGGTGGAAACAATGTTTTTAGATTTGAAAGCTGGTTTTGCAAACTTGCCTTTCTGACATACTTCACACAGAGCATCTGAATTGAACTTCAGGTTAGGAAGTCCTCTGACCAGATTGAGTTTGTTAATCTGAGATATTCTTCTCATACTAACATGCCCCAATCTTCTGTGCCAGATCCATTGCTCGTTGTTAACAGACAGAAGACACTTTACATTCTGAATTTTTAGTTCAGAAAGTTTTATTTTATAAATGTTATTTACCCTCTTTCCATTAAACAGGATAGTCCCATCTTTCTGACTAACAGCTTTGCATGAATTTTGATTAAAGATTATATCATAACCGTTATCACTTAATTGACTTATGGATAACAGGTTATGCATTAATCCATCTACTAATAAAACATTACTTATAGAGGGAAGATTTCCATTACCTACTGTTCCAGAGCCAATGATCTTTCCCCTCTGATTGCTTCCAAAGCCTACGTGGCCTCCAGGCTTAAGTTCCAGGCTTTGGAACATATGCCTTCTTCCCGTCATGTGTCGTGAGCAGCCAGAGTCCAGGTACCATGACTGGTGTTTCTGCTTTGCTGCTAAAGATATCTGCAACATGTATTATTTTATCCTTAGGTACCCATATTTTCTTGGGTCCTGATTTGTTAGTTTTACCAAAACTCTGGTTGAATTTTGGTCTGACAGAGTAATTACTACTAGTATATTTGATGTCATGTGTGTGCCCATATACAAAGTGAGAATCAAGTGAAGTGCGTTTTATCACTAAATCCATGGCATTCCTTGGTGTAGGTACCTTACCTTGGTATCCTATTCCTTTTCTGCCATTTCTGCTAACTCCATAGATCATTGAAGCCATCTTGCTTCTATCTATGTTTTTAGCTAGAAACTTCTGAAAGCTGTGATCATACTCCTTGATGATCTCATCAGCACTGCTGGGAGTTTTAGGGATTGTATCCTTCTGAGAGTTTTGTAATAGATTTTCTAATTTTGAAATTTTATTTTTCAACTCAGAATTCTCCAATTTGAGACTCTCAGTTTTATCAGAGTCAGAAGCAAGATTCCTTTTCAGGTTTCTGAATTTGACTCTAATCTGCTGATATCTTTCCAGAATTTCATTAAGGCTTTCAGCTAGTTCAGCCTTAGTAAAGTTAATAGCAAAGTCAGGAAATACCTCTTCTATGTCTGATTCAGAGTCTGATTAAGAAGCTTCACCGTCTTCTGTTATGTTTGCCATGAGAGCTATGTTTGCTCTCTCATCATCTGATTCTGAGTCAGCTTCAGATGTGTCAGAGTCATCCCATGTAGCCATGAGACTTTTCTTCTTTTCCTTGCCAAACTTCTTTTTGGGCTTTTCCCTCTGAAGCTTTGGGCAATCACTCTTGTAGTGTCCTTGCTCGTTACATTCATAGCAGATGATGTCTTTGTTGTTTGGCTTTCTGCTTCCTGAAGAGCCTTCAGATCTTCTGTGTCCAGAGGAGGATTCTGACCTTCTGTATCTGGAGGAGGATTCATTCTGATTCTCTGATCTTCTTGGATTCCTGAACTTTCTTTGCCTCTGCTTCCACAGTTGGTTCACCCTTATGGAGAGGAGAGACAGTTCATCTTCTTCTGATGAGGACCCATCAGAGGTTTCTTCTACAACCTGCAAAACTTTGGAGTCAGATTTTCTGTTAGATTTTAAAGCTAATGGATTACCTTGCTTTTGGGGTTCATCAGCTTCTAGCTCTATCTCGTGACTTCTGAGGGAGCTGACAAGTTCCTCCAGAGAGATTTTGTTGAGATCCTTAGCTAGCTTCAGCGCTGTGACCATTGGCCTCCACTGTTTTGGCAAGCTTCTGATGATCTTCTTAACATGATCAGCAGTAGAATACCCTTTGTCCAGAACTTTGAGACCAACAACCAGAATTTGAAATCTTGAGAACATCGTTTTAATTGATTCACTTTCTTCCATCTTGAATGCCTCATACTTCTGAATGAGCGCAAGAGCTTTAGTTTCTTTAACTTGAATGTTGCCTTCATGCGTCATTCTCAGAGAGTCAAACATATTCTTTGCAGTGTCTCTGTTTGATATCTTTTCATATTCAGAGTAAGAGATGGCGCTGAGAAGAATTGTTCTTGCTTTGTGATGATTTATGAAATCACGCTTTTGTTGATCAGACATTGCTTTCCTGTCAATCTTCTGACCACTTGCATTCACTGGGTGCGTGTATCCATCAGTCACCATATCCTACAGATCAGCATCGTGGGCCAGAAAGAAGCTTTCAATTCTGTCTTTCCAGTAATCAAAGTTCTCTCCATCAAAGACTGAAGGTTTGCCACTGAATCTGTCTCTTTCTTCATTGTTGTCATTGCTGATGTTTTAATGTGGTCCTGCCATAGTGTTTTTCTAATGCTGGATCTTGTACTGACACGATTAAGTGTTATAAGCTCAGAACCAGGCACTCTGATGCCAATTGAAGATGTGAAAAACACAAGAAGGGGGGTTGAATTGTAAAACTTGAAATCAAAAGCAGACAACACATTATTTTTATCCTGGTTCGTTTGATCTCAAACTACTCCAGTCCACCCGTCAAGGTGATTTCGCCTCTCTCCAACGAGGTCTTAATCCACTATATTCAACTGAATACACAACTACTTTAACAACTGTTAAAGCCTTCTTGAGTCTAACCACAGACCGGTTTATCTCAAGGAATTTCTTACAGATAATAAACATATGAGTGTTTGATGTTTTCTTATAAAACTATATATTACAACTGTGATAATACACAATATTAAGCTTAGGATGAAACTAGATTGCTAGAGCTATAGAGTAAGCGGTTGAGAGCTTTAGCAAATTGGATGAGTGAGAACGTGAAGATGATTAGCTTATGCGTATGTGCGTATGAAAGAATTAGCCAATTCTTTTCTCACTGACTTGTTTAAATAGCCTAGGAATAGATACGTTGCTGTCCATAAATCCATTTCAATGCTCATAACATTCTTTCCTTTTTGAGAAGATCTTTGTCTTGGAATAAAGCCGTTGGTAATTAATCTGTCTTGAATGCATAGTAACGTTGACACTTCAGAGTGTTCTGCTAATGACAATCAGAGTGTTCTTGGCTTTAGCTTATTCTGGCGTTTCTGAGTGCTGTTGACATGGTTAGGATCTTGATCAGAGTCAGAGTATGTTTTGCGCAGATTCTGTTCATCAGGATTCAGCGTAGCACATGTTATTTGATCTTCTGATGCTGACATATCTTCTGATGCTGATGTTGATACTGATATTCTGATGCTGATTCCATCAGAGTTTCTGTAAATACACAACATAATTTTAAGTAGCATATATGTCTTATATAAATCTCATAATTCATTTAATCTTGTATTTTGTTATCATCAAAACTCTAACTGAGGGTTGTAGAATCAAACTATGTTCTAACAAAAGGTAGGGTTTTAAACAAACCACACACATGTAGAAAACATAATGCATACAATGTGAAATTGCCCTAAACGGGTATTTAAATAAACTAGAGGGGTTCCTGACATGATCAGCAACTGAAACCCCCGTCATACATCTCTACCCTACTTCTCATGGCATCAAAAAGCTATAAAACCCTACTTCTCATGATCTCTAGAAAAGCAGTAAAGAAATGCGGTAAAGTGCGAAGAAGTACAAAGGTAGTAGCAACGACTACCACAAGCAAGCAAATTGTCGAGAGTAGACGAAAACAATGGAGAAGCAGGGAGTACGCGTCGAGCAAGCTTCACTAAGAAACAAACAAAGTCAGAAATAATATCCAACTAAGATAAAAGCAAATGCGTGTTGCAACGTAATCAGAAGTTCCTGTACAAAGCTCATAAAATATCACATGTATCAGGACCACATATAATAGGATATGAATTTCTCAAGACGATGAGAAATAAGGCGTGTCGCATCAAAAGCGAGCATAAGTTGTATGCTTTGATTACATAACTACCTGTTATGTTACATAATTGAAAGCAAGAATGTACCTTTCATAATGAACAAACACGTCAAAAATAACATGGCAAAGCGACATGAAAATACAGATGAAAACTAGAAAGAAAAAGTATTTTTTTATCTATTAGTTTTTTATGTGAGGAAAACTCTAAAAAAACTAAAGAATTAATTCCTAAAAATTTCTATTATACTCTAATATTTTTATTATTTTTATTATATGCATTTTATTTACAAAAACAAAACTAATACTAAGAATTTAAATAATAGAGCCAGGGGGTGAAAACTGATTCAGGGGGTTCTGCAGAAGTAATTCTAGGTGCAAGGCCCAAGCTGGCACAAGTCCAAAAATAAGCTTTTTGTGTGTATACCAGGCTTCCACCAAAAACTGGTGAATTGGGCTTATGGAAGCAGATTTCGACCCATAAGCTGTTTTTTTGTTCAAAATCATACCAGCTTCCAAAAAGTATGATAGCAGGCCTATGACCAAATGGTTCAACCCAACTCTATTAGGTTCAACATACAAGCCCGATCTTATTTTAAATTCATCCTTATATTGCAAATTTTTTGTTGATTAAATTGTATTGAAAATTAAAATAAAAAAGAAAACAAATTAAAAATATACAAAGAGGAATTAGGGTCAGAAGAAAGCTTCTTCTTCCTCGAACAAATGCCACAGCGGCTACTAATCCCACCACTACAAGGTTCTTCTTCTTCTCGAACAAACACCATTACAAAAATCCTCCTCCTCGCCATCTCTCCTTCATCTCCACCTCGTCTCCAATCTCTCCCATTCTTCCTTTCTCAATTCAACTCGCATCCGCATAACCAGCATCGAACTACGACCAAGTTTCCTTAGTTCATGAATTTCTAAACACCAAACTTAGTTGAAATCGCTCCTTGAGTCTAAATCTTAATCAATTATTTTTAGTTTCGAGTCATATATCCTACATCTAAAACCATCAGAAACCCTAGGTTCCTCAACTTGAAATTAAAGAGGATCAATAGAAAATTGAGGTTCGAGACATTATGGGTATCACTCCATATATCGCGTTTTGTGAAATCTCAACAAGAAAAATATGAAACAGTGAAGGAAGAAGAGAGACCGTGTTTACCTACCGGAGTACGCCACGTGTGTTTCAGTCAGCAATAATGCAAAAAATAGGCAAACCAGAAGCAAATAATTCCCGGTAAGTTCTTCTATCCTTCAAAATCCATTTGTTCGTCAGCTCTACTTCTTCTTCTTCTACTTTCTTTTCCTTTTCAATGCACGCGAGTATTGTTGTTGTGGTTAATGCGAAGATGCGGAGGTGATGGTGAAGTGTGTGTCAGAGCATAAGTGGTTGAATGATTCCTTATTTAGGTCCTATCCATTTGTATCCAACTTGGGACTTCTTAAAATGGATTGATTCCTTCTTTAAGGAATACTCTTGATGCCTCAAGTGGTGGAGTTTTTTGTCTAAGTCCTATGAAGAAGGTTATAGATTGATTGAGAGTACTACGACCAACACCAACCAATGGCCAGTCACAAGAGATACTATTAACATAACTCAAAAGAAACATGCTGAAGTTCATGAAGTCACTAAGACAACAACTATTGCTGCTCAGGTAGCTCAGATTCACCATATGATGAAGAACACGATGACTCCTGAAGTGACAAAGCATGAGCTTATGAAGGTGGTTACTGACGCGTCTGAAGTTTCCCGTGTGTATAATGGAGGAGCCTATTTGTTTGAATAATGTTATGCAAATCTAGTTTCTGTCAACTATGTTGGCAATAATAACAACAACAAATACAACAATCCTTACAGCAACATATACAATCCTGGATGGCGGAACCACCCCAATTTCTCTTGGAGTAATAATCAAAATCAACCTAAACCTTAATCTACTCAACCAACTCAAGCACCACAACTTCCACCTGGTTTGGATGCACCTAACTATGTTGTGGCAAATCAAGGAAATAAACAGCTGGAAAACATTTTGAAGTCATTCATTCAAGAGACCAAGAATCAATTTCAATCACAAGGAGTGATCATAAAAAATCAAGAGAACACAGTGGGGGAAAATTGCTAATGCCTTAAGTTAAAGGAATATGGGTGTAATCCCAAGCTCTAATGAATATCTAGCCACAACATCTGGATTTAATAATGTTGAAACATGTTAGGTCATCAAGCTTAGAAGTGGGAAAAATGTGAAGGACCCGTACCTAGAAGCAAAGAGTCGAGTGGAGAACTGCCTGTCCAGGATATTTCTGAAGATAAAGGAAACTTCAATGAGGAACCATTATCATCTAGACAACATGAAGAGAATGTTGATAAAGATGCTGCTAGCATGACTTCCAATTTAGAAAAACATTCAGAAGTCGTTCCTGAAGTAGATTGAGTAAATACGTTTGTCCAAGAAAGACCTCCACCTATTTTTCACCAAAGGATTAGGAATGCTAAATGAAATTCTGGTACGGCAGAACTTAGATATCATATGACATGTTGGGACATATAATCTGACATAAACAAATAGGAAAGGTATAAACAATTAAAACAGTACTGAAAAACATAAAAAACACACCAGAATTGTTAATCGAGTTCAAAGAAACTCTCCTACTCTGGGGGCATACCAAGCCATGGATAAATTCACTATGATAGTATCAATTCATAGACCCTACAACAAACCTATAGTTTATGTACAAATCACTTAATCACTACCCTTGCTAGATTTATATCTAAGACTTACCTAGATACGAGGCCTTCTCCAATCCCTCTTTAATCACAGACAACGATTGGATTAACACAATTCTGAGCAAACAGGAAGACACACTTCCATGACAATCTCTAACCAAGACTCTTGACTAAGACCACAACTTGGAGTTTCTTCAAAGCTTCATCCAAGAAAAATACTCAACTCATTACTTCACAACTTCTGAGTGAGAACATTAGTGACCATCTCACAACTCGAGTGGTTCACTTGCACTAACTCTCCAAGAGAGCGGCAAAAAGATGAAGCCCTAGAATTTTACATCTTGAACCCATGACTTTCTTAGGTTACAAAAGCTTCTATTTGTAACCTATACCCAACTAGATTTGGGCCTTCAAAATAAAGCATACCAGTTGTAGCAACCAGCGGTAACTTCTGCTACAAACAAGGTCTTCAATCAAATCTTCCAAAATCATCTCCAAATTTAGAAACTGTATATTCTTCAATATTCTTATTGATTCTTCTAGATCTTTAAATCAACTCCATATATGATTGCATAATATTCCCAAAATTTTCTACATCAGTTAAATCATAACAGAATCTAATTGTCCACTTGAGCTCAGGCGCAATGTCATATGCTCCTTCATAGGACATATTATCCGACATGTTGTTCCAAATGTTGAAACACTTCAACTCAACATGTCCTAACATAAGATAGGACTTCTTGCTCAACCTATTCCAGTTAGTAAGTTAACACATCATATCTAACATATTGCAACTATATTTGTTTTACAAAAATTATTGTCAATCCTTAAAGCTAAGGAACTTACAATCCCCCCTTTGGCAAATTTTGGATAAAACAAATAATAAACATTATAATTCAGATTATAGAAACAAACAAAAACATCCACTAACAGTAGTCCTCAGAAACTACTGATCACAACAACACAAAAACATGGAGTCAGTCTTCAATAAAGATGTTGTGACATCTTTGTTTGACATCTTCTTTCAAGCATTTTGAATGAGCTCCATTGCAGTACCAACTTCATCACCAAAGAACAACACCTTCAAGAAAAGGAGTAGAAAGTCTTAAAATAATTTGGTGTAAATGAGGAAGAAGATAGCTAACACTTCCCCTCAAACTAGGAACCATTTCTTGTCACAGAAGACCAATGGTGGCATAAGATATTACTTAACCACTTTTTGATCAACAGCCACCTGTCGACCTAGACAAATCAACCACCGCTCCTGGTAACTCAAAACACATGTCACAACTGTATTCATAACTCAGATCACAAGTCACAAAAATAATGCAAACATATGATATATAACTTCCTATCCGACATCTTTGTGACAGATCCGTAAAAGCAACCTCCAGATTAATTAGCAAAGCACCTTGAGCACTTTGATCATCACATTTCTCCCCCATTTTGAGCCAAAACTTGGCAAAGGAAGCATTCACAATACAAGACCAAGGCGTAGCTTTCCCAAATCCGAATAAAACCCATTATGATGATGAACACTCATATGGTGAAAGAGGACATGAGAACCCTCTATAAATAGCTGGTCATTTACTTGGGAAATAACGATCCTTGAATGTAGCAATATCTTAGTTAAAAGGAAACATTATTTCAGGAGAAACTTCCATCCAAATAATGTGCACTGTCCAACACACCTTTGAACGTCTTTATAACTCTGGGTTGTTTCTTTTGGAGCAAAAGGGTCCCAATGCATGACCATGCACAGTTAAAACACGCTTACTGACATATGTTTGATCAAACTATCCTTAAAACTCCTTTGTTGATCATACAGGAAACATCTTCTGAATAATGTCCTGACATTCAGTCAGACATTGTCTTCTTTGGTTTGCATATTGACCTACACGTCTTCAATCACACTGTCTTCCACTGGATTCTAAGTGTTCTTATTTCACTTAGACTTAGTAACACACACCAAGATATTAGAATATCACTGTTGTACCCCAAAATTTACCCTCGCATTTTTCCTCAAGAAATCACAGCTTCAGGCGTTTCCTGATTTTTTCAAACTGGATCGAGAATCGGTCAAACAGACTTCTCTCGTCAGTCAGACAAAAAATTAGGGTTTTCATTGGTTTTTCATGGCTCTAGAACAGTTCATACAGTTTGCTTAGGGTTTTGGTTGATTTTGGCTCAACTTTGATCATGCAAACGTTTCTTTGATATTTGGTCAGGAATTAGGGTTTTTAGGCGTGGTTCCTCAGAAAGATTTAATTCTACAGTGCTTTTCAAGTTATGCTGGGATGTGGATTGAAACATTTGGATTGAGTTTGCATTGCGTGATTGAATCAGTGAAAGGGTACCTTTGGATTGAATTTGCAGGGTTTGACTAAATCACTGAAAGGAGACCTTGGGTTTGAATTTGCGTTTGTTGGATTTAATCAGTGAAAAGAGGCAGTTGAATTGGATTTGCAATGTGGACAATTGCTGTGATTGACTGTTGCCTTGCTTTGGATGTTGGAAGTGCCAAGTTTATTAGTTGATCGATGCTGAAACATTGTTTATTTAATTGTTTATTATTCTGAGTTTAAATAATTGGAATTTATTTCCATTTATTATAATTTTAGAATTATAAATAATAAAATAAATGATTGAAAAGGATAAAAAGAACTAATTGGATAAAAAGAATTTTTATTTCATCTTTAAATATTTGTTACAAATTATTATGTAAATACAAGTATTCATTTACACGGTATTTATAATAATAATAGTTACAATAATTAAATTTAAAATAAGACTATCCTAATTTTTTCTAAATCTTCAATTCTTCATTCTTCATCTGTTGCTAAAGCCTCTCCATTCAATTTTTTATCTGCAAAAGAAAAGAAGAAAAGTTAGAAGCAGATAAACAATTAAAAGCAGACAATTAAAGTTTTAGGTTCATCATTAAAAGCAAATGGCCGGGATCAGATAACCCTCTCTGCAAATCACGAGATTTCTCCCGGTTCACAAAGAGGGATGAAAAATAGTTGCAAATTAAAAATGAATGCATAAGTTAAAAAATTGCACAATTCAAAGTTTGTCAAAACTGCATAGTTCAAAGACAGCATAGGCAAATAACAAAGTCCAAGTTACTAAACTGAATGTCCTAAAGCATGCTTAAATTTCAAAACTCAGTTCCAATGTCAAAGCTGTTCAAAAGATGTCAAAACACAAAAGTATCATCAATGCTGTCAAGAAGCACAAAGCATGGAAAGAAGAAGACAAAATATGCAGAGTTAGGCTACTATTGCAAGCAAATTCAGTTCATCATTTCCAGGCCATTATGCTTTTTCAGAATTAACATATGTTAAGCAATATAATATGCTTAAATATTGGAGAGAGAAGAAGAGAGGAGAAGTGTAGGCTTACTGGTTTTTTGCCTTTAGGCATAAAAAAAAATATAAACACAGAAACTGCAATAAAACAGTGAACCAGAAGGCAGCAGTATGAAGGAATTAGCATGCAAACAAAACTGCCCACAAAGTGTAACAGAATTATCTTTCCTTTTTAGAACCCTGCAAACCTGCCCATTAGCTTGACCAAGGGAAAAGATATCAAAAACTGCATAGTTCAAAGACATCATGGGCGCCAAAACAAAAGGCCTAAGCATATATGAAAAGAACACAGTAAAAGAAAAGGAAAAAACGAGTTTCAAACCCAAAAGCAAAAATCTGTGTTCAAGATAGATATCACAAGCCAAAACAAAACTGAAACATAAGCTGCCTGAAGCCTAAAACCAGTTCAACACAACAAACCATCAACCTGTCAAATAATACCCGTTCAAGCCTCAACCAAAAGCCTTACCATTCCATTAAAACAGAAAAGCCAAAAATACAAACAGAAGCGTGAGCCTCAAAGCCATAGCCAAAAAACAGTTTTCAACATCTTGCAAACCTGTGCCTACCATTCCAAAAAACTGCAACAGCAAGCTAAAGCCAAAAATGTTCAAACCTTGAACCAAAGCTTCAACCTGTTTTCAAGCCTTAAACCATAAACCAGTAGAAACAAGTTTAAACCTGCCTGAAGCTAACAACCAAGCCAAAAATTCCCAAAAGTTATCAAGCACCAAACTGTCCGTTCCTTCCCAAAACCAAATTCCAAACCCACGCAGGCCCTCAGAAGATTCATCACAGGGCAGTAAAACAGTAGTCAAGCATACAAGGTGATAGTCCAACAGAAGGGGCATTCGAAGGCAACATATCAACAGGCAACTCAAAGGCAAAATAAGCACACAGAAGGCAACTAAGCAAGCAACGAGGCAAAGAAGAAGAGAAAAATTACAAAAAAGTGGTTCGTTTCATCATCATCATCAAGGCAACAAAAAAGAGAGACAAAGAGTACAGAGTACCAGGGTTACCAAAAAGCGAGCTCACATCACGCTCTCCTCGCCGTCAAAGCCGCCTAGAGCACCTCCGGATTCCTTTCTCCTCCGTCTCCTCCAAAGGTATAAAAACACTTCCTTTTCTTTAAGGTACCTCACAAATCACAAGGAATCGGAACATGCAAAGATTAGAAACCAATAAAAATTGGAAAACATAAAAGACCGTCAAACAAAAAAATGAACAAAGTTATTACCTGTGTGAACGTCGCTGATTGATCATTGAGGGGAAGAGAAAGGATGGTGGCACCGGCGGCCATGGGCGAAGGGAACTCAGAGGCGGAGGCGAATGGAAAACGATGAACAAACGGCGCTGTAAAGCTTAAGCCATGTCCCAAATGAAACAAAAGCCATCTAACCCTAAAAACCTTGTTTCAATTAATTTGGGCCTAACCCGTTTCAGTCCTAAAGCCAGCGTATACCCCCCCCCCCCCCCCCGCATCTTGCTTCTGAACACTCTTGGTTTGGGCCCTAAGAAAATCCAAGGCCCATTCAAATCAACTTAACCTTTTTTTAGAATGTAAAACAGATTTTATTTTTCTTTTTGTTAATAAATTAACATAACCTTTTTTTTTATATATCAAAATTTTCTTTTTTATAACATATTTATAGTTTTGAACACAATATATATTTTCTCAATTTTTTTGTATAAATATATGTATTAATACTAATTACTAATATTTGAGAAATAAAACTTAAAATATTCTTATTTTGTACATTAATACCTTAATACATAAAATACATAAAAATACATTGTTTAAAACATTTTTTTTATTTTATTTAAACTTATTTTGATTTATACATTAATTCCCTTTAAGTTAATACAATTTCTTAGAAATAATTTGTACATAATCAATTAAAATACATTTTTTAAATATACATAATATAATTAAAAATTAAAACTTAAAACATTTTTTTTCTTTCTTTTAAAATACTTGTTTTTGTACATATCAAACAAAGATATAAAAATACAAATTTAAATCAAAAGCAGATAACAATACTTGATAAATAAACGATATTTAATTTTCTTATTAAATTCACATTTCGCAAACTTGTAAATAAAATACACATACATGTACACTTACACAATACATTTTACATTTTGATGCATGATACATTTGCTATACTTTGATATACCTTGATTATATTTGATTACGATTCAATTTGGTTGTAATTATTTAAGTCTCATCCCCATTTGTGAATTTGTACCCTCACTCCCGGATACCATTTGTAATAGCGTAGACTTTAAAATTCCCGCAATATTTACCGCTTTTGAATTATACCATGGTTAGACCTAGGGTTTGTATGTACATAAAATCGAATGCTAGATAACCTAATACAAAGACAAATGCATGAAATCAATACACAATCACACTTGCACCCCCTAGGGTAATCCCACATGTTACCTTCCAAAATGGGCCATGCTTGCACGTCGAGTTTCTTTGGAAAAACAAATTCAAACGATCATGAGTCCCTCAATGACGCTTTCGAAAGTCGCCTATCAAAATGATCAAGTCCCTTCAATCAAATTGCCAAAGACCCTTGGCACCATTGCATTCATGGCCCATACGATGACCCGCGCCGTCCCGTTAAACTTCCTAAACGCAAGATTGTCCACCAAATTCAATGGTGGAACAAAATTGTTAAAAAGGGTTGAAAACATAGAGAAAACCTTTGAGTACAATAGGGGTAGACAAAACTCTTAGTTACTTGAGATCAACTTGCAAAAACACTTGCCTCCTTTTCAAAAACCACACTCCACAAACACTTTCAAACAAACTCTCAAAAACATTTGAAACATCTTTTAGAAAAGATACACACTTTTGTAAAACACTCAAACACGAGTCAATTACATTGGTTGCCTAAGACAAGGCATCTCTTCAAAAACATTTTCAAAAACACACACACACACACCACAATTTCAAAGCAATCGAAAATCAAGGCAAGTGATCTAAAAAACCAAGTAACTAAGAGCCCATGGATAACCATGGATGAAAAGGGTGCTAACACCTTCCCTTTTCATAATCTACCCCCCGAACCCACGAAATATCTCAAAAGGTTTTTACTGTGCTTTTTTTAACCTTTCCTTTAGGATAAAATAAAAAGTCGGTGGCGACTCTTGCTCAACCGAACAAGTGCGAATACAAACGCAAAACTCAAGTCAGTTCTCCCACCGTATCACAATCACATATGTGACATCTCTCAATAAAAACTCTATAGAGAAAAATAAATTCTCCCAGACTAAAACATTAATCACTCGAGAGATATGTGAACTTTTGTTTGATCATCCAGCTTCACATGGCTAGAACACACCATGCCTTGTCAAGATTGCCAATAACTTCATGATGTAATAACATGTTTTCTGGCATCATACCCTTAAAAGAGGCATAAGATCTCCACAAGCTTGAATAACACACAACAATATATGTACCATTGCAGCAACAATCCACAGACAAATATATGACTCCCCCTGTCATCAATAACCAATGCTCCAGTTGAAGATGAAGACTTGAGCACTATATGAAAAACCTCAGCACTTCCCACAAATGCTGAACCTCGACTCCCTTAGTAGAGTTAAACCAGAGTTATATACCATGACTTCTTCAAGGACACATCTAGACACTGTCTTTTCATAACCATACTCTGTATCATGACCTTTAGGATAGGAAAGATGTCATACATACTAGGTGTGAAGTCACTCACAAAATCCAAAAACACTTAGCTTGCATTAAAGCTTTTAATAAGATCCAGATCACCGAACCTTTTCTGGGGTGACTTCTAACATAAGAAAAAAAACTTCATCAAAATACTCTGCTCAAACCTCAATATTTGTCAGCACTCTTCTGCCCTTTCATCCACTAATAGTTGCTGATACTAGTGGAGTCGTCAACAAAGTAGTAATGCATTCACCAAGCATACTACTATAGATAGGACCATAATCTCCACATTCTAATCCATAAATTCAGAAATTCACTTCTAACAATAATGCCCGAGCATCCAACTCCATATGCATAATCTCAAGCATTCAAAACAACCGTCAACAATCATGATGTTAAGACATCATGTGGGACATCAGCTTCATAATACAAAACCAAGTTACATTGGTTCTTGAATCATTATTCAAAGGACTTATTATGCATAAAAATCCTTTAAGAAGCTCCCAATATGACACAATCAGTGCAACTCATCCAAGTTCTTCCCTACACCTGAATGCTATGAAGAGAAATAAACTTTCACACACTCACTGAAACACAATGTTCAGAATGAAGAATTGCATAATTCTTCAGAAAAATACTTAGTCTCCCGTCAAATTATTCACCATTAGTCTCATGCCTAACCTCCTTAGAGGATAAACAAATACTCAGCTCCTGTCAAAGTATTCATTATAGGTTAGATAAAATTACCTTCTCACACAAGGTAGGACATTTGGTCTGACATCCTTCTTCTGCATACGTCTGGCACCAGCTGATTCATTCACACTATAATATTCTTGATTAGGTCAGTGGCTTGACCTTAAACTCCATTCTAGATAACAACAACCTTCTTGGCTGAAGGAATAAAACACACTTTGAGACGATTTTCCAACATTTGATCCGACATCAATCTCAAACACTTGGATTTCACCATTAACTATGGTCTGGAGACACCATAGTAATACATAACTCTTTCAAGGGATGCAAGAGGATCAACCATCAGTAGCTTATCAATATTTAACACATACCAAAATACATGCAAAGCATGCACACCTCAAGAAGATTTCTTAAAAAGCATAATGTTCAGACCTCCTGTCTGACTTTGAGGTGTTGGATGCCATCCTTATGCACCTAAAGAGGAGATTACCTTAAGAGGTATCTGGAGCCGACTTCAACAATAATGGCATTTACTGGTCATTACAAACATACTGTTCAGAATGATTCTGTTTCTCCATCACACAAGGATCCCCTTCAATCCTTTGAAATAAAAATTTGTTCCATTATGTGAGGACACCACATAACTGAAACCTAACAGAGAGAGGGACTTCTCATGTAGATACTAGGAAACCATAATCCTTTGGTTCCAAAAAGAATAATTACCGCTCCTTGCTAAAAACAACTGAGATACCCATCCTAGGTGTTTTGGATGACTCTCCATAGTGCAGACAACAATCAACCATAGAACTCCGGTTGATACAACTCCAGTGCTCACCACCCCTTGGATGACTATTCCAACAGAACAAGAGTTCCATGCTCTCATATAATTGCTAAGAATACCAAGTTAGAGTAAACAACCTCCATTCTATTTATGAAAAGTACCACCTGACATATTAAAAAAAATAAATTCTCAATACAAAGATGTCAAGACATTATGTCTGACACTCCTTCAAGTTCTTCTAGCTTCAGATTAAGGACCCCCTTTATTAACTACTAAGAATTCATTGAGAACCATACACTCGATGCATATCCTGTTTTCAGTCCATTACTTCCCTCAGACAATATGTTCTATGGCCATAAACAAGATTCTATAAATTTGTCTCCTTTGATCAGAAGGATCTTCCAAATGTCTAGAGAGAATGTCCTTGACATTTGAGCTTTACCTCCCCATATAAAGGATCTAAAATAGATACCTTTATCAAGCCCCCATAGGAAAACAACTCACAACCTCTGCACTCCAACTCACTTAGATAAAAAAAAAACTAATCTCATGAGTGTCTAATATGTTGATCGTGTCTTGACCAACAAACTTATCTAAGACATGTTTCTAGCAAAGAAACTTCTTAGACGCACAAAAAATATGCCTCCTCTTCCAGATCAGGAGTAGGTTCCAAACATAAGTGATTTGAAACACAATTTTTATTACCCAAGCACCTGTTATGTCCCACCTTTATCCAACAAGATTCTGCACAATCAGCTGGCTTGATGTTCCAACATTAGGTAGGTCACCAAGAGATCCTTTATCAAAGCCTTGATATTGGACTTTTAGGGTTAAAAGAAAAAGTAAATTGCTTCTACCTGATCTCTTTTCAACAAACTCACATAAGAGTGCCTTTATGAGTGGACTTGGGATAAACCTCAAGTATCTTTGGCAAATCTAGCAAGCTAGTCGAACCTCTCCTCAAGCATCACCACACCATGGGATACGCCTTCAGAGGAGAACAATGTGTTGCATCCTTAACACACCAAAGCACCAAGAGTTTTCCATCAGATATATACACAGCAGAATACAAACCACAAAACCTCGCACACACATTCAGGCAAAAACCTAAACCCTTGCACAGATACACCATACTCCCGGTGCAACAGGTTAACCTGGATTTGAAAATAAATCAAACCCTTAACACAATAGCTTGCCACCAAAGCTACACGTCTGAAAACAACACATACATGTCCAATACACACCTTATCATGAACAGTCCATCCACCACTTCTAGGGACCGTTCAAACAACAATATGAACTCTCAAAGTTTAAAAAACTTTTCAGTAGAACCTTCTACCTTGCATTAAACCAGAAAGTATCCCCCATGAATCTCATCCACAAATAGACATAATGCCTACTCTAATACCAATTGAAATTCTGGTATGACAGAACTCAGACGTCCAATGACATGTTAGGACATCTGATCCGACATAAACAAACATGCAAGGTATAAATAATTAAAACAGTATTGAAAAGCATAAACAACACACCAAAATTGTTAACCTAGTTCCGAGAAATTGTCCTACTCTGGAGGCATACGAAGCTAGGGACAAATCCATTATGATAATTTCAATTCGCAAACCCTACATCAAAACTCCATTTTACGGCCTAATAACTTAATCACTACCCTTGATAGATTTCAATCTAAGACTCGCCTAGATATGAGGCCCTCCTTAATCCCTCTTCAATCACAAACAACGATTGGATCAACATAATTCTGAACAAACAAGAAGACATACTTCCATTATAATCTCTAGCCAAGACTCTTGATTAAAACCATAACATGGAGTTTCTTCAAAGCTTCCTCCAAGAACAATACTCAACTCATTACTTCACAGCTTCTGAGTGAGAACAATAGTGTGTTTCTCTGTGAAACAATCGCTAGCCTTTTATTAAAGGTTACTTGCAGGATCGACTATAATAATCCCAAACTTAGTGTTTAGAGTGTTTTTGGGTTAAAAAAGGGACAAAAGGGAAAAAGGTAAAGACCATTGTGATGTAAATAAATCAAAGACAAGGCTTGTAATTTAAACTGAAAAGGATGTAAATTGCTAAGTGTTGTACCCCAAAATTTGCCCTCCCATATTCTTCAAGATTTGCCAAGTCAAAGGTCCAAAACCTCCCAAAGGGTTGCACAGTTCAAGGGCCTCCTAACAGTCAAAAACTAGGGTTTTGGTTATGACAAAGAAAATGAAGTTCCCAAGGGTCCAATCAAGTCCCACATGCCTACAAACATGGTCAAGCATCCTCATACCAAGTTTCAAGACTTACAGCACAAAATTGCACAGTCAAAAACCCTAATTGCCCTACAGTCAACTGCAGGGGCAAAATGGTCATTTGACAGTCAAAAGTTCAAATTTTTGGTCAACATCTCATTTTGAAGCCACAAACATCATTTGATCAATGCTTGATCATGATTCTCAAAGCTTGGCTCAAAAAGTCTCAAGATGCAAAAGTTTCCATATTTGGGCAGTTGAAAAAGTCAACTGTAACTTGACCAAGGCATAACTTCCACATGGATTATCAGAAAAATTCCATCCAAAGCTCATTTTGAAGAGAAAGACATTTCCTACAACTCCTCTTCACACTTCAAGTCCAAGAAATGCTCTCACAAAAAGTTATCAATTTCAACATTATAGGTCATTTTCAAAAGTCAACAAAAAGGGACTTTAACTCAAAGGCCATAACTTGATATTGGTAAATCAAAATGACATGGGACCAAAGGAATTGGTTATAGGACTTCAAGACCTTTCCAAAATGTCCAAGAACATGATCAAAGCTTAAAAATTGAGCAAGATATGCCTTGTGGAAGTTGGGAAATTTTTGGGTATTTTGAAAAGTCAACTTTGCTTCAAATGCCTTAAAATTGCTAATGGGCCACATTTTCTTCCAAGAATCATCATCCAAAGCATGTGCACGACCATTTGGCCCAAAGGGAAGTTATTCATCATTTTTATTTTATTTATTTGAATTTTTAATTGCTAATAATTCATTTAATTAATTAAAATATATGAAAAATACCAAAACAAAGTTTTCAAATCTTTTTGTGCAAGACAATCACTCATGATTCACTAAGGATTTCGTGCATATCAAAAGAGGAAAGAATTGGAGAAAATTGACATGATTCTTCATGAAGAAATATTGGAAAAGATTCTTAAAAATCAAATCTTGAAAACCATTAAAAGCAAGGCTATGGGCTTGGATTATTGATCAAATTCGTTCCTTATACAAGCATAAACCTAACCCTAAAGCTCAGAACCTCTAAGCTGCGCAAGAACACTATAATCAAGTTTGAGTTTTTATCAAAAAAATCAAAAACTGAAAGTGGCCTTAGAGGACGATTCAGAGGAAAAGATCAATCCCATTAGCTTGCCAAGACATTACTGAAGCTAACTGAACACCTTTCCACATCCCTAACGCCCAGAATTGGTATACAGAACTC
Source organism: Vicia faba (assembly GCA_948472305.1). NCBI lineage: Eukaryota > Viridiplantae > Streptophyta > Magnoliopsida > Fabales > Fabaceae > Vicia > Vicia faba. The sequence goes on from OX451737.1 coordinate 360,817,968, forward strand.
AAGATTTTCCACATTTTACTCATATTCGTATTTCAATTTTCAGGCATTCCCATTGCATTTTTCTTATGGATTTATACTAATTGGATCATTCTAAAGCTAACCATGTAGTTTGATTGAATTTTTATACACCATACGCGAAATTGCCATTGTTGTCTTTTAGGGTTACAGAGGTCACAAATTGGGGTTTCCTTATTCTGGAACAATTGAGACTTGAGACCTACACCATTGAAATCAGCATGCTTGGACGATCCAGAATCACTAGTCGCGCCCTTTTTATTTTGGCTTAATCTCTATTCGCTATTTTCTGTATTTCATATAGTGGGGGTTCAAAACCCCCGCAATCTTGCTTGTTTTTGTTTCAGGCCAAACGCTCAAACGGGGAAGACGATGATTTGTCTTCATACGATAGGTCCATTTAAAATTTTAGCGCGTTTTTGAGTTAATGTTATTAACGTGTTTTATTCTATACATTATTTGTTGTCCACTAATACTACAAAGAAAGCCAATAGCGCAGATGGTGGATGCGTTGTCACATGAGCACTGGGACCTGGGTTCGATTGCCAGGTCCCTCACCTTGTTCAATATTTTTTGTTTCAGCGTGATCTCATGCAATTTCCCCTCAAAGGCCTACCATACACTCATCATCCAGACGTGCCACATGCCTACTGATCTCAATCCAATGGTCCAGAGTCAAGGCCCATGAAACGCTGCAGTCAACGCACACACACGCTAGCCAAAAAGTCAACAAGGCCAAAAGGCTATTGGGCCAGAATTGCTAGGAATATACCTCCAATTTGGGGACAGAACCCCCCTTGGTATTGTATTTCTTTCTATTTTCTTTATCTTATTTTTTATTATTTGTTTTAATTCCATTATTTTCTTCTAATTCAATAAAAAATTAATTTCACATAAAAATATTGAAAACCAGAAAAGACAAAAAATAATATATTTTATTTTAATATTTTTGTAAATAAATTGCATCATTTAATTTAGTTTTATTCTAGGACTAATTTTAACATTTTCTTAATAAGTTTAAAATTTGTAGAATTAGGTTTTAATTACTTTTACCTTTTCCTTTTCTTTTATTAATTATTAATTAATATTTTTGTAAATAAAATTATATTAATTAATTAGGTTTAATTTTAGGTTAAATTTTAATAGTTTTTCTTAATAAATAAAAATTGTAGAATTAGGGTTAATTAATTAATTTCTTTAATTTCATTTAATTCACATAAAAAACCATAAATACAAAAAACCTCAACAATAATTTCTTTTTTTATTTTAATTAATTTGTTCATAATAACTTAATTTCATTAAAAAAGGGTCCAACGCCCTCGCTTTCGATTTAATTCCAATTCGCACATTTATTTCTTTTCTTTTAAATATTAATGTAATTCTCCCAAAGCCGTGTAAATTTAATTTCTCGCACTTTATTTCTTTATTTTATGTCAAATCGGGTCCTGGATTAAATTTGGCGATGTGGACCCGCGCCTTTGTAATAGCTTAGGAACTTTCAATTTCCGCAACTTTTTAACTGTTAATAATGGCATGCAAGAATGAATGTTAAAATAAAAATAACGCGTAGATCACCTATGGCATGACAAGACAAAAATAAATGAATCTGACACACGAATCACACACCACCCCTAGGGTACGCCTCACTGTTGCCTTGCCTCTCGAAAGGTGATCGTCGAGTAGAGGATGTCTTAGTAAGTCCTCATGATCCGGGAACCTGGCATGAGGGTAGCTTCTAAGGTGTCTTCCTATTGCTCCGGTGATCACCATGTCCCGAACCTTCGAATTGACCCGAACACCTCCAACGGTGGTGCTACCTACCTCTCAATGGTGGGATGGCACTACTTTAAAGGACATTTACACAGACGAATTCCTTAGGGTAGGTAGAGAACTCTATATACTTGCTCTAATTTCAAAACAAAATTCAAAAATACTTTCCACACCGACACCTTTTCAAAAAAGCTTTCGAAAGCAATTTTTCAAACACTCTTGAGGACCGATACAAGAGTCGAACTGAAATTTTCAAAGAAACTTTTTAAAACCCACAGTTGAAAAGAAAACAAACAATTTTGAAAACACAAATGAGCAAGTATCTAAGAGCCCATGGATAACCATGGATAGAAAGGGTGCTAACACCTTCCCTTTCTATAATCTACCTCCCGAACCGAGAGCAATCTCTATAAGGAATTTTTCTGTGCTTTTGTCCTTTCCATTTGGAGAAAATAAAAGACGGTGGCGACTCTTGCTTCCGTGACATTTCGCGAACCAGCGTTAAACAGTCAGTTCCAGATCCACCAATCACACTAAGAATTTAAATGTGGTAGAATTTATACATTATTAAGCTTGAACTCGTTTCTCTCTTAGATGCGGGTACTTTGAGTGTATTGCTATTAAATGTGAAAAAATGTGCCTCCTAACACAAATATAGAAATTTGTTTAAATAGACATCCTAAACATGTAACTGTCGATGGTTACTAGCCCATGTTTGGGCTTTGTGGGGACTATTTTAGTATTCCCACGTTCTTGCTGGCTTTATATGTTGATAACTGTTCCCGCCAATATATATCATTTCTTTCTCCGCCCTTTATACCCTTCGAAAACTTCTACTAATCTCCTGGTTCTGTCGACTAACTCATTTGGTCGACATCCTTTCCTTTCTCGATGCATCTCGTGTTCTTCCACCACTTTGTGCCTCTTTATTCAAATAAACCCCCATAACTTTAGGTTTATTCCCTTAGTCGAAAATTTCTTGTAAACAAACTTCCCCCCAAAATGCAATGTTTGATGGAGTCTTGTCGATGGGAAAACTCCGACGTTTTTTTCTCTTTCAATTTTTGACCATACGTCTCTCTATAGGGATGACTTCGTGCATGATCATGACTACTTTATGTGCAACAATTTCCCATGTCACTTCGATCACTTCTCATGATTACTCCTAGTATTTAGGGCATGTGTTTCTAACAAACCCCATTAACTTTTCCACTCCTTTGGTCCCGCTCACGCTATTCAAACGACATTTGTTTCACTTCTAACGGTTATGATTCCTCTTTAAATAGTCTTTCAAGAACCTATAGTTTCTTTCTTCCTCTTCAGTTTCCCATCTTCAAATTCTTGAAAATCTTAAATAAACTTCTTCTGTAATAGCCACCCCAACTGATATCCCTTTTACCAGTGATAACCCCGTAGCTTAAACTATTTCTGCGAAATAAACCTTGAACTTCATCCCAGATCCTCCTACCAAAGTAAGATCCAAAGTCCATACATGGAAACACCAAATGTTGATCCCTTTTGTTCATGTGAGGAGATTCTTAGGATTCCATGGGCCTTACCCAACCCAAGAAACGAATTCTAAAGCAGTCAATCAATACTTTCCCAGTTCTCCTCCTTCTATCCTTTCTGCCTCTAATCATACAAAACCTATTAATGTCAGGTTTTTGGTTTCTACTATCGCAGTATTTTCTTCCATACCTACTCTGGGTAATACCACATATCTTGCTTGGCTTGATAGATTTCAAGGACAACGACAACCTCAATGGGAAAGACTCGGTATTTTTGATGTGATCCAACTTTCACGAAACGCCAATACTATTGACCACAACTTTATTCTCGCCTCACTTTTCTTTTGGGAAGCTCGACCAACACTTTCTAACTTCCTTGCGGGATGTTGAATCTCGCATTATTTGACGTGGCGTCCATTACTGACTTCCCTCATTGGGTATGACTTTCAACCCAATAGTTTCAATGAAACACATGTTTAGCTTCTACCAAACACATTTCGCCAACTACATTGCTGGTCATCACCTTGTGGATTCAAGCAATGTCTTTGACACTGAGCACATAGCTTTTCTCACCCTTTGGATTTCACGTTTCTTGTTTTACAGAGGGTCCTTTATACCACCGAGGATTTCATACCTCTGGCGATTCAAATTCACGAGGGAAAAAAAATCTCAGTGGGTAAGCTATTGCTGGCGAATCTCTACCAAGCTTTGGGAAATGCTTCTATGAAACTAAAGGTGCTTCTTGATCAGGATCATGTCCTTACTCTTTCAGGACCCTTTTGGCTCTTACAACACTGGTTAAATTCTATGTTTAAACATCAACTAGGCTATCCATTTTCCAAAAAGGTTATGCGTCTTAACAAAGTTAGAGCCGTCGAAGGTCTAAGGCTATCTTTTATCACTCCCCTCCACAAACTCGACAAATTCGTGTTCATGAAGTATATCAATATGCTCGTCAAAACTAAAACATTTTTCTCCGCCATGACCCTTTTTGTGGAATGGCGATTTGGTCCAGACTTGTTTCGAGAACCTTTTACTAATAACTCTCCAATGATGCTCACATTAATGCCATATGGAGATCCTTTCTAACACCCATTGTGTTTTCTTGTCGAATAAACATCGCTTCGACAAGATATGGTTTTATGGGTTACCAGCTGAACTTCGTGTCTCGCTAACTAGGTTTTAGTCAAATGCTACCTTCCTCCTTGTTCTACCTCCGTGCCGACATTGTCTGGGTGGGTAGACAACTTACTGTAGAGGAACATAAGGCTTACCTTAGATTCCACCGGACCACTCAAAATCTTGAACTTCCAGTATTCGACTTTGAACACTCCTTTTTCACTTCAAAGATTTTTGAGCAGTGGTGGTCCCAATACTAGGAGATATATTTCTATATACCCAACTTTCTTCAAAGGCTCATCGGTGCCTTTGGTGCCTTGGAGACTCAACAACATTTCTCACCATTGATCTCAGGGACAGAAGCACCCTCCACTGGTCAACCAGAACCAAACTTTACCTTCTGAAAAGGTGCATGAAACGACACCTCTTTTTTTTGCGGATTCAATTTTTCCAGAGCGCAGTGTTATGTCACCAAACTTAGAGGTATCCTCATCTTTTTCTTCTTTCTCTGTTTTTGTTCTTTGTGCTAACTTGGTGAAACATTCCCCAAGGATCACCTCGTGTGAGCGGTGTTGAGAGTTTTGCTGCTTGGTTCCTTCCTTTTTTATAGCCTGCTTGTAACTTCTGTAGGAGAAAATTTAGGAGATGTGTGTCAATCAAAAGACTCGGCTTTTCCTAATAATCAGGGACGTGGTCATCATGGAGTGGAGCATAATACGGGCTCAGTTCATTCTAGTTGAGAGAATACAAGATTTCTATTGTAGACATGGAGAGAACATGTTTATTACATACTGTGGCGGGGACATGCCTTGGGGAACACAAGTCAGAGCTGTGGCGACCGTAACATATATGTGCCGAGGGGCACACATGCGCACATACTATGGAGACCGAAAGGAGGTTGTGACGATCGTCACAGTCCTCTGATGCAATTTCTTCTGTTTTCTACTACAGAGTCACACATTTTCCGTCATTTCTTCCTCTTTTCTTATGCAAGTCTTGTGAAATGTAAATACCTGAAAAACACTTAAAATACCAACATAATGCAACATAATTAACAAAAAAAGGAAACATTATTTATGCTAAATTGAGCCAAATATGTGATGTGTTTTCGTGTTATCAAACTTCCCCATGCTTGAGACTTTGCTTGTCCTCAAACAAATAATCAGTATGAAAATCAATTAAACATGAGTTAAACACAAATACATGACACAACTCAAATTGTACATGGTTGCAAGGCATTTTCGCTAGAACAATATAAGCTTAATATCAACCCTAAAGATACATTAATGACACTAAAAAACCCCACCTAATGAAGACCAGTCCTAATCATGCTATTATAGCTCAACCTAATTATTTTTGCTTTGTTTCACCCATTTTGTTCAAGCGCGATCACATTAAGCCCTTTATCTTTTTGCACACACATAGTAGAGTAGCCAGTTAGTGATGGTCATTTTAAGCACGGGGTTCTGGTACATAAATTTGGTAGCCCCTTTATTTATCTGATTTCAAGTTGCGGGGGATCGAACCATAGTCTGCCCTACTAAGTTCAGCACCAGAAACCTCTGAACCAACTTACACGGGGTTCTTATAACATATTCAGTAGGTTCCGCAACTGTTGGATTAAGTAATCGGGTGAGGGTCACCTAACTTAATTAGCGCATTCCCTGTTTTCAATTCATCATTACAAGATGTTTTTGGAAAATGTTTTAAGACCATTAACTTATATTCACCGACTCTCTATGTAGTCTATTCTTAAGACAATGCCGACTTCTTATATAAACTACTCGGGGTTACTTTGAAGATTAAGGTTTCAATATAATAGGTACCTAAATCGGTCTCGCATAAGCGGGGGTATTAGAGTGTTAAGACGGTATTGATTTTGTTTAAATTTTACTCAGAATTTCTAACATATCTTAAGAGTGAGAAACCTATATACTTTTTGAATTTGTCAAGTAAATTTTTTTTGTTATTGCTCAAGAAAGTGAGGAAGTCGAATAATGAACGAAAATATGCATATAAAGACTTGATAGTACATAAATGTTTGTTCAAGGGAAATTGACGATAATGAAAATCTACTTAGAAAATGGTAAATGAAAGCGGTAAAGCTTCCTCCCCCATACTTAGACTGAGCATTGTCCCTAATGCAACGATATAATATGGGAAAGGAAGGAAGAAATTGAGATGATGACTACTCTTCGCCTCGGCCACGTGCTCCGCAACGTGCCTGTGCTCGTGCTCATCCATGTGCATCATCTCTACCTTAGAACACACCAAATCCCTGTAGTCTGACATGAGTAACAAAATCGTGTAGGCCTTCAACCCGATAAGTCAATGCTCGCATCTCTTCGGTTAGTTCTGACATACTATGGTCATGCTAGTAGGCGTAGTCATGTTGATCTCGCTGAAGCTGTCGGACCTCCTGCATCATCTCATTATGTTGCGGCTCTATTCTTTGATAATGTTGAGCTTCGACTTCATTATGTCACAACATTTAAGCATAAATGTCATCAAGAGTAGCAGGCTGTCCCTGGTTTCTTCTTCTTCGGGGCTGGTGCCCGGATGATGAACCTACAAAATTTTCAAGAGGAATTTGTGCAGAATATGGTTGTATGTCAGGTTGTGGAGCTTCTTACTCCATTTCATCAGGTTAAGCATTGTTCGTACCACCTTGGTTATCCTGGATGTTTTCACCAGGATAAGGTTCACTTAGATCATAACACCACTTCTCTATATTTGTTACATCGGTGAGCATAGGATTAGGAAAAATAATACTCAAAACTACTTTATTCTGCACCATAAGATTATATTTTCATCCTCTCTAGCCTTGATTAGGTGCCCAACACGACAATTGTCAACATCAATAAATAATGTTGGAAGTGAAGGCAAATTCTCTAGTCTATCCCCCAGGTTCAAAGAAAGCACTATAGAGGTAAATAACCCTCCAATACAGAAAGGTGTAGTACCCCTTGCACATATGGATTGGATATGTGCCAGGAGGAATGCACTAGCATTGATCTTTCAATTAGGCGTGAAGATGCAGTGCAGGAAAAAAAATCCTTAGAATTTACTTTGTTGTTGTTCACCCTCCAGAAAATGGTGTTGGATAGGATGCGATGGAAATAGCGGATAGATGGATTATGAATAGAGGGACCTAACAACCCCTCCCAACTAGAAGATCGCTCACTAGTTAAAGAGTACCATAGTTAGAATGTTGTTGATGCCTAATATTCCTATGGAGGGATTCGGTAGTATAATTCTCGTCTACGAGGGAAACATAGAAAATCACTCAGAGCTTCTTGATTCAAAGAATATTCGGTGTTAAACATTATAAAGTTTGCAGTGTCGGTAAGGTACATAGTCTCATTTGTGGGTGTGTTGTAGGAGAAGGAACTTAGAAATTCCAAGGTTAAGGATTCATAAGTGGGGTGGTTCAGTGTGCAGACATATGTCAGGTCAGAATTTCGAAGTAGCCATTGCACACTGTCTAACAGTTCCAACTCACATAAACATTTTACATCAACCTACCTTGTAGAGGTAACCGAATGTTGATAGATCTTTCGATACTATGCTTCCTGATGTTTCCCAACTTTTCCGTTTCTAAACACAATTCTTGAAAGGTCAGGTTCTCCTCTTTGGTGTTAGATTCTTTGAGACATAATAAGATACAAGGAAGGTGGATGGATTCAGTTTCGATACTGACAGAAGAAGAGGTTATGGGTTTTGGTTTTTGTTTCACAAGTATTTAAAAAGGAGAAAAATGTAGATGGCAGGGAGTGGGTGATAATGGGGTTTAATGAGAATTTTGAAAATAAAGGAAGTGGGACGGTCAGGGGTGATGAATAGGGGGAGTGGGTTTTAATAGGGTTTTAGTGAAAGTGGAAGAAGATGAAAGAAAAAAAAACGAAAGTGGTATTTGCAATAAACAAATATACGCAGGTTTTACTCTATGCCGAGGGGCCCAAAGTGTGTGTAGGGAGACATACTTTGTAAAGGTCTGGCGATCGTCACAGTATGTATGGCGAGCGGCACAGTGCAAAACTCAAAATTTCCATAAATGTCATTAATATAGGCTACAGAGAGATACTGTTTAGGCCCATAAAGAGACATTTATATCAGTACATATACAATAACTAGTTTAACATTAAAACATAACATATATGTAGATGTAAATATTAGAAACAATGCTAAACATTTTAACTGAATCTAGAAATTTTGAGTTTCCAAACAATAATCTGAAGTAAAAACAGAAAGCATAAAATCTAGTCTAGAAAGGAAAAACAGAAAATAAGAAATCTGTTATACAAAGCAAGGAAATCCTAAATTGGTTGTCATTCCCCCACACTAATATAAACAGTTTCCCCACTATTTTAATATGAGAGAAAGAAGAATGCAAAATGTCTAGAAATATTAGCCACTACTATTAGTATTTTGAGCATAGGAGTAAATGTGTTTAAAAATGTGATCCACCTGCTCCGTCACTAAACCCATAAAACCATGAAACTCAATGCGTAATTTAGTGAATTCTTTTCTCAAGCAATATAGCTCAGTTTGTAAAGCAAGTATGGCAGTAGCTTGATCAACAGAGGTAGGTGCAGAGGAAAATGGAGAAACATAAGCACATGAAGGGGTAGGTTGGTTGGTGGATGGAAAATTGTGATAGAATTGAGGTGTTTTAGGATCTGTTTTAGGATCAGAGAGAAAGGCATCATTATGATCATAGATCTGTGGTGTCTCGGGAGAAGCCGAAAGTGAAACTTGGTGTACTTCCAAATCAAATAACCAGTTATTTCGGTTATGAATAATAGTTCTTAGATTTGGCAAGGTGAAGAGTTACATAACCTGATTGTTAATGAGAAGTTCAAATTCACTAGGGCCTAGGTTTATAATAATGCCAGTGTTGAAACAAAACTGTATATTCATGGGTTGGAATCCACCCAGAGGGTGGAGTCTTAGAAGTGGTTGTCGCATTCCAATAGCATTGGCTATCATGGTCACTAAGCCTCCCACTAAGATAGGTGCATGATCAGTCTGTGTAATACGGTCAAACTTAGCTATCATAAAGGTAGCAACATTAACGGGGCGGTTTCGGGAGGTACAATACATGATGAAAAGTTCATCTTTGGACACATGTAATGTTTTTTTCTTTTCCGAATAGGGTGTGAGCAAGGAACTTATGGAAATAACGGATAAAAGGGTTATGGATATTTTCAAAAAACATTTTATTAGGCTCAGGGTTGCTATCTCCGGTTATACTATCCCAAAAATATCCAAGTTCATGGTCCAAAAGAAGGTTGTCTTGGGTACAAGTAAAGACATGTGAGCCACTAGGATATCCTAATAGATTAGCAAGTTCGTGGTTATTATACCAGTATTCAATTCCGAACATTTTAAAGGTAACTAGGCCTCGATTAAATTCTAATCCATGGTTAGGAAAAACAAAAAGGTGGGCGAACTTAGGAATTCTAAGGTCAGCTTATGATAAGAACTAAATCTCCTTCTTAAGGGAGAAGTATCCCAACCTATTTGATTCAACAAAAACATCACAATACCTAATGTGGTCATGGTAGGGCCATTAGGGTAGAAAGTTAGTACCATCTTTCTTGCAGCCAGTGCCTCAAAAAGCCTCCTCTGGGATCTTCCTCTGAAAGCAATTCCCATTGTGTCAAATTCTTGCATCGTTAGTTAGTTTGGTTAGCTAAAATTAAGTTATCCTGTAAGCAAGTTGACAGTTAGAATTAAGTTAGTAGTGGCTAACGTTAGAGAACAATACTACATAAATTTTATGAAAAGAAAAAGAATGAAAAGTAAGAAAATGTAAATATTAAAATTAGTAAATAAAAATAAAAGACTAGAAAGTGGAGTGTCTCCCACCAAGCGCTTTGTTTTATGTCGTAAGTTCGACATAATTTTAATAGATGATTAAATCTGGGAGTGAGCAGGTAGCTCTGCAATATGGAAACTAGCGAAATAATCAATATTGTCCATACAATGATAGTGCTTCAAGCTCTGCCCGTTTATGATAAATGGTTCGATAGATCTTCCTTTAATTTCAATAGCTCCACTTGGAAAAACCTTAGTTATTCCAAATGGGCCGGACCACCTAGAACGAAGTTTTTATGGGAACAACTTAAGTCTAGAATTAAACAGGAGCACTATGTCACCCTCATTGAACTCTTTCCTAGATATGCGATTATCGTGCCAATTTTTTGTTCTTTCTTTATAGATCTTGACATTTTCGTATGCATATAGTCTAAACTCTTCTAACTCGTGGATATCTAGGATTCATTGTTTGCCTATGTCAGTGTAACTTAAGTTAAGGGTTTTGATCGCCCAATAAACTTTATGCTCGAGTTCTACCATTAGATGACACGACTTTCCATAAAATAGTTTGAATGGTGTGGTTCCTATGGGTGTCTTATAGGCTATTCTATATGCCCAAAATGCCTCGTGTAATTTGGACGACCAATCCTTCCTAGAAGTGGCAACTGTTTTTTCTAAGATTTGATTAATCTCTCTATTGGAGACCTCTACTTGCCCACTTGTTTGGGGGTGATAAGGTGTTGCTACACAGTGTCAGACTCCACATTTCACTAATAGTTTTTCAAAGATTTTTGAAATGAAATGAGATCCACCAACACTGATGACAAGTCTTGGAACACCGAATCCAGGAAAATTTATATTTTTGAAGAGCTTGATTACTACTCGTGCGTCATTTGTTGTAGAAACTATGACCTCTATCCAATTTGATACATAATCTATAGCAACGAGCATGTATTTATTGCCAAAATAGGATGGAAAAGGTCTCATGAAATCAATACCTCACACATCAAAGACTTATACCTCTAAAATTCCTTTTGAGGCATCTAGACGTGTCTGGAGATGTTGCCAGTTCGTTGGCACCAATCGCAATTTATAATTGTAATATGGACATCTTTCCATAAGTTAGGCCAATAGAGACCAGCTTGTAAAATATTAGCGCAAGTCTTTGAAGTGCTTGCATGTCCACCATAGGAAGCAGCATGACAATGGGAAATTATGTTTTCTATTTCATCTTCGGGGACACATTGATGGAAACTACCATCGGCACTTCTCTTGAAAAGAAGAGGATCGTCCCAATAATATTGTTTAAGATCATGGAAGAACTTTTTTGTTGATATGTTAGATCTGATGGAAACACTCTAGCGGCCAAGTAGTTGACAAAGTTGGCGTACCATGGCAATGTGTTTTTAATGTAAACTGCTTCCACGACTTCATTTGTCATGGTATTATAAGTTACGGGGCATTCAATGATTTTGTTTTCCTACCGGGCTACTGGCGTAATAAATTGCACAAGGCTTTTTATCCTTTTGTTGTCCTAAAATTGCGCCTACGGCATAGTCACTAGCGTCACACATGATTTCAAACGGTAATCTCCAATCAGGTTGTTGGATAATAGGTGGGCACCAAATAAGAGTTATTTTTAATTGTTCGAATGCTTTTAAGCATTTGTCATCGAAATTGGATTCAACATCTTTCATTAACAGGCCAATTAGCGGTTTGGTAATTTTAGAGAAATCTTTAATGAATCATCGGTAGAAACCGGTGTGTCCTAATAAACTTCGTATTTCTCTTACGGTTTTTAGAGGTTGTAGATTTTCTATAACTTTTATTTTTGCTTTGTCAACTTTAATCCTCTTGTCGGACACTATGTGTCCAAGTACGATTCCTTGTCGGACCATGAAATGGCATTTTTCCCAATTTAATACGAGATTAACTTTTACGCATCATTCAAGTACCATTTCTAAGTTAGATAATCTTTGCCCATATACATAGAAATCGTCCATAAATACTCCCACGATGCCATCTATAAAATCAGCGAAAATTAACATCATGCACCTTTGGACTATTGCGGGAGTGTTGCATAGTCCAAACGATATTCGTCTATAGGAAAATGTACCATAAGGACAAGTTAATGTAGTCTTTTCTTGGTCTTCAGGGTGTATAGGAATTTGGAAAAATCCCGAGTAACCATCCAGATAGCAAAAATGGGAATTCTTAGCAAGTCGTTCGAGCATTTAATCAATAAAAGGTAAAGGAAACTGATATTTTCGAGTGGCTTTGTTTAATTTCCTATAGTCAATGCATATTCTCCATCCGGTTTGTGTATGTTTTGCTACGAATTCTCCTTTTACATTGTTGACAACTGTAACACCTCCCTTCTTTGGTACAACATGTACCGGGCTAACCCATTCACTATCTGATATCAGATATATGATTCTTGCTTCTAATAACTTTTGTACTTCTTTCTTAACTACATCACTCAGAACTGGATTTATTCTTCTCTGATGTTCTCTCAAGGTCTTGCAGTCTTTCTCAAGCATAATACAATTCATGCAAATTGAGGGGCTTATCCCTTTCAGATCAGAGATGTTATAGCCTAAAGCAGTTGGGTATTTCCTTAGGACATGTAAATTTTTTTTCTGTTTATATCATTCCTAAATCTGCATTGGCTATGACGGGTTGTTCAAGTTCTGTGTCTCGGAATTCATACCTTATATTTTTTGGTAATGTTTTAATTTCGACAATTGATTTCCTTAGGCAAGGCATAAGGTCAGGAGTTAGAGCGAGACATTCATTTAGATTGTTATCTTTGTATTCTTCACACCAATTATCATTTTCTAGAATGGGAGGTATTGGAATTTTTAAAGCTTTTGAATATTTGGTCTGTTGTTTCTCTATTTCTTTAATGCACTCATCAATGACATCCAAGAAACAACACGAATCATCTATAGCTGGTTCCTTAAAGAATTGTGAGAGGATGAATTCAAATTTTTCTTCACCAACCTCAAATGTGAGTTTATCTCTTTTTACATCTATGATGGCTCCGACAGGGGAGAGGAATGGTCTTCCTAATATAATAGGGATGTCAGAGTCTTCTTTGATATCCATAATAATGAAATTAGTGGGGATATAAAATTTTCCAATACGTAGAGGAACATTTTCGAGCATTCCTAAAGGAAACTTCACTGAACAATCAGCTATTGTACGTACATTCTTGTTGGTTGCTATTCTCCCATATTTAAATTTTTGCGGATTTATAAAGGAATTAGACTAATGCTGGCTCCCAAGTCGCGTTGAGCTTTGTCTATGATGAATTTTTTGATTACGCATGGTATGGAAAAACTACCAGGGTCTTTTAGCTTAGGGGGCATGTTGTTTTGGATTATAGCGTTACACTCTGCAGTAAGTATAACAGTTTCATTGTCCTCGAGTTTTTTCTTATTGGATAAGATTTCTTTAAGGAAATTAGCATAGGAGGGAATTTGCGTGATGGCTTCTGTAAAAGGTATAATGATATTTAGCTGTTTTAGAAGTTCAACGAATTTCTTAAATTTCCCTATATTTTTATATTTAGCTAATTGTTGAGGGTATGGTATCAGTGGTTTGTACGCTGGTGGAGTTACGTAGGGTTTTTCTCTCTCTTCTGCCTTTATGCTTTCATCTCCCTTCTCATCTTCTTTTGGTTCGTCTTCCTTCTCAGTTGGTTTACCAGTATTCTGGTACATGGCTGGATTTTTGGTTCTTGGGTCAGTTGGTCCATCTACTTTCGTTCCACTCTGAAGTATTAAATCATTAGCATGCCCTTTCAGATTCGGTTGTGGTTGGCCAGGAAAAGTGCCAGCTAGAGCAGCTGTAGCTGCTTGCTGTTGAGCCGCTTGAGAGATTTGCGTTTCAAGCATTTTGTTATGAATGGCTAGGGCGTCAACCTTGTTTGATAGCTGCTTTAGTTGTTCACTAGTGTGTATGTTTTGATTTAAAAAATATTTGTTTTGTTTAGCTTGAGTGACTACGAAGTTTTTTATCATGATATCTATCTTGGATTTCATAGGAACATTTGGAGTAATTTGGGCGGTTTTCTAGTATCCTGGTGGTGTAGTAGGAGCTTTCCCAAGTGCATATAATGCATTGTTTTTATTGTACAAAAAGTTTGGACGGTTCTTCCAGGTAGGATTATAGGTATTTCCATATGGGTTTCCTTGAGCATAATTCACTTGATCAGCTGATACTACTGTTAAAAGTTGACATTCGGGTGCAGCATGTGCGTGAAGTCCGCATAAGTCGAAGGTTGGAGCTACTGCAGCCACGGTGGCTGCGGGAGTTATGGGTAAGTTTTCTATCTTTTGGGTAAGAGCTTCTACCTCAGCGTTAACTCGGTCTAAACTGCTAACTTCATACATACTGCCTTTCGTTTGAGGTTTCACCACAATGGTTCTATCGCTTCCCCACTGGTAATGGTTTTGACCCATACTTCCAATAAGCTGATAAGTGTCATGATAAGGTTTATCCATTAGTGCACTGCCAGCTGTAATGTCGATCGTTAGTCTTGTGTTATATAAGAGACCATTGTAAAAGGTGTGGATGATCAGCCATTCTTCTAGACCCTGATGTGGACAAAGTCGCACATGTCCTTGTATCTTTCCCATGCTTCAAAAAGAGATTCCCTTTTATTTTGTTTAAAATCATTGATATTGGCTCTTAGCATAGCCGTCTTACTCGATGGAAAATATCATGCTAGGAAAACTTTTTTTAACTCGTTCCATGTGGTAACAGAGTTGGATGGCAAAGTTTGGAACCAAGCTCTAGCTCTTTCTCGCAATGAGAAAGGGAAAAGATGAAATCGTATTGCTTCAGGGTTGACACCGTTTGCTTTTACTATGCTTGCGTACTGTACAAACACGGACAAATGTAATTTCGGGTCGTCCGTAAGACATCCCAAAAACTGATTTTGTTGGACAACTTATAATAATGAAGGTTTCAACTCGAAATCATTCTGAGCGATGGTGGGGGCAGCAATGTTGTTGTGAGGTTCCTCCTATGATGGGGCAGCATAATCCTTCAAAGGACTATTTTGGGGTCCTTCGGCCATTCTTGGTTCAGGAAGAGATAAGTTGGGAAGATTGAACTCGGGAAAATTATACTTTATTTGGTATTCTCTAATTCGGTGTCTTATACTATTAAAATGCTCGACCTCGTCGATTAGTTGATCTAATTCTTCGCCTTGAGAGCGAGTGTTTAGCATACAATCAACAGATAAAAGGAAATAAAATTTATTTCCTTAGTCTATACTACGTAACAAAGGAATCACAATATCAACTAAATTAGTCCCCGACAACGACGCCAAAAACATGGTTGCAACTTTAAGAGTCTATCGGGTGTAGTGACTGCAAGTGCACAATCTAATTGCATAGTTTTAAAAGATATCAAACCCACATGGAATGATAATCGAAATGATGTTATCTAAAGTCACTGTGTAAAGCTAAGGCCAATAATTAATCAGAGTTTTGGATGAGACAAAAATAAACTAAGACTTAAATGAAATATTGGTAACAAGACACCGGTATGTAATACATCTAAGTTTGGGGATTCAGTAAGTCATTGGCATAGCTTAAGTATTCAAAACACGATTTCAGTAGAAACTATCAATTTAAAAACCTTTATCTCACACTGTCGTGATTATTGATTTGGACTATATTCTTAAACTTAAATGCTTGCTATCGTTGGCTCATTTAAAATCTAAAAATACTTTTTGAAAACAAATATAATCTAATAAATCCTAAAATGCTCTCTCTATATTTAAACTAATGTTTGATTACCACTATCCTGTTAAAATCTTAAACTCTCGTTATATCGATTTTAGCCTTCGTTTGTCTTTTACTCTCGTAACAAAACAATTTTAATAATAAATATTGGAAACCAAACCAGATAAGTATTTTATAAATGTTTATGCCAATTTATTACTGAATCCCTTCAGTTCTATGACCATACATACTGGTATCAGGAAAATTAGCCAGACATGTTATTGAGAACAAACACAAAATTACAATGAACAAACAATAATATGATAATGATTATTAAATAAAGGGTAATATATATAAATGAAATAGGAAACTGGAACGAATGAAAGAAAATTGAAATTAATGCTATACTTCTAATACCAAGTGCAATCCTCCATAATATGCCAGAAGGATTTGCTTGCGGAAATAAACTTGAATCCAGAAAGAAAATATAAAACTAAGACAAAGTATGAAGGATGTGAATAAAATCTACTCGTACAATAGTTCCCCGATGTGGAAAACTATTGCTAATTCAGGTGAGAAAGTATCTGCTTAGAATTTCTAAAACAATGGTTCTTTATGAAAAAATTAAACAAAAGCGTGATAGAGTTTTTGCTGCTTGGTTCCTTCCTTTTTATAGCCTGCTTGTAACTTCCGTAGGAGAAAATTTAGGAGATGTGTGTCGATCGGAAGACTCGGCTTTTCCAACTAATCAGGGACGTGGTCATCATGGAGTGGACCATAATACGGGCTCAATTTGTTCTGGTTGAGAGAATATAGGAGTTCTGTTGCAGACATGGAGAGAACATGTTTATTACATACTGTGGCGAGGGGCGTGCCTTGTGTGTCATGGAGAACACAAGTCAAAGTTATGGCGACCGCAACATATGTGTTCCTAGGGGCACACATACACACGTACCATGGTGACCGACAAGAGGTTGTGACGACCGTCACAGTCCTCTGATGCAATTTCTTTTATTTTCTGCTACAGTGTCACACATTTTCTGTCATTTCTTCCTCTTTTTCTATGCGAGTCTTGTGAAATGTAAATACCTGAAAAACAATTAAAATACCAACATAATGCAACATAATTAACAAAAAAAGGAAACATTATTTATGCTAAATCGAGCTGAATATGCAATGCATTTTCGTGTTATCACATGGAGGCTGCCATCTTCAAACTTATCCACACTATCTCCCAATATCCTCTTCCTAACTCCTTAGCTCAGTACTTAATCGATTTTGAAGCTTTCTTTACCCAACTAGGGAAAGATCTTTCATTCCGCTGTCACATCAACCTCCAGCTTAAGACTAAAGCCAACGATATGAACATCGAATGGGACTTGACTGAAATTTGTGTGAAAAGGGCCAATTACCTCGAGGCTAAGAGAAAGGGCTGTCTTGAGCAGCATTCCACTCTTGATCAAGAGACTCTGAAATATCGAAACCAGATGAAAGAGCTCAACCAAAAATTTGCTGACGTTGAGCGTCAAAAATCTTTATTTGATTCATCTGACAGTCATTTACGTGACGACATTAAACAATCCACTCTCGAGGGAATAACCCATGGCGAGAAAGCCCTTCATCTTAGCAGCAAGGTCAATCATCTTTCAGCTAAGAGGATTGGCCTCAACCAGAAAATTACCTATGAGAGGGCTTTCTTAGCGAACCTCAGATCTAGGTTTCCTTTGTAATCTCGTTGTTGCCTCTGTTTCGAATGGGCTTTATTTTCTGTATATGAAATCCCATTGGGAAATTTAATAGCCATCTTAGCACTTGTCCATTTTAGCCCATGATATTCGACATTCTTATTTTACCGTAATTCTAACTTCTTGAAGCATAGTCTTATATTTTTTCAAATATTTACCGTTTACTTTCAAGACACTTTGATTTAAACCCAACTCTTTGATATCATATGCATTATCAGTAAACATTTGAAGTATCTGGGTGGTACCTCCCAATTTGGTGACCACTTCCCTAAAGTTCTATCTTTCTGATCGATGGGAAGGATAACTTTCCAGACGTAATCGTCGACCGCAAACATTTTTATCTTGACATTTTTATTGAAGGCCCTTGCAACTCACTCTTTTTGTCGAATTAACACATTTAACGCAACTAATCTTTCTTCATCTAGATCAATTGTTTCATCCAGCATCATATTCCAATACTGTTCTGATGAAAGTTCGTGTTGGCGCTGCACTCGTAGCAATTGCAGGTGTATCTCGGCTGGAAAAACAATGTTATGTCCAAATGTCAGTTGAAAAGGCGTTGACCCAGTCGCCTCCTTAGGGGACGTTTCATAAGCCCATAAAACTTGATCTAACGTCTTATGCCAATTCCTAGGTTTCTTAGAGATATGTCTCTTGATTAAACCAATTATCACTTTCTTGGAAGCTTCGACCTAACCATTGGCTTGAGCATAATAAGGCGTGGACGTTACCAACTTGGAGCCTATTTCTGATGCAAACTCTTGCATCTTTCGTCCAATAAACACTGATTCTTGGTCCATAGTGATTCTCTCAAGAATCCCAAATATATAAATGACATGCTTTTGAATGAAGTCAATCACTGCTTCTTGGTCGACATTGATTAATGGCTCTGCTTCTATCTATTTAGTAAAATAGTCTATCCATACTAAGATGAATTTTTGTTGTTTCGATGAGGCTGGTTGAATTTCTCCTATGACATCTAGCGCCCAACCTCGAAACAACCATGGCTTAATGGCCGTGTGCAATTCGCTTGCAGATACATGTTGAATTCCTGAAGATTTTGGCATTCCTGACATCCCTTAGCAAACTCAATATAATCTTTCAACATATTTGGCCATTAAACAACCTGTTGAAATAGCAACCATTTCATTTCATGGCCGGCTTGGCGAGTCCCACAGGCTCCACTGTGGACTTTGACTATGGCCAAATATGCTTCAGTATCTCCTAAATGATTAAGCAACACCCTTTCAGGGGTCTTTTTGAACAATTCAATGCCCATGCACACGTAACTCAAAGCCTTATATTTTATTTTTCTATCCATATTTCAAGCTGGGGTTTTCAAGTACTTCACAATTGGCTTTCGCCAATCTCTGTCTGACAAATTGTCAATAGCAAAAATTTCAAATTCAAAATTTTCAAAGTTTTGGAATGTATCATTTGTCTCCCCAGTCTTTCAACCATATTGTTGATGTATATTGGTCTCTTTATTACACCGTCTCCCATATCAACTTCCTCTAACGAATCTTGTGCTTTCATCTTCTATACTAAATTTAGCAACTCCTTTTCAAAACCCAAAGGTTCATTATCATATATACGATCTAACCTTCAGCTTTCTGAATCTGTTATTTGGCTTAGTTTTCCTTCTTGATTTTCTATTTTGGCTACGACGGCCATATTTATCAACCTCTCAGCTTCTAAAGCCGATTTAATTTTATTTTCAACTACATAAGCCAAAATTCGAGCCAAACTTGTTTACTCAGTCGTCATCACGTTCGACCACATACCACCCCGTAGGTGGAATCAACTCCCTAGATCCTGTTGGCTCTTCAGAATCCCATGTGAAGCCATGGCCAGGATCCAAACCTAGAAAATGATTTTTGTTTTCATTGGGAGCGTTATTTTCATAATCACAAGGTGCTACGTTCACCAAATGTTGGTCGAAAGACTTCTTTCCACCTTTCACATCACCAACATTGTAGTAGCTCTGATCAGCTTCTACATTCTCTACTACACCATCTTTTCTCCAAATGGAAATTCTTTGGTGTAAAGTCGATGGGACTACACCTATTCCATGAATCCATTCACGGCCAAGTAATAAATTAAAGTTGGATATGGAATTTATAACCATAAACAATGTTGATATGGTTATTGTTCCAACAACCAATTCTACTTGGATGACACCCATTATGCCACTGGTATTTCCTTGATCGTTTGGTAACACCATGTTGTGAGACTGAAGCTCCGACCCACACTTCCCCATTTTCTTAAACATAGCATGTGGCATTAAATTTACAACTTCCCCACCATTGACAAATACCTTGTTAACTGGAATGCCATCCACCTTCACCCTTATGAATAAAGGCTTGAGATGATATAACATCCATGGGCTTAGTTTTTCAAACACAACCTTCTGTTCTTTGACCATACAACTATTCATAACATAATAGCATAGAGGCTTCTCATCAGCCACTTTGTCGGAG
Organism: Vicia faba; assembly: GCA_948472305.1. Taxonomy (NCBI): domain Eukaryota; kingdom Viridiplantae; phylum Streptophyta; class Magnoliopsida; order Fabales; family Fabaceae; genus Vicia; species Vicia faba. The sequence continues at coordinate 360,838,163 of OX451737.1, forward strand.
GTAAAATCTTCTTCATTTTTTGATACTTCCGACACCCTGTTGTATTCAGCAGGAAGAATCGATACAATTCCATAATTAATGATAAAGTCTTACCCATAATCATAGTTGTCATCCTCTAGAGAAGGCTCATAGTCAGGTTCTTTTTCCTCTTTGCCTTCATATGTGGGAGTATACTCAGGTGCAGAAGTATATTCCATATTTTGTGTTGCCACCAATTTTGTATTTCCTAAAGGAGCTACCCCTTATAGCCATTCTTTGATTTTCTATGCCTTTTTCTTTTTCAGTCAGTTTCGACTTGGGATATACACCTTTGGAATTGGAAACTATATTTTCTTCATTGCTTCCACTGGTAGCATGTCTTCGACACAGATGTTATCTTAGACTGGCTTCAACTGAGATGTCGAAGCTTCCTTTTCTGCCTTTTGTTCCTCTGATAACGCCTCCGCTGAGTCCTTGTCATTGGGGTTTTTCCCTTATAGTTGGGGGAAACTTGATAACCCTTCGCCTCAACTTTCTTTTCCTAGGCCTTAACTTCATGCATAATCACTTTCTACTTTGGCCTCTTGCCCCCCTTTTGGCTTACTGATTCCACCCATTTTTCTTATGGAGTATCTGATGAAGGGCGAAAGGTTTTTGGACGAGATTGTTGAAATAATTTTCTGTACTCCTTGTTGCATCGAGGATTTCCTTTCTTGTCAAAAACAAACCTTGGGACTGGAGGCTTCTCTTGTTTAAGAGCCTCTTTTTTAACAACTTTGTACTTCTCAGCTGCTTTTTCATCAAACACAGCGTTGCATCTTGGGCATAATTTTGCCTTCGACCCCTTCACTCTGCATTTCTCATGGAAGTCAGCCAAACTTTCTTCAAGATGAGGGTACACTTCCTGCAATCCCTCTTCCATCTTTAGGTCGTAACTTTCATTGGTTCCTACTTTTATAACTTCTATGTCACCAATCATTATAACCTCTTTGTCGAGGCCTTCAATAGCTTCGACCACCATGCAATCTAGAGGCTTTGAGTATAAAGCTTCTTCAACATTCATAGGGTCAGCGTCAACTTGCATCTTTGGCTTCTCGCCAAACTGGAGCCTGCCATCTTTCAATGCTTTATGCACCAAATCCCTAAAAAGAACACATACAAAATCCCCTCTTTTTCTTTTGTTCAAGTGGGGGATTCTTTAGGCCCTGAGGGACCATAATTTGACTATCAACTAATAAAAAATCAAATATTTCATCACATTTGGTTATGTAAAAAGTATAGGTATTACTAATGGCTTTGCCATTATTTTCAGTTTCGACGGGGTTTATCCTGTTTGACGGTTTCAACAATTTACACGCATAGGGAGGTCCAGGATGGAGCTCAACCACGTTAACCTCTGTTTCTTCCCCTGTCTCATTTTCGTCAGAGGATCATCTGTCAGTTGCCACATAAGCAACTTTCCCTTTTTTGTGATATTTTTTTGGATAGGTTTTTTCAGCTTTCAAGCATTCGATCAGTCGAACTTTGATAGCCAATTGAGCCATATATTTCAAATATTGGGTGTCCAACAAATTCTCCCTAATGGAATACTCTAACCCATTTGTAGGTATTTTGACCAAGTCATGTTCAGGGACTTGTGTAAGGCACCGCACTTTTAGAAGTCTAAAATTGTTAAGGTATTGGTCTATTGACTTAATACTTTTTCGCTTTACACTGTACAATTCTGTTAGGCTTATCTTGGATTGCCCCATGTGAAATTACTCATGGAACAACTTCTCTAACTGGGTCCATGTCTGGACTGAATGTGGTGGAAGCATTGTAAACCAAGTGAACGCATTATTTGTGAGGGAATTGGGAAAATATTTCATCCTCAAATCCTCATTCACTACTAAATTTCCAAGTTTTGTTTGGTATCTGGCAACATGTTCGACAGTGGACTCTTCGACGTCCCCTACAAACTTAGTGAATTTTAAGAGTTTCCAACCCCTTGGTAATTTTGTTTGTAACATGAAATCTAGAAACGAAGAAACATATGTGGTTCTCTAATAGCCAATATCCATCCTATTTGTAACCATTATTCGTTCGACAATGGCTTCTAGGTTTTGTTCCCCAGCCACTGTTTCACGTCGAACCTGCCTGACCAATTGGTCGACATTCTAGTTTCGGTTTCGTATTACTCCTGGGGGTTGGTGTACTACCCTAAGTATGGGGTCAACATGTGGAGGAGTCGGTGTTTGACCTCTTCGTCGAAAACTTCCTCATACTACACTGGTACCTCACGTGGTCGGGGTGCAGCTTGTCGAATTGGCACTCTGGGAGCACCAAGAAAGTCTTCCATGCGAGTCATTTGAGTTGCTAGCGTCTAATAACTCTGCACCGAATTTTCAAATAATGGTATTAATATTAGACTCATCTTTTGAGTGAGCATATTGACCATTTCATGGTTACTCTCGTCCGTCTGTTTCCTCATGACAATGACAATACTTAGAGTAAACATATGCATAATTTGGTTGGCAAAACCCAACCCAGTCAAATGCCCAAATTGGCTTTCCGACAGCCCTGGAGGGCGATATGGTGAAACTGCATAATCTCTACCAAATGTTAAAGTGCTAGTATGCAAGCCTTCCACCATTGTTATGGGCATTTCATACTCATGTATGTTTCTGGCAAAACTAGGCACATGCTGCCCAGAAGTTGGAACCATACTATTATGTGTTTCTCTTGTGAAACTAGGCGCATAAGACCCAACAGTTGTGACCATTGTTTGTCTTGCAGTTACTGGCTGGGTTGTGGTAACTATATTTGGTGATGTCTAAGATACGATCGCCAGAATGGAACCTATACTCGCCGTTGCACTGGTATTTCCCCCCATATTCTGATCCCTTTCAAGAGTCGTAGGATCTACCATTCTTCTACCACTTCTTAATTTCATGCACGAAACAAGAAGACTAAAAAAACGGGTCCCATTAGGTGTGCCAATTTGTTTCTCCATGAAACAATCGCTAGCCTCTTATTAAAGGTTACTTACGGGATCGGCTACAATAATCCAAGACTTAGTGTTTAGAGTGTTTTTGGGTTGAAAAGGGGATAAAAGGGCAAAAGATAAAGACAATTGTGATGTAAATAAATCAAAGACAAGGCTTGTAATTTAAAGTGAAAATACTGTAAATTACTAAGAATTTAAATGTGGAAGCATTCATGCATTATTAATCTTGAACTCATTTATCTCTTAGATGCGGGTACTTTGAGTGTATTGCTATTAAATGTGAAGAAATGTGACCCCTAACACAAATACATAAATTTTTTTAAATAGACATCCTAAAAATGTAAACATCGACGATTACTAGCCCATGTTTGGGCTTTGTGGGGACTATTTGAGTATTCCCACGCCCTTGCTGGATTGTATGTTGATAACTGTTCTCGCCAGTATGCATCCTTTCTTTCGCCTCCCTTTATACCTAACAATAACTTCTTCTAATATCTCGGTTCCGTCGACTAACTCATTTGGTCGATATCGTTTACCTGCTCGACGCATCTCATATTCTTCCATCACTTTATGCCTCTTCAGTCAAATAAACCCCCATAGCTTTAGGTTTATTAGCTTAGTCTAAAATTGCTTGTCAACACAGTGACCATCTCACAACCCGAGTGGTTCACTTACAACAACTCTCCTAGAGAGTGGCGAAAAGAGAAAGCCCTAGACTTCTACATCTTGAACCTGTGCCTTTCCTAGGTTACAAACTTTTCTACTTATAACCTATATCCAACTAGATTTAGGCCTTCAAAATACAGCATATCAATTGTAACAACCAACAATAACTTCTGCTACAAACAAGGTCTTCGATCAAATCTTCCTAAATTATCTCCAAATTTAGAAACTGTATATTCTTCAATATTCTTCTTGATTCTTCTAGACCTTTAAATCAGCGACACATAAGATTACAAAATATTCCCAAAATATTCTGCATCAGTTAAATATCTAATTGTCCACTTTAGCTCAGGCGTGATGTCGTATGCTCCTCCATAGGATATGTTATCTGAAATGTTGTTCCAGATGTTGAAACACTTTAACTCAATATGTCCTAACATAATATTGGACTTCTTTTCTCAACTTGTTCTTGTTATAAAGTTAACACATCATATCTAATATATTGCTTCTATATTTTTTTTTACAAAAATTAATGCCAATCCTTAAAACTAAGGAACTTACACTAAAGAGGAGCAACAATTTGGCAAGTTCATGGAAATTTTGAAGTAGCTTCACATCGACATACCTTTGATAGAAGTTATTCAATAGATGCTAAATTATTAAAAGTTCATGAAGGATGTACTCACCAATAGAAAGAGATTGAGATAGTTTGCAACTGTTTGTTGCATCCAAATTTTGCCCTTTGAGTTTCAACCACAGTTAACTTAAGTCTCACACCCATCTCCATATACATTTTCATCTGCATCACAATCATTAATAGCATGTGTTCTCAAAGAATGGGATTACATTTTTCCTCAAGATTATGGTTTTTAAGAGGAGATACTCATCTCTCAAGAGTTTGTATAATCATGATCATCATTCTCAAAGCATCATCAATTATTTGGTCTCATCATTTTGGTTTGAGGAAATTAGGGTTTTTGGCCTTCATTGAAGAAAATTAGGAATTAGGATTTTATGGTTGGGAATTCAAGTTTGATTACTTCAAAGTATCATCAACAACACCATATCATGATCATCACATCATCTCAATTGCATCATGCTCACTAGATTTCATTGGTTACAAAGAATTTGCATTCATCTGAAGAAAAAGTCAATTGTCACACAAAAGTCAAACTTTAACTTTTTGGTCAAATAAGGGTGTATCAAGTCAAGAATCATCAAAAATTTTAAAATCATCCAAACTTGATCATCAAGAATCAAGAGAATCAAGAAAGTCAACAAAATTCAAGGTTGAAAGACTTTCAAATACTTAGGGAAATTCAAGTGTTTTGTGCTTAAAAAACTCTAACTTCATAAGCAAGTTTTCCCAAGATGCAAGTTGATTCAAGGAAAACTTTCAACATGAAAGTTGTAGGGAATAAGGAATTCTACAACTTTCTCAACAAGGATTGATCTCCGAAAATTGTTTAATTTAAGATATATTAGCCCATGAAGTTGTGATACTTTTTATCCAACACTTAGAAATTTTTGAAACAGTTTTGATCAGTTTTTAATCTCAACTTCTTGGCCAATTTTCACCAAGATCCAGGATGATTCAAGGAAAGTGGCCAACATGAGAGTTGAAAAGGATTTTCTAAGATTTCCAAAATGTCCAAGAGCACAAATTTATCATGCTTGAGCTAAGAGATTCGAAGAGATGAAGTTGGACATTTTTACTTGAATTAGAAGTCATTTCTATGATAACCATAAGATCAAATCTTCATGCCATGCCTAGAAATCTCACTGTGAAGGCTTTTAAACTCCTAAACCTAGCCATATTCATAATATTACACACTCTTTTTATCTATTATCCAAGTGTTCAAGACATTTTCCAATTGATCATTCCATTAATGGCACAAAGTTAACACTTCCATTTTGGAAAAGCAAGCTTTAATCACAAAGTCTACTCTCCTTGAGCTCCCAAATTGTTTCATCTGAGTACAAGCAATCTAAAAATAAAGAAACAAGCTCCATACACCCAACAACTCTAAAGCACACTTGTACTTCTCCATTGGAACCACCATTTTCATATAAACTTGATTTTTTTCACTTTCAACCAAGCCATAACTTGTTATCTCGAGAACCTGGTTACTTCGATCCCTCTAACATTTTACCTATAAGTAGAGAGGTCATTTGCAAGCCAAAACACCAATTCACAAGCCCACAAACCTCTCAAACTCTCCCAAACCATAATTGGCCATAAAAGTCCATTATTTCAGCTCTGGAAGCCATTTCTTCGAATCTCATCAACCTTGCAACTTATGTGCAAACCTACCATCCACACATCTCATATACATCATATAGAAGTGATCAAAATCTCTGTTTTACTTCTGTAACACCATTATCACCATCCTTTATTTTCACTTTTGAACACTTACAACTTGACTTGGTCAGAGCATTCCATCATCTCTCCAAGCAAAGCAAGGATTTTAATACACCCAACAAGGTCTTTGGAAGCTAACCATATCAATAATTTGCACTTGAAGCTACTAGAAGAGGCATTGGACTTTCTCCTGTAAGATCAAGATTTGGTTATGCAGTATTATCTCTAAGTTTTGATGATACAAAATGAGTATGTTTGTATGAAGAATTTTGATACTCTAATGTTTGTTATTGTTGATTACTTAACAAACAAATTCTGCTTTTGATGGATGGCATGGCCAAGACATTATAAGAGAATTAGTTCCGCTTCTTCCCTACACAAGTTCTGTTGAACAATAGCAAGACACTCCATAAGTCTCTAAAGTTTAAGCTCTGATGTTTGTCTACAGAAACCAGTCAGAAGATCAGAAGACAAAAGTTGCTACTTAAGTTCAGATGCTGAAGACTTATGTTTCTGAAAACAACGGGTTCTAAAGAAACAGTCAGAAAATCTGAAGACAGAAGTTTCTACTCAAGCCCAGATGCTAAAGACTCAAGTTTCTAAAGACCCAAGGTTATAAACATAAGGGTTCTAAAGACAAAGTGTTGAAGACTCTAAAGACAGAAGTTCTAAAGATTCTAAATACTTGAAGTTATAAAGACCAAAGGTTCCAAGAAAAGGTTCTCACAACCAAGTGTTGAAGACTCTAAAGACGCAGTTATGAAAACTCTGAAGACTTGAAGTTTTGATGACTTTGCGTTATATTCTCTCTTCTAAACACATGCTTGTAGAAGCCTCTGATGTGCAGAAGGAAATAACATTAACATGGTACAAATAGTACATGGTACAATCAACGTTTCATTCGACTACCATGAAAGGACAGACGCATTGCACAATCTTGTCCCCCACATTATTGCTCAAGCTTCCATGTGTTTCTCGAAATCCCAAGAGTACCCCTCAACGGATATATCATTTTATTGGGTATATAAAGGCTTGAACGCTAAGAGAGAAAGCGGCTAATCAAAGAAATATCCACGCACAAAGCATTGTTCATATCTTTCATATTTTTTATTTGTTGTTCTTAAAATAGTTTACATATTCAGCTTGTGTAGAAGCAATACTCTTGTAAACAAACTTGTATTCAAACGGTTGTTTGATTTTTCCTTAAGGGACCAGGTAGGTCTGTATCCTTAAGAAGTCTAGGACTTTTTTGTAATAGAGGTTGTTAATCACACGCGGGTAACTTGTGTAAGATTTTCCTTAAGGGACCGGGTAGGTCTCTATCCTTAAGAAGTCTATGACTTGTGTGTCTTAGAGGTTGTTAGTCACTTGCGGGGAGCTTGTGCAAATTCTAATCAGTTTGGTTATAGTGAATTTAGTCCTCGATTGAGTGAGGCAAAATCACCTTGGCAGGTGGACTAGGCTAGCTTGATAATTTTCAAGTGAACTAGTATAAACATACCTTATTCTTTACTTCCTATTCTTACTTATTGTTATTATCAAGAGTGAAGGAAAAGAATTTTAACTTAAAGGGGAATAATATTTTTATAAAAAAAGTTTTTGATTTAAAACCCAATTTAAACCCTCCTTTCTTGTATTTTTCACACCTAAATTGGTATCAGAGCTCCAGTTCTGAGGAGATAAAAAGTTTGAATTTTTATCAACACTTAACAGTGTTAAGTACCGATCCAGTGTGTGTGAAAAACAAATGGCTACACCTAATTCCATTGTTGATAATAGGGATAATGATAGAAATCACCTCCTATGTTTGATGGAGATAAATTTGACTATTAGAAGGATAGAATAGAAAGTTATTTTATTGCATATGACTTGGATCTATGGGACTCGGTAGTTGATGGCTACGCTCACCCAATAGACGATAAAGTCATAAGATTGCAAGAAGTGGAATGACAGAAGCACATAAGAAAGTATGTAGAAATAACTACAAAGCAAGAAACATTCTTCTAAGTGTTATTTCATATAATGAATATGAGAAAATCACAGATAGAGAGACTGCAAAGTCTATCTTTGATTCTCTTCAGATGACACATGAAGGAAATGCACAAGTAAAAGAAATAAAGGCTATGGCATTAATTCAAAAATATGAAGCCTTTAGGATGGAAAACTACAAATCTGTGGAAACTATGTTTTTAAGATTTCAGACTCTTGTGGAGGGACTTAAGGTTCTGATTTAAGCTTACTCCATCACAAATCATGTTAAAAAGATTATTAGAAGTTTGCCTGTAAAATGGAGACCAATGGTAATTTCTTTAAAGTTGGAAAAGGATCTGAACAACACCTCTCTTGAGGAGCTGATTCGCTCTTTAAGAAGTCATGAAATATAACTGGAACAAGATGAACCTCAGAAGAGGGTAAAATCAGTTTCTCTAAAGCCTACTTCTGGGAAAACCAAGGCTTATCAAGCTAAGAAAGAGTCATAAGAATCTGAAGAAGATTCAGATGATGATGAACTCTCTCTAATATCTAGAAGAATAAGTCAAATCTGGAAGCACGGACAAAGCAAGTTCAATTGTCAACGAAGGACATATGGAAGAGGTGAATCCATATCCGATCAGAGGAATTCTTCTGGAAAAGAAGTTACTTGCTTTGAATGCCACGAGCCTAGAAATTACAAAAATGATTGTCCAATGCTTAAGAAAGACAAGAAGCCTAAGAAGGCTTACAAAACTAAGAAGGGTCTCATGGAAACATGGGATGATTCAAAATCAGAAGATGAAGATTCTGATTAAGAGCATGCAAACATGGCATTCACAGCTAGGACCAGCAAGGGAGAAGAAGCATAAGAAGATAAACTGACACTTAACTATGAGTCACACTCTGATGACGATAAAGAGGTACTTTCTTCCTTATCTCGTTCTAAACTTGAAATTGGTTTATCTAAATTAATGAAAAGATATCAACTTCTTCTAAGTAAACACAAAATCTTGGAAAAGAGATTTGTGAATACTTCTGAGAACACTACTATGGATGAGCAAACCATTTATGACTTAAATGAAAAACGATTTTCTTTAGAAAAATCAAACAATGCTCTGAAAAGTAAAATGTCTAGTTTGGAAGAAGAGATAATTTCTACCACATCTATTACTAATGAAGTAATCAGATATGATAGAGCTTTTCAACATTTCCTAGCTATGAGCATAAATAGAATCAAAATGGCTTCAATGATCTATGGTGTTAGTATAAATGGAAGTAGAGGCTTAGGATATTCATAATAATCAAAGAAAATTGACGAGACTCAGAATGTCAAACCAAAACCTCTTTCTGAACATTTCATGCTTGCTGGCACAAAATTGAAATGTCCAGAACAAGAAGGTTCTGATACTACTGCAGCACAAACATAGGCACAAAAGAAAACTTCAAAACTAAAGTATCATGCACAAATTTCACATGATTATCCTGTTGTACATAAGTCCAAAGATGTCATAACCTCTGGAATTTCTAACAAGAAAGGACCCAAAAATGGGTACCTAAGGATCAAATAATCTATGTTACAGATGTCCTTGACGGTGCCACTAAAACACCAATCATGGTACCTGGACAGTGGATGCTTGTGACACATGATGGCCGAAAGGAATATGTTCCAAGATTTGGAACTTAAGTCTGGAGGAGTTGTTGGTTTCAGAGGCAATCATAAGGGAAAGATCATCAGTTCTGGAACGATTGGTAATTATTTGATGATAAGCTTAACTATGAAAAGTCAAATCTATGTGAAAAGCTTACAGATATAACCATAATATTCGCTCAACAAAAGGAGAATATTAAAGAAGATAAATAATTAGAAGTGCATTTTTAAGATATTGTTAATAGTTCTTCTAATCAACCTCAACTGAGGAAGAACAAAATCACATCCTCTCATCCTGAAGACCTTATCCTTCGAAGCAAAGATGCTCCAGTCAGAACAAGAACAACTCTCAAACCTTCTGATGAAGTGCTTTTGGGTTTAGTTTATTTAATAGAACCTTCATCTATTGAAGAAGCCCTTCTAGATAAAGATTGGATTCTGGCTATGGAAGAAGAGCTGAACCAATTCTCAAAGAACGATGTATGGGATCTTGTTCAGAAACCTAAAGGTGTCCACGTTATTGGAACCAGATGGGTGTTTAAAAATAAGCTCAATGAGAAGGGTGAAGTTGTCATAAAAAAAGAACGAATGGTTTCACAAGGTTATAGTCAACAAGAAGGGATGGACTATACAGAAACCTTTGCACCAATCTCCAGGTTAGAAGCTATTTGGTTGTTAGTTTCTTTTTCTGTCAATCATAGCATTATCCTTTATCAGATGGATGTTAAGAGTGCATTTCTGAATGGTTATATTTCAGAAGAAGTGCATGTTAAACAACTTCGTGGCTTTGAAAACTCTGAGAAATAAGAATTTATTTTTAAACTAAAGAAATCTCTTTATGGCTTGAAACAAGCTCCAAGAGCTTGGTATGACAAATTGAGTAATTTTCTTCTAGAAAATAAATTTACCAGAGGAAAGTTTGACACTACACTCTTCTACAAAACTTTAAATAACAATTTTCTAATTATTCAAATTTATGTTGATGATATTATTTTTGATTATGCTAATCCATCCCTCCGCGAGGAATTCTCTAAGCTAATGATGGCTGAGTTTGAAATGAGCATGATGGGAGACCTAAAGTTCTTTCTGGAAATCCAGATTGACCAAAAACTAGAGGCTACTTACATATATCAAAGTAAGTACACAAGGAACCTATGAAGAAATTTAACATGATAGACTGTGTTGTAGAAAAGACTCCAATGCATCCAATATGTATTTTGGAGAAAGAAGAGAGTATTCTCTTTCCGGTTTCTATGATGCAGACTACACTGGAGATCGGCTAGAGAAGAAGAGTACTTCTAGAAACTGTCAGTTTCTAGGCAAGAATGTGATCTCATGGTCAAGCAAGAGGCAATCAATAATTTCTCTTTCAACAGTAGAAGCAGAGTACATTTCAGCAGCACTATGAAGTACTCAGATGTTATGGATGAAGAATCATCTAGAAGATTATCAGATTTATGAGAGTAACATTCCTATCTTATGTGACAATACCACTGTCATTTGCTTAATCGTGTTATGTCATACCCCTACACCTTTGTTTGGTATTCCCTATTGCGTTCTAATTAACTGTTTTTGTGTTATCTCATATTAACATTTTATCTATTTCTCTTTTCATTTCCTTCTTTTAGAAGTCCATGACGTCATTTGATTGTTTCAATCGTTTTAACTCATGAACTACTTGACTGACTATTTATATCTCCTCTCATCTATAGTCATTCATTAAGTCCTAATACTTGTATCATCTTCTAACGTATCTTCTCTTCAAGCTTATCTGCACATCATGGTTGTTAGAACCTTTCAAGGAGATGAAAATCTTCTCGAGGTAATCAAAGAGAAATGACCAAACTATGTGTCCGATGATGGTTTCATCAACGACTTTATTAAAAATAAAGGATGGTCTGGGTATGCAACAATACTTAGAGGTCATATTTATCTTAACCTCTTAAAGAACTTGTGGCTTCATGTTTCTGTCAGTCTTGATGAGAATGTCATTCATTCTTACATCTTTGGCGTTCCAATTACCATCACTCGCTCCTCCATTGATGAAGCCATCTAGAGTCCACCTTTACCCAACTCTTGCATAAATGTTGACATATTTCCAAATTTTCTTAACTCTTCATTTAGGTATGAGCCCCTTAATTCAGATAATTTGAAACCACTTGCGAAAATCTGCTTTCAGTTCATGTTGAAAAATCTTCATCCTAGAGGAAAAGATCTTGATGTAGTTTTTACTAGGGATATATGTCTTCTTTATTGCCTTCTCAAGTATATTCCAATTCATATTTCAGAAATAATATTCAATCATTTGAAGCTATCAATCCTAGCATCAAGGAACTCTAAAAAATCATTCATTTTGTATGGATGTGTATTGTCTGAACTGTTTGAGTTAGCGGGTAAAATTGAAATTGTTCAAAGAAATCTGTTTATCAGAGGCAATTCTTTATTTTTTGAGAGTTGTGATGTGTTTGAAGATTAGATAGCTTTCCTTGTCTATGTTCATTCTGTTGTAATCTCCTTTGAATATCAATGAAACTTCTTATCTTTTCTTGTTAATTCTTCTGGTTTTTATGTTTTTCACACATAATTACCTTTTTAATTATGAAAAAAAGGGGAAAAAATTAAATGGACGTGATTTTGATAGATTATCAAGTTCTGGTAAATGTTCTCTGAAAAGAGCTGCTTACGTTCTAACCCAGCTAAATTTCAGTTTTTGTTAGAATTGTTTTTCTTTTTGAGGAAATGAGAACTCTGATTAAAGAAGATCATAAAATACTATGCAAGACTTATGTCAAACTCTAAAGATATATTTTGAGAATCTGGAAGTTTTCTTAGTGACATTAAAGTTTCAAAGATTTCAATTTGATTTCATTCTCATTGGCATCTAAAGTAAAGATTCAATAAGAAGTTCTAAGAAATCAAGATCTCAACTTCTCTATTGGCATCAAGATCTCAATTTTTCCATTGGCATCTGGAGTCAAGACTCTCAAGATCTCAATATATGATCTATTGGAACCAGAGGGAGTTTTACTCAAATGGTTTAGAGTTAGGACATTTGATATTCATCAAATTGACTCAGGGGGAGTATCGTAAAAAGGATAAGTATTCCTTAACTTTCTATTTTCACTTTTTCTGATTATATGAACAAAATTATGTCATCAAAATATATAGTTTTGTCATCATCAAAAAGGGGAAATTGTAAGAACAAGATTTGATTCTGCAATATTATCTCTAAGTTTTGATGATAACAAATGAGTATGTTTGTATGAACAATTTTGATACTCTAATGTTTTTATTGTTGAGTAATTAACAATCATGTTCTGCTTCTGATGGATGACGTGGCCAAGACATTAGAAGAGAATCAATTATGCTTCTGCACTACACAAGTTCTGTTGAACATTAGCAACACATTCCAGAAGGCTCTGAAGTGTAAGCTCTAATGTTTGTCTAAAGAAACCAGACAGAAGACCTGAAGAGACAAGTTACTACTTAATTTCAGATGCTGAAGACTCATGTTTCTGAAGACAACGGGTTCTGAAGAAATAGTTAGAAGATCTGAAGACAGAAGTTTCTACTCAAGTCCATATGCTAAAGACTCAAGTTTCTAAAGACCTAAAGTTCTAAAGATAAGGGTTCTAAAGACCAAGTTCTTAAGACTCTAAAGACAGAAGTACTAAATATTCTAAGACTTAAAGTTCTAAAGACCCAAGATTCCAAGAAAAGGTTCTCAAAACCGAGTGTTGAAGACTCTAAAGACGCAGTTCTGAAGACTTTGAAGACTTGAAGTTTTAATGACCTTGTGTTATGTTCTCACTTCTAAACTCATGCTCGTAGAAGCCTATGAAGTGCAAAAGGAAATGTTTCTGGAAATCCCAAGAGTACCCCTCAATAGATATATTATTTTATTGGCTATATAAAGGCTTAAAGACTAAAAGAGAAAGCAGCCAATCAAAGAAATATCCACACACAAAGTGTTGTTCACAACTTTCATATTTTTTAGTCATTGTTCTTAAAATAGTTTACATATTCTGCTTGTGTAGAAGCAATACTCTTGTAAACAAAACTTGTATTGAAATAGTTGTTTGATTTTTCCTTAAGGGATCGAGTAGGTCTGTATCCTTAAGAAGTCTAGGAATTGTTTGTCTTAAAGGTTGTTATTCACTTGCAGGTAGCTTATACAGGATTTTCCTTAAGGGAACGGGTAGGTTTGTATCCTTAAGAAGTCTAGAACTTGTGTGTCTTAGAGGTTGTTAGTCACTTGGGGGTAGCTTGTGAAAATTGTAATCAATTTGGTTATAGTGAATTAAGTCCTCGATTGAGTGAGGCAAAATCACCTTGGCGAGTGGACTAGACTAGCTTGATAACTTTCAAGTGAACTAGTATAAACAAACCTTGTTTCTTTACTTCTCATTCTTACTTATTGTTATTATCAAGAGTGAAGGAAAAAGTATTTTAACTTAAAGGGGAATAATATTTTTATAAAACTTTTTTTGATTTAAAACCCAATTCAAACCCCCCATTCTTGTGTTTTTCACACCTTCATCTCCAACTTGGTAAAAATTTTAAACTTTGAAATCCTTATAAACGCATATTTGTGCATACATTCTGAAGCAAAAATGTAGATATGTTGTCTATGAAACTAACCATGTAATAGTTTTCATTAATTTTGTCTGTGTGATGAGAATCTTGTCTCTGAAATTTTCTAGGGTTTGTTTCGTACTGATGAAATTCTTGTTCATCTTTGATATATAGCTTATAAATATTACATCATCGCATTCCTTGTGAAATTTTAAACAAGTTTTGTCTTTACAATTTTCAATTTGGTTAAGAAATGAAGGACTTACGAATTTAAAAATGGTGAAAGTTGTTGTTGTTGTTGTCTCGGCGAAGAAGATGAAGCCATGGCGCCATATTTTCAATTTTTAAAACTTGAGATTATAATATATTAAATGGCTTGTGTGTAAACTAACAATTTTATTACTATCCTAGGGTTAAGAGTGTGCGCTTGTTACTATAGGGACCTGAGTTCGAGCTCAGTGTTACCCTTTTGATTATTTTTCTTTTTTTAAAACTTCAATTTTCACTCCCTTTTTTTTATCATTTTCATTAATTTCTTCTTGTAGTCAAATTTAACTCTTTTGAGCTATTTTTTTATACACTACTAATTGACCACCTATATTTTATGAATATAAAAAAAATGTATTTCATCATTTTTCAATTAAATCAAAACTAGTTCTTTTTAGGGTTTTCTTAAGGATTTTTCCATGATATTTGGACTAACTCGTAAAATTTTCTCACAAGCTTGAACTTACCATGATATACCTTGATCTTCACTTGATATTTTGACTCTTAAGTAAGTATTTCATGATAGATTGAATCCAGTTTTTGGATTTTCCCACTCAAATTTAAAACAAACCATGAAACATGTTCAAAATCAAAAGCTATACTCCATGACTTTCATTGTGTTTGTGATGCATACATTGTTTCAAACATTCAATTCATCCATGTTTTCACATGATAGTTTTACTTTTTAATATATTTCTTTAATAAACTCTTTTAAATCATAAACCATAAAACATCAAAAACATGTTTTCAACTTTAATCTTTTGTCACAACTTTTACCAAATAAAATCCATGGATTCTCATCCACTTGTATGATCATTTCTTATGTGAATAACATGTTCCCCTAATCTTACTTTGTTCATTTTAAATCATTGAGGAAACTTGAACCAAGATAGACATTAGGATTTCAAACCAAGCATGACAACACTAGGTTAGATTCTCCCACAATCTCAACTATATGATAAATCTTTGCATGACAATATTAAAATCAAGTCCCCCATTAGACTTTTCTTTTTCTTTTGCATTGCATCATTAAGACTAAAATATTTTCTCATTCAAAAAATCCAAAAACACTTAATAATATTCAAAACCCTTTCAAAACTAAAGGTATGAAGGCGATGGGTGTCTCCTTGGATGAGGGTCCACTTGTTCCCCTTCCCCCTAAAAAAAAAATAAACCAAATCCAAATCATTTTGCCTTAGGGATTTTTCAATTTAAAACATTTTCAAAAAGGATATGTTAACTCCCTTCTACACAAAATAATGATGCGTAGTCTCCAACGGTCGAGTGGTAACGTTAACTGTTAGAATGAGAATTTAACATCATCCATAAAAAACACACAATAAACAAAACATTTTTTAGAAGAACTATGGTGTTCTCATTCCCATGTGGATACGTAGCCATGGAGTTTCAATGCTCACGCTAACGCACTGATAAAAACCCTTTCTTTTTCCCAATGAATTTATGCATGTATTCCCCTTTAGCAAGTAAGTTTTAGATATACACACCCATTGATTAAGATAACAAGAGTGGATCCCGTGGTGTACCACGGACGTGAGGGGTGTTAATAACTTTCCCTTGCATAATCGACTCCCTTACCCAAGATTTGGTTGTGAGACCATATTCCTTTACCAATATCAAAGGTTTTATCTATATTTTCCTTTCCCCATATGTGTTTCCTTTGGGATAATAAAGTTAGGTGGTGACTCTGTTTGTTCCATCGGAAGTTATTTTGAGTAGCTTTAGCTAGAGACTCTGCTGGGGAATCCCTATTAGTGTTGTCATGAGAACTACACCCAAACTAGGTTTACTTTGGGGTACAATTGTTATGACATAGATACGCTACGACACTGTACTTTTCAAAGGCACCCATGACTCTGGGAATACCTCAAGGAATCTATATCCATTTAGAACTCATACGTGAAAGGGTTTAGGCTTTTTGATAGGAAACCTTGACCTCCATCATACCTTGGTTCTCTTACAAATTTTCATCTTTTATACTTACCCTCTTCAAGGATTTAGTTTAGCAACCTTCCGGATGTATCAAAAGTTGTGATCCCATGTGTTGTACCCCAAAATTTTCCCTCCCATTTCATCAATATTTTCTTACCACAAGACCCTTGGAGCTCAAGATCAAGTTAGGGTTTACTCTGCTCAAGACTCCTCCTTGCACTGTTGACCCAAATTAGGGTTTGAGTTTGCACAAAGATGTTTTGACCTAAAATTCCCAAGATGACTTTCATGCTTCATGTTGGACTCACAAGTTTATCCATACCAAGTTTCAAGCCTTGATTCCAATCTTTGCCCAGTCAATTGGACATTTGACCTAGAAATCAGCTGTATTGGGGAAAAAGTCAACTGTGGTCAATTGACAGTCAAACCTCATGATTTTTGACCCACATCAACATTATGAACTCTTATGGACCATTTGATCAAGTTTGGATCACAATTCCACAAGAAATTTGGTCAGATCACCAAAAGGGCAAAATGGTCATTTTTAGGGTTTTGACTGCACAAAGGCAATTTTTGACTGTTTGACCTAGCCAATGGCAAACCAAGCTCGCATATGGACTCAAGAACCCAATGACATGGTCTTGACACATTCAACAAGTTCAAAAGATCCCAAATGCACAAGATTGACAGATGAATTTTCCAGTC
This sequence comes from Vicia faba, assembly GCA_948472305.1. Lineage (NCBI taxonomy): Eukaryota > Viridiplantae > Streptophyta > Magnoliopsida > Fabales > Fabaceae > Vicia > Vicia faba. The sequence goes on from OX451737.1 coordinate 360,855,272, forward strand.
AACTGAGCCAAATTTGACTGTATACTGAAAAGTCAAACTTTGACTTTTTGGTCAAAATCAAGTGTCAAGATTCATTTTTTATCAAAACATGTCAAATTATGAAACTTGTTCATCAAGAAACCAAAAATTACAAATTAGGGTTTAAAATGAAGAATTTTCATAACTTAGAAATTTTCTAAGTTATGAAAATTCCTAATTTTTTCCTAACTTTGTCCCATTTTTTCATCAAGATACATTTGGATTCAAACAAAACTCAAAACATGAAAGTTATAGTCCATTGCAAAATCTAAAACTTTGATTCACAAAGTTACCTCAAAAGAAGCTTGTAACTCAAGTTATGATTTTTGGAACAAGGGTGCAAAACATTCTTAACTTAGAAAATTTTGACCTATTCTAGGCAGGATTTTTGCCTAACTTCATGGCCATTTTTCACATGCTTCCACTTGGAATTTCAACTTGCATTACAAAGATGGATTGTAGTACACACTCCAAGCTTTCCAAATTGTCCAATAACTTCTCAAACACCCTTGTGGTTAGGGAGAATCGAATTGGCAAAGTTGGGCAAAATCCACTTTTGTTCTTGACCAAATGCATGTTCATAACTTAGGCATTTTTGAAATCAGCTTGTACAAGCTAGATTACAGGCCTCTAATCCTTCTTACACTCAATAATTAAATGCCAATCCATTGTGTTCTAGCATTATTTTGCTCATTTGGTCATTACATGGAAGTTTAAGCCATAATTAGAAAAAGCAATTTTGCCATTCTTGTAAAGATCAACTTTATGTCAAACACAAATCTAAGAAGTACCAAGGCAGATCTTTTGGGCACAAGTTCAGGAACCAATTCCACTGATCAAGAGTGATTTGTGCAGCATGCTTGAGGGGCCTGTATGAGCCTATAACCCAACTTGCCAAACTTTGCTTATGATAGAAAAAAACTTGCATATTGAACATCATCTCACATTGCTGCAAGAACTAACTCAAGCAAACCTTGTAAACACTTTCCACTTGATCCAACTGACCTGAAACACGAGCCAACCACCTTCAATACCTCCCCAAACATCAAAACACCATTTTGCTGCACAAAACAGGGCATCCCTGCAGATTGAGTTGCACAACTCAGTTTGCTCGTGTGTTTTGGCCAAAGCTTGTTCAAACACACTCACTACCACCCATTGAAGCTATCCCAAGCCCTAGCTACAGACTGTAACACCTCTAACCAAGTTCACCATTTTCATTTTTTCAGTTGTGCAGGTTGAGTTACATAGCTCGATTCAGTCAGTTTCAAAGCAAGCTAGAGATTAGAGAAGCATCCCTGAACTTCAAGCAAGCTGTACAAGTCCTCACACTGCATTGAAAGTACCTCCATTGTTGTGCACGTCTCAAGCAGAAACAGGTAAAAACATGGACTTCTATCTCTCAATCTAGGAAGAGTTAGGCTTAGGTTTATGAATGAAACATGCTCTACTCATGGCCCTGAAGCTACCCATATAATTACTTTTCATTTATGTTGTGTGTACTGAGAGAATTTGGAACCTGAACATTAGGAAAAACTTAGGTCAGAAATTGGGGATGAAGAAATTCTCCCTCGTTTCTTAGAGTTAAGTCAAGTTCTTTATATGTCTGGATTCGTCTCTTGATGCTCTACATTTTTGGTGTTATGAGTTTTGCTTGAAAGTCCAGGAATCAGGAGTTAGGAAACGCGCGTTTTTTGTTGTTCAAACAAGTCTGGAGGTTGAAGATGACTGGCTTGGGCTGGGCCTGAGTCAGTCCTGCTTTTTGCACCCCTTTTTTCAATTTGCACCCCCCTGGCCCATTGTGTGATATATTTGTCATTTTTGATTTTTTCTTTTTGATTTTGATTTTATATTTTTATCCAAACATGAAAAAACATTAAAAATATTTTTCTCACATTTTTTTGCATTTTATTTGGTATTTATTTGTTTCATTTAGTTCCATATGTAAATAAATATATATATGCTTTTATTTAAAATACTAAAAATAATACAAATACATTTTTTATTTTTCTGATTTTATTTTATTTTATCTTTTGAAAACATTTTCTAAAAAATATACTTTTTTTTTGTAAATAATAAATATTCTTATTTTTGTACATATTTAATATATTTATTAAATAATATAAATACTTATCTATCTTTTATTAAATATTTAGGATAAATATAAAAATAATACATTTTTATTTTTATTAATATTTGACCTCAAAAATCACTTTTTTACAATATACTTCCTTTTTATTTATTTTTTGTATATAATTAATAAATATTGCATATAATACATAATAAATACTTTTTATTTAGCAAATTAGGGTTTTGCCCTAAAACATGAAAAAAAATATCAAAAATTATCCTTTTTATTTTTGTTTATTTGACACATGAAAAATACTTTTACATAATATAAAAATCTTTTTTTTTGCATCTTGCATATTTATTGTATTTTATTTAATTATTGTACCATTAAATAATTTGTATATTCAATTTGGATGTAATAGTTTTAGATTTAAATTTCTTGCTAAATATCCCCATTTGAACATTTGTACCCCCCATCCCATAATTGTGTTGTAATAATTTAGGATTTTATTTTTCGCATTTAAAAGCTTTCTAAATATGCCATGATAGACTTAGGGTTTGTATGCAAAAATCAACCAAACAAATAGCTTGACTAAACAAAAGATAACAAGGCATGAAAATGGACAACACCAATCACACTTGCACCCCTTAGGGTTACTCCACTTGTTTCCTTCAATAATGGGCCATGTTGCATGTTGAGTTTATTTGGCAAAAACAAAACAATATCAAATGATCATAGTCCCTCGATGACGCTTTCGAAAGTTGCCTAAAAATGATCAAGTCCCTTAAAGAAAAATTGCCAAAGACACTTGGCACCATTGCAATCATGGTCTAAACGATGACCCGCGCCCGTCCCGTTCATATCCTAACACAAGATTGTCCACCAAATACAATGGTGGAACAAAATTGTTAAAAGGGTTAAAACATAGGAAAAACCTTTGAGTAAAATTAGGGGTAGACAACTCTTAGTTACTTGATAAACTTGCAAAACAATGCTTGCCTACTTTTCAAAACACACATCACAACACACTTTCAAACAACTTTCAAAAACATTGAAAACTTTTCAAAAGATAAGTACACCTTTGTATACATTCAAACATGGATCATTACAAAGGTTGCCACAATAAATGGCCTCTTTTCAAAACATTTTCAAAACCATACACAAAGCACCATTTCAAACAATTGAAAACACAAGGCAAATGATTTAAGCAAGTAACTAAGAGCCTATGGATAACCATGGATAGAAAGGGTGCTAATACCTTCCCTTTCTATAATCTACTCCCCGAACCCAAGAAAACATCTCAAAGGTTTTTGCTGTGCTTTTTAACCTTTCCTTAGGATAAAATAAAAAGTCGGTGGCGACTCTTGCTCAACCGAAACATTTGCGAAAAAAAACGCAAAACCCAAGTCAGTTCTCCCACCGTATCACAGAACTGGCGACTCTGCTGGGGAAAATTTTAAAGTGGAGTAACCTTAGGGCTTAGATCACCCTCTTGCATGACTAATTGTTTGCTTTGATTGCTTTATATCTTGGCTCTCTTGTTTGGGCTTGAAATCCTACACTCGGATTTGGGGAAACATTCATAGATAGCAATACGTTGTGGAAACTGTGCGGGGTATACTGACACGGTTGAAGCAATAACTATATTAGTGCGACATATTTGTGAGTACCGGTAACCCTTGAGTTCAATCAAGGAGAGTACGGGGCCGCTGAGTGATGTCACTAAGCACTAATGACCTAGAACCTTACTTGACCATCTTGGCCTTTCATTAGGGGTAGTGAGATGACCGGCTTTGGTGCAGTCCGAAGTTGGTAGATACTCGATACTACACTCATTGAGGGTTGTTTTCTTGGAATATTTTGGTCGCTAGTTAAGTGGCTAAACCAAAAAAATGAACATGGAAAACAATCCAGTGATATTGAGCTCCTTAGAACCCGGTTACTATTTATAGGACAGGTTTTTAAGCCAACTTCACTCAAGAGGGTACTTACCTATGAAACCCCATGCAAGCCTGAAACTAGGGTTTTGTGTGAATTGCTTGTACATATGTTTGTGCATACATCATAAACATCATAAAGCATCATATGCATACACTAACCATTTCAAGGGTTTAGATCTTCATCTTTGTTCTTGTTTTGTAGGTCATGGAAATTCTTCGCAGGAAAACTATCCAAGTCAACCTTGTGAGAATCCCTCCTCAACTCAAGGAGCTCACATCCAGAATTCTGGAAAGCTCTCCCTTCAGTGAAAGACATGGTAGACTACTCAGCCTAGTCAACACCAGCATTGAAGAGGACATGGTAAAGGTGTTGTTCCAGTTCTTTGACCCCCTTCACCACTGTTTCACTTTCCCCGACTACCAATTGGTGCCCACTTTGGAGGAATTTTCTCAACTCCTGAGAATTCCTATTCTTAATCAACTACCCTACAACGGTACGGAAAAAGAACCAAAGCCTGAAGATGTTGCTCAAGCACTACACTTGCAACCATCTGACATCAAGGGGCATTGGGAAACTAGAAGTGGTGTCAAAGGCTTCTTGGCAAAATTCTTGTTTGAGAAGGCACAAGAGTGTTGGAATTCATTGGACCTACAAGCCTTTGAAGAAATTGTGGCACTCCTCATTTATGGGTTGGTCCTGTTCCCAAATCCTGACCAGCTTATAGATGACAACACCGTCAAGATCTTCTTATCCGGAAATCCAATACCAACATTGCTTGGGGACATTCTTCACTCATTTTACACACGAACAATGAGAAAGAGGGGTGTTCTCATGTGCTGTACTCCTCTCCTTGCAAGGTGGTTTATTTCGCACCTTCCACAATCTGTCTTGAAGAATGACCAAGGCTTAAGGTGGTCACAACGATTGATGATCCTCACTCACTCTGATGTACATTGGTGTTCTCGGTCCAGAGAAAATGTCATCATCGTCGATCATTGTGGAGAGTTCCCTAATGTTCCATTACTTGGCATTAGAGGAGGCATCACCAACAACCCTTGTCTAGCGTTGAGACAATTTGGATATGCACGGAGGGATGGCCCTCATGACATGTTGATTCCTGACCTAGTTTTTGACTTCGACAACGATGCGCAAGGACTTCGCCAAAGATTCATCAGAGCTTGGAGGATGCCTAACAAGGTAGACAGCAAGACACTGGGGAACAAGAACTCCATCCCTCTTGAGCCTTATCTCAAGTGGGTACGAACCCGAGCCCAGAGTCTAATGATGCCTTACCCTCATGTTCTCCCTGTGATTAAAGAGCCCGTTAAGGAAGGAGAGGTTCCCTACACCATCCTATATCCTGACATGCCTACATCATGGGAGGAGATGAAGAAGAGTTGGATCCAACTCAAGGAGGAACGGAACACTTTTGAAGCCAGCTTCTACGCCAGTGAGAAGAAGGTTTTGGAGCTTACCCGCCGACTCCAGAAGGAAGAGACCCTCAACACCTACATCGCACCAAAGAGGATGCACAACGTCTTTTTACCTTGAGAAGTTTTTGTAATATTTGGCCCATGGGGCATTTATGTACTGACAATTTTCTTCTTATTAATATGACGTGTGTTCTTTTTGTTTGCAACAATTTTGAATTTTCTAAATCCTTGAATGCATTGCATAAACAAACATATCATTCATCATGCGCATAAGCAGGTCTCCACACCAGGTTTCCTTATCTTTCAGCTGTTTATTTCAGTAAGATGGATCTCGAACAGACGGTCAAGGACTTGCAGTCTCAAAACTCACAGTTTCAACATCTCCTGATGACCTTGGCAAAGGGTCAGGAGGATCTAAATGCCCTGCTGGGGAACAAAGAGCAGGTGAAAAAGAAGAAGAAAAGAGTCAGGGTGGCTACCCTAGGAAGAAGGTTTGAGGGTGAAGCCAGAAGAGTTCTTGAATTTCCCCCTACATCTGAAGAAGGAACCAGTAAAGGAAAAGGGGTTGCGGTACCGTCTGAATCCAAAGTTGAAGAAGAGGAGGCTGAAGAGGACGAAGACTACTCAGAACAACAATACCCACCCGCCGATGATAAGTACAAGAGCTTGGAAGACAGGTTGGCAGCTATGGAGCTGTAGAGAGTTCCCGGCTTAGATTTCGAAGATTTGGGATTAGTTGCTGGAATTGTGATCCCCCCGAAGTTTAAAGTGCCAGTTTTTGCAAGGTATGACAGGCTGTCCTGCCCGAAGATGCATCTCAGATCATATGTAAGGAAGATCCAACCTTATACTGCAGACAAGAACCTATGGATCTATTTCTTCCAAGATAGCCTTTCAGGGGCTCAACTCGAATGGTTCTATCAGCTGGATGGAGCCAGTATTCGAAATTGGGAAGACTTGGCTACTGCATTTTATAAACAATATCAGTACAATTCCGACCTCGCTCCCACGCGTACCCAACTCCAGGGTATGTCACTGGGGACGGGCGAAGGATTCAAAGAGTATGCGCAAAAGTGGAGAGACCTGGCTGGAAGGGTGCAGCCACTGCTGACTGACCGTAAACTTGTGGACATGTTCTTGGGGACCCTGTCTGGTCCGTTCTTCAACCATCTGATTGGGAATTCTTCTGCTGGATTTACAGACTTGATCTTAACCGGTGAGAGGATAGAAGCTGGTATCAAGTCAGGGAAGATACAGAAAGGTGCCTCCGCGAGTACCGAAAAGAAGCCCTTCAAAAAGGAAGCCAGTGCTGTTTATGGTCCCAGAAGACAAATTAAGCCGGAACACCGCCAAGCTGTCAATGCATTGGTAATTTCAAAGCTGCTGCTGCTCCTCAGCAGTATAACCAACCAAGGGGTGAGAGACCCAAAAGGCAGTACACTCGGCTCAGCATGACCCTGTCTCATATTTTGCCGCAACTACTGTCAACCAATCTGGTAACTGTCAAGGAAGCTCCGAAGGTGGTGAACACAGCTTCTCCAAAGTACAACCCCAACGCCCGTTGCGCTTATCACTCTGATAGCCCGGGGCATACCACGAATGATTGCTGGGCTCTGAGGAATAAGGTTAAGGACCTTATCGATGCCAAAGAAATACAGTTTGAAGCGCCCGAAAGACCCAATGTTGTGAATGCTCCCATGCCCCAGCATGGAGTGAATGCTGTGGAAGAAGACCGGTATGTAGCCTTCGTGGAAGAGATCGTTACTCCGTTGTTGACTGTCAAAAGGAACCTGTTGCTAGCCGGTTTATTTCTGGGATGTAGCAAAGGTTGCCATTTATGTGCTATTTCATCTGCTGGTTGTCCCTTGCTGAAGTCAGGTATCCAAAACCTGATGGATAGCAAAGAGATCTTGTTCGAGAAGATTGCTGTTCCTGCTGAAGAAATTTCTATTGTCACTATTTTCAACAAACCTCCTAAGGCTCTCTCAAAGAAGCCTGTCAAAATCATGTCCACTCAGAAGATCGCTCCTATCATCATCACTGTTCCGGGGCCTCTCCCTTATACATCCGACAAAGCTGTCCCATGGCACTATGGGGCAGATGTTTACGTTCTTGGAGTAAAGCAAGAGTTTGATACTAGTACCGGTGTCAGCAACATAACCGGGCCTGCCAAAGTTACTCCCAGTGGTAGGCTCTTCTCGCCTGATATTGCGCCACCAACTATTCAGAGACCTCTTACCATCACACCTGCAAGTGTGCCTGCTTCCCTTCCTGATCAAGTTCCTGTTTCTACCCCTACTGCCAAGCCATCTGACGCTTGGGGAAAAGGGATTGCTACTGATATGCCTGCCCGGACGGAGGCACCAAAGACAACCAATGTTGAAGCTTCCCAACAAGATATGGAAGAAATTCTCAAGATTATCAAGAAAAGTGATTTCAATGTAGTTGAGCAGTTGGGACACACCCCATCAAAGATTTCTATGCTATCACTGTTGTTGTGTTCAGAGGCCCATGCCAAGGCTCTGATCTCCTTCCTGAAGATGGCCCATGTGCCACAAGAGACGTCTGCTGATCAATTTACCGATTGTGTGGCCAACTTGACTGCCGATAATGGTTTGGGCTTCTCTGACACCGATCTGACTGCCAAAGGAAAGAACCATAACGACGCCCTGCATGTCTCCATTGAATGCAGGGGTACCACTCTTACCCATGTGTTGGTGGACACCGGTTCTTCATTGAACGTATTACCCAAGAAGGCCCTAGACAGGTTGGATTGTGAGGGTTTGGAGCTCAAGCCTAGTAACATTGTTGTCCGGGCCTTTGACGGGTCCAAGAGGATGGTACATGGTGAGGTTGACATTCCAATCAGGGTTGGTTCTCAAGTCTTTGATTCTACTTTCTATGTGATGGATATCCGACCATCCTATTCTTGTTTGCTGGGTCGTCCATGGATCCACAAGGCTGGAGCTGTGACCTCCACACTACATCAGAAGCTTAAGTACCCGGTTAGAGGGAAAATTGTTACAGTTCAGGGGGAGGAAGAATACATGGTCAGCCACCTCAACTCGTTCCGGTACATAGAAATGGATGGGGAATTCATTGAGACTCCATTCCAGCACTTTGAAGAAGTTCCTCAGACACTGGCATCAACTGAAACTGTGATTGAAGACCCTCCTTTGAAGATGGCTTCCTTAAAGGATGCCCGGGCTGTGATTGAAAAGGGTGAGTGCGCAAACTGGGGCCGACTTCCTGATTTCACTCCGAAGACCGACAAGTTTGGTTTGGGTTTCACTGCAGAAGCTCAGAGGGTTGTTCGTAAGGCAAGGATTGGAAGACCTCCGATGTTCATCACCAACCCAGGAGTAAATGCTATTGAAGACGACGTGGAGGAATCTGAATTCGACAGCTGGATCTACCCAACAACCGATAGTGGACTAAGCAACTGGACTGCCAAAGACTTCACACCTATTACTTTTTTCACTCAGTAATGAACTCTTTTGTTTTGAATTTGTAACAGACAATATTTTGAAACTTTTTGGCTCGGTGTCTTACCCGGGGCACCGTGGCTTCATTTGTGAGGGCTTTTGTGTGTCATTTTCATATATCATCAATAAAAACATTGGACGTTTGTTGCATTTCAAAATCTTGCGCTCCTTTTCTTTCTTTATTATATATTGCAAAACAACTATATTTACACACACTCACTTATACAGGTTCCAATCCACTCTGGATCTCACTGGTAACGACTCTGCTACTGCCAGTTATGACTTCGAAAATCCGATCAACTTAGCCGAAGACGAAGGTGAAGATGATTGCGAAGTTCCTGGTGAACTTGCAAGACTGCTACTCCAGGAAGAGAGGGCCATTCAGCCACATGAAGAGCCAGTGGAAACGGTAAATCTGGGTACTGAGACAGACAGAAAGGAAGTCAAGATTAGTGCCAATCTAGAGCTCAGTGTGAAACAACGGATGATTCAGATGCTGCATGACTATGTGGAAATCTTTACCTGGTCTTACGAAGACATGCCTGGGTTGGATACCGACATTGTGGTTCATCACCTACCTACCAAGGAAGAATGCCCTCTGGTTAAACAGAAGGTCCGCCGTATGCGCCCAGAAATGTCCGAGAAAATCAAAGCTGAGGTTATGAAACAATTTGATGCCGGGTTTCTAGCAGTGACTTCTTACCCTCAGTGGATTGCCAACATGGTTCCAGTGCCGAAGAAGGATGGTAAGGTCAGAATGTGTGTTGATTACAGGGATTTGAACAGGGCGAGCCCTAAGGATGATTTCCCTCTGCCTCATATCGACGTTCTGGTTGACAACACTGCTCAGCATAAAGTATTCTCCTTCATGGATGGCTTCTCCGGTTATAATCAGATCAAGATGGCTCCTGAAGACATGGAGAAGACCACTTTTGTTACTCAGTGGGGCACCTTTTGCTACAAGGTCATGCCTTTTGGGTTGAAAAATGCTGGGGCAACCTACCAACATGCCATGGTTGCTTTATTTCATGATACGATCCATCACGAGATAGAAGTATACGTCGACGATATGATTGCAAGGTCCCAAACTGAGGAGGAACACCTTGACCATCTACAGAAGCTGTTTGACCGTCTGAAGTTGTACAAGCTGAGGTTGAACCCAAAGAAGTGCACCTTTGGGGTGAGATCGGGAAAATTTCTAGGCTTCGTCGTAAGCGACAAAGGCATTCAAGTGGACCCTGCCAAAGTGAAATCCATACAAGAGATGCCAGTTCCCAAGACAGAGAAAGAAGTCATAGGCTTTCTAGGACGGCTGAACTACATTGCCCGATTCATCTCACATCTAACTGCTACCTGTGAACCAATCTTCAAGCTGCTGAAGAAAGATCAAGTAGTACGTTGGAACGATGAATGTCAGGCCGCTTTCGAAAAGATCAAAGAGTATCTCCAAGAACCACCCATTCTTATGCCACCGGTTGAAGGGAGACCTCTAATCTTGTATCTGACTGTGTTGGATAACTCAATGGGGTGTGTACTGGGCCAACATGACGAGTCTGGCCGAAAAGAGCATGCCATTTATTACCTTAGCAAAAAGTTTACCGACTTTGAGACCCGATACTCACTGCTCGAGAAAACTTGCTGCGCTTTGGTATGGGCTGCTCGCCGGCTGAGACAGTATATCTTGACTCACACTACTCTGTTGATTTCAAAAATGGATCCAATAAAGTACATATTCGAAAAGCCCGCCTTGTCCGGAAGAATAGCAAGATGGCAGATGATCTTGACGGAGTACGACATCCAGTACACGACTCAGAAAGCAATCAAGGGAAGTGTATTGGCAGACCATTTGGCGCACCAGGCAGTGGACGATTACCAGTCGATGAACTTTGAATTTCCAGACGAGGATATCATGGTAGTGACTGATTATGAAGTACCTAGACCGGATGAAGGACCTGAGGAAGGATCCCGATGGTCTATGCACTTTGACGGAGCCTCGAACGCTTTGGGTAATGGTATCGGCGCTGTGATCATATCTCCTAAAGGCACTCATACTCCACTCACCGCCCGACTATGTTTCAACTGCACCAACAACATGGCAGAATATGAGGCATGTATCATGGGTCTTCAAGCTGCAATTGACCTAAGGATCAAGTTTCTGAGTGTCTTCGGAGATTCCGCTCTCGTGATCAATCAGGTCAAAGGCGAGTGGGATACGAAACACCCAAATCTTATTCCTTACAAGGAGTATGTGCTGACATTGCTTCCCCACTTCGAGGAGATAACTTTTGAACAGTTCCCAAGAGAGGAGAATCAGTTAGCGGACGCACTAGCTACGATGTCTTCTATGTTCAGAGTCAAATGGGACAACGAAGCGCCCCGAATCATTATTTGGAAGTTGGATGAACCTACACATTGCTGCGATCTCGAGACCGAGGAGGTAACTGAAAAACCCTGGTATTATGAAGTGAAGAGGTACTTGGAAGCTCAAGAATACCCCAAAGGCGCATCTGTTAATGACAAGAAGTTCTTAAGAAGGTTTGCGACCAAATTCTTCCTCGGCAATGGCATTCTCTACAAGCGAAACCATGATTCAACCTTACTGCGTTGTGTGGATAAGACTGAAGCAGAAAGGATCATGGCAGAGCTACATGAAGGTACCCTCGGAACACATTCCAGTGGACATACCATGGCAAAGAAAATCCTTCGGGTAGGATATTTCTGGTCCACAATGGAAGCCGACTGTTATCAGCATTCTCGAACTTGTCATAAATGCCAAATCTATGCTGATAAGGTGCACATTCCTCTGGTTCCTCTGAACGTCTTGACAGTACCTTGGCCTTTTGCAATGTGGGGCATTGATATGATCGGCGAAATCCGACCTACAGCATCTAACAGGCACCGCTTCATCTTGGTAGCGATTGATTACTTCACAAAATGGGTTGAAGCAGCTTCCTACGCTACGGTAACCAAGAACGTCGTGGCACGGTTCATTCAGCACAACCTGATCTGTCGATACAGTGTACTTGAGAGGATCATTACGGATAATGGTACCAATCTTAACAACAAGATGATCACTGAGCTCTGCGAGCAATTCAAGATACAACACCACAACTCTTCTCCCTACCGACCGAAGATGAATGAGGCTGTAGAAGCAGCAAATAAGAACATCAAGAAGATTGTGCAGAAGATAACAGTGACCTACAAAGATTGGCACGAAATGTTACCGTTTGCTCTTCATGGGTACCGTACCTCAGCACGGACGTCAATAGGGGCAACTCTATTTTCCTTGGTCTATGGCATGGAGGCAGTCTTGCCTATTGAAGTCCAGATACCCTCTCTCCGGATAATGAAGGATGCAGGTTTGAGCGAAGATGACTGGATCCAGACTCGGCTTGATCAATTAAACCTAATTGACGAAAAGAGACTCACTGCTATTTGTCATGGTCAGACGTACCAAAAATGGATGATCAGGGCATTTAACAAGAAGGTCAGACGACAAGAGTATCAAGTCGGAGACCTGGTAATCAAGCGCAACATTCTTCCTCAAAGTGATCCCAGGGGCAAATGGACCCCTATGTACGAAGGGCCATTTGTGGTTAAACATATCTTCTCAGGAGGAGCTATGATCCTAACCACCATGGATGGTGACGACCTTCCTCACCCCGCCAATGCAGACATAGTAAAAAGATACTACGCATGAACTAAAGACCCGCTAGGTTGACACACCTAGGCAAAAATAAGGGCTTCCCGACGAACCAAAAGAGTTCGGGAAAAATAAGGGATGAAATGAAAAAAATCTGTACACCTGGCAAGTCGAAAACCTGAAAAGGCGGCTTGGGCAAAAATGGGTATCCCGGTGGACTGAAAACCCGAAAGGGCGGTCCAGGCAAAAGTTAGGGATAAAGTGTAATACTATGTCTCATTGGATCACCTTGCATCCAGATTTCGGAATCAGCTATCAGGCTCAGACGCCACTAATCAATCAACTTCATCTTCAACTAAGCAGCAAAGTGATGAGACGCTTGAAGACATAAAGGCGATAGCAGAGTTGGAACCCAGTGGGATTATTTTTCACATAGCTGTTTTGTTTCTTTTTCACAAATAGTATAAACTCTATTTTGCTCGGTGGCGTCCTCTTACTAGGACGTCAACCTCTTGTACAAAACGCCTATTTACAGGCAAACTTCAAAATCAATACAAGTTTCATTTTCCAGACAAATTGCCAATTGTTTTTCCTTTATCTGTTGTTTTGCAAAGAACGTCCAATATTCATTTTTGATATATGCATTTGACATTAATTGCTAATCATAAATATTTGCATGCAAAACAAAGGACTAATTACAGATGACATCAGAAACAGGGGCAATAAAGAATTGTCTAAGCGATCTAGTTGCTCTGTCCACCAAGGTACCAAGGTAGGTTCGGCTGAAGAAAGTAACCAAGTTACCTCAACTCCCCACAGAGTAAGACAAGAGTCAGCAATACTCTCCCCAGGCAGAGTTGGTTTCCCATAAGCCCTGAAAAGACACAGTATCTCCAGCAAGTCAACGATACTCTCCCCAAGCAGAGTTAGTCTGTTGTCAGCCTTAAGGAAGTTAGGTATCCCCAGAAGATCTCAACATTCCCCAGTGGAGTATAGACATTCCTCAGCAAGTATCCATGGCAGTCTTAATATAAGATTGTTCCCCGGCGGAATATCAGACACCCCAGTGGAGCCATTCCCCAGTACAATCCAAAAGTTTCCCCAGGAAAGCTGAATCATGCTCCCCAGCAGATTCTGAAGCTTATCCCCAGTAGATTCTGGAAGCTTATCACCTGCAGAGTACATACGTCTCTCCCCGACTTTATCCAAAGGTTATTTCCCCACCAAGGTATAACTGGGTTATCCTCAGCTAATTACCACAGAAAGATCGTCCTCGGCGAAGTTCTTCCTATCCCCCAGCGGAGTTCATCAAAATCCCCAACATAACTCATCAGCGGAATCCCCAGCGGAGTTACCGTTAAAACCTCAGCGAAGTATCTCTTCCCACAGAGTAATTCCCCGTAGAGTAATCTCTCCAACAAGTTTATTCCCCAACGGAGTCATCTTCTCCTACCGGTTTATTCTTGCAACCGTCGTCCCCAGCGGAAATGAAGAACTCCACTCTTCAACATCAGCCCAGGATTCCACAAGTTCCCGGCACTCGTCAAGGATTTATTTTCCTAGACGAAAAGACATTCATGGACATTTCACATTTCATACATCCTGCTTACATACATGATAAAGTGCATATAACATTATCTCATTTTGAGCATCATGACATCATGTATTTTATACATCATGACATTGCATACAACTAATGTTTTGCCTTTTCAGGAAAATGTCAATCCAAAGATGATTACTATCAACTATCACAATTCCAGATTTGATTCCTGTATCTAGCCAGGGCATATCTGTGAGTGATTTGATTGTAGATTCGACACCTGTATCTAGCCAGGGAATATCTGCATGAAGAGATTCCAGATTCGATTCCTGTATCTAGCCAGGGCATATCTGTAGACGACCAATTCCAGATTCGATACCTGTATCCAGCCAGGGCATATCCATAGACGACCAATTCCAGATTCGATACCTGTATCCAGCCAGGGCATATCTGTAGAAGAGTTTCCAGATTCGATTCCTGTATCCAGCCAGGGCATATCTGTAGACGACCAATTCCAGATTCGATACCTGTATCCAGCCAGGGAATATCCATAGACGACCAATTCCAGATTCTATACCTGTATCCAGCCAGGGTATATCTGTAGACGACAAATTCCAGATTCGATACCTGTATCCAACCAGGGCATATCTGTAGACGACTAATTCCAGATTCGATTCCTGTATCCAGCCAGGGCATATCTGTGAGTATTTGATTGTGGATTCGACACCTGTATCTAGCCAAGGCATATCTGCATGAATAGTTTAGAGATTCGATACCTATATCCATCCAGGGCACGTCTGTAAACAACCTTTTCAATTTCCAGATTCGATTCCTGTACCTAGCCAGGGCACATCTTTGAGCAACTAATTGTAGATTCGATACCTGTACCTAGCCAGGGCACATCTGCATGAAGAGTTTGAAGATCAACACCTGTAACAGGCCAGGAAACCATCTTCCTTTCTCAAAGTACGCAAGTTCTCGCTAAGGAATCTCTTATGCGATCAACACATCCAAATGGCATCTATAAGCCCATTCCCGACAAGGTTCTGTCACGACTCCAGATGGCATCTATAAGCCCATCCTCCTATCCACCATCTCTCCAAATGGCATCTATAAGCCCATTCCCGCCATCACATTGCTGATACTCCACTATGCGAGTGCAAATTTCTGGGCACTCTAGTGTTCAATCATCTTCCACCTTCGGATCACGAAAGGCACGCAAGCCAATCTACATCCTCAGGTCTAAGAAGATTGAACAGGGGCAACTGTTGTACCCCAAAATTTGCCCTCCCATTTCATCAATATTTTCTCACCACAAGACCCTTGGAGCTCAAGATCAAGTTAGGGTTTACTCTGCTCAAGACTCCTCCTTGCACTGTTGACCCAAATTAGGGTTTGAGTTTGCACAAAGATGTTTTAACCTAAAATGCCCAAGATGACTTTCATGCTTCATGTTGGACTCACAAGTTTATCCATACCAAGTTTCAAGCCTTGATTCCAATCTTTGCCCAGTCAATTGGACAGTTGACCTAGAAATCAACTATATTGGGGAAAAAGTCAACTGTGGTCAATTGACAGTCAAACCTCATGATTTTTGACCCACATCAACATTATGAACTCATATGGACCATTTGATCAAGTTTGGATCAGAATTCCACAAGAAATTTGGTCAGATCACCAAAAGGGCAAAATGGTCATTTTTAGGGTTTTGACTGCACAAAGGCAATTTTTGACTGTTTGACCTAGCCAATGGCAAACCAAGCTCACATATGGACTCAAGGACCCAATGACATGGTCTTGACACATCCAACAAGTTCAAAAGATCCCAAATGCACAAGATTGACAGATGAATTTTCCAGTCAACTGAGCCAAATTTGACTGTATACTGAAAAGTCAAACTTTGACTTTTTGGTCAAAATCAAGTGTCAAGATTCATTTTTTTATCAAAACATGTCAAATTATGAAACTTGTTCATCAAGAAACCAAAAATTAAAAATTAGGGTTTAAAATGAAGAATTTTCATAACTTAGAAATTTTCTAAGTTATGAAAATTCCTAATTTTTTCCTAACTTTGTCTCATCACTTTGTTGTTTGTCCGAAGTTGATTGGATTGATTGGTACCGTTTGAGCTTGATAGTTGATACTGAAGTCTGGTTGCAAGGTAATCCAATGGGACATAGTTATACGCTTTTAAATTCATAACTTTTTCCTGGACCGCCCTTTCGGGTTTTCAGTCCACCGGGATACCCTTTTTTGCCCAAGCCACCTTTTCAGGTTTTCGACTTGTCGGGTGTACAATTTTTTTTTATCTCGAATTTTTGCCCAAACCCTTTTGGTTTGCCGGGATGCCCTTATTTTTGCCTAGGCCAGTAGACCTAGCGGGTCTTTATTCATACGTAGTATCTTTTAACTATGTCTGCATTCACAGGGTGAGGAAGGTCGTCATTGTCCATAGTGGTTAAGATCATGGCTACACTAGAAAATATGTTCTTGATCACAAATGGCCCTTCGCATGTGGGAGTCCATTTTCCCCTGGGATCACCATGTGGAAGAATGATGCACTTGATTACCAGATCACCAACTTGATATACCTGATGTCTGACCTTCTTATTAAAAGCCTTGATCATACGCTTTTGGTACATCTAACCATGACAAACAACCGCAAGCCTTTTTTCTTCAATCAGGTTCAGTTGGTCATGTCGGGTCTGGATCCATTCATCTTTGTTCAAGCCTGCATCCTTCATGATTCTCAAAGAAGGGATCTAGACCTCAATAAGTATGACAACTTCCATACCGTATACTAAAGAGAAAGGAGTTTCCCCTGTTGTTGTGTGTACTGTGGTGCGGTAACCAGGAAGAGAAAATGGTAACATCTCATGCTAGTGTTTATATGTCACTGTCATCTTCTGGATGATCTTCTTAATATTCTTATTAGCAGCCTCTACAACGCCATTTATCTTCGTCCGGTAAGGAGAAGAGTTATGATGCTGGATCTTGAATTGCTTACAAAGTTTGGTGATCATAGTGTTGTTGAGATTTGTACCATTATTTGTAATGATTATTTTGGGGATACCATACTGACATATAAGGTTATGCTTGATGAACCACGCCCCAACATTCTTGGTAATAGAAGCGAATGAGGCAGCCTCAACCCACTTCGTGAAGTAATCAATGGCGACTAGGATGAAGTGATGCCCGTTTGAAGTGGTAGGTCTGATTTCTCCAATCATGTCAATGCCCCACATTGCAAAGGGCCAGGGAGAAGTCAAGACATTCAAGGGAACCATAGGCACATATACTTTGTCGGTGTAGATCTGGCATTTGTTACAAGTTCGAGAATGCTGATAGAAGTTTACTTCCATAGTGGATCAGTAATATCCTGCCCTCAGAATCTTCTTTGCCATCGTGTGCCCACTAGAATGTGTACCGAATGTGCCTTCATACACATATGCCATAATCCTCTCTGCTTCTCTCTTGTCTACACACCTAAGTAAAGTAGAGTTGTGGTTACGCTTGTAGAGGGTTCCATTACTGAGGAAGAACTTTGCAGAGAACCTTCTCAGAAACTTCTTATCATTGACAGATGCCCCCTCAGGGTACTCTTGAGCTTCGAGATGCCTTTTCACTTCATGGAACCAAGGTTTGTCCACTACTTCTTCAGTATCAATCCCATAGCAGTAAGCTGGTTCATCCAATCTCTCAATAGTGATTTGAGGAGCTTCATTGTCCCATATAACCTTGAACATGGATGACATAGTGGCTAGCGCGTCCGCTAATTGATTTTCCTCTCATGGAAAATGCTCAAAGGTAACTTCTTCAAAGTGTGGAATCAACATCAACACATGCTCTTGGTAAGGATTGAGATTAGGATGCTTCGTGTCCCACTCTCCTTTGATTTGACTTATTACCAAGGTTGAATCTCCAAAAACACTCAAGAACTTGATTCTTAGGTCGATAGAAGCTTTGAGACCCATGATCCATGCTTCATACTCAGCCATATTGTTGGTACAATTGAAACATAGCCTGGAAGTGAAAGGAGTATGACAGCCTTCAGGAGATATGATTACAATATCGATACCATTTCCTAGTGCGTTGGAAGCTCCGTCAAAAACCATAGTCCATCGGGATCCTTTTTCAGGTCCTTCATCTGGTCCAGGTTCTACACAATCAGTTACAAACATGATATTCTCATCCAGGAATTCAAAGTTCATGGATTGGTATTCGTCCACGGCCTGATGAGCCAAATGATCAGCTAGTACACTTCCCCTGATTGCTTTATGGGTTGTGTATTGAATTTCGTATTCGGTCAGTATCATTTGCCATCTCGCTATTCTTCAGGAGAGAGCGGGCTTATCGAAGATGTACTTGTAGGATCCATTTTAGAGATCAACAAGGTAGTGTGAGTCAACATATACTATCTTAATCGACGAGTAACCCATGCCAAAGCGCAACAAGTTTTCTTGAGCAGTGAGTATCTTGTTTCACAGTTGGTAAACTTTTTGCTAATGTAGTATATTGCATGCTCTTTTGGACCAGACTCGTCATGCTGCCCCAACACACACCCTATTGAGTTCTCTAATACCGTTAAGTACAAGATCAGAGGTCTTCCTTCAATTGGAGGCATTAAAATTGGAGGCTCTTGAAGATACTCTTTGATTCTGTCAAAGGAATTCTGGAATTCGTCATTCCACTTTACCACTTGATCTTTCTTTAGGAGTTTGAAGATTGGCTCACAAGTAGCAGTTAGATGGGAAATGAACATGGCAATGTAATTTAGACGTTCCAAGAAACCCATAACTTCCTTCTCAGTGCGAGGAGCTGGAATCTCTTGTATAGCTTTAACCTTTGCAGGGTCTACTTGAATACCCTTGTCACTGACAATTAAACCTAGGAGTTTACCAGACCTTACCCCAAAGGTGCACTTGTTCGGATTCAGCCTCAACTTGTACATCTTCAGTCTATCAAACAGATTTTGCAAGTTACCAAGGTGCTCTTCTTCAATTTGAGACCTGGCTATCATGTCATCAACATAGACCTCTATCTCATGGTGAATCATGTCATGGAACAAAGCTACCATGGCTCGCTGATAAGTTTCTCCAACATTCTTCAATCCAAATGGCATCACTTTATAACAGAAAGT
Organism: Vicia faba; assembly: GCA_948472305.1. Taxonomy (NCBI): domain Eukaryota; kingdom Viridiplantae; phylum Streptophyta; class Magnoliopsida; order Fabales; family Fabaceae; genus Vicia; species Vicia faba. The sequence continues at coordinate 360,874,543 of OX451737.1, forward strand.
GCCCCATTGTGTGACGAAGGTTGTCTTCTCCATGTCTTCGGGTGCCATCTTGATCTGATTGTAACCAGAGAAACCGTCCATGAAGGAGAAGATCTTATGTTGTGGGGTCTTGTCAACCAGAACATCAATGTGGGGAAGCGGTAAGTCATCCTTGGGGCTTGCCCTATTCATGTCTCTGTAATCCATGCACATACGTACTTTACCGTCCTTCTTAGGTACTGACACTATGTTGGCAACCTATTGTGGATAGGATATGATGGCTAAGAACCCAATGTTGAAATGCTTCATAACTTCGACTTTGATCTTCTCTGACATTTCAGGGCGCATACGACGAACCTTATGTTTTACTGGAGGGAAGTCCTCTTTTGTTGGCAGGAGATGAACCACAATATCAGTGTCAAGTCCTGGCATGTATTCATATGACCAGGCAAAGATCTCGACATAATCATGCAACATCAGAATCAATCGTTGTTTGGCACTAAGCTCCAAAGTTGCACCTATCTTGACTTCTTTTCTATCCTCTTCTATACCCAGGTTCACTATCTCAACTGCCTCTTCATGGGGCTGTATAGCCCTTTCTTCCTGTTGTAACAGTATGGCAAGGTCTCCTGGTACCTCACAATCTTCCTCACCTTCGTCCTCAACATGGTTGATCAGATTTTAAAAGTCATAGGCAATAGCATAACTGTTATCAATGGGATCCAGAGTGGATATGAATCTGCTATTTGATACGTGAGTGTGTGTAAAAGCATAGTTGTATTGATAAAGCAAAAAGCAGAAAAGAAAGACAGAGAGCGCAAATTTTTTATGCAAAACATCCAATGCTTTATTAATGACATATGAGATTGAAAATGATAACCCTCGCAAATAAACCATTGTTCCTCGGGTAAGACACAAGGCCATAGAGTTTATATTGTTCATTTATTACATATCCGAAAACAAGAAAGATAATTACCCTAGAATGAAAGTAATCGGCACAAAGTCTTTAGCCGTCCAATTACTGGATCCACCATTGGTAGTAGGGAAGATCCAGTTGTCCATGTCACATCTACTGTCAGCATCTTCTATGGAGGAGACAACATCAATAGCATTGATTCTCAGGCCATGCTTGGGCATGGGTGCAGTTATGATGTTGGGAGTCTCAGGGGGATCAAATTCAACCTCCTTTGCCTTGATCAAATCCTGCACCTTATTCTTCAAAGCTCAGCAGTCGTTTGCATCATGGACTGAACTTTCAGAATTGTAGGCACACCGAGCCTTTGGATTATAGTGAGGAGATGTATGTTGGGATTTTTTGGAGCTTCCCTCAAAGTTACCAGATTGGACTTCAGTAAGTGTGGTAAAACTTGATACAAGGTCATATTGATCCAGGTAAACTGTCTCATAGGCATTTCTGCTCTAGGTTGATTATTCCGTTGTTGAGTAGATGTAGGCTTGGATATCATTACAACCCCCATCGTTGGACGGCATTCGGTTTTGCCCTGATTTCTTTGACTGTAAGCAACACTGACCTCTTTCTTTCCCACGAAAGTCTCTTTCCTGTACTTGAAGAGGTATCCTTTGGAATCTTGCTGCTCTTAATCCCAGCTTCCACTCTTTCTCCAGTTAATATCAACTCAGTAAATCCAGCTGAGGAGCTTCCAATCAGATGGTTGACAAATGGACCAGATAGAGTACCCAAAAACATGTCCACCAACTCTCTATCAGACAGAGAGGGTTGGACTCTTCCTGCTAGGTCTCTCCATTTTTGGGCATAGTCTTTAAAACCCTCTCTAGAACCCATATACATACTTTGGAGTTGTGTATGAGTCGTAGCAAGGTATGCATTATATTGGTACTGCTTATAGAAAGCAGCAGCCATGTCTTCCCAGTTACGAATATTGGTTCCCTCCAGCTGATAGAACCACTCTAGCTGAGTCCCGGATAGACTGTCTTGGAAGAAGTGAACCCACAAATCCCTGTCAGCGGTGTGAGGCTAAATCTTCCTCACATAAGATCGGAGATACATCTTGGGACATGAGACCCCATCGTACTTAGAAAACACTGGAACCTTAAACTTATGCGGTATGACCACCCCAAAAACCAAACCCAGCTCTTCAAAATCCAGCCCAGGTACCCTCTGGATTTCCATTGCATTCAGACGATCCTCCAGTTGTTTGTATTTATCATCAGTCGGAGGATACTGCTCCTCATTATAATCAGATTTATTATCAGATCCCTTCAAGCTGAGGTCTTCCTCTCTTGTCTCCCTTTCCTGAGTGTCTCATTCTTTTGACGAAGTTGCTAGTTCTGAAGCTCGCCGCACTGGTCCTCTGATCCTTCTTCAAAAATTCACTACACCAGCTGGTTTCTTTGGCTTCTTGGTCTTTTCTTTGACGATCAGGGCTTTCAGTTCTTCTTTCCCCTTGGCCAGAGCCATGATCTTTTGTTGGAACAGAGCGTTGTGTGCCTGGAGATCCTTGACGTTTTGTTCAAGAGCCATTTCTTTACTTGCTGAAATAAACAGCGAAGAAGATAAGAACCCCTCTTTGAAACCTGTTTATGCAATGGCATGTATGATATGCGTATGCAATGTTTTCAAGGACTTTGAGAAATTTAAATTTGTGAGCCAAAATGAAACAAAGATTTTATTAGTAGAATTCAAAGTACAATTGCCTTTTAGGCTTACAATTGAAAATTTCTAAAAACTAAGAAATCAGGTTTCCCATGGGCGCTTCCTCTTTGTGTCGAGATAGACATTAAGACCTTTTTCTTCGTGAAGTTGCTTCGTGAGCTCCAACATTTTCCTCTCATAGGTATAGAAATGATCTCTAAATGTATCCCGCTCTTTCTTCAGCTGAATCTAGGATCTCTGCAGCTCTTCAAGATCAGTGGGAATGTCGGGATGAAGACCTATATAAGGAACATCCCCTTCATTAATGGGCTCCACAATCACTGGTAAGATGGCTATATATGGCATCACAAGTTTATGAGCAAGAGCTCGTACCCATTCGAGATAAGGTTCCATAGGGACGGAAGTCTTCGGCCCCAAAGTCTTTGTATCAAATCTGTTTACCATGCCCCAAGCTCGTATGAACCTCTGACGATACCCTTGAACATCATCCTCATAGTTAAACATAATGACCTGGATAAGAATCTCGTGAGGATAATCCATTCGAGCATAACTAAATTTTCGAAGATCCAGAGAAGGATTATAAGTTATGCCTCCCCTAATGCCAAGTAATGGGACATTATGGAATTCCCCGCAGCGGTCAATAACAGAAATATCTCCCATAGATCGGGAATACCAAATAATATCCGCGTGAGAAAGTGACATTATCCTTTACGACCAACCCAAACCTTCTTCATTCTTCAATATTGATTTAGGGAGGTGATAAATAAACCACCTTGACAGCAATAACACACATCCTATAAAAATCCCTTTTTTCTTTGTGGTACGAGTGTGGAAGGTATGCAAGATGTCTCAGAGTAAAGTGGGCACAGGGTTGTGAGAGAGGAAGACCTTGATAGCATTCACATCTATGAGTAAGTATGGGTTAGGGAACATTACTAACCCATAGATTAGAAGGGCCAAGACATCCTCAAAAGCCAGGAAGTCCAAATCATCCCAAAACAGTTGAGCCTTCTCTATTAGGAACTTGGCTAGAAAACCCTTAACTCCGCTTCTTGTTTCCCAGTTGGATACAATGTTGGACCATTTCAGATGCAAAGTTGTTGCAATAAACTCTGGCTTTTGAGCTTCTTCCAAACCGGTGAAAGGCAAATGATCCAGAATAGGTATTGCCCAATAACTGATAGAATTCTTCCATGGTGGGTACCAACTGATAGTCCGAAAAGGTGAAGCAATGGTGCTTAGGGTCAAAGAACTGCAAGAATACACTTATCATCTTCTCATCAAATCCCGAGGTAACTAGGTTGAGAAGTCGACCAAATATTTTGGTGAACGAAGAAGTTTCCGGAACCCTTGATACTAGCTCTTTGAGTTTGAGAGGTATTCTCACAAAGCTGATTCAGATAGTGTTTCTACGAGCGGGAGCCATGATCTGCAAAACAAAACAAAGATAAATACCCTTGGTCCTTGAAATGGTTGTTGAAATGAAAAAATGGATGTTATGATGTTTATGATGTCATGATTATGCTTAAATCCTAGATAAACACAAGCAAATCACACAATAGACCTTAGGTTCAAAGGCTTGCACGAGGTTTAAGGTAAGTACCCTCTTGAATGTTAAGTTGGTTTAACTTTTCTTTGAAATAGTAATCGGGTTCTAAGGAATCTCAATATCACTGATCTTTCTTTATCGGTATTATTTCAGCTTAGCAATCTTTTCTTGCGGCCAAAAGATCCCAAAAGTCCGATCTCAATGCGTGTAGTATCGAGTATCAACCGATTCCCAGCTTTATACCGAGGACGGCTATCTCACTACTTTCTATTGGCCAAGTTTGTTCAACTAAGGTTCTAAGGTTCGTTAGTGCTTCACGACACCACGCGGCGGCCCCGTATTCTCCTCGATTCAACACAAGGGATACTGATACCAACCAAAGTGTCACATCAACACATATATCTCTTCAACCATATCGGTCTACCCCGTACAGTCTCCACGATCTATTACTATTTACCTAAAAAGATGCCCCAGATTTGGGTATAGGATCTATAGTATCCCAAGAAAACCTTTAAAAGTAAAGCAATAAAAAAACAAGGAAAGCAATTTAGAAATGAACTAGAACCTAAGGTAAACTCCACTTTTTAATATTCCCCAGCAAAGTCGCCAGTTCTGCGATATGGTGGCAGAACCGACTATTAATACTGGTTTTGCATTTTTGTTCCCAAATGTTGCGGTAAGCAAGAATTGTCACCGACTTTTCTTTTATCCAAATTAAGGAAAGGGTGAAAAGAACAGAAAAAGACCTTTTTCGAGATTTTCTGACTAAGGGGGTAGATTATGGAAAGGTAAGGTGTTAGCACCCTTTCCATCCGTATTTATCTACGGGTTCTTAGATACTTGCTCATTTTTTAAAATTACTTTCGTGTTTGTGTGTTTTGAAAAGCATGTTTGCTTTATGATAACTCTTGTATCAGTCCTCAAGAGTGTTGATAAAGCGTTTTTGAAAAATGTTTTGAAAGTGTAGTGTGAAAAAATTGTTTTTTGAGCAAGTACCTAACAACTATCTACCTACTCAAAAAAGGTGTTCTTTTCCTCCTTTCCTTTAGACTGTGCTATCCTACTATTAGTGAGTATGTAGCCATATCATTGGATGTTGAGGCACTATCGAAGGGACGTTTACAGTCACTAAGACAACTGAGGAAGAACTTTTAGTAATTATCCTAAAGTTCCAAGAAGACTTTTTAACCGAGGCGGCATCAAAAGGGTCATCGAGGGACTTGTAATCTCTTGAACTAAAGGACAGCCACTAAAAATTCTCACGTTTCGAGAATTGTGACCGTTTTCGAAGGAAACTGAAGTGGGGGTACCCTAGAGGTGCGCATGTGCGAGTGTGTTGAGATTCAATTATTTTTTGTCTTTTTGTTAGGTTAGCTAACGTTTGTTTTATTCTTTCCATGCAAACCTAATTACTAGTAGTAATATAGTAACATAATAAATCAATAAATGTGTAGAAAATAAAAATACAGAAAAATAAATCCTAAGTTATTACACGGCTTTGGGAGAGATACATTATAAAAATGTGGAAAGTAAAATCCTAATTATTATTACAAACCAGTAGGCAGTTACAATAATAAAAAAAATGCGAAATTTAAAGTAAGCGTGTGAATTAAAAATACGCCTAAAAATCCTAAGGTAAAAGAAAATCTTTTTTTTTTGTTGTTTTTTTTTAAATTTTTTTTGGAAAAAAGTTAAAGTTAATTAATTAATTAATTCAGAAATTAATTATTTAATTACAAAAAACTAATCCTAAATTTTTATGATTTTTTTATATTAAGAAAAATTAAAATTAAAAGAAAGAAAGAAAATAAAATAAATAAAAGTATTAGAACATGGGTCTGGGTGTTAATCAACAATTAGGGGGGCGCTGATGATCTGGAAAATGTTAGGCCCAGAGTCAGCGATGGATTCAGCGCTGCTGACCTCCAGAGGATGCACCATGGGTTTTCATGTTGAAGCGCTTAGATCTGTATCAGCTATGATTTGATGGTGATGATCTGATGGTGTATGATGAGCGCCTGGCCATTATATGTATTTGATCTGCATATAACATGTTAGAAAGAAAATGAAAATTCCTGACCTGGGATTCAAATCTCAGGTTCTCCATCCAGCGCACACTTTCTAACTGTTCAATCTGGATAAAGGAAAACTAACATTTAAATCCTGTAAGTTTTGTTAGTTTCAGAGCCAAACGAAAAGTGAAACTCTGGGCTGCTTCAATTTGCAAATTGTTTATGCCATGAGTTTCGATTTGTTAAACCATTTACAAATAACAAGAATAATATGAAAATGAAATCCACATGAGTTTACATTATATATTGAATAAGATTAAAATCTTTTACCCACTGAAGATACTTCAATTTGGAATCCTGAACGTGGGATGGCTGGTGCAACTTTGTGGGCTTTATTGGAGGCAAGCTGTGTAGATGTCCTTCGATAGACAAGGCGTCCTTGGTGCAGTATGCATGCGTCTCCGTTTTGTGTGGCTCCTGCGTAGTTTTTTCATGTGTACCTCCCTCGATTTGTGTTTGACATCTTGTATTTATAAATGGTGGAGGAGACAAGGAAACATGGCATTAAAGACCAGCCATTAACAGGGCTTTGAAAACAGAATCAGACAAATTAAAATATTCCCATTTTGAGATATTTCACGCCATTCTTGGATTCTGAATGAACTTAGACATGTCAATTTGGCGCCTTGTTCGAATTTGAAAATATTCAGAGTTTCCCTCTTCAGAGCCTCATCGATCAGCCCTTGTTCTTGTGATGATTCAAAGTCCTGATTCGAATTGCCCAGAACTTACCTTATCAGAACTTCTTCGATCAGCCCTTGTTCTTGTGATGATTCTAAGTCCTGATTTGAATTGTTTAGAACTTCCATCATCAGAACATTTTAGATTAAGACACCTCTGTACTGATATGCCAATCGAAGGATACTTTGTTCTGATGTTCTAATCGAAGGAAACTTTGATGTTCCAATCGAAGGACACTTTGATGTTCCAATCAAAGAACACCTTAATGTTCCAATCGACTGAAACTCCGATGTTCCAATCGAAGGAAACTCTGATATTCCAATCGAAGGAAGCTCTGATGTTCCAATTGAAAGAAGCTTCGATGTTCCAATTGAAACAAGCTCTAACGTTCCAATCGAAAGAAGCTCTGATTTTCAAATCGAAGGAAACTCTGACGTTCCTACCAAAAGAAGCTCTTATGTTCCAATCGAAAGAAGCTATAATGTTCAAATCAAAGGAAACTATGATGTTCCAATCGAAGGAAACTCTGATGTTCCGATCGAAGGACATTTCGTTCATATTTAAATTTTACTTTCCTGTTTGCAACCACCCATGTAAGAGAAGATCTTGAAAGAAAATGAGAGGGAAAATTTTGGGGTACAACACCATCCAACAAATCTGGAGGTGATCTCAACAAAAGACAAAATGATCAATAAATCTGAGAACTGATGTCAAACTCCAAGTTGCGCTTTGAGCTTTTCCAACTCTTCGACCACTTGAGTAAACTAGAAACCTCTCCCCTTAAAACGGGCTTCGGCTGATAGCTTCTAATCATCTTTCTCTTTGAGATGAATCTTGAGCTCATCCACTTGATTAGTTAGCTTGTCAATCTGCACCCGTTGGCTTTAAACTTGCGTCTCGAAATCCTTTCGTTGTTTACAAGCCTCTTTAGTCTTGGTTTCCTCCTCTCAGAGTTGTTTCTTCAATGCTTTAACTTCTTCTATGTGATTTGCTTACATCTTGTCTTTGGAAAATCGAAGAATTTCAAACCTCTACCGAGTCTTTGCAAAATCGTCCAGGACTTTTCCTACACCTTCTGTCTGAGTACAAATGGTGCGGGAATCTTCAACTCTTGGCCTCTTCAGTCTTTCAAACAAACCATGCTCTTCCAACACTTTGTTCTTCATTCTAGCTTCATAAAGCATCTTCTTCTTCTCTTGCACAACAAAATAAAGCTACATATTCTGCTCCTACTTTTCCAATTCTAACTTGATACTAATAGCTTTAGCCTTCTTGTAGTACTCCATTGGCAGAAACTTTGACACGTCTAGAACTGGATGTTGACTAATGATCTCTGAGGAAGTGATTGGTTGACAGTTGCATCAGGTGGTAAATGACCATCGGCTGGAGGATCAAAGGTAGGTTACGGATATAAAGGTGCTTCCTTTTTGAAAGGAAAAAACATCACTTTGGCTCAGTTTTGGACCCACCGCACCTATGGATCAAGAGCCATGCATTCTTTCTGACAAAAGAAAGTTGTTCCCTTCTTGTGAACATGACCAGGCCATTCTTATTCTTTCTAAAAAGATAGGATTCTCACCTTTGCCGAAATAAACTGTCTCTTCCACCTCATGATCTGTAGGTTTATCAGTCATAACATATCCTAGCTGACGTTGCACCAACATAGGGTTATAGTTGATACATACTTTCGTCCCTATAAGGGGGACATTAGAAAATTCTCCATAACTTGAAATATTTCTCTTATACCTCTTATGTTGTGCCACATGATGTCATAAGAAGTAAGAGCCATGATCCTTCAAGACCAAAGGAGAGATGAAGACGTGAAAAACACAAGAAGAGGGGTTGAATTGAAACTTAAAAATCAAAAGCAATAGACACAATGATTTTTATCTTTGTTCGCTTGATCTCAAACTACTCCAGTCCACCCGCCAAGGTGATTTCGCCTCTCTCCAACAAGGACTTAATTCACTAATCAAACTGATTACAATTCTACTTTGACAACTGCCAAAGTCTTCTTGAGTACAACCACAATTTGGTTTATCTCAAATAAATTCACTTAATCAAAAGAAAAGATTCACTATGTACTATTTGTTTTTCGTTACAAAAATTGTATCACTACTGTGATGTATTACACGAATTTAGAGTATAGTATAAATATAAATTTTGCAGCTTTTTGAGATTGTATAGAGCAGTCGTGTAAAATCATGAACAATTTAGCCTTTGAGCTTGTTTATATAGCCGTGGTAGTCAGTCCAAATGGAAACATGACAATGGACACTTAGTGCACTTTCCATACTGAGAAGATCCTTCTCTGGTTGTAGCCATTGCAAATGATACTGCCTTAATGGAAAAGTAACGCTTCAGAACTTAGGAATCTTGCATGCTGCTTTGCTTCAGAACTTGGGAAGTTAGAAACATAAGGTTCTTTTAGCGTGTTAGACTTCCGTTCAGAATCAGGATATCTTTCTCTTTAGCGCATATTCTGATCATCATACTTCCGAACATTCTGATTACTCAGCTTGAGTGCTTCTGTGGCTTAACTTCTGTTGTCGTTTCAGTCAGAACTTCTGTACAACATAGAACACAAATTTAGAGTGCATATTTTTTCTTTATGTTTGTTATCATCAAGACTCTTATGAGGGTTGTAGAATCAAACTATGTTCTAACAATCTCCCCCTTTTTGATGGTGACAAAAACTAGGATTTTTCAATAAAAATATACAGAACAAAAAGCTTAAGAGAGTCTCCCCCTGAGTTGAGTACTCAGATAGAGATGAGATGCTTCCTTGAAGTTCCTTCTTATCAGAGCTTTTGATGCATCTCCTTCTATCTTTATCAGGTATCAAAAAGCAATATAACCATAAATTATCAGAGTAAAAAATAGTGATTTGTATTGAAAACAGATTGCAATGACATCTTTCAGAAACAAAGAATATAAGATGAAGAATACAGAAAACAAGTTAAAAAAATCTAAGATGGAGGGGGGAGTCGTGTGAACAACGTTTCCAACAAGCTCTTAATCTGAGTGCTTAATTCTTCTTGCTTTCCCAACATATCCTTGATTTCTTTGGTTGTGTCTTCTTGCTTTTCCAATATATCCCTTATTTCTTTGTTTGTGTCTTCTTGCTTATCCAACCTTGCGTGTATTATAGAATTATCCTTCTTCAGCTCTTCTAGAGTTTGCATGACTAGAGATGTAGCTGGTGTTTCCTCAGAGGTTGAAAGTCGTTCAAAACACTCTACAACATCTTCTGATTCAACTACTTCTTCAGTTGCAATTTTCTTTTCTTGAGCAGTAGCCAGAGGGTGACAACAGAACCTGCTTCAGTGGCTTCTGAAGATTGGTGCTCTTTCCAGGGAGCATTTTCCAGCAGAAGAATTTCTTTCTTGTCCCAGTGACTCAGAAATTGGTCTTTAAAGGCTTTCAGCTGATCACTGGAGTTCTGCTGAGCCATTTCATAACTCAATTCTTTCAGCCTCTGGGATTCAGAGTTGAACCATTTTCTGAATCTATCCCAAAGAGAATCAGAAGCAGCAGGATTAGAATTCTCTTGACTTGCTTGCTTCAAAGAATTAATCCATTCCTGTATTTTTGTTTCAAAAATCAGCAAGTTCTTACCAACATCTGTTTTGGTTAAGGTTGGTTTGGGTTTGGGAATGGCAATTTTATTGGTGGTTGAAGCTAGATGGTCCAGCGTTTCTAAATCAATGACAGTTCTGAGATGATCAGCTGAACGGTTAATTGGTGAAGGAGTAGAAGAATCAGAAATTAGGATTGGTGAGCGAGGAGTGTTTGGTGGTGTGGAGTCGTATGGTGAAGGTATTTTTGGAATATCAAGTATGGAGAGAGGTTGACGAACCATAAGGGTTATGTTATTACAGGAATAGGGGTAGTGGTATCAGAGTCTGTAAAAGAGTCTTCTGATAGGTTTACGGTAGCGTGTTGATTTTCTGGTTCAGGGGTTTCAGAATTTGGATTTTCAATGTAGGGAGTGAGAGGGTTTTCATTTTCTGGTTGAGGAGAATTGGGATTTGGATGTTCTGGTTGTGGAGAATGATGGTGTATATTTTCTGGTTGTTGAGAGTGGAGGTTTGGATTTTCTGGGATTAGTGATTGAAAGTCTTGGTAAAAAATTTCAATATCAGAAAGAACTCTTACAAGTTCTGGTTGATTTTGTTTTGGATTTGGATGAGGGGAGTGAGGTTCATTTAAGAAGATGCCAAGAGTTACAGAAGGATCAAACTCTATGTCAAAATCCTCAAATTTTTGTGGTGAGGGATCTTCTATTGGTTGAGGGGGAACTGTTTCAGATGTTGGAAAAACTATAGATTCTACAACAGAAACAAAAGATGTATTACCTTTCTTTTTAGAAGCCTTGGGTGTCCTCTGAGAGGATCCTTCTCCTGATGCCTTTCTCTTTCTGGATTTCTTCAGTGCAACATCTAGAGTTGGCTTGTGCAGATCATGAATGTTGAGTTCTAGAATAGTTCCATATTTCTTGCAAGCTTCAAGGTATCTGACCATAATCTCTAGAGAAGCATCCATCTCAGAAAATAGTGAAAATATTTCAGAGGGATTCTCCTAGATGTGACGAATTCATGAGAAGCAATTGTTGGTTCCTTCTTAATGCTTTCAATAATCTTCATTTTCTTCAGATTCTTGGCATTTAGTGGTTTTCCAGCACTTGCCTCCAGAGTGCTGATCTCCTGAGCCTCTGTCAAATGTTCTATCAGCCTGTTCTCAGTCAAAATGTCAGAAATCAATCTTCTCGGAGGAATCCAATCCCTCTTTGTTCTTTCTTCTTGCCTTGTTTCTTTCACACTTGTTCTCAGATGATTGAAGATCAAGTGTGGAAGATTTATTTTGGTCTTCTTTGAGATGAAGTACAACAAAAATTGCTGATCAATGTTGATGTAGTCAGGAGAGCTTGTAGGCTTCCTGTGATTTATGCAACCCATAAGTTCCTGGCCCAGATTCTGTAATAATCTTTCAAGTCTCTTATCTTGATAGATGGCTGTCCAGAAGTGAAAATGACCCTAGAAATAGATTTTAGGTCAGAACAATTATCAGCCATGTCAATGCATCTGACTCTGCCGACATTGTACCCAATAAGTTTCCCAATCAAGTCTGCTATAATCACTATCTTCTTCCCTATAACGTATGACGTAACCTGATGGTTGGATGAAGTAGCATGAATCCAGAATTCCTTAACAAAAATGGAGAATATTGGACCCAGCAGACGATTAAAGCATATGTTCCATCCCTGAGCCGTTACATCTTTATACAAATCAAACCCATTTTTCTTTAAGCTCTCAAAATCAATGATTAACTCACATAGAACTTCAAGATTGTCGACCGAAGTGAGCAACGTTCTTATGGGTTCCTCATACTATTCTGTTGAAGAAGAACCAGGAGCACTATGGAAATTTTTGATGCTTGATGAGGATGCCATTGTTCACACGGATTTGTTTTGAAGAAAATACTTAGAAAAAAGGTTTTTGCAAAACGAGAGCAAGATAGAATAATAGATGCAGTAAGGAGTGAATGAAATAGTGAATTTGAATTTATAAACACTTTTGAAAACTTAATCAGTAAGAAAGAGAAAATAAGTAATGATTATACTGTAATAATGAAACCTGAAATTAGAGGATTGCGTGTAGATACTGAACAATTACCATTGACAAGTGTCTCAATGCATCCAATCAGAGCCTTAGACCCTTCAGAATTTGAACGCGTGTTCAGCCTCAGAAGGTAGCTTGTGAGAGGATGACAGATGTTTGATGGTGTGAATTACGCGCCTCTATATTTGAAATGAAAGGTTCATATCTTCATAGATAGGTTCTGAAGCAACTGTACTCCTAACTTCTGAAGACACGTTGGTCAGATGTTCACACAAAAAAAGTTCAGAGGGTTATAAAATATGCAAATAAAACTTCTTATTTTGGATATAATTTCATGCTGAGATGTTTCAGAATGAAATTAAATCTATCTTCAAAAAGGGGTTTTGTAAAAACAACAGCCCATTGATGGTCTGTGTCAATAAATTTTAAAGTGAGAATTCCTTTCTGAATATAGTCCCTAATAAAAATGATGTTTTATTTCTATATGCTTAGCCCTAGAATGCAAAATAGAATTTCTGAATAAACAAATTGCAGAATTATTATCACAGAAAATAGGGATGTTACTCTCAAATATGTTGAAGTCTTTAAGCTGACTTTTCATCCAGAGCATCCGTGTGCTGTATCCAGAAGCTGCAATGTATTCAACTTCTGCTGTTGACAATGCAATTGTGGACTGCCTCTTGCTGGTCCATGAGATCAAATTGTCTCCTAAAAACTGGCAGCTTCCAGAAGTACTTTTACATTCTACTCTGTCTCCATCAAAATCAACATCACAGTATCCTACTAAACTGTATTCATTGGATTTTCTATAAAACAAACCCAGGTTAGTAGTACCTTTCAGATACTTGAAAATTCACTTAACTGTTGTTAAGTGAGATTCTCTAGGATCTAATTGGAATCTAGAACATAAACAAACACTGTATAAAATGTCAGGCCTTGGAGCTGTCAGATAAAGGAGAGAACCAATCGTACCTCTATAGATCTTCTACTCTACCTTTTTACTTACCTCTTCTTTTTCCAGAATGCACGTGGGATGCATTGGAGTCTTTGATGGCTTACATTTTGAGAGGTCAGATTTCTTCAGAAGTTCTCTGACGTATTCGCTCTGGTGAATGTAAGTTCCTTCTGGAGCCTGATTGATCTGAATGCCCAAAAAGAATTTAAGTTCTCCCATTAAGCTCATCTCAAACTCTGCCTGCATGCACTTAGCAAATTCTCTTCCCAGAGAAGGCTTAGTAGATCCAAATATAATATCATCTACATAAATTTGACAAATTAAAATGTCATTCTTAAATGTATTGCAGAACAAGGTTATGTCCACTTTCCCTCTGGTAAATTCCTTTTCTAACAGAAAGTTACTTAGTCTTTCATACCAAGCTCTGGGAGCTTGTTTCAGACCATAAAGTGACTTATTTAGTTTGAAAACATATTCTGGGTGTTTGGAATTTTCAAACCCAGGGGGTTGGTTCACATATACCTCTTCATCAATATAACCATTTAAGAATGCACTTTTGACATCCATCTGATACATAGTGATGCCATTGTTTACAGCAAAAGAGATTAGGAGTCTGATAGATTCTAACCTGATCACTGGAGCAAAGGTTTATGTATAGTTTATCCCCTGTTGCTGACTATAACCTTGTGCAACTAGTCGTGCCTTGTTTCTGATGACTTCTCCTTGCTTATTTAGTTTGTTTCTGAACACCCACTTTGGTCCAATCACGTTGAACCCTTTAGGTTTGGGAACCAGATCCCATATGTCATTTCTGGTGAATTGGTTTAACTCCTCCTGCATTTCCAGAATCCAGTCATTGTTTAGAAGAGCTTCATCAATTGTTGTTGGTTCAATCAGAGATACCAATCCCATGAGGGATTCTTTAGAATTTCTGAATGTTGATCTTGCTTTGATTGGATAATCCTTCTTTCCCTAAATCTTATCTTCAGGGTGAGTTATGCTGCTTCTGGATAACTTTTATGGAGTTGTTCAACAGAAGTTGTTGGAGTGCTTGTGACATTTCCTTTTGATGTTGTTGGAGCTTCTCTGTTGGGAACTTCTGATGAGTTGCCTTCAGAACCTGTGAATTCAACTTCTATTTATGTAAAATATTCATTCTGATTTGACTTTTGAGTGTCAAGCTTATCATCAAATCTAACACTGATTGACTCTTCAACAATCTATGTTTATGTATTGTATACTATATACCCTCTTGAGCGTTCAGAGTATCCTAACATAATATACTTTTGTGCTTTAGAGTCAAACTTGTTCAGATGTTCTTTAGTGTTCAAAATAAAACATGTACATCCAAAAGGATGGAAATAAGAAATGTTGAGCTTTCTGTTCTTCCATAATTCATACGGAGTCTTTTCCATAATAGGTCTTATAGATATTCTATTCTGAATGTAACACGCTGTGTTAATTGCTTCTGCCCAGAAGATCTTAGCAATGTTAGTCTCATTGATCATGTTTCTGTCCATTTCTTGCAATGTTCTGTTCTTTTATTCTACAACTTCATTTTGTTGGGGAGTTCTAGGACAAGAGAAATCATGCGAAATGCCTTTTTCATTAAAAAATATTTCAAATTTTTTGTTTTCAAACTCTCCACCATGATCACTTCTGACTTTGACAATTCTAAGATCTTTTTCATTCTGAACATGGTTACAGAAAGCAACGAACACAGAATGTGACTCGTCCTCGTGTCTTAAGAACTTTACCCATGTCCATTTATTATAGTTATCTATGATCACTAACACATACTTCTTTCCACTAACAAATGCAGTTTTTACTGGTCTAAATAAATCTATGTGCAAAAGTTCTAATGGCCTAGAGGTAGAAACAACATTTTTAGCTTTAAATGCAGGTTTTGCAAATTTGCCTTTCTGACATGCTTCACACAGAGCATCTGAGCTGAACTTCAGATTAGGAAGTCCTCTGACCAAATTGAGTTTGTTAATCTGAGATATTCTTCTCATACTAACATGCCCCAATCTTCTGTTCCAGACTCATTGCTCGTTGTTAACAGAAAGGAGGCATTTTACATTCTGACTCCTTAGTTCAGAAAGTTTTATCTTATAAATGTTGTTTTTCCTCTTTCCATTAAACAGGATAGTTCCATCTTTCTGACTAACAGCTTTGCATGAATTTTGATTAAAGATTATATCATAACCGTTATCACTTAATTGACTTATGGATAACAGGTTATGCATCAATCCATCAACTAACAACACATTGTTAATAGAAGGAAGGTTACCATTACCTACTGTTCCAGAGCCAATGATCTTCCCTCTTTGATTGCCTCCAAAACCCATGTAGCCTCCAGGTTTAAGTTTCAGTCTTTGGAACATATGCTTTCTTCCCATCATGTGTCGAGAGCATCAAGAGTTCAGGTACCATGACTGGTGTTTTAGCCTTGCTTCTGAAGATATCTTCTATATATATAATTTTTTCCTCAGGTACCCATATCTTTTTGGGTCCTGGTTTGTTAGTTTTACCAAAATTTTGTTTGAATTTTGGTTTGGCAAAATAATCATTACTAGTGTATTTTAGATGATGTGTGTACCCATAAGTGAAGTGAGATTTTAGTGGTGTGCGTTTAATTACTAGGTCCATAACTTTCTTAGGTGGAGATACCTTACCTTGTTATCCTATTCCTTTTCTTCCATTTCTGCTAACTCCATAGATCATTGAAGCCATCTTGCTTCTATCTATGTTTTTAGCAAGAAACTTCTAAAAGCTGTGATCATACACTTTTATGATCTTATCAGCATTACTGGGAGCCTCTGAGATTATTTCCTTCTAAGAGTTTTGTAAACCATTTTCTAGTTTTGAAATCTTTTCTTTTAACTCAGAATTTTCTAATCTAAGACTCTCAGTTTCTTCAGAGTCAGAAACAAGATCCTTTTTCAGGTTCTTGAATTTGACTATGAGTTGCTGATACCTTTCCATAATTTCACTCAGACTTTCTCCTAGTTCAACTTTGGTAAAATTAACAGTAAAGTCAGGAAATACCTCTTCTGTGTCTGATTCTAAGTATAACCCAGAAGCTTCGCTGTCTTCTATCACATTTGCCATAAGAGCAATGTTGGCTCTTTCATCATCTAACTCTGAGTCTGCATCAGAAGTATCTGAATCATCCCATGTTGCCATGAGGCTTTTCTTCTTCTCCTTGAATAACTTCTTTTTGGGCCTCTCCTTCTAAAGCCTTGGACAATCACTTTTGTAGTGCCCTTGTTCATTGCACTCATAGCATATGATGTACCTGTTGTTTGACTTTTTATGACCAGAAGAAGCTTCAGACCTTCTGTGTCTAGAGGATGGCTCAAACTTTCTGTATCCAGAGGAGGATTCATTCTGATTCCCTGATGTTCTGGAGTTTCTGAATTTTCTTTGCCTCTGCTTCCACAGATGATTGACCCTTCTGGAGAGAAGAGATAATTCGTCTTCTTTTGATGAGGATCCATGAAAGGTTTCTTCCATAGCCTGCAAAACTTTAGAATCAAGTTTTTTGTTAGATTTTAATGCTAAAGGCTTACCTTGCTTCTGAAGCTCGTCATCTTCTAGTTCTATCTCATGGCTTCTGAGGGAGCTAACAAGTTCCTCCAGAGATATCTTGTTGAGATCTTTCTCCAGCTTGAGAGTCGCGACCATTGGCTTCCATTGCTTTGGTAAACTTATGATGATCTTCTTTACGTGATCAACAGAAGAATACCCTTTATCAAGAAATCTCAGCCCAGCAACTAGAATCTGGAATCTTGAGAACATTGCTTCTATGGATTCACTTTCTTCCATCTTGAAGGCTTCGTATTTCTGAATGAGTGCAAGGGCCTTGGTTTCTTTAACTTGTATGTTACCTTCATGCGTCATTCTCATAGAGTCAAACATGTTTTTGGCTGTCTCTCTGTTTGAGATCTTCTCATACTCTGAATATGAGATGGCACTGAGAAGAATTGTTCTGGCCTTATGATGGTTTTTGAAGTCACGCTTTTGTTGGTCAGACGTTCTTTTTCTATCTATCTTCTGACCACTTTCATCCACTGGATGCATGTATCCATCAATTACCATATCCCATAAGTCAGTATCATGAGCCAGAAAGAAGCTCTCAATTCTATCTTTCCAGTAGTCAAAATTTTCTCCATCAAAGAATGGAGGTTTGCCGCTGATTCTGTCCTTATCATCATGATAGTCATTGTTGATATTTGACTTGGTCCCACCATAGTGTTTTTCTAAAGCTTGGATCTTGTACTGACACGGTTAAGTGTATAAACTCAGAACCAGGCGCTTTGATGCCAATTGAAGAAGTGCAAAACACAAGAAGGGGGGGTTGAATTGAAACTTAAAAATCAAAAGCAATAGACACGATGATTTTTATCCTAGTTCTCTTGATCTCATACTACTCCAGTCCACCCGCCAAGGTGATTTCGCCTCTCTCCAACGAGGACTTCATTCACTAATCAAACTGATTACAATTCTACTTTGACAACTGCCAAAGTCTTCTTGAGTACAACCATTATCCGATTTATCTCAAGGAAATTCACTTAATCAAAAGAAAAGATTCACTATGTACTATTTGTTTTTCGTTACAAAAACGGTATCACTAATGTGATGTATTACACGAATTTGGAGTATAGTATGAATATAAATTTTGCATCTTTTTGAGATTGTATAGAGCAGTCGTGTAAAATCGTGAACGATTTAGCCTTTGAGCTTGTTTATATAGGCGTGGCAGTCAGTCCAAATGGAAACATGATAATGGATACTTAATGCACTTTCCATACTGAGAAGATCCTTGTCTGATTGTAGCCGTTGCAAATGATATTGCCTTAATGGAAAAGTAACGCTTCAAAACTTAGGAATCTTGCATTCTGCTTTGCTTCAGAACTTGGGAAGTTAGAAACATAAGGTTCTGTTAGCGTGTTAGACTTATGTTCAGAATAAGGATATCTTTCTCTTTAGTGCATATTCTGACCATCATACTTTAGAACATTCTGATTACTAAGCTTGAGTGCTTCTGTGGCTTAACTTATGATGTCGTTTCAGTCAGAACTTCTATACAACATAGAACACAAATTTAGAGTGCATATTTGTTTTTTATGTTTGTTATCGTCAAAACTCTTATGAGGGTTGTAGAATCAAACTATGTTCTAACATAGAATCCGTGGAGTCTACAAATGGTACTCTCGTGGGCATATGCAACATAAACCACTTGTACAATAGACAAATGTGTAGCTAACACTTTCCTTCTTGGCGTGTCGAGAAAGAATAGCATAATAAGTGTTGGCAAGAATTTTCGGCACCAGGTTTCTATTCATGAAAACACATATCATTGAGAAGTCTACAAAATTCTCCACATTAGGAAAATGACAATACCATAGATCATAGCAGCCAATAGTGCGTTGAACGCAACCCAATCTTTGTTCTTTGCAAACTCTTTAGCTTTGATTATCAGAAACTTCAGATGAAAACTGAATGTGTTTCTCTTATCTATCCATTTGGCTTTCACATCAATAAGGTTCAAATAAAGATCCTTAGAGATGGCTACGTAATCGGGAACCTCGTGCATACGGATGAAAGGCGTATGACTTGTGATCTCAATATCCAGGAGAAAATCATATTCATCAAGTGTTGGTGCTAGCTGATAGTCCTGGAAGGTGAAAAAGCGCAATTACAGATCATAAAATTGCAAAAAAAGGCACCATAACCCAATTCTCATACCCACCATTTAGCAGTGACAACAGATTCCCATAACTATCTCTGAAAGTCGTCTCATTCGGACTGTTAATAAGAACTCTCACTTCCCTCAGAGGGGCTAGAGAAAAGCCATGAAACTGGTAATAAAATGTCTTCCTAAGCAACTCTTTGCCTATATCCATGTTGTTATCCATTCCTGATGAAAATGATGATCTGGGATATCCTGGAAATGGTATGCATATGCAAGTTAGCTCTTTTACACATACATTTTTTTACAATTCTTTTTTTTTTTGTGAAAATAAATATTCCATGGTCAAGTGCAAAAACATGGAATCATGGTTTCCACGATAATGGGTATCTTCTGTATTGTTTGTGAATATGCCGAGAATACCAGAATCAAAGGTCCGTAACATAAACCGAAAAAACCCAAGTCACCGACAGAATAATTGGTCACCATCAGAACAAATAGTCTCCTGAGCAATACTATCATCGTACACTTATATAATGACGATAATACCTCATTTAAACCTCACCTGAGCACAGACGATAATACCGCACTAGAAAGATCTAGATCCACTACCGTCATGTTCCACTCTATTCATATGTGTTCCTAAAAGTTTACACCTCTGGCCTGGGTATTGGGCCTTTTACCTCAATAGTAACACCCACCCAACAAGGAAACACATAATCCAGCACAACACTAGTATATGGAAAGCAATAAAGATGCAATGCATACAGATAAACATGTACAAATGGACAAGCCATAAAGCGTAAAGATAAACACCCAAATAAAATAAGACAAGAGCTAGGAGTGACTCTGGCATGGACCAACATTTTGTCAATTTGTCCCTAGTGAAGTCGCCAGCTGAAACAACTTGCAGAATAATCATCGAGATAAAATCAATGAAGTCACCATCGAACGTTTTTATCCCACAGGAAGGGAAAGGTAAACATTGAATATGTCTAAAAAGGGTAAAATCAAGGTCTCGCGACCAAGAGATACGGGTAAGGGAGTCAATTACACAAGGGGAAGGTATTAGCATCCCTCGCGTCCATGGTACTTCATGGGATCAACACTTATTATTCTAATCAAAGTGTGTGTTCTAATCTAAAGCTAAAGCTAAAAGAAAAAATGCAAAGAGGGAATGCATGCAAAAGAAAACACGGGGAAAAGAAGGAATATTTACAAATTTCCCCTCGCATGGGCCCCACGACCAAATGCTTATGTAACCCTTTTAAGGAATCAGAGCTCCATAGTCTAGCTCAAAAGTTTCCATTTGTTTTGTGTTTTTTATGGATAATACTGCATTCGTATCTTTACGGCGAGGATTGAAATTTGTGCTTGGTGTTGAAACTCGTAAAGAGACTCATGCTCGATCTCTCGCACACTTAGCATTTCCAAGTTGTTCGAATTTGAAACAACACATCCTTATTGAAAAGGTTTTAAAGAGAAAAAAGGTTCGAAGACAAAAAAGGTTTGCATTGGTTTATACTTTTTATTGCGAAAGAATTTGTGATTTCAACTGTAATAAAGTCCATATATGAAAATAGAGCAATATTTAATCTAAACCAATTCGCTCTGCCCCACAAGACTCAACTGCATGCGATTCACATTTTCATTTATTAAGTGTTTTGGAATTTTCAAAGAAAAAGAGGTTTTATTCTTAAGAATGCAAAAGGGAAAGAAAAACATTTAAGGGAAACTATCTAGCTTTATCCCTAATGTTATCATACAATGATTCTTCCTATAGTTGAGGTTTTAAAGGGAAAACACTACCTACATTAGCATGCATGGATTACGATCCTAATGTCTAACTTGGATCGGAAATGAAATTAGCGAATCCTAAGGGAACATACAAAGGTGTAAGAAAAGCACAACCACAAGTGCAATCAAACAAAGTCGATATGAAACCAAAACATATCGAGTGCGAGCTAGCAACAAAACAAGAGTCCAATGGATCTCAAAGTGGGAGTAAGTAACTCTTTCCACTTGATTTTCTCGAGCATCGACATCGAGTAACAACTCGGAGCGTCAATGTTTAAAGAAATATAAGCTAACATCATTAAAACGAATGACAAAGTGTGGTGGTTGGTTATGAACCCTTTTCCACTTTATTTGACTCAATGGACAAGAATAGTCACGACTCAAAGGTTCAACGTATAACTTGAGCTAAGAACTACACAGACTAGAAAGTGTGGGAGTCGATTGTGGACCCTTTGTTCCACTTATTTGACTCGATAGCAAGCACAAATACTAAAAGGGAAATGGTAGGGGAATGGGATTTTCCTTCATCGAGGTCTTTTTCACACAAGCAAACACAAACATGGACTCATTTTGAGGACTTCGCAGACAAACATCGCCTTCTTTCAGGACTTTAAACTAATTTTCCCACCTAAAGTAGGGATTCTCAACCATGAATATCTATTCCTACTTCTCATGGAAAAGAAAAGAAAAGACAATTCAGGAAATTAAACCAGAATCAGAATAATGCCCAACGAACAAGAGCTCGTAGAAAGCAGGCAGAGCCAAAAAAATCCGAAAAACATTGTGCAAGCTTCACCAAGCAACATAAAATCAATCATAAATAACATCCAATATCAAAATCAATGTCACAAATGCGAAAATAAATCGCAAGCGGAAAATCCATCGCATCAAGTCAAAGTTGAATAATGGAAAAACACAAGAAGGGAGGTTGAATTGGGATCTTAAAACTTAATGGAAAAAACAGATTGATTTTTATCCTGGTTCGTTTGAACTCAAACTACTCCAGTCCACCGGCCAAGGTGATTTCGCCTCTCTCCAATGAGGTCTTAATCCACTAATCAATCTTGATTACAAATATACTTTGACAACTGCCAAAATCTTCTTGAGTATAACCACAACCCAGTTTTTCTCAAGGAAATTCTCTAAACAATGTATGAAGAAAAGTGTACAGCAGTGTTTCTAATTAAACAATATCACAAGACAATGTCATTTTCCATAATTTGAATGTTGAAAGATTGAGGATGAAAGATGATAACAACCTTGTTGTGCGTGTGTAAATCGTGAACAATTTATCCTCAAGGCTTGTTTAAATAGGCGAAGCATGGATAATCATTTGGAAACTTGATTAATGACAATTAAGGTGCTTTCCAAAAATAAATATCCTTGTTCTCTTCCAGTCGTTACTCTTGAATTAGAAATATTTGATCTGTAACGCTCCAGAACATTGAAGTATCAGTTGCTTCTTGCTTCAAAACTTTGGAGATCAGAGCCACAGAATCCTGCTTGCAGCATTAGAACTTCTTTCAAAGAGTTTCATAATCAGAGTTGAAACATCCTTTTAGCGTATCTTCTGATCTTCTTTCATCAGAACTTTTTGAGAGATTTTTACAATCACAGCAGAATTAACTCTGTAACTTATCTTCTGATCTTCTTCCATCATAAATCCTCTACAAAACAGAATATAATTTTAGGGAGCATAAATGTTCTTTTCTTTTGTTATCATCAAAACTCTTACAAGGGTTGTAGAATCAAACTATGTTCTAACAATATCCCCCTTTTTTATGATGACAAAAACTAAGATATTTCAATAAAAAGAGACAGAACATAAAGTATTTTAAGATCTCCCCCTGAGTTGAATATTCAGATAGAAAAAATACTTCCCTGAAGTTTATTCTGATCAGAGCTTTTGATGCATCTACTTTTGTCTTTATCAGAGTTTTATTCCTGTTTTACTTTCAGAGAAAGAAACGAGAAGTTATGATGTACAAAATGTTTGAGACCGTGTCTTGATACTGTTATTAGAAATATCTTACGTTCTCCCCCTTTTGTCAAGAATTAAAAAGCAATATAAACACGTTTAAGCAATAAAAGTAGAGTTGTATTAAAAAGGATTGCAAAAACATATTCAGAAGCAAACAACACAAAAAGATTTAACACGGTACAAAAAATAATTTTCAAAAACTAAGATTGAGGTGGAGGAAGTCGTGTGAACAGGGCTTCCAACAAGCTCTTAATCTGTGTGTTTGAATCTTCTTGTTTTCCCAGCATTCCTTTGATTTCCTTGCATGTGTTATCTTGCTTGTTTAATCTCTCCTTGATCACTGCATTTTCTTTCTTCAGCTCCTCCAGAGTTTTCATAACTAGAGATGAAAAAGGTATATCAGCAGAAGGTGCCACCTTTTCAGAGCAGGCTGCGGTAGATTCTGACTCAGTAGCTTCTTCAATTTCTTTTCCTGTGTCTTGAACTATAACCAGAGGAATATTATCAAAGCATGGTTCATCAACTTCTGAAGGCTGGAGATCTTCCCAGGGGGCATTATCCAGCAATAGAATATATTTCTTTTCCCAGTGGCATAGAACTTGATCCTTGAAAATATTCAGCTGATCACAGAAGTTCTGTTGGGCCATTTTATAGCTTAACTCCTTGAGTTTCTGAGATTCAGAGTTGAACCATTTTCTGAACTTCTTCCAGTGAGAATCAGAAGCAGCGGGATTCAGAGTTTCTAATCAGGCTAGCTTTAAAGAGTTAACCTATTCAATTATCTCTGTTTCAAAAATCAATAAATTTCTACCAACATCTGCCTCATTGATAGTTGGTTTTGGTTTTGGGATATCAATTTTGTGAGAGCTAGAGGCAAGGTTATCCAGCACTTCTAAGTCTATTACAGTTCGTAGGTGATCTTATGGAGGGTTGATAGGAGAGGGAGAATCAGAAATGATATTTGGTAAGGGAGGTGTGTTTGGTGGAGTGGAATGGTAAGGAGATGGAATTTATGGAATGCCGTGGGTTGAGAGAGGTTGTCGAACCATGAGAGGTTCTGTTATTCCAGGAATGGGTGAAGTGGTATCAGTATCAAGATTTGTATTTTCTGGTTGGGGAGCATGAAAGTTTGGATTTTCATAGTTGGGAGCTTGAGAGTTTGGATTTTCTGGTTGGGAGTCTTGGAACACTGGATCAAATTGATCAATATCAGAAAGAATTTGAGAAAGTTCTGGCTGATTTTGTTCAAGATGTGAGGTGGTAGAATGTGGTTCGTTCAAAATGTTTTCTAGTGTGAGTGAAGGGTCAAATTCTATATCAAAATCATGAAATGTTTGAGTTGAAAGTTCTTTTGTGGGTTTTCGAGAGGAGGGGGTTTAATATGTTGATAAAATTATTGATTCTACAATAGAAATAAAAGAAGAATTACCTTTCTTCTTAGCAACTTTTGGTACCTTCTGAGAAGATCCTTCTCCTGCAGCTTTCTTCTTCCTTGATTTCTTGAGAACAACTTCTAGAGGCTGTTGATGCAGATCACGAATGTTTACCTTTAGATTAGTCCCGTCCATTTTGCAAGCTTCCAGATATCTGACAATGATTTCTAGAGAAGCATCTATTTGAGAGAAAATAGGGAAATCCTTCAGAGGAACTCTTCTTGTTGTGATGAATTCTTTAGTTTCAACAGTTGGGTCCTTCTTAATGGTGTCAATGATTTTCATCTTATTCAGATTCTTCGCATTCAGAGGTTTTCTAGCACATGCTTCCAGAGTGCTGACCTGCTGAGCTTCAATCAGATATTCTACCAATTTGTTTTCAGTTAGAATATTTAGTCCACCCTTGAAATTTAACATCAGGAGTAATATCATAGTCGTTTTCCTTCATACTTTCAAAGTCTATAATGAGTTCACAGAGAAATTCTAGTGAATCAATGGGAGTCAGTAGAGTTCTTGAAGGTTCTTCATATCTTTATGTTGTTGATGAAGATGAGCCAGGAACACATTGAGAGCTTTGAGCGCTTGAAGATGAAGCCATTGTTCACACAGACTTGTTCAAGGTTTTTGAAAGAAAATTGCACACAAAAGAAAATAGAGAGAAAATAGTAGCGAGAAGAAGTGAGAGTGAAAGAGTGAAAGTGAAAGTGAATGGTGTATTTATAAACAAATTGGAAACATAATTAGCAAGAAAAGAGTTAAAAATAATGATTACATAACATTAATGAATCCTGAAAAATAGTGAGATGGTGTGGAGATATAGAATAATTACCAATACAACACGAGTCTCAATGCATCCAAACAAAGCTTTAGTCCCTTCAGAATTTGAACGTGTGTTCAGCCTTAGAAGAATACTTGTGAGAGGATGACAGATGTTGATGATGTGAACTTCATGCTTCTATCTTTGAAATGAACCATTTGAGAACTGTTCAGGTCTTCTTAGATAGATCCTGATACAACTGTCCTTCTAACTTCAGGAGAATTATTGATCAAATGTTCACAAAAAAAAACTTCTGAGGGTTAAAGAATACATAAATAAAACTCTTATTCTGGACATAATTTTATGCTGAGATTTTTCAGAATGAAATTAAACTTATCTTCAGAAAGTGGTTTAGTGAAGACATCGGCCCATTGATGGTCTGTGTCAATAAAATTTAAGGAAATAATTCTTTTCTAAATATAGTCCCTAATAAAGTAATGTTTTATTTCTATAGGCTTAGCCCTAGAATGTAAAATTGGATTTCTAGATAAACAAATAGCAGAAGTATTGTCACAGAGTATAGGAATGTTACTCTCAAATATATTGATGTCTTCAAGCTGACTTTTCATCCAGAGTATATGTGTGCTGCATCCAGCAGCTGCTATATATTAATCTTCAGCGGTTGATAGTGCAATTGTGGATTGACTCTTGCTGGACCACGAGATGAGATTTTCTCCCAGAAAATGACAGCTTCTAGAAGTGATTTTTCTTTCTACTCTTTCTCCAGCGAAGTCAGCATCACAGTACCCAACCAATTTGTATTCATTGGTTTTTCTATAAAACATACCAAGATTAGTAGTACCTTTCAAATACTTGAAAATTCACTTAACAGCTGTTAAGTTAGATTATCTAGGATCTGATTGGAATCTGGCACATAGACATACACTACATAAAATATCAGTTCTTGAAGTTGTAAGGTATAAGAGAGAACCAATTATACCTATGTTGATCTTCTGTTCTACATTTTTACTTATCTCTTCCTTCTCCATAATGCATGTAGGATGCATTGGAGTTTTGGCTGGCTTACATTCTGATAGGTCAAATTTCTTCAGAAGTTCTTTGACGCATTTGCTTTGGTGTATGTATGTTCCTTCTGGAGTTTGATTGATCTGAATGCCCAGAAAGATCTTGAGTTCTCCCATCAAGCTCATTTCAAAATCTGCCTGTATAGACTTAGCAAATTCTCTTCCCATAGAGGCTTTAGTAGATCCAAAAATAATATAATCTACATAAATTTGACAAACTAGAATGTCATTTTTAAATGGCTTACAAAATAAGGTTGTGTCCACTTTCCCTATGGTGAAATTATTCTCTAGCAGAAAACTACTTAGTCTTTTATACCAAGCTCTGGGAGCTTGTTTCATACCATATAATGATTTCTTTAGTTTAAAAACATATTCTGGATGTTTTGAATTTTCAAAACTAGGGGGTTGGTGCACATAAACTTCTTCATCAATCTATCCATTTAAGAATGCACTTTTGACATCCATCTGATAGAGAGTGATGCCATTATTTACAACAAAAGAAATTAAAAGTCTGATAAATTCTAACCTAGCGACTGGAGAAAAGGTTTCTGTATAGTCTATCCCCTCTTGTTGACTATAACCTTGTGCCACCAGCCGTGTGTGATCGGTGGAAATAGAACTGACTGTTTTTTAAGCTGGTTCGCGAAATGTCGCGGTAAGCAAGAGTTGCCACCGTCTTTTATTTTCTCCAACATGGACAGGACAAAAGCACAGCAAAATTCCTTATGAGAATGTTTCTCGGTTCGGGAGGTAGATTTATAGAAAGGGAAGGTGTTAGCACCCTTTCTATCCATGGTTATCCATGGGCTCTTAGGTACTTGCTCTTATGTTTTCAAAATGTTTGCTTTTCAAATGTGTGTGGGTTTTGAAAAAGTTTCTTTGAAAGATTTCTGAATAACTCTTGTATCTGTCCTCAAGAGTGTTTGAAAAATTTGTTTTGAAAGTTTTTGAAAGTGTCGGTGTGAAAAGATTTTTGATTTGTTTTTGAAGAGAGCAAGTATCCATGAGTCATCTACCTACCCTAAGGAATTAGGCTGTGTAAAAGTCCTTAAGGTAGTGCCATCCCACCATTGAGAGGTAGGTAGCACCACCGTTGGAGGTGTTCGGGTCAATTCGATTTTAGGGACAGTGTGGTCACCGAAGCAACAGTTAGGACACCTTAGAAGTAACCCTAATGTCCTAGATCCTTTTTAATCCGAGGCAACCGTTTCGAGGCAACTGTTTCGAGGCAACTGGATCTTGGACATAAGAGAGACCGCTAGAACGTCCTATACTTGACGACCACGTTTCGAAGGCAACGAGTGAGGCGTACCCTAGAAGTGGTGTGTGTATTGTGTGTTGTTTTCATGTTAACAGTTATCTTTGATCATGGCATTGTGAGCTACGAGTTGTTTTTAATTACCATACATTCTTTCATGCAATTTAGCAGTTTAAGAGTGCGGAAAAGGAAATACGGAAAGACAAAAGCTACGCTATTACAAGGCGCGGGTCTATACATCGCCAAAATACAAAGACCCGTTTTTGATAAAAATGCGGAAAGTAAATAAACGCAATAAACCTAATTACTATTACATCCTTGAACAGTTACATAATAATCAATAAGAAAATAATGCGCGAAAAGAATTAAACCGGGAACGTCCGAGGGTTTTGACCCTTTGCTTGAAATTAAATTAAATTAAAACCTAATTAATTATTTAATTAAAGAAAAGAAAGTGTGTTTTTATGTTTTTTGTATTTATAAAAATAAAGAAGTTAAAATTAAAAGGAAACCCTAGATCTAAGTTTATTTTACTTATTAATGAAAAAGGTCAAAATTAGGCTAATTAACTAAATTATTTAATTTACATGTTTATTTACAAAAATAGTAATAATTAATAAATGATAATAATAAAAATAATTAAAAGATAATAATAATGAAAATAATTAAAAGTCAAAACCTAATTCTATACAATTTTATTTATTGAGAAAAAGGATTAAAATTTAAAACCTAAATTAAACTAAGTTAATTGTTAGTTATTTATTTACAAAAATATGTTAATGGCAAGTTTAATAAATAATTAAAAAAAACATTTTTTTGGTTTCTGATTTTTATTAGAAAAAATTATTTTATGGTGAATTAACAATAATTAAATAATTAAAAGAAATTAAGAGAAAAGAAAATGAAATAAAGAAAATAAAGAAAACAAAGCAAACCAAGGGGGTGTCAGGCCCAAAGTGGAGGTGAGATTGAAGCAATTCAGGCCCAAGAACAAAGCAAGCCTCGTTGACTTTCTGGTTGTATGCATGCTGGTTGACTAGAGCGTACCATGGGATTCATTCTGTGGCCACTGGATTGGGCATCATGGCCACTTGGCACGCTAGCGCATGAAGGTGCATGATGGACCATTGAATCATTGCTGCATGTGAATGTTTTAAAACAAAAATCATCAATTATATGGGGGGACCTGGGAATCGAACCCAGGTCCCAATACCTGCCAGCCACGTTCCCAACCAACTGAGCCACCAAGCGCGTTTGTTAAACTAATAGATAACAAATATAATATAAAAAAACAAACATTAATGGTATAGAACAAAAAGAAAGCGCGCCAGATTTGAATTCTCCAATCACATGATGCCACGCCCGTCTCTTCCTCGTTTACCTGCAATAATATGAACAAGATAGCGGGGGTTTTAAACCCCCACTAACCATAACCACGAAAAATAGCGACTAGAGTTAGGGACAATATAAAAAGGGCGCGATGATTCCATTCAGTTCGTATTGAGCTTCTGAATTTAACTGCATAGGTCTCAAGGTCCAATTTTCCCTTATGCCTAAAGCCCTAATTGAAAGCTTCAGAAACCCTAGATTTCGTTCATGGTGGATTTTGACTCAGGCAGTTATAACTCAATTGGATTATATCAAAAGCTTCAGGAGGATGTCAGCAACATAAACCAATAATCAAAACATAGCAATGATGCATAGAAATTAGAATTCGATTATGGAAATATTTGTTAAAAACGTGACTCTGTTTTACCGTTTCCTTGGGTATGAGAGCTTGTTCTTGATAGTAATAGCTTCCTGGAGACTTAGGCAATATGTTTGAATCACTTTTAAGCCTTGAATCCACCTGCAAATAGGATTTCAGTTTCACAATTTTCTTGAGTTTTTGCAAATTGGCTATGGAGTTTTTAGCAGCTTTCACGTGTGTTCTACACTAGGGTTGGCCTCAGCATATGTATGTGATGTGAATTAGGTTAGAATTAAGCCCATAAATCCATTGCAATAATGTTTTCAATCCTTGATTTTTCATCATATAATTTCCAATCTTTTTTCAATGAAAACCTTGCCAATTATGGATGATTTTCCTTTTTTTGATTGAGAAACGGTTTTGCCAGCTTGCCCTGATATGGTTTGCTTCACAAAAGATCCAAAAAACATATCTTTTTAATTTTCCTATAATTAAAATCAATTAAATGAATTAATATAAATATAAATTCAATTAATTAATTAAAAATAAGAAAATAAATTATTTTGAGCTCAATGGGTCGTGCATAGGCTTTGGGTAATGATTCAAGAAAGAATTTGAGGCCCATTAGCAAAAATGAAGTATTTTAGGCAAAGTTGACTTTTGAAAGTTCCCAAAAATTTCCTAACTTCTCCAATGCATATCTTGCTCAATTTTGAAGCTATGAACATGTTATTGGACATTTTAGAAAGGTCTTGAAGTCCTATAACCAATGTCTTTGGTCCCATGTCATTTTGATTTACCAATCTCAAGTTATGGTCTTTGACTTAAAGTGCCTTTTTGTTGACTTTTGAAAATGACCTATAATGTTGAAATTGATAACTTTTTGTGAGAGCATTTCTTGGACTTGGAGTGTGAAGATGAGTTGTAGGAAATGTCATACCCTTCAAAATGAGCTTTGGATGGGATTTTTATGATAAACCATGAAGAAGTTATGCCTTGGTCAATTTGCAGTTGACTTTTCAGCTGTCCAAAAATAGAAACTTTTGCATCTTGAGACTTTTTGAGCCATGCTTGTGGAATCATGATCAAGAATTGATCAAATGATGATTGTGGCTTCAAAATGAGATGTTGATAAAAAAATTTGACTTTTGACTATCAAATGACCATTTTGCCCCTACAGTTGACTGTGAAGCAATTAGGGTTTTTGACTGTGCAACTTGATGCTGTGAGTCTTGAAACTTGACATATGGATGCTTGACAATGTATGTAGGCATATGGGACTTTATTAGACCCTTGAAAACCTCAATTTCTTTGCAAGAACCAAAACCCTAATTTTGACTGTGTTAGGAGGCAATTGGACTGTGCAACTCTTGAGAGATTTTGAACCATTTGGAGATTGTTTTTGACTAATCTTGAAGAATATGGGAGGGCAAATTTTGGGGTACAACAGTTGCCCCTGTTCAATCTTCTTAGACTTGAGGATGTAGATTGGCTGGCGTGCCTTTCGTAATCCGAGGGTGGAAGATGATTGAACACTAGAGTGCCCAGAAATTTGCACTCGCATAGTAGAATATCAGCAGTGTGATGTAGGGAATGGGCTTACAGATGCCATTTGGAGGATGATGGGTAGGAGGATGGGCTTATAGATGCCATCTGGAACTGTGACGGAGCCTCGTCGTTTGGAGTCTGTTGGTATGTGGATGGGCTTATAGATGCCATCTAGGTGTCGATCGTGTAAGAGATTCCTTAGCGAGAACTTGCGTACCTGAGAAAGAAAGATAATTACCTGGCCTGTTACAGGGGTTGATCTTCAAACTCTTCAGACGTGCCCTGGCTGGATACAAGAATCGAGTCCCTGAACTCTTCATGTAGATGTGCCCTAGCCGGATACAGGTATCGAGTCTACAATCAATTACTCACAGATGTGCCCTGGCTAGATACAGGAATCGAATATGGAATTAGTCGTCAACAGATATGCCCTGGCTGGATACAGGAATCGAATCTTCAAACTCTTCAGACGTGCCCTGGCTGGATACAGGAATCGAATCTGGAATTAGTCATCAACAGATATGCCCTGGCTGGATACAGGAATCGAATCTTCAAACTCTTCAGACGTGCCCTGGCTGGATACAGGAATCGAATCTGGAAATAGTCGTCAACAGATATGCCCTGGATGGATACAGGAATCGAATCTTCAAACTCTTCAGACGTGCCCTAGCTAGATGCAGGAATCGAGTCCGGAAATAGTCGTCAACAGATATGCCCTGGCTGGATACAGGAATCGAATCTTCAAACTCTTCAGACGTGCCCTGGCTAGATGCAGGAATCGAGTCCGGAAATAGTCGTCAACAGATATGCCCTGGTTGGATACAGGAATCGAATCTTCAAACTCTTCAGACGTGCCCTGGCTAGATGCAGGAATCGAGTCCGGAATAGTCGTCAACAGATATGCCCTGGCTGGTTATAGGAATCGAATCTTCAAACTCTTCAGACGTGCCCTGGCTGGATACAGGAATCGAGTCCGGAATAGTCGTCAACAGATATGCCCTGGCTGGTTACAGGAATCAAATCTTCAAACTCTTCAGACGTGCCCTGGCTAGATACAGGAATCGAATCTGGAATTAGTCGTCAACATATATGCCTTGGCTTGATACAGGAATCGAATCTTCAAACTCTTCAGACGTGCCCTGGCTGGATACAGGAATCGAGTCCGGAATAGTCGTCAACAGATATGCCCTGGCTGGTTACAGGAATCGAATCTTCAAACTCTTCAGACGTGCCCTGGCTGGATACAGGAATCGAGTCTGGAATTAATCGCTCACAGATATACCCTGGCTAGATACAGGTATCGAATCTGGAATTGCGACAGTTGATAGTAATCGTCTTTTGTATTGACCTTTGTCCTGAAAAGGCAAAATGTTAGTTGTATCTAATGTCATGATGTATGAAATGCCTAGTGTCATGATATTCTCAGACTAAATGAGATTATATGTTCATGATGCGTATGTGCATGCTTATAATGTATGAAGATGTGATGTTTATGAACGTATTTTTGTCTAGGAAAATAAATCCTTGACGAATGACGGGAAGTTGAATCTTGGGCTGATGTTGAAGGGTAGAGCTTTTTGTTTCCGCTGGGGATGATGGTTGCAAGTATACCGGTAGGAGAAGATGACTCCGTTGGGGAATAAACTTGGTGAAGATATTACTCTGCGGGGAATGCTCTGTGGGGAGAGAGGCACTTTGCTGAGATGTTGATGATAACTCCGCTGGGGATACCATTGTTTGAGCTCTGTTGGAAGATTTGATGAACTCCGCTGGGGATAGGAAGACTTCGCCGGGGACGATCTTTCCGTGGCAATTGGCTGAGGATAACCCAATTATATCCTGGTGGGGAAATAACCTTTAAATAAAACCGGGGGGCGCGTTCATATTCTGCAGGTGATAAGCTTCCAGAATCTACTGGGGATAAGCTTCCTGAATCTACTGGGCAGATTGATTGAACTCTCCTGGGGAAAATTTTCAGATTGGACTGGGGAATGGCTCCACTGGATGTCCGGTATTCTGCCGGGGAACAATCTTAGATCAAGATTGTCGGGGATGCTTGCTTGGAATGTTGGAGTACTCCGCTGGGGAATATTGAGATCTTATGGGGATACCCACCTTCCATAAGGCTGACTGTAGGCTAACTCTGCTTGGGGAGAGTGTCGCCGACTTGCTGGAGATACGGTGCCTTGTTAAGGTTGATGGGAGACCAACTGCTTGGGAGAGTATTGCTGAGTCTTATCTTACTCGGCGGGGAGCGGAGGTATCTGGATTACATTCTTCAGCCGAACTTACCTTGGTACCTAGGTGGACAGAGCAATTAGATTGCTTAGACAACTCATTATTGCCCCTGTTTCTAATGTCACCTGTAATTAATCCTTTGTTTTGCATGCAAATATTTGTGAGTTAGCAATTAGTGTCAGATGCATATATCACAATTGAACATTGGACGTTCTTTACAAAACAAAACAGAAAAAGGAAAAAACAATTGGCAATTGATCTGAAAAGTGAATTTGTATTGATTTTTGAATTTGCCTGTAAATAGGCGTTTGTGTACAAGAGGTTGACGTCCTAGTAAGAGAACACCGCCGAACAACAGATCTTATACAATTTTTACAAAGAAAACAAAATAGCTGTGTGAAAAAGAGTAATCCCACTGGGTTCTAACTCCGCTATCGCCTTTATATCTTCGAGCGTCTCATCACTTGGCTGCTCAGTTGAAGATGAAGTTGATTGATCGATGCCGTCTGAACCTGATAGTTAGTACCGAATTCTGGATGCAAGGTGATCCGATGAGACATAGTATTACGCTTTAATCCCTAACTTTTTCCTGGACTGCCCTTTCGGGTTTTCAGTCCACCGGGATACCCATTTTTTCCCAAGCCGCGTGATATATCCCTAAGGTAACCCCACTTTATAATAATTCCCTAGCAGAGTCTCCAGTTCTGTGATACGATGGGAGAAATGACTTGGGTGTTTTGCATTTTATCGCAAATGTTGCTGTTAGCAAGAGTCGCCACCGACTTTTCTTTTATCTAAAAAGGAAAGGCTGAAAAGAACTGGAAAGACCTTTGAGATTGTTTCTTGAGTTCAGGGGGTAGATTATGAAAAGGGAAGGTGTTAGCACCCTTTTCATCCATAGTTATCTATGGGCTCTTAGTTGCTTGCTAGATCACTTGCTTTTGTTTGAAAATATGCTTTGTGTGGTTTTTGAAAGTATTTTGAAAAGGCGCCATCGTTTAGGCAAACTTTGTAATAGTTATCGTTCGTAAGAACGTATACAAAGTGTTGAGCTTTTGAAAATGTTTCAAGTTTGGAAAATGTTTTGAAAGTGTTTTTAAAAGTGTTGGTGTTTATTTTGAAAATAAGAAAGAGTGTTTGATTTGAAATTGAGCAAGCAACTAGGAACAATCTACCTACTCAAAAGTCTTAGTTTATTTCTTCCTTTCCTTTGATAATGCTATCTTACCATTGATTGGTAAGAAACCTTATCTTTGGATGTAGAGGGACGGGTGTGGGTCATCGTATAGCCATGATAGCAATGTAGTGAAATATCTTAGCAAATCTCTTTGAGGGACTAAGATCATTTTGAAAGGCAACATTTGATAGCATCGTCGAGGGACTATGATCTTGTATTTTGATTGCTTTTTGCTAAGATATCCCACATGCATAACATGGTCATTTTTATAAGGCAACAAAGTGGCATTACCCTAAGGGTGTAAGTATGCAAGTGTGTTGATTTACATGCATTATTTTGTATTGAATTAAAGTTTTCTAACTTATTCATTTTATCTTTCCATACAAATCCTAATTTCCTAGCATTTATATAAAGCAATAAATTGCAGAAAGTAAAAATGCTAAGCTATTATATCACTAGGGAAGGGGGTATACAAATTTACAAATGGGGATTTTGCAAGAAAATTAAACCTAATTATATATTACAACCATATTGAATATTGTACAAAATTGAAAATAAAAATGCAAAAATGAAAATGGATAAAGAAATTAATTTGTTTACTTTTATGAAAGGATTTTAACCTAATTAAGAGAGATGATTAGTTAAAAATTAATTAAAATTAACTTAAACTAATTAAGAAAGAAATTAAATTAAAAAATATTTTTTAGGGTTTTTTTATGAAAAGATTTTAGATTAAGGAAAATAATATGGAAATTGATTAATTAAAATAAACCTAAGTTCTAAATTGATTTTAATTAAGAAAAGAAAATAATATAATAATTAATCCTAAGTCTAAATATTAATTATTAAAAGAAATTAATTTATTAAAAAAATGTTTTTTTAGTCTTTTTTAAATATATAAGAAAATAATATAAGTAAATATAAATAATAAAGAAAATATTTTTTGTATTTTTATTAATAAATAGTAATAATGATAATAATAATAATAATAATAATAATAATAATAAAAGTAATATGAAAATGAAAATAAAATAAAGAAAAAGAAAATGAAATAATAAAATAAAGAGCCAGGGGTATAAACATAGTCAGGGGGTAGAATAATAAAAAAAATGAAAAGCCCAACAAAAAGGGGCCCAGGAGCTGGCTGCAAATAAAAAACAGAAGTGAAAATGTGAAAATACACAAAAGGGTACCACTGGGGCTCGAACCCAAGTCCCTAAGGTGACAGGCGCGCGCTTTAACCACTAGGGTGGTGTGATACAGTGGGAGAACTGACTTGGGATTTTGCGTTTGTGTTCGCAAATGTTTCAGTTTAGCAAGAGTCGCCACCGACTTTTTATTTTATCCTAAGGAAAGGTCAAAAAGCACAGGAAAGACCTTTGAGATGTTTTCTTGGGTTCGGGGAGTAGATTATGAAAAGGGAAGGTGCAAGCACCCTTTTCATCCATGGTTATCCATGGGCTCTTAGTTACTTGTTTAGATCACTTGCTTTGCTTTTCAATTGTTTGAAATGGTGCTCTTCAATTGTTTGAAATGGTGCTTTGTGTGTGGTTTTGAAAGATGTTTTGAAAAGAGACCATCGTTGTGGCAACCTTTTTAATGATTCTTGTTTGAATGTATACAAAGGTGTTTTTGTCTTTTTCAATGTTTGAAAGTTGTATTTTGAAATTGTGTTGTGAAGTGTGTTTGAAAATAGCAAGGATGTTTTACAAGCTTTTGATCAAGTAACTAAGAACTATCTACCCTATTTTACTCAAAGATCTTTCTTATGTTTTTTAACCCTTTTGACAGTGTTGTTTCACCATTGCATTTGGTGAACAACCTTGTGTTAGGATGTTAAACGGGACAGGCGCGGGACATCGTATAGACCATGATAGCAATTGTGTCAAGTATCTTTGGCAATTTTCTTGAGCGACTTGATCATTGTTTTTTAGGCAACCAAGATAGAGTCATCGAGGGACTATGATCTTTTGTTTTGTTTTTGTTTTGCCAAAGTACCCAACATGTATACCATGGCCCATTTTTGAAGGCAACAAGTGGATTGTAACCCTAGGGGTGCAAGTGTGCATTGTGTTTGATTTTCATGCATTTTTGTCTTTGATTAGGTCAAACTATTTGTTAATTGGATTTTGCATACAAGTCCTAATTCTCTAATCATGGTATAATTGAAAGCGTAAAAGTGCGAGAATTTAAATTTTAAGCTATTACAACATGATTATGGGGATGAGGGTACAATTTTTGAATAGGGGGTATTTGACAAGAAATATAAACCCTAGTTACTATTACATCCAAATTGAATTTACAATGCATCAATATTTAAATGTAAAATATTTAAATAAACAAAATAAATAAATTTTAAAATGAAATGTATTATGCAAAAAGAAGTTTTTATTTGTTTATGTGTGCAAAAGTATTTTTTAATGCAAAAAAGTATAAAGAAATAAAATAAAAAGTTAATTTTATTTGTTTTAGGGTAAAACCCTAATTTCTTTAAGAAAGTAAATATTATATATTATTTATATACAAGAGATATATTAATATGTACAAAAATAAAATATATTAAAAAAAGTGTTTTTTAGTATAAATAATAATAAAAATAAAAATGTAATATTTTTGTATTTTTATTCTAAGTATTTAATAAAATAAAAGTATATATATATATATATATATATATATATATATATATATATATATATATATATATATATATATATATATATATATATATATATATATATATATATATATATATATATATATATATATATATATATATATATATATATATATATATATATATATATATATATATATATATATATATATATATATATGTATAAAATAAAATAAAATTTTTACTAAAATGAATTATATTTTAGATAATATTTTCAGTGTGAATAAAAATAAGAAATAAAAATAAAAGTATCATTTACATTATTTTCAAGTTTTAAATAAAATATAAAAAGTATTTTAAAAGCCTTTAATGTTAGAAAAATCAAAATAAAATGCCAAATAAATGTAAAAAATTATGAAAATATTTTTTAAGCATTTTTTATATTTGGAAATAAAATAACAAAGTCAGAAAAGAAAACAAAAATGCAAAAATGCAAAAATATAAGAAATTGGGCCAGGGGGTGTGAAACTGAAAAGAGGGGTGTTAGAAGCAAGAATTGGTCAGGCCCAGCCCAAGCCTTCATCTTCAACCTCCAGCAATTGTCAAACGCGCGCGCGCCTGGTTCAAACTTGGATATCTTGGAAACGTGATCTTTTGCCAAAACTCACAACATCAAACTTGTAAAGAATTTCAATACGATTCTAACCATATGAAGCATTAAACCTAACTCTC
Source organism: Vicia faba (assembly GCA_948472305.1). Lineage (NCBI taxonomy): Eukaryota > Viridiplantae > Streptophyta > Magnoliopsida > Fabales > Fabaceae > Vicia > Vicia faba. The sequence continues at coordinate 360,912,043 of OX451737.1, forward strand.
AAAGACCAGAGAGAATTTCTCTGGCCCTAAAATCTGACCTAGTTTTTACAGCATGTTCATGGATGAAACTCTCCTAGCACACTTAATATAAATGAAAACTGAGCATATGTACAGCTTCATGGCATTGAATACTACATTTTTCATTCACAAACCTAAGGCTAAATGTTCCTAAATAGAGAGATAGAAAGTGATGAAAAACCTGTTTCAGTTGGATTCGAGTTGGACAATGCAGAACTTCTCAACAAGTTTTGAGGTGTCTGGTAGCTTGCCTGAACTTCACTTGATCTTTTCCAATAGCTAGCTTGCCTTGAATGTCCCTGAATCAGCCTCTAGAACTCAACCTGCATAAGCTTGAAATGAAAATTGTGAACACTGTAAATGGAGTTACAATTGGCAATGGAGGTTTGGGATAGCTTGAGTGAGTTGAATGGAAGTTTTTGAATAAAAAAGGAGAAAAACACACGAGCCAAATGAGCTGTGGCACTCAAGTTGCAACACCTGCTCTGTTTTGCCAAAAGAATGTGATTTCTGGCTATGGGAGGTTTTGGGGCTCAAGCATTCGTGTTTATGGCTCAAAGGGTTGTGTGAAATGTGTTTGCAATGTTTGTGTAAGCTAACAATGGCTGGTTTTCAAGTTGGGCGGATTTTGACAAGTTTCTTCTTTTTGAAGCAAGAATGTGTATGTTGGGAATACCGACCTGTACCAGCCCTCAAGTATGCTGCACACAATCCTCTTGGTTGCTGGAATTTATGGATTTGATTTGGCTTCAGAGATTTTGGCCCTATGCTTCAAAGATCATGTTTTGACATAAAGCATACCTTTTCCAAAATAGAAATGTACCTTTTTCTAATTAAGGATTAGTTTTATGTGCAATGTCCAAATGGCCAAGATAATGCATTAGCTCAGTGGATTTGCATTTAATTAAGGAGTTTGAATTGGTTTAGAGGCCTTTAAACAAGTACAAAGCATGCTGGTTTGAAAATGCAACTTGTATGAACATGTATTGGCCATGGATACAAAGTGAGTTTTTTCCAACTTCAAGCATTCGATTCTCCCTAACAACAAATGTGTTTGAGGAGTTCTTGGACAATTTGGAAATCTTGCAACATACTGTATAATCCATCTTTGAAATGCAACTTTATACTCCAAGTGGAACTATGTGAAAAATGGCCAAGAAGATGGGTCAAAATCCTGCCTAAACTAGGGCAAAATTTTTCTAAGTTAAAAGTTTTAGGGACCCTTTTTCGAAAAATCATAACTTGAGATACAAGCTTCTTTTGAGAAAATTATGTGAATCAAAGTTGTAGACTTTGTGGAGGACTACAACTTCCATGTTGTAAGTTTTGTTTGAATCCATTTGCATCTTGGTGAAAATGTGGGACAAAGTTAGGAAAAATTAAAAAAATTTCATAACTTAGAAAAATTCTAAGTTATGAAAATTTTTTTTTCAATTTCAAACCCTAATTTGCAATTTTGGTTTTCTTGATGAATAAGTTTCATAATTTGACACATCTTGATGAAAAATGACCCTTGGCACTTGATTTTGACCAAAAAGTCAAAGTTTGACTTTTTAGTGTACAGTCAAATTTTGATCAGTTGACCGAAAAATTCATCTGTTAATCCCATGCATTTGAGATCTTTTGAACTTGTTGAATAAGTCAAGATGATTCCATTGAGTCCTTAAGTCCATGGTTGAGCTTGATTTGCCATTGGCTAGGTCAAACAATCAAAAATTGCCTTTGTACAGTCAAAACCCTAAAAATGACCATTTTGCCCTTTTGGTGATCTGATCAAATTTCTTGTGGAATTATGGTCCAAACTTGATCAAATGGTTCATATGAGTTCATAATTTTGATGTGGATCAAAATTCATAAGGTTTGACTGTAAATTGGCCACAGTTGACTTTTTCCCCAATACAGTTGATTTCTAGGTCAACTGTCCAATTTACTGGACAAAAATTTGATTCAAGGCTTGAAACTTGGTATGGACAAACTTATGAGTCCATTATGAAGTATTAAAGTCACTTTGGGCATTGTAGATCAAAATATCCCTGTGCAAATTCAAACCCTAATTTAGATCAACAGTGCAAGGAGGTGTCTTGAGCAGAGCAAACCCTATCTTGATCTTGAGTTCCAAAAGCCTTGTGATGAGAAATGTTGATAAAATAAGAGGGAAAATTTTAGGGTACAACAGTTGCCCCTGTTCAATCTTCTTGAACCTGAAGAGTTAGATTGGCAAGTTTGCCTTTCGTGACTCGAAGGTAAAAGAGGATTGGACACTAGTCAAAGTGTAGCGGAGGGAATGGGCTTAAAGATGCCATTTGGAGATGGTAGAATCTTGTTGGAGATGGGCTTAAAGATGCCATCCAAGATTGTTGGTTGAAAATTAGTAGAATGAACGTCAGAATGGTATCTGTATTTGGAACGTATCTGAGTTGTATCGGGAGATTGGGTTCGTATGAGCAAGGGAAAGGCGTCCGTGTCTAGAGCGTATCTGAGCTGTAACTGTATTTGATTCTTGAATGAATATCAGAATGACTACCGCGTCTGGAGTGTATCTGTATTCTGAATGGGTAACAGAGAAACATCTGTATATGAAGCATCTATGTGTTGGGGATAAATTCTGAATGAGTGACAGAATGGCAACCGTGTCTGGAGCATATCTGGACTGTATCTGAAATTGAGATCTGTATGAGTGGAAGGATGACTTCCATGTTTGGAGTGTATCCTTACTATAACTGGGATCTGGATAAGTGACAAAATGACTTCCGCGTCTGGAGTGTATCTGAACTTGAAGTTGATAGTTAAATCTGAATGAGAAAAAGAATGGCTTCCGTGTCTGGAGCATATCTAGTCTGTATCGGATTGCTGAAGTCTGAATGAGTAGTAGAATGACCGCCGTGTCTGGGGTGTATTCATATTGTATCTTGACTTGAAATTCTGAATGAGTAATAGAATGACCGCCGTGTCTGGGGTGTATCCACACTGTATCTGAAATTTCTGAATAGTTGTTAACGATAGCTCTTTAATCTTATCCTGAAAAGGGTAAAATGTTAGCTAAAACACAAAGCTTTGTTGCATGATATGTATGATGCAGTAAAATGTGTTCCATCAATGTTTATGATATATGAATGTAATGGATGTGCATGTAAGATGAGTAGCTGTCTTGATGAGGAAAATAAATCCTTGATAACTGGAGATAATGAAATCTTTGACTGCTATCGGAGAAAGTAAATTCCTGACCGATGCTGAGGATTCAAAAATCTTTGATTGTTGAAGATGAGAAATCCTTGCTGACTGCTTGGGGATTAAAGATCTTTGATTGTTGAGAATGAGAAATCCTGGGACCACTGCTGGGGATTGAAAATCCTTGGTGACTAGTGGGGATTAACAAGAGCTTTGACAACTTCTGCGGGGATGTGAGAATTCTTCATGACTTTCCTGGGGAAATAAGGAAAAATCCGATGACCTCTACTGGGGAATTAAAACCTGGGAGGCTTCAAATGGAGACACAGGAACTAGAATCTTCGTTCTGTCGGGAAATAACTCTGCGGGGAGAGTGCTTATTCTGCTTGGGAAATCAGGAGCTTGTGTTGTATGTCAATCTACTGGAGAATTGTCCTAATTGGGGATAAGACAAAAAGTTAACTGTTATCCGATTGATTCTCAAACTTTTAAGATAACCTGCTGGGGAATTTGGGGAAAGCTGAATGGTTCCCGATGGGGATTGATAGTTGGAAATTTGACTTTGTTGGGGAAGAAGGTTTAGAATATTCTAGCTCCGCTGGGGATATGTATTTCATGGTTTTCAGGCTCCACTGGGGATCGGGAGTTTGGAGACTTAACTCTGATGGGAATTTTGAAACTTAACTCCGCTGGGGGATAAAGTTTAGAATACACTGGCTCCGCTGGGGATCTTGAATTTTAACTCTGCTGGGGATATATACTCCAAGGTTTTAGCTTTGTTGAGGATCTGGATGACATACTGTAGGAGATTCCTTCTGGAATAGCACGAAGACATTTTCCTATACTTTCAACCTACCAGTAATTATCTTTTCTCATTTCATTTTATTTATAAGCAATGATTATATTCAAATGCATATGCCTATTCAACAAACCATTGGACGTTTTCAAATAAAACATAAGTGTAAAAAGAAAGGCAAGAAAATTTCTGCACTTTGAAGTATTTTTGTATTAACTTTTATAAGTATTTTTGTACAAAGGAGACAGACATCCTAGTAAGAGAATGTTGTCGTAAAATTGAGAAAAAATTTATACAAAAGAAAGATGGCTATGTGTAACAATTCCATGGGGTTCCCATTCTGCTATAGCCTTCACAACTTTAAGTGTCTTGTCCATTCGTTGCTTCGTCCGTGGATGATTGGATTGATCAGAAGCTTGGAGCTTGTTGGTGAAGAGATTGTCCTTAAAGTAATCCGACGAGACATAGTCATAGGCTTTAATTCCCTAACTTTTGCCTGGACCGCCCTTTCGGGTTTTCGATCCACCAGGAAACCCTTTTTTTCCAAAGTCGCCCTTTCGGGTTTTCAACTTGCCGGGTGTACGGATTTTTTTGTTTATCCCTATTTTTTTCCTGAACCGCCCTTTCGGGTTCTTGATTCATCGGGATGCCCATTTTTGCCCAAGTCGCCCTTTCGGGCTTTCAACTTGTCGGGTCATTTTATGCGTAGTATCTTTTGACTATGTCTGCGTTTGCAGGGTGCGACAGGTCGTCGCCGTCCATGGTAGTCAGAATCATTGCCCCACCAGAAAAGATGTTCTTGATCACAAATGGTCCTTCGTAAGTAGGAGTCCACTTGCCCCTGGGATCACTTTGCGGCAAGATGATCCACTTGATTACAAGATCTCCGACTTGATATACCTGACGTATGACTTTCTTGTTGAAAGCCTTGATCATCCGTTTTTGATACATCTGACCATGACAAACAGCAGTAAGTCGCTTCTCGTCGATCAAGTTAAGTTGATCAAGCCGGGTCTGAATCCAATCGTCTTCACTCAAACCGACATCCTTCATAATCCTTAAGGAAGGAATATGAACTTCCATAGGTAAAACAACTTCCATGCCATATACCAAAGAAAAAGGGGTTGCCCCTGTTGAAGTACGTGCCGTGGTACGATATCCGTGCAGAGAAAACAGTAACATCTCATTCCAGTCTTTGTAGGTGACTGTCATCTTTTGAATGATCTTCTTGATATTTTTGTTCACGGATTCAACAACACCGTTCATCTTTGGCCGATAGGGAGATGAATTGTGATGATAAATCTTGAATTGCCCGCACAGAGCGGTGATCATAGTGTTATTCAGATTTGTACCGTTGTCCGTAATGATCCTGTCGGGGATACCATACCGGCATATGAGGTTCTTCTTGATGAAGCGGGAAACCACATTCTTTGTAATAGAGGCGTAGGAAGCTGCTTCGACCCACTTGGTGAAGTAATCAATAGCCACTAAGATGAAGCGATGTCCATTGGATGTCGTGATCTTGATCTCTCCAATCATGTCAATACCCCACATTGCGAATGGCCAAGGAGCTGTTAGAACGTTGAGAGGAACAGGAGGAATATGTACCTTGTCAGCATAGACTTGACATTTGTGACAAGTACGGGAATATTGATGACAATCAGCTTCCATGGTATACCAGTAGTAGCCTACCCTTAGAATCTTCTTAGCCATCGTATGTCCACTCAAGTGGGTGCCAAATGTGCCACTGTGTATTTCGGTCATGATCAACTCTGCTTCAAACTTGTCCACACAACGAAGTAGAACATAATCATGGCTGCGCTTATATAGGATACCATTGCTCAGGAAGAACTTGGCAGCAAATCTTCTTAAGAACTTTTTGTCATTAACTGAAGCTCCTTCAGGGTATTCTCGAGTCTGGAGATACCTTTTGATTTCATGAAACCAGGGTAGTTCCACTACTTCTTCGGTATTAATCTCATGACAGTGCGCGGGTTCGTCCATTCGCTCGATGGTGATTTGGGGAGCCTCATTATCCCAGTTGAGTTTAAACATGGAAGACATGGTAGCCAGAGCATCTGCTAGCTGATTTTCTTCTCGCGGGAAGTGCTCAAAGGTAATCTGCTCGAAATGAGGCAACAATGTCAAGACATTTTCTTTGTATGGGATAAGATTAGGATGTTTAGTGTCCCACTCTCCTTTGATTTGACTGATAACCAAAGCCGAGTCCCCAAATACGACCAAAGATTTGATTCCCAAGTCCATAGAAGCCTTGAGACCAAAGATGCAAGCTTCATATTCGGCCATGTTGTTGGTACAGCTGAAGCAAAGTCGGGCAGTGAAGGGTGTATGGCAACCTTCCGGAGAAATAAGTACTGCACCGATATCGTTGCCAAGTGCATTTAAAGCACCATCAAAGTACAGGGTCCATCGGGATCCTTGTTCAGGTCCGTCATATGGTCCATTACCTTCAATGTTGTTCAATGTCATGATGTCCTTGTCAGGGAAGTCGAATCTCATAGATTGGTAATCTACGACGGCTTGATGAGCTAGATGGTCAACTAGTACACTCCCCTTTATAGCTTTTTGGGTAGTATACTGGATATCATACTCAGTCAGGACCATTTGCCATCTAGTGATTCTTCCAGATAAAGTAGGCTTCTCGAAGATATACTTAATCGGATCCATTTTAGAAATCAACAAAGTGGTATGAGTCAACATATACTGCCTTAGCCGACAATCAGCCCATACCAAAGCGCAACAAGTTTTCTCGAGCAGTGAGTAGCGAGTCTCACAGTAGGTAAACTTTTTGCTAAGGTAATAAATGGCATGCTCTTTTCGGCCAGACTCGTCATGTTGGCCCAGTACGCACCCCATTGAGTTATCCAAAACAGTCAGATACATGATTAACGACCTTCCTTCGACGGGTGGAATCAAGATAGGAGGTTCCAGCAAATACTCCTTGATTTTGTCAAAAGCAACTTGACAATCATTGTTCCATTCAACCACCTGATCTTTCTTTAACAGCTTAAAGATTGGCTCACAGGTAGATGTTAGGTGAGAGATGAACCTTGCAATATAGTTTAAGCGTCCCAAGAAACCTCTAACATCCTTTTCAGTGCGGGGGGCAGGCATTTCTTGTATAGCTTTGACTTTAGCAGGATCAACCTCAATGCCTTTGTTGCTGACGATAAATCCCAAAAGTTTACCAGACCTGACTCCAAAAGTGCACTTGCTTGGGTTCAGTCTGAGCTTATATTCCTTCAATCTGACAAACAGCTTTTGCAGATGATCAAGGTGTTCTTCTTCTGTCTGTGATTGGGCTATCATGTCGTCTACGTAGACTTCAATCTCATGATGTATCATGTCATGAAACAAAGCTACCATGGCGCGTTGATAGGTTGCCCCGACATTCTTCAGTCCGAATGGCATCACCTTATAGTAGAAGGTACCCCACTGCGTGACAAAAGTAGTTTTCTCCATGTCTTCAGGGGCCATTATGATCTGGTTGTATCCCGAGAATCCATCCATGAAGGAAAATACCTTGTGTTGAGTTGTGTTGTCAACCAAGATGTCGATGTGTGGTAGGGGAAAATCATCTTTAGGGCTAGCCCTATTTAAGTCCCGATAGTCCACACACATTCTGACTTTGCCGTCCTTCTTAGGCACGGGCACAATGTTAGCAACCCATTGTGGATACGAAGTAACAGCCAGAAAGCCAGCATTAAATTGCTTCATCACCTCAGCTTTGATCTTTTCTGACATGTCGGGCCTCATTCGGCGGACCTTTTGTTTGATCGGTGGACAGTCTTCTCTTGTAGGGAGACGGTGAACCACGATATCTGTATCTAATCCCGCCATGTCTTCATAGGACCAGGAGAAGATTTTAACATATTCATTTAACAAATGCACTAAGCGCTCTTTGACACTAGGTTCCAGGTTGGCACCCACTTTTACCTCTTTCTTGTCTTCCTCTGTTCCCAAATTGATGGTTTCTAGCAACTCTTCATGGGGCAGAATAACCCTTTCCTCTTGTTGCAAAAGTCTGGCTAGCTCTCCAGGCACTTCACAGTCTTCATCACCTTCGTACTCGGCATGATTGACCAAATCTTCAGAGTCACCGAAGGCTAAAGCAGAATAGTCACCCATGGAATCCAGAGTGGATGGGTACCTGCATTTTGTGAGTGTGGGTGTGTGTAAGGGATAACCATCCTTAAACAAAACAAAATGTAAAAGGAAAGAAAATGAACACAACATTTTATAGATGAAAACGTCCAATGATTCATTAAACATGGCATATGATAATGAAAAAATCAAGCCCTTACAAATGGACCTATATGCCCCGGGTAAGGCATAAGGTGAAAATAGTGTACGAATTGTTTAGTTATTACAGACCAAAATAGGAAATTGTTCAAAGATAAATTACTGGTTGATAAAAGTGATGGGAACAAAGTCTTTCGCTTCCCAGTTGCTTAAACCTCCTTCGACGGTTGGAAAGATCCAATCTTCAAAGTTGTCTTCTTCTTCATCATCTTCTAAGGCATTAATTCCACGGTGAGTGATTTTTACGGGTGGTCCTCCAGCCCTGGAGCGACGCACAGCTTTCTGGCCAGCAGCATTAAAACCTAGTCCGAACTTGTCCGTCTTGTGAGAAAAATCAGGCAGTTTCCCCCACACTGTACTCCTTCCTTCTTTGATTATGGCCTCTGCATCCTTGAGGGATGCCATCCTATACACAGGCTTGAAAACGATAGGCACATTTGTCATTGTCTTTGCAACTGCGACCTCAGAAGAAACCTCTTCAAAATGTTGGAAAGGCGTTTCTATGAATTCGCCATCCAACTCCACATAGCGGAAGGAGTTGAGGTGACTTATCATGTACTCTTACTCACCGTGAACCGTTATGATCTTTCCCTGAACTGGATACTTTAGCATTTGGTGCAAAGAGGAAGTGACTGCCCCAACATTATGGATCCACGGCCTTCCCAACAAGCATGAATATGAAGGACGGATGTCCATCACATAAAAGGTAGAGTTGAAAATTTTTGTGCCCACTTTGATTGGGATGTCCACTTCTCCGTGAACCATCCTCTTAGAGCCGTCGAAGGCTCTAACAACGATGTTACTGGGCTTGAGGGTCAATTCTTCGTAGTCCAATCTATCCAACTCCTTCTTCGGTAGCACATTTAAAGATGAACCGATGTCAACCAGAACATGGGCAAGTGTGGTTCCCCTGCACTCTACTGAGACATGCAGCGCATCGTTGTGTTTCCTTCCCTTAGGGGTCAAATCAGCATCGGAAAAACCAAGACCATTATCAGCAGTAAGGCTAGCCATGCACTCTTGAAACTGGTCAGCCGAAGTTTCTTGAGGAACGTGTGTCGTCTTTATAAATTTGATTAAGGCCTTAGCATGAACCTCAGAGCAGAGTAGGAGAGCCAGCATGGAGATTTTGGAAGGGGTCTTCCCTAGCTTCTCCATGACATCGTAGTCGCTCTTTTTGATTATCTTTAAGATTTCTTCCATCTCTTTCTAGGTGGTCTCGGGGATTACCACAGTCTGAGCCTTCATCCTGACAGGCGCTTCTAGTATCCCCTTACCTTTGGTAGTAGCATCAGAGGGTTTAACTTCAGGTACATCAATTTCTTCAATTATCGGGCTTTGCACATATGGCTTGACAGGCTCAGAAACTCTCGAGGGTCCGAAGACAGCCCGTGGGGGAGAAATCTCCAGAGAGAAGATCCTTCCGTTGCGAGTTATCTTGCTCATTCCCGCAATATTCCCTATATCAAGGGTTTCATCATCAGAATTCTCTTGGACTGATTCAATCTGTTTGACACCATGGTAGAAGATTTCTCCTCCGTAGTTCCATGGTATCGTTTTGTTAGATTTATACGGGACAGGCCCCAGCATGGTGATTTTTAGCGGCACAAACTTAGGATCAGGCGTAATCTTGATAGGCATTTTGCAGGTCTTGGGAAGATTGTCGGAGATGGTTATTATTGCAATATCATTGGTTGAAGTAACAAAAGTAGCAGGAGTAACAGGAGTGATAGTGTCAAAAGGAGTCTTTTGTAAGAGGATCTCTTGGGTATCCATCAGGCGTTGGATGCCTGATTTCAACAGTGGGCAGTCAGCTTGTAAGTTTAAACAAAAGTAACAGTCTTTTCCACAGCCTGGGAATATCCCAGCTCTAATCAAATTCACTTTAATCACTGGTAACAGAGTCAAAAGGTCAGCAACATTGGTAACATGAAGGTCTTCCATAACGGCATGAACATTATGACCGTTCTTGGGCATTGGGGCAGAAATCACATTCGGCTTTTCGGGCGCATCGAATTCTACCTCCTTGGCGTCTATCAGGTCTTGGATCTTGTTCTTAAGAGCCCAACAATTGTTGGTATCATGCCTTACACTGTCAGAGTGGTAGGCACATTTCGCATTGGAGTAATAATATGGAGAAGAGGTATTAGGGTTCTTTGGCCCTTCTTTCAAATTGGTGAGATTCAGTGTTGTACCCCAAAATTTGCCCTCCCATATTCTTCAAGATTTGCAAAGAGCATGCTTCAAAATCTCCCAAGGGTTGCACAGTTCAATGGCCTCCTAACAGTCAAAAACTAGGGTTTTGGTTCTGGCAAAGAAATTGAAGTTTCCAAGGGTCCAAACAAGTCCCACATGCCTACATACATGGTCAAGCATCCATATGCTAAGTTTCAAGACTTATAGCACAAAATTGCACAGTCAAAAACCCTAATTGCTCAACAGTCAATTGCAGGGGCAAAATGGTCATTTGACAGTCAAAAGTCCAAATTTTTGGTTAACATCTTATTTTGAAGCCACAAACATCATTTGATCAATTCTTGATCATGATTCTCATGGCATGGCTCAAAAAATCTCAAGATGCAAAAGTTTCCATATTTGGACAGTTGAAAAAGTCAACTGTAACTTGACCAAGGCATAACTTCCACATGGTTTATCAGAAAAATTCCATCCAAAGCTCATTTTGAAGAGAATGACATTTTATACAACTCCTCTTCACACTTCAAGTCCAAGAAATGCTCTCACAAAAAGTTATCAATCTCAACATTATAGGTCATTTTCAAAAGTCAACAAAAAGGAACTTTAAGTCAAAGACCATAACTTGATATTGGTAAATCAATATGACATGGGACCAAAGGCATTGGTTAGGGGACTTCAAGACCTTTCCAAAATGTCCAAGAACATGATCAAAGCTTAAAAATTGAGCAAGATATGCCTTGTGGAAGTTGGGAAATTTTTGGGAATTTTGAAAAGTCAACTTTGCTTCAAATGCCTCAAAATTGCTAATGGGCCTCAATTTCTTCCAAGAATCATCACCCAAAAGCTATGCACGACCCATTGACCCAAAGGGGAGTTATTTTCCTATTTTTAATTAATTAATTGAATATTTAATCTATTTAATTCATTTAATTAAAATTAATTATAAGAAAAATACTAATCCATGCTTTTCAAATCTTTTTGTGCATAGAATTCATTCAAGATTTCGTGCACTATTCAATAAGGAAAGAATCAAGGTGATTGGCAATAATTGGCATGTTCTTCACATGAAAAAGATTGAAAAAGATACCATTGAAATCAAATCTCAAAATCATTGAATACATGGTTGTTGGGCTTGGATTTTTGACCTAAATCATTCCATATACATACAGAAACCTAACCCTAATCAAAAGAACTCAGAAGCTACACTCAGAATAAAATACAAACTTTGCATTTTTCACCAAAATTTTCAAAACTGAAAACTGTATTGCAGGGTGTTTCAAGGCAAAAGAACCATTCCAATAGCTTGCTTACAGATCCAGGAAGCTTTCTCAATCGAAATCACAATCCCTAACCTAAAGAACTGGTAGCACGAAGTCACCCTGTTCATACTTTTTTGCATATTCGTATTCATATTTTCACGCCATATCAATACATTTTCATTATTGTTTTATACTAATATGTTAATTCTGAAGCTAATGGCGTAATTTAATTGAAGAATACTCACATATATGGAAAGTTACCATGAACGATGCTTAGGGTTTCAAAGCTCTAAATTTGGGGTTTCTTTCATCTGGTAAAATTAGACCATGAGACTAGGACCATTGAATTCGTAACATTCCAACGAATCTAAAACACCTATCGCGCTCAATTTATCATTGACCAATTTCTATTCGCTATTTTTGTTGTTTCAGATTGTGGGGGTTTAAAACCCCCGCTATCTAGCTTGTATTTTCAGGAAAAACAAAGAGGCCATGAGGAAGACGCTGAGGTGTAAGCACGCTACTGGGTAATTCAAATCCTGGCGCGCGTTTTGTTAAAGTCCCACTAACCCTTGTTTTCTCTCTCTTATTATTCTTTATCCATTATATGATCAAACAAACGCGCTTGGCTGGTTGGTGATGCGTTGTCCTTCAAGCATTGGGACCTGGGTTCGATTCCCAGGTCCCCTCCCTTCCTCAATATTATTTTTCTTAACATATTTCCCTGCAGCGCTCCACTTGAAGTCCACCATGCAGGCATACGTACTTTCCTGCCAAGTGGCCAGAGGCCCCAATCCAACGGCCAGATAACGCAGTTCACCATGTATGTTAGTCAGTAATCCCACACGCAATCTGGAAAAGTCAAACGTGTTCTATGCTTCTTGGGCCAAATTGCTTCAATCATACCTCCAAAATTGGGTCAACACCCCCATCTGTTTGCATTTTCTTCTCTTCTTCTTTTCTTTTCTTTCATTTATTTTAATTATATTAATTGTTTATTTAATTCCACAAATTAATTTTTTATAACACAAAAATAAAAAAATCAGAAAGTCAAAAAAGTAAAATATATTTTATTATTTAATTCACTAATGTTTTATTTTGTAAATAAATTTAATAATTAACTTAGTTTTAATTTTAGGTTTAATTTTAATGCTTTCTTAATAAACTAAAAAAATGTAGAAATTAGGGTTTTGATACTTCTATTCTTTTTTCCCTTTTTTACCATTATTAATTATTAATTATTTTTGTAAATAAATATGCCATTTAATTAATTAGGGTTAAATTAGGTTACAACTTAAACATTCTTTTTTTTAATAATTAAAAGCCATTTAGAATTAGGTTTCTTTCAATATTAATTTTCTTTATTCTCTTTAATTTCATAAATACAAAAAAACATAAAAAATAAGTCCTTTCCTTTATTTAATTTAATTAATTTAATAATGTCAATTTAATTTCCTCAAAGGGTCCAACGCCCTCGCACCTTCGAATATAATTTTCTCTTCGCGCGTTTATTTTATTTTTCTTTGTGAAATTTATGTACTTGCCCCAAAGCCTTGTAATAGATTAATTAGATATTTACTTCCTGCATTTTATTTATTCAAACCGGGTCTTGGTTTAATTTGGCGATGTAGACCCGCGCCTTTGTAATAGCGTAGGACTTTTATCTTCCCGCACCTTTTAACCGCTGATAACCACATGAAAGAATGAATGCCAAAAATAAAAACAAAGCGTAGATCACCAATGCATGACAAGATAAACATAATTGAAAATGACACACAATTCACACACCACCCCTAGGGTACGTCTCACTGTTGCCTTGCCCCCCTCGAAACGTGGTCGTCGAGTAGAGGAAGTTTTAGTAAGTCCTCATGTCCATGAACATGGCATGGGGGTAGCTTCTAAGGTGTCCTCCTATTGCTCTGGTGATCACACTGTCCCTAAACTCGAATTGACCCGAACACCTCCAACGGTGGTGCTACCTACCTCTCAATGGTGGGATGGCACTACTTTAAGGACATTTACACAGACTAATTCCTTAGGGTAGGTAGATGACTCATGGATACTTGCTCTCTTCAAAAACAAATCAAAAACTTCTTTTCACACCGACACTTTGCAAAAAGCTTTCAAAAACAACTTTTCAAACACTCTTGAGGTCTGATACAAGAGTCGAACTGAAATTTTAAACGGAACTTTTTCAAACCCACTCTGAAAAGCAAACAAACATTTTTGAAAACACAAATGAGCAAGTATCTAAGAGCCCATGGATAACCATGGATAGAAAGGGTGCTAACACCTTCCCTTTCTATAAATCTACCTCCCGAACCGAGAACTAATCTCAATAAGGAATTTTTCTGTGCTTTTGTCCTTTCCATTTGGAGAAAATAAAAGACGGTGGCGACTCTTGCTTCCACGACATTTCGCGAACCAGCGTTAAACAGTCAGTTCCAGATCCACCGATCACAGAACTGGCGACTCTGCTGGGGATTATCTTATAAGTGAGGTGTACCTTAGGATTAGTTCATAACTGTGTTTTCAATTGTTTTGACTTGTTTGCTTTAAAATTGTGGGTTGCATGGGAGTTACATAGATCCTAGCCCGGATCTGGGGATACCCTGTTTAGGTAGCATAAGCTGTGAGGGACCTGTCCGGCGTAGACCGACATGGGTGAAGCAGTGGCTACGTTGGTGTGGCGCCTTGGTCTGTACCGATATCCCTTGTGTCGCAACGAGGAGAATATGGGTCTTCTGAGGAGTCATTAAGCACCAACAGACCTTAGAACCTTAAATGACACAAATTGGCCATTAGAACAGTAGCAGTATGCTACGCCCATTGAGGCTAAACTCTCGTGATGGTTCTGGCTGCAAGAAAAGATTGCGATGCTGGAGTTATGACCGATTGAGGGTAGTCAATGATATTGGGATCCTCTAAGAACCCGGTTACTTTTGATAGGACAGGTATGAACCAACAAACTGAAAGAGGGTAATACATAGACCTCATGCTGGCCTAAACTTTAAGGGTTTGTCTTGTGTGACTTGTGTGCCTTACCATGTTTGCTTTTGTAAATATTTGTGGTGTGCTTTATCATAACATCATAACATCATGAGCATTGCATGCATCCTGCATCAGGACTGACCATTTCAAAGACAAGAGGGTTTCACCTTTGCTCTATTTTGTAGGACATCATGATGCCTATGCGAAGGAATACTATCCGGTTCAACTTTGTTCACCCACCTGAGTTACTTGAAGAGTTGGTTAGTAGAATTCCAAACACTACATCCTTCATCCAGAGGCATGGTTCTCTTCTCAGTTTAGTCACTGCAAAGCGGGATCAACAATTGATGAGTGTCCTGACCCAGTTCTATGACCCTCTGTACCAGTGCTTCACCTTTCAAGACTTCCATCTGGTCCCTACCCTGGAAGAGTTCTCTGATTTGCTTGGCATCCCTATCTTGGATCAGACTCCCTTTACTGGTTGGGAAAAGACCCTCAGGCTTGAGGAGGTTGCTGCAGCTCTTCCTTTGACCCATCAAGAAGTAATGGACAACTGGGTGACTAGAAGAGGGGTTAAGGGTTTCTTGGCCAAGTTTCTGGTTGGTAAAGCTAACAGTTTCTGGAATGACTTGGACTTTAAGGCATATGAAGACATCTTGGCTCTCTTAATCTATGGGCTAGTCTTGTTTCCTAATCCTGACAACTTCATCAACGTCACTGCCATAAGGATCTTTATGTCTCAGAACCCTGTGCCCACTCTCTTGGGTGACATCCTGCAACAACTTTATGCTTGTACTGCCCGAAGACGAGGAACTCTGTGGTGTTGTATCCCTTTGTTGGTGAGATGGTTTACTTTGCACCTCCCCAAGTTCGTGCTGAAGAACCAAGAAGGAAGAGGTTGGGCTCATAGGTTAATGTCTCTCACTGATAAGGACATCATTTGGACTCTCAGAGGTTTGGATGAGATAGCTGTTATTGATCGTTGCGGAGAATACCCTAATGTTCCTTTGATTGGTACTCAAGGAGGAATCTCTTACAATCCATGTCTAGCTCTCCGTCAGTTTGGAAGGGCCAGAAGAGCAGGGCCTCATGAGATGTTGGTGCCTCACATCAGTTTTGAGTTTCAGGTGGATAGTGACTAGCTGCGTCGTAGGTTCATCAAGGCTTGGGATAGAGTTCATAAAGCTAACCCACAAGAGTTGGGGCCAAAGACTTCTCTACCTATGGAAGCCTACTACAAATGGGTCCGCATCCGTGCTCAGAAGTTAGGTATGCCATACGAAGCTGTCAGACCCGTCATTCTTGAGTATCCTGACAAAGATGGGGCTCCTCCAACTGTCCTCCCTCCTCAGATACCTACTGATTATGAGACATTAAAGAGGTCTTGGTCGCAACTGCGAGAAGAACGGGATTCGTATCGGGAAAAATTCAATGAGCAGGAATTGAAGATCCAGAAGCTGACAAAGCAGTTGGAGAATGAGTGAGCTCTGAATGACTACATCCGTACTGAGAAGAGGAGACCCTGGGATCAATAAGGAGCTCTGGATGTTCTTTTACAGTTTTATTTCCCTTTTCAATATTTCCCTTTTATGTAACGCCTAAGGGCAATCTGTTGAACACTTTAAATTTCAAAGTTGAATCTAATGAAGTGTGTTCCTTTTTGTTTACAAAGCTGATTCCCGATTGTCTTTGAAAACATAAATCATACGCATTCCATTCATCATGTGCATAGCAGGTATTCATCTTTTCAGGTTGCTTACTGTTCTTCGCTGTTTATTTCAGCATCATGAACCCTGACTCATCATCAACCGAGATGTCTATCAAGGCCCTTCAGGCGCAGAACACGCAATTTCAGGAGCTGATCATGGGTTTGGCTCAAGGCCAAGAAGAGTTGAAGGCTTTGCTCCTGAAGAAGGAGAAGAAGAAGAAGAGAACTGTTCTTTTCAACTCGGGTCGGAGGTTTGGTAATACTCTGCAGAATGAGGAAGCTGGTTCTTCTGTAGGCAAAGACAATCCCCAGGGGGGAGGAGCTCCAAGTCCAGTGGTCTCTGACAACGAGACTGACTTTAATGAGGAACAATATCCTCCTGCTGAAGACCGGTATAAGCAGTTGGAAGACAGACTGAATGCAATGGAGATCCAACAAGTGCCTGGGCTGGATTTCGGAGACTTGGGCTTATCTACTGGTGTGATCATTCCTCACAAGTTTAAAGCACCATATTTCACCAAGTATGATGGGGCGTCTTGCCCCAAACTGCACCTCAGATCTTATGTGCGGAAGATTCAACCGTACAAAGTGGACAAGAACTTGTGGATCCACTTCTTCCAGGAGAGTCTTTCAGGGACTCATCTCGAATGGTTCTATCAGCTGGATGGAACCAAGGTTCGTAACTGGGAGGACTTGGCTACTGCTTTTTACAAGCAGTATCAATATAATTCCGACCTTGCTCCTACACGTACCCAACTCCAGGGTATGTCGCTAGGATCTAGCGAAGGTTTCAAAGAGTATGCACAGAAGTGGAGGGATCTGGCTGGCAGGGTGCAGCCTCCGTTAACTGACCGTGAGCTGGTAGATATGTTCTTGGGGACCCTATCCGGGCCATTCTTTAATCATCTTATTGGAAACTCATCTGCGGGGTTCACTGATCTTATCCTGACAGGGGAGAGGATAGAGGCTGGAATGAAGTCCGGTAAAATTCAGAAGGGTGCATCTTCAAGTTCTAAGAAGAAACCCTTTAAGAAGGAGGCCAGTGCTGTATATGGGCCTAGGAGACATGATAAACTAGAACGCTGCCAATCTGTCAACGCGGTGGTGATTGCTAAGCCTGCTGCCGCTCCTCGACAAACCAATCCACAAAGGGCTGAGAGACCCAGAAGAGAGTTTACCCGGATGAGTATGACCTTGTCGCAAATCTTGCCGCAGTTGCTATCCACCAACTTGGTGACTGTTAGGGAGGCCCCGAAATTTGTGAATACTGCCTCTCCCAAGTACAATCCAAATGCCCGTTGTGCTTATCACTCCGATAGCCCGGGGCATTCCACTGATGATTGCTGGGCCTTAAGGAATAAGGTGCAAGACCTTATTGATGCGAAGGAGATACAATTTGAGGCGCCTTAAAGGCCAAATGTGGTGACTACTCCTATGCCCCAGCATGGAGTAAATGCTGTTGATGAAGATGTGTATGCCGTTTCTGTGAATGATGTAGCTACTCCTCTGATGACTGTTAAGAGGAACCTATTGCTGGCCGGTTTATTTCCGCGTTGTAGCGAAGGTTGCCTTTTGTGTGCTGTTTCCCTTTCTGGTTGTCCTTTGTTGAAGTTGGGCATCCAAAGCCTGGTGGAAAGCAAAGAGATTCTGTTCAAGAAGACCACTGTTCCGTTTGTTCCTGTGGAAGATGTATCTGTTGTTACAATTTTCAATAATCCAATCAAGGCTCCCCTGAGGAAGCCAGTTAAAATCATGACTGTCGCACCCATTGTGATTACTGTTCCGGGGCCTCTCCCCTATGAATCTGATAAGGCTGTCCCATGGCACTATGGGGCAGATGTATATGTACATGGTATAAAGCAAGAGTTCAACACTGGTACCAGCATCAGCAATATCACTGGTCCAGCCAAAGTTACCCGCAGTGGCAGGCTCTTCTCGCCTGACATTGCGCCACCGGCTATTCGAAGACCTCTCATTATAACACCTGCAAGTGCACCTGTTCCCATTTCTGATCAAGTCGTTTCCCTTGCTGCCGAGTCATCTAAGGCTCGGGGCAAAGGGATTGAAGATGAGCCTGCCCGGATGGAGGCACCAAAATCTGTGAATGTTGAAGCCTCCCAGCAAGAGATGGAGGAAATTCTTAAAATAATCAAGAAGAGTGACTTTAATGTTGTTGAACAGCTGGGGCATACCCCCTCCAAGATCTCTATGCTCTCCTTGCTGCTGTGCTCAGAGGCCCATGCTAAGGCCTTGATTTCGTTTCTAAAGACGGCCCATGTGCCACAGGAGACATCTGCAGTCCAGTTTACTGATTGCGTAGCCAATTTGACAGCCGACAATGGTTTGGGTTTCTCGGATGCTGACCTTACTGCTAAGGGAAAGAACCACAATGACGCCCTGCATGTCTCTATTGAATGCAGGGGCACTACTCTTGCGCACGTGTTGGTGGACACCGGTTCTTCCCTGAATGTGTTACCCAAAAAGGCCTTAGACCGGTTGGATTGTGAGGGCCTAGAGCTGAAACCTAGCAACATCATTGTCAGAGCCTTTGACGGTTCTAAAAGGATGGTTCACGGAGAGGTAGACATTCCTATTCGTGTGGGTTCTCAAGTATTCAACTCAACTTTCTATGTGATGGATATCCGTCCATCTTATTCCTGTTTACTGGGTCGACCTTGGATTCACAAAGCTGGGGCAGTGACTTCTACCCTACACCAGAAGCTCAAGTACCCTGTCAGAGGGAAGATTGTCACTGTGCAGGGAGAGGAGGAGTATATGGTTATTCACTTGAATTCCTTCCGATATATTGAGATGGACGGGGAGTTTATTGAAACCCCCTTTCAACATTTTGAAGAGGTACCTCCAACATTGGCAGCAGCAGAAACAGTGGTTGAAGAGGACTTTCCCTTGAAGATGGCTTCCTTGAAGGACGCCCGGGCTGTAATCAAGAAAGGTGAATGTGCTAACTGGGGCAGGCTCCCTGATTTTACACCTAAAACTGACAAGTTTGGACTGGGTTTTACTGCAGAGGCTCAGAAGGCTGTGCGCAAAGTTAGAACCAGAAGACCTCCTGTGCTCATCACCAATCCAGGAGTGAATGCTATTGGGGATGAAGATGAAGTAGAAGAGTCAGAGTTCGATAGCTGGATTTACCCGACGACTGATGGTGGATTGACCAATTGGACTGCTAAAGATCATACTCCTGTTACGTTTGTTACGCAATAATAAACTCCTTTGTTTTTGTTATTTGTAATAAACAATGAATTAAAACTCTATGGCCCGGTGTCTTACCCGGGGCACCGTGGCTTCATTTGTGAGGGCATATTAATTGTCATTTCATATATCATGAATAAAGACCTTGGACGTTTTCTCGCATTTCAAATCTTATGCTCCTTTTCTTTCTTTCCTTTCTTTATATATTGCAAAACAGCTGTATTTAAACACACTCACTCATACAGGTTTCAATCCACTCTGGATCTCACTGGTAACGACTCTGCTACTGCCAGTTATGATTTCGAAAATCCGATCAACTTAGCCGAAGACGAAGGTGAAGATGATTGCGAAGTGCCTGGCGAGCTTGCAAGACTGTTACTCCAGGAGGAGAGGGCGATTCAACCACATGAAGAACCAGTGGAAACGATAAATCTGGGTACTGAGACGGATAAAAAGGAGGTTAAGATTGGTGCCAACCTAGAGCTCAGCGTGAAGTAACGATTGACTCAGATGTTACATGATTACATGGAAATATTTGCCTGGTCCTACGAAGACATGCCTGGTTTAGATACTGACATTGTGGTCCATCACTTGCCTACCAAGGAAGACTGCCCTCCGGTCAAGCAAAAGGTCCGCCGTATGCGTCCAGAGATGTCTGAGAAGATCAAATCCGAGGTTATGAAACAGTTTGATGCCGGGTTCCTTGCAGTGACTTCTTATCCTCAGTGGGTTGCTAATGTGGTGCCGGTACCAAAGAAAGACGGTAAGGTCAGAATGTGCGTTGACTACAGGGATCTGAACAGGGCCAGCCCCAAAGATGAATTCCCTCTACCTCACATTGATGTTCTGGTTGACAATACTGCTCAGCACAAGGTGTTCTCTTTCATGGATGGTTTTTCAGGGTATAATCAGATCAAGATGGCTCCGGAAGACATGGAAAGACTACCTTTGTTACTCAGTAGGGCACCTTCTTCTACAAGGTCATGCCATTCGGGTTGAAAAATGCTGGGGCAACCTACCAACGTGCCATGGTTGCTTTATTTCATGATATGATCCATCATGAGATAGAAGTGTATGTTGACGACATGATTGCAAGATCCCAAACTGAGGAAGAACACCTGGATCATCTGCAGAAATTGTTTGACCGTCTGAAACTGTACAAGCTGAGGTTGAACCCGAACAAGTGCACCTTCGGGGTAAGATCTGGAAAGTTGCTAGGCTTCGTCGTGAGTGATAAGGGTATTCAAGTGAACCCTGCCAAGGTTAAATCCATTCAAGAGATGCCAATTCCTAAGACATAGAAAGAGGTCACAGGCTTTCTAGGACGCCTGAATTACATTGCTCGGTTCGTCTCGCACCTAACCGCTACCTGTGAGCCAATCTTCAAGCTGCTGAAGAAAGACCAGGTAGTACGTTGGAATGATGAATGTCAGGCCGCTTTTGACAGAATCAAGGAGTATCTCCAAGAACCACCCATCCTTATGCCACCGGTTGAAGGGAGACCTCTGATACTATACCTGACAGTACTTGACAACTCAATGGGGTGTGTGCTGGGGCAGCATGACGAGTCTGGCCGAAAAGAGCATGCCATTTATTACCTTAGCAAAAAGTTTACCGACTGTGAGACCCGATACTCACTGCTTGAGAAAACTTGTTGCGCTTTGGTATGGGCTGCTCGCCGGCTGAGACAGTATATGCTGACTCACACTACCTTGTTGATTTCAAAGATGGATCCAATAAAGTATATATTTGAAAAGCCTGCTCTGTCTGGGAGAATAGCAAGATGACAAATGATCTTGACATAATACGACATCCAGTACACAACCCAGAAAGCCATGAAGGGAAGTGTATTGGCAGACCACTTGGCACATCAGGCAGTAGACGACTATCAGTCAATGAACTTCGAGTTTCCAGACGAGAGTATCATGATAGTGACTGATTGTGAAGTACCTGGACCGGATGAAGGACCTGAGGAAGGATCCCGATGGTCTATGCACTTTGACGGAGCCTCCAACGCTTTGGGTAACGGCATCGGCGCTGTGATCATATCCCCTTAAGGCACTCATACTCCACTCATTGCCCGACTATGCTTCAACTGCACCAACAACATGGCGGAGTATGAGGCACGCATCATGGGTCTTCAAGCTGCGATCGACCTAAGGATCAAGTATCTGAGTGTCTTCGGAGATTCCACTCTCGTGATAAATTAGATCAAAGGAGGGTGGGATACAAAACATCCGAATCTTATTCCTTACAGAGAATGTGTGTTGACCTTGATCCCCCACTTCACAGAGATAACCTTTGAACACTTTCCGAGAGAGGAGAATCAGCTGGCGGACGCGTTAGCTACGATGTCTTCTATGTTCAAAGTCAAATGGGACAATGAGGCTCCCCGGATCATTATCTGGAAACTGGATGAACCGACATACTGTTGTGATCTTGAGACTGAATTGGTGACCGAGAAGCCTTGGTACCATGAGGTGAAGAGATACTTGGAAGCTCAGGAATACCCTGAAGGTGCATCTGTCAACGATAAAAAGTTTCTGAGAAGGTTCGTAGCGAAGTTCTTCCTTAGCAACGGCATCCTGTATAAGCGAAACCATGATTCGACCTTACTGCGTTGTGTGGATAAGACTGAAGCAGAAAAGGATCATGGCGGAGCTACATGAAGGTACCTTCGGAACACATTCCAGTGGACACACTATGGCAAAGAAGATCCTTCGGGCAGGGTATTTCTGGTCCACAATGGAAGCCGACTGCTACCAACATTCTCGGACATGTCACAAATTCCAGATTTATGCAGACAAGGTGCATGTTCCTCCAGTTCCTCTGAATGTCTTGACAGCACCTTGGCCTTTTGCAATGTGGGGCATAGATATGATCGGTGAGATTAAACCTACGGCATCCAACGGGCATCGCTTCATCCTGGTAGCGATTGATTACTTCACGAAGTGGGTTGAAGCAGCTTCCTACGCTACAGTAACCAAGAATGTTGTGGCACGGTTCATTCGGCATAACCTGATCTGTCGATACGGCATCCCTGAAAGAATTATTACTGACAACGGTACCAACCTTAATAACAAGATGATCACTGAGCTCTGCGAGCAATTTAAAATACAACACCACAACTCTTCTCCCTACCGACCGAAGATGAATGGGGCTGTAGAAGCAGCAAATAAAAATATTAAGAAAATTGTGCAGAAGATGACAGTGACTTATAAAGATTGGCACGAGATGTTACCGTTCGCTCTTCATGGGTACCGTACCTCAGCAAGGACGTCAACCGGGGCAACTCCTTTCTCCTTGGTCTACGGTATAGAGGCAGTCTTACCGATCGAAGTGCAGATACCCTCTCTCCGGATAATGAAGGATGCAGATCTGAGCGAAGATGATTGGATCCATACACGACTTGATCAGCTAAACCTTATTGATGAAAAAAGACTTGATGCTATCTGTCATGGTCAGACGTATCAGAAACGGATGATCAGGGCATTTAACAAAAAGGTCAGACCACAAGAATATCAAGTCGGGGATCTGGTAATCAAACGCATCATCCTTCCTCAGAGTGATCCAAGGGGAAAATGGACCCCTACATACGAAGGGCCATTTGTGGTTAAACATGTGTTCTCAGGAGGAGCCATGATTCTAACCAACATGGATGGTGACGACCTTCCTCGCCCCGCCAATGCAGACATAGTAAAAAGATACTACGCATAATAAAGACCCGCTAGGTTGACATACCTAGGCAAAAATTAGGGCTCCCGGCGAACCAAAAGGGTTCGGGCAAAATGAAGGGATGAAATGAAAAGAATCTGTACACCCGGCAAGTCGAAAACCTGAAAAGGCGGCTTGGGCAAAAATGGGTATCCCGGTGGACTGAAAACCCGAAAGGACGGTCCAAGCAAAAGTTAGGGATAAAGCGTAACACTATGTCTCATTGGATCACCTTGCATCCAGAATCCGGTATCAACCTCAAGTTCAGACGGCATCGATCAATCAGCTTCATCTTCAGCTAGGTCATCAAGTGATGAGACGCTCGAAGATATAAAGGCAATAGCAGAGTTGGAACCCAGTGGGATTATTCTTTTCACACAGCTGTTTTGTTTTCCCTATTGTACAGATTGTATAAACTCTTTTGTTCGGCGGCGTTCTCTTACTAGGACGTCAGCCTCTTGTACATAAACGCCTATCTTACAGGAAAATTCAAAAATCAATATAAATCACTTTTCAGTTAAAATTGCCAAGTGTTTTTTCCTTTTTCTGTTTTGTTTTGCGAAGAACGTCCAAGGTTCAATTTGTGATATATGCATTGACACTAATTGCTAACTCATAAATATTTGCATACGAAACAAAGGATTAATTACAGGTAACATTAGAAACAGGGGCAATAATGAGTTGTCTAAGCGATCTAATTGCTCTGTCCATCAAGGTATCAAGGTAGGTTCAACTGAAGAACACAACCAGTATATCTTAACCCCCCAGAGAGTGAGCCAGTAAGTCAGTGCACTCTCCCCAAGCAAAGCTATCATCAGCCTTAAGGAAGTTGGATACCCCCGCAGATCTCAACATTCCCCAGCACGATATATAGATATTCTTAAACAAGCATCCCCGGCAGTCTTGACCTAAAGATTGTTCCCCGGCGGTATATCAAACATTCAATGGAGTCACTTCCCCAATATAGTTCAAAATTTCCCCAGGAGAGTCCAATCAAGATTTCCCCAGGAAAGTTTGAATCCATCTCCCCAACAGGAAGCTTATCCCCAGTAGATTCTGGAAGCTTATCCCTCGCAGAGCACAAACGCGTCCCCCGGCTTTATTCAAAGGTTATTTCCTTACCAGGACATAACTGGGTTATCCTCAGCCAAAAGCCACGGAAAGATCGTCCCCGACGAAGTCTTCCTATCCCCAGCGGAGTCTATTAACACTTCCAACATAACAATGGTATCCCCAACGGAGTTATCATCATCCCAGCAAAATATCTCTCTCCCCACAGAGCATTTTTTCCAGCAAGGTCGCTAGAGTAATTTTCTCCCCGTAGAGTGTTCTATTCGCCAAGTTTATCCCCCAACAGAGTTATCTTCTCCTACCGGTATTCTTGCAACCATCACTCCCCATTGGAAACAGAAGCTCTACATCAGCCCAGGATTTAACTTCCCGGCACCCGTCAAGGATTTATTTTCCTAAGACGAAAACATACATTCAAAAACATCACATACATCATGATACATGCATAAACGCATCATACCTTACAATCTCATTTATGTTGAGAACATCATTGCTTGATCCATATCATGCATCACATATGACTGACCTTTACCTTTCAGGAAAGATCCAGTTAAGTTCTCAGCTATGTCCAAGACTTTAGCCTGGTTCAGTTAAATCGACCCTAAGATTTTCCTGATTCTTATCCAGTCAAAGGCCTTCTCTGGTTCAGTCAGATCGACCCTAAGATCTCCCTGATTCTTATCCAGTTGAAGATTCCAAGACCTAGCCTGGTCCAGTTAAATCGACCCTAAGATTTTCCTGATTCTTATCCAGTCAAAGGCCTTCTCTGGTTCAGTCAAATCGACCCTAAGATCTCCCTGATTCTTATCCAGTTGAAGATTCCAAGACCTAGCCTGGTTCAGTTAAATCGACCCTAAGATTTTCCTGATTCTTATCCAGTCAAAGGCCTTCTCTGGTTCAGTCAGATCGACCCTAAGATCTCCCTGATTCTTATCCAGTTGAAGATTCCAAGACCTAGCCTGGTTCAGTTAAATCGACCCTAAGATTTTCCTGATTCTTATCCAGTCAAAGGCCTTCTCTGGTTCAGTCAGATCGACCCTAAGATCTCCCTGATTCTTATCCAGTTGAAGATTCCAAGACCTAGCCTGGTTCAGTTAAATCGACCCTAAGATTTTCCTGATTCTTATCCAGTCAAAGGCCTTCTCTGGTTCAGTCAGATCGACCCTAAGATCTCCCTGATTCTTATCCAGTTGAAGATTCCAAGACCTAGCCTGGTTCAGTTAAATCGACCCTAAGATTTTCCTGATTCTTATCCAGTCAAAGGCCTTCTCTGGTTCAGTCAGATCGACCCTAAGATCTCCCTGATTCTTATCCCAGTAGAAGACATCCAAGATTCTCTCAGCGTTCCTGTTGAGGTAGTAATCGCCCAAGATTCTCTCATCGTTACTGTTGAGGTAGTAATCGCCCCAGATTCTTTCATCGTTACCGTTGAGGTAGTAATCGCCCAAGGTTCTCTCATCATCCCGTTGAGGTAGTAACCATCCCTGGTTCATTCATCACCTTTTGAAGCTCCAGATTCAATTCCTGTAACCAGTCAGAGCACATCTACACAAAGAGTTTGAAGTCCAGCTCCTGTAACAGGCCAGGTAATCATTTTCTTTTTCAGGTACGCAAGTTCTCGCTAAGGAATCTCTTACGCGATCGACACCCAGATGGCATCTATAAGCCCATCCACCTATCCATCACCTATCAACATGGCATCTATAAGCCCATCTTCCTATCCACTAATCTCCAAATGGCATCTATAAGCCCATTCCCACCATCACACTGCTACTATGTGAGCGCAAATTTCTGGGCACTCTAGTGTTCAATCATCTTCCACCTTCGGATTACGAAAGGCACGTCAGCCAATCTACATCCTCAGGTCTAAGCAGATTGAACAGGGGCAACTGTTGTACCCCAAAATTTGCCCTCCCATATTCTTCAAGATTTGCAAAGAGCATGCTTCAAAATCTCCCAAGGGTTGCACAGTTCAATGGCCTCCTAACAGTCAAAAACTAGGGTTTTGGTTCTGGAAAAGAAATTGAAGTTTCCAAGGGTCCAAACAAGTCCCACATGCCTACATACATGGTCAAGCATCCATATGCTAAGTTTCAAGACTTACAGCACAAAATTGCACAGTCAAAAACCCTAATTGCTCAACAGTCAACTACAGGGGCAAAATGGTCATTTGACAGTCAAAAGTACAAATTTTTGGTCAACATCTTATTTTGAAGCCACAAACATCATTTTATCAATTCTTGGTCATGATTCTCAAGGCATGGCTCAAAAAATCTCAAGATGCAAAAGTTTCCATATTTGGACAGTTGAAAAAGTCAACTGTAACTTGACCAAGGCATAACTTCCACATGGTTTATCATAAAAATTCCATCCAAAGCTCATTTTGAAGAGAATGACATTTTCTACAACTCCTCTTCACACTTCAAGTCCAAGAAATGCTCTCACAAAAAGTTATCAATCTCAACATTATAGGTCATTTTCAAAAGTCAACAAAAAGGGACTTTAAGTCAAAGACCATAACTTGAGATTGGTAAATCAAAATGACATCGGACCAAAGGCATTGGTTAGAGGACTTCAAGACCTTTCCAAAATGTCCAAGAACATGATCAAAGCTTAAAAATTGAGCAAGATATGCCTTGTGGAAGTTGGGAAATTTTTGGGAATTTTGAAAAGTCAACTTTGCTTCAAATGCCTCAAAATTGCTAATGGGCCTCAATTTCTTCCAAGAATCATCACCCAAAAGCTATGCACGACCCATTGACCCAAAGGGGAGTTATTTTCCTATTTTTAATTAATTAATTGAATATTTAATCTATTTAATTCATTTAATTAAAATTAATTATAAGAAAAATACTAATCCATGCTTTTCAAATCTTTTTGTGCATAGAATTCATTCAAGATTTCGTGCACTATTCAATAAGGAAAGAATCAAGGTGATTGGCAATAATTGGCATGTTCTTCACATGAAAAAGATTGAAAAAGATACCATTGAAATCAAATCTCAAAAGCATTGAATACATGGTTGTTGGGCTTGGATTTTTGACCTAAATCATTCCATATACATACAGAAACCTAACCCTAATCAAAAGAACTCAGAAGCTGCGCTCAGAATAAAATACAAACTTTGCATTTTTCACCAAAAATTTCAAAACTGAAAACTGTATTGCATGGTGTTTCAAGGCAAAAGAACCATTCCAATAGCTTGCTTACAGATCCAGGAAGCTTTCTCAATCGAAATCACAATCCCTAACCTAAAGAACTGGTAGCACGAAGTCACCCTGTTCATACTTTTTTGCATATTCGTATTCATATTTTCACGCCATATCAATACATTTTCATTATTGTTTTATACTAATATGTTGATTCTGAAGCTAATGGCGTAATTTAATTGAAGAATACTCACATATATGGAAAGTTACCATGAACGATGCTTAGGGTTTCAAAGCTCTAAATTTGGGGTTTCTTTCATCTGGTAAAATTAGACCATGAGACTAGGACCATTGAATTCGTAACATTCCAACGAATCTAAAACACCTATCGCGCTCAATTTATCATTGACCAATTTCTATTCTCTATTTTTGTTGTTTCAGATTGTGGGGGTTTAAAACCCCCGCTATCTAGCTTGTATTTTCAGGAAAAACAAAGAGGCCATGAGGAAGACGCTGAGGTGTAAGCACGCTACTGGGTAATTCAAATCCTGGCGCGCGTTTTGTTAAAGTCCCACTAACCCTTGTTTTCTCTCTCTTATTATTCTTTATCCATTATATGATCAAACAAACGCGCTTGGCTGGTTGGTTGATGCGTTGTCCTTCAAGCATTGGGACCTGGGTTCGATTCCCAGGTCCCCTCCCTTCCTCAATATTATTTTTCTTAACATATTTCCCTGCAGCGCTCCACTTGAAGTCCACCATGCAGGCATACGTACTTTCCTGCCAAGTGGCCAGAGGCTCCAATCCAACGGCCAGATAACGCAGTTCACCATGTATGTTAGTCAGTAATCCCACACGCAATCTGGAAAAGTCAAACGTGTTCTATGCTTCTTGGGCCAAATTGCTTCAGTCATACCTCCAAAATTGGGTCAACACCCCCATCTGTTTGCATTTTCTTCTCTTCTTCTTTTCTTTTCTTTCATTTATTTTAATTATATTAATTGTTTATTTAATTCCACAAATTAATTTTTTATAACACAAAAATAAAAAAATCAGAAAGTCAAAAAAGTAAAATATATTTTATTATTTAATTCACTAATGTTTTATTTTGTAAATAAATTTAATAATTAACTTAGTTTTAATTTTAGGTTTAATTTTAATGCTTTCTTAATAAACTAAAAAAATATAGAAATTAGGGTTTTGATACTTCTATTCTTTTTTCCCTTTTTTACCATTATTAATTATTAATTATTTTTGTAAATAAATATGCCATTTAATTAATTAGGGTTAAATTAGGTTACAACTTAAACATTCTTTTTTTTTAATAATTAAAAGCCATTTAGAATTAGGTTTCTTTCAATATTAATTTTCTTTATTCTCTTTAATTTCATAAATACAAAAAAACATAAAAAATAAGTCCTTTCCTTTATTTAATTTAATTAATTTAATAATGTCAATTTAATTTCCTCAAAGGGTCCAACGCCCTCGCACCTTCGAATATAATTTTCTCTTCGCGCGTTTATTTTATTTTTCTTTGTGAAATTTATGTACTTGCCCCAAAGCCTTGTAATAGATTAATTAGATATTTACTTCCTGCATTTTATTTATTCAAATCGGGTCTTGGTTTAATTTGGCGATGTAGACCCGCGCCTTTGTAATAGCGTAGGACTTTTATCTTCCCGCACCTTTTAACCGCTGATAACCACATGAAAGAATGAATGCCAAAAATAAAAACAAAGCGTAGATCACCAATGCATGACAAGATAAACATAATTGAAAATGACACGCAATTCACACACCACCCCTAGGGTACGTCTCACTGTTGCCTTGCCCCCCTCGAAACGTGGTCGTCGAGTAGAGGACGTTTTAGTAAGTCCTCATGTCCATGAACATGGCATGGGGGTAGCTTCTAAGGTGTCCTCCTATTGCTCTGGTGATCACACTGTCCCTAAACTCGAATTGACCCGAACACCTCCAACGGTGGTGCTACCTACCTCTCAATGGTGGGATGGCACTACTTTAAGGACATTTACACAGACTAATTCCTTAGGGTAGGTAGATGACTCATGGATACTTGCTCTCTTCAAAAACAAATCAAAAACTTCTTTTCACACCGACACTTTGCAAAAAGCTTTCAAAAACAACTTTTCAAACACTCTTGAGGACTGATACAAGAGTCGAACTGAAATTTTAAACGGAACTTTTTCAAACCCACTCTGAAAAAGCAAACAAACATTTTTGAAAACACAAATGAGCAAGTATCTAAGAGCCCATGGATAACCATGGATAGAAAGGGTGCTAACACCTTCCCTTTCTATAAATCTACCTCCCGAACCGAGAACTAATCTCAATAAGGAATTTTTCTGTGCTTTTGTCCTTTCCATTTGGAGAAAATAAAAGACGGTGGCGACTCTTGCTTCCGCGACATTTCGCGAACCAGCGTTAAACAGTCAGTTCCAGATCCACCGATCACATTCAGCTTTAACAAACGAGGGAGTACTTGAGCCGGTGTTATGTTGATTCGGGTGAAATGCCGTTGTGGCCTTTCTACCCTTTGCTGATTAGATCTTGGCTTATTGCTGCGAGGTTGATCGGTTGAAGAGTTTTGGATCATCACAGCCCCCACCGTTGGTCGGTGCTCTGTTCTTCCTTGGTTTCTCTGGTTGTGAATAGAAGAAACTTCCTTCTTAGCTGGGAAGGTCTTCTTAATAGCAGTGGAAGCGGAGGAATCTTTCTGAATTTTACCACTTTTAATGCCAGCCTCAACCCTTTCACCGGTCAGAATTAATTCGGTGAATTCTGCAGAGGAACTCCTAATTAAATGATTGAAGAAAGGGCCAGACAGGGTCCCTAAAAACATGTCAACCAACTCTTTATCCGACAAAGGTGGCTGCACCCTTCCAGCCAAATCCCGCCACTTCTGGGCATACTCTTTGAATTCCTCATTAGAAGCCATACCCATACTCTGTAGTTGAGTACGAGTAGGCGCCAAATCTGCATTGTATTGGTATTGTCGGTAGAAAGCAACAGCTAAATCTTCCCAGTTATGAACCTCAGATCTCTCAAGTTGATAGAACCAGTCCAATTGTGTGCCTGACAAACTATCTTGGAAAAAATGGACCCAAAGATCCTTATCAGATGAGTGGAGTTGGATCTTTCTGACGTAGGATCTCAGATGCATCTTTGGACAGGACAAACCGTCATACTTAGCAAATGTAGGAACTTTGAACTTGGGAGGAATGACGATCCCATCGACCAACCCTAGTTCTTCGAAATCTAAACCAGGTACCCTTTGC
The DNA here is from genome assembly GCA_948472305.1 of Vicia faba. Lineage (NCBI taxonomy): Eukaryota > Viridiplantae > Streptophyta > Magnoliopsida > Fabales > Fabaceae > Vicia > Vicia faba. Next base: position 360,942,945 of record OX451737.1, read on the forward strand.
AACTCCATGGCTGCCAATCGATGCTCAAGATTTTTATACTTATCATCTGCCAGGGGATATTGCTGTTCGGAGTAATCTTCATCCTCTTCCTCTTCTTCCTCTTCCACTTCAGATTCAGAAGGCATTGCAGTTCATTTTCCTTTACCAATCCCTTCATCAGACGTCGAGGGGAACTCGAGAACTTTTTTGGCCTGGTTTTCAAACCTTCTTCCCATAGTGGCCACACCAGGCCTTTTCTTCTTTTTCTCTTTATCTTTCTCCAACAGTGCTTTAAGTTCCTCTTGACCCTTTACTAAGGTCATGAGGAGTTGCTGGAATTGCGAATTTTGTGCTTCCAGATCCTTAATCGTCTGCTCCAAATCCATCTTGCTGAAATAAACAGCAGAAAGATAAGGAAACCTGGTGTGAAGACCTGTTTATGCATATGATGAATGATATGTTATTCATGTAATGCATTCAAGGATTCAGAAATTCAAATTTGTTGAAAACAAAAAGAACACATGTCATATTAAGGAGAAATTTGTTAGTACATAAATGCCCCATGGGCAAAATATTACAAAATTCTTAATGTAAAAAGACATTATGCATCCTCTTTGGTGCGATGTAAGTTTTGAGAGTTTCCTCCTCATGAAGTCGGCGGGTAAGCTCCAAAACCTTCTTCTCACTGGCATAGAAGCTGGCTTCAAAAGTATTTTGTTCTTCCTTGAGCTGGATCCAACTCTTTTGTAATTCTTCCAATGATGTTGGCATGTCAGGATGTAGGAGGGTGTATGGAACCTCTCCTTCCATAACAGGCTCTTTGATCACGGGGAGAATGTGAGGATATGGCATCATAAGATTCTGGGCGCGAGTTCGTACCCACTTGAGATAAGGCTCAAGGGGGATGGAATTCTTGTGCCCCAATGTCTTACTATCCACTTTGTTGGGCATCCTCCAAGCTCTGATGAACCTTTGTTGAAGTCCTTGCGCATCGTTGTCGAAGTCAAAAACTAGGTCAGGAATCAGCATGTCATGAGGGTCATCCCTTCGAGCATATCCAAATTGTCTCAAAGCTAAACAAGGGTTGTAGGTAATGCCTCCCCTAATTCCAAGTAAAGGGACATTAGGGAATTCTCCACAATGATCAATGATGATGATATTTTCTATGGACCGAGAACACCAATGAACATCAGAATGTGTGAGGGTCATCAACCGTTGTGACCATCTTAAACCCTGCTCATTCTTCAAAACTGACTGGGGAAGGTGAGAAATAAACCACCTTGCTAGAAGAGGAGTACAGCACATGAGAACACCTTTTTTCCTCATTGTTCGTGTGTAAAATGAGTGTAGGATGTCCCCAAGAAAGGTAGGCACAGGATTCCGAGATATGAAAATCTTGACAGCATTCACATCTATAAGCTGATCAGGATTTGGGAACAAGACCAACCCATAGATGAGGAGTGCCATAATCTCTTCAAAAGCTTGTAGATCTAAAGAATTCCAGCAGTCTTGTGCCTTCTCAAACAGAAACTTTACCAAGAAACCCTTGACACCACTTCTGGTTTCCCAATGACCTTTGATATCAGATGGTTGCAAGTGTAATGCTTGAGCAACATCTTCAGGCTTTGGTTCTCTTTCTATATCGTTGTAGGGTAGTTGATAGAGAATAGGAATTCTCAGGAGTTGAGAAAATTCCTCCAAAGTAGGTACTAGTTGGTAATCAGGAAATGTAAAATAGTGGTGTAGGGGGTCAAAGAACTGGAAGAGAACTTTCACCATGTCTTCTTCAATGTTGGAGTTGACCAAGTTGAGAAGTCTACCATGTCTTTCACTGAAAAGAGAATTCTCTGGAATCTTGGAAGTAAGCTCTTTGAGTTGAGGAGGGATTCTCACAAGGTTGACTTGGATTGTTTTCCTGCGAAGAGATTCCATAACCTACAAAACAAGAACAAAGATGAAGATCCAAACCCTTGAAATGGTTAGTGGATGCATATGATGCTTTATGATGTTCATGATGAATGCACAAGCACATGTACAAACAAGTCACACAAAACCCTAGTTTCAGGCTTGCATGAGGTTTCATAGGTAAGTACCCTCTTGAAGTTAGTTGGCTCAACCTATCCTATAAATAGTAACCCAGTTCTAAGGACTTTAATATCACTGGATTATTTTCTATGTTCATTGTTTCGGTTTAGCCACTTAACTGGCGACCAAAATATTCCAAGAAAACAACCCTCAATGAGTGTAGTATCGAGTATCTACCAACTTCAGACTGCACCAAAGCCGGTCATCTCACTACTCCTAAAAAAGGCCAAGATGGTCAAGTAAGGTTCTAAGAGTTCATTAGTGCTTCATGACATCACTCAGCGGCCCTGTATTCTCTTTGATTGACTCAAAGGCTACAGGTACTCACAAATATGTCGCACTAATATAGCTATTGCTTCAACCATGTCGGTATACCCCGCACAGTTTCCACAACGTATTGCTATTTACCTATGAATGTTTCCCAAATCTGGGTAGAGGATTTCAAGCCCAAACAAGAGAACCAAATGTAAAGCAATCAAAGCAATCAAAATAAGCATGCAAAGGCGATCTAAACCCTAAGGTTACTCCACTTTTAAAATTATCCCCAACAGAGTCGCCAGTTCTGTGATACGGTGGGAGAACTGACTTGGGATTTTGCATTTGTGTTCGCAAATGTTTCGGTTTAGCAAGAGTCGCCACCGACTTTTTATTTTATCCTAAGGAAAGGTCAAAAAGAACAGGAAAGACCTTTGAGATGTTTTCTTGGGTTCGGGGAGTAGATTATGAAAAGGGAAGGTGCAAGCACCCTTTTCATCCATGGTTATCCATGGGCTCTTAGTTACTTGTTTAGATCACTTGCTTTGCTTTTCAATTGTTTGAAATGGTGCTCTTCAATTGTTTGAAATGGTGCTTTGTGTGTGGTTTTGAAAGATGTTTTGAAAAGAGACCATCATTGTGGCAACCTTTGTAATGATTCTTGTTTGAATGTATACAAAGGTGTTTTTGTCTTTTTCAATGTTTGAAAGTTGTATTTTGAAATTGTGTTGTGAAGTGTGTTTGAAAATAGCAAGGATGTTTTGCAAGCTTTTGATCAAGTAACTAAGAGTTATCTATCCTATTTTACTCAAAGATCTTTCTTATGTTTTTTAACCCTTTTGACAGTGTTGTTTCACCATTGCATTTGGTGAACAACCTTGTGTTAGGATGTTAAACGGGACAGGAGCGGGTCATCGTATAGACCATGATAGTAATTGTGTTAAGTATCTTTGGCAATTTTCTTGAGGGACTTGATCATTGTTGTTTAGGCAACCAAGATAGCATCATCGAGGGACTATGATCTTTTGTTTTGTTTTTGTTTTGCCAAAGTACCCAACATGCATACCATGGCCCATTTTAGAAGGCAACAAGTGGATTGTAACCCTAGGGGTGCAAGTGTGCATTGTGTTTGATTTTCATGCATTTTTGTCTTTGATTAGGTCAAACTATTTGTTAATTGGATTTTGCATACAAACCCTAATTCTCTAATCATGGCATAATTGAAAGCGTAAAAGTGCGAGAATTTAAATTCTAAGCTATTACAACATGATTATGGGGATGAGGGTATAATTTTTGAATAGGGGGGTATTTGACAAGAAATATAAACCCTAGTTACTATTACATCCAAATTGAATTTACAATGCATCAATATTTAAATGTACAATATTTAAATGTACAATATTTAAATAAACAAAATAAATAAATATTAAAATGAAATGTATTATACAAAAAGAAGTTTTTATTTGTTTATGTATGCAAAAGTATTTTTTAATGCAAAAAAGTATAAAGAAATAAAATAAAAAGTTAATTTTATTTGTTTTAGGGTAAAACCCTAATTTCTTTAAGAAAGTAAATATTATATATTATTTATATACAAGAGATATATTAATATGTACAAAAATAAAATATATTTAAAAAAAGTGTTTTTTAGTATAAATAATAATAAAAATAAAAATGTAATATTTTTGTATTTTTATTCTAAGTATTTAATATATATATATATATATATATATATATATATATATATATATATATATATATATATATATATATATATATATATATATATATATATATATATATATATATATATATATATATATATATATATATATATATATATATATATATATATATATATATATATATATATATATATATATATATATATATATATATATATATATATATATATATATATATATATATATATATATATATATATATATATATATATATATATATATATATATATATATATATATATATATATATATATATATATATATATATATATATATATATATATATATAATATATTAATTATGTATAAAATAAAATAAAATATTTATAAAAATAAATTATATTTTAAATAATAGTTTCAGTGTGAATAAAAATAAGAAATAAAAATAAAAGTATCATTTACATTATTTTCAAGTTTTAAATAAAATATAAAAAGTATTTTAAAAGCCTTTAATGTTAGAAAAATCAAAATAAAATGCCAAATAAATGTAAAAAATTATGAAAATATTTTTTAAGCATTTTTTATGTTTGGAAATAAAATAACAAAGTCAGAAAAGAAAACAAAAATTTAAAAATGCAAAAATATAAGAAATTGGGCCAGGGGGTGTGAAACTGAAAAGAGGGGTGTTAGAAGCAAGAACTGGCCAGGCCCGGCCCAAGCCTTCATCTTCAACCTCCAGCAATTGTCAAACGCGCGCGCGCCTGGTTCAAACTTGGATATCCTGGAAACGTGATCTTTTGCCAAAACTCACAACATCAAACTTGTAGAGAATTTCAATACGATTCTAACCATATAAAGCATTAAACCTAAATCTCAAAGACCAGAGAGAATTTCTCTGGCCCTAAAATCTGACCTAGTTTTTACAACATGTTCATGGATGAAATTCTCCTAGCACACTTAATATAAATGAAAACTGAGCATATGTACAGCTTCATGGCATTGAATACTACATTTTTCATTCACAAACCTAAGGCTAAATGTTCCTAAATAGAGAGATAGAAAGTGATGAAAAACCTGTTTCAGTTGGATTCGAGTTGGACAATGCAGAGCTTCTCAACATGTTTTGAGGTGTCTGGTAGCTTTCTTGAACTTCACTTGATCTTTTCCAATAGCTAGCTTGCCTTGAATGTCCCTGAATCAGCCTCTAGAACTCAACCTGCATAAGCTAGAAATGAAAATGGTGAACACTATAAATGGAGTTACAGTTGGCAATGGAAGTTTGGGATAACTTGAGCGAGTTGAATGGAAGGTGTTTGAAGCAAAAAGGAGCAAAACGCACGAGCCAAATGAGCTGTGGCACTCAAGTTGCAGCACCTGCCCTGTTTTGCCAAAAGAATGTGATTTCTGGCTATGGGAGGTTTTGGGGCTCAAGCATTCGTGTTTATGGCTCAAAGGATTGTGTGAAATATATTTGAAATGTTTGTGTAAGCTAACAATGGCTGGTTTTCAAGTTGGGAGGATTTTGACAAGTTTCTTCTTTTTGAAGCAAGAATGTGTATGTTGGGAATACAGGCCTGTACCAGCCCTCAAGTATGCTGCACACAATCCTCTTGGTTGCTGGAATTTGTGGATTTGCTTTGGCTTCAGAGATCTTGGCCCTATGCTTCAAAGATCATGTTTTGACATAAAGCATACCTTTTCCAAAATAGAAATGTACCTTTTTCTAATTAAGGATTAGTTTTATGTGCAATGTCCAAATGGCCAAGATAATGCTTTAGCTCAGTGGATTTGCATTTAATTAAGGAGTGTGAATTGGTTTAGAGGCATGCAAACAAGTACAAAGCATGCTGGTTTGAAAATGCAACTTGTATGAACATGTATTGGCCATGGATACAAAGTGAGTTTTTGCCAACTTCAAGCATTCGATTCTCCATAACCACAAATGTGTTTGAGGAGTTCTTGGACAATTTGGAAAGCTTGCAACATTCTCTATAATCCATCTTTGAAATGAAACTTGAGACTCCAAGTGGAACTATGTGAAAAATGGCCAAGAAGATGGGTCAAAATCCTGCCTAAACTAGGGCAAAATTTCTCTAAGTTAAAAGTTTTAGGGACCCTTGTTCCAAAAATCATAACTTAAGATCCAAGATTCTTTTGATAAAACTTTGTGAATAAAAGTTGTAGACTTTGTGGAGGACTACAACTTTCATGTTGTAAGTTTTTTTTGAATCCATTTTCATCTTGGTGAAAATGTGGGACAAAGTTAGGAAAAATTAAGAAAATTTCATAACTTAGAAAAATTCTAAGTTATGAAATTTTTTTTTCAATTTCAAACCCTAATTTGCAATTTTGGGTTTCTTGATAAATAAGTTTCATAATTTGACACATCTTGATGAAAAATGACCCTTGGCACTTGATTTTGACCAAAAAGTCAAAGTTTGACTTTTCAGTGTACAATCAAATTTTGATCAATTGACTGAAAAATTCATCTGTTAATCCCATGTATTTGAGATCTTTTGAACTTGTTGAATAAGTCAAGATGATTCCATTGAGTCCTTGAGTCCATGGTTGAGCTAAATTTTCCATTGTCTAGGTCAAACAGTCAAAAATTGCCTTTGTACAGTCAAAACCCTAAAAATGACCATTTTGCCCTTTTGGTGATCTGATCAAATTTCTTGTGGAATTATGGTCCAAACTTGATCAAATGGTTCATATGAGTTCATAATGTTTATGTGGATCAAAATTCATGAGGTTTGACTGTAAATTGGCCATAGTTGACTTTTTCCCCAATACAGTTGATTTCTAGGTCAACTGTCCAATTGACTGGGCAAAAATTTGATTCAAGGCTTGAAACTTGGTATGGACAAACTTATGAGTCCATTATGAAGTATGAAAGTCACTTTGGGAATTGTAGGTCAAAATATCCCTGTGCAAATTCAAACCGTAATTTAGATCAACAATGCAAGGAGGTGTCTTGAGCAGAGCAAACCCTAACTTGATCTTGAGTTCCAAAAGCCTTGTGATGAGAAATGTTGATAAAATGAGAGGGAAAATTTTGGGGTACAATAGGTGGTGATACATCCGTTAACTTAAACAAAGCAACAAATATATAATACAAATCAAGTCATGAATGAACTTCATCTTCAACCTCCAGCCAAAGAACCTGTAACTCATTCATTTCTCATCCATTCAGAAAACTTCCAACATCAAACTTGTTATAAATTTCCTCACGATTCTGAATATGTAAATAACTTAAGCTAACTCTCAAAGATGAGCATGAATTTCTAACAGTACCAAATTCTGACCTAAATATTTTTAGAGGTTCAAACTCAAAATTCTCCCTACTCAAGCAACATAAATGAAATCTATGGACATGTATAGTTTCAGGGCAATGATGTCTACATTTTATCTTCACAAATGCAAGCCTAAAAATGCCTAAATATGAAGATAGAAGTTCAATAAAAATACCTCAAAACTGGAAATCGTGAAATGAGTTTGAGCTTGATTCAAGGTGCTGCAATGATCAGGTTAGCTTCCTTGAGTCTCTAGGAAGCTAATTCAATTCTTAGTTGGAGTTGAGAGTAGCTGAAATGGCCTGGAGAAGTCCAACTGCAATGCTCTATTTTTGGTTATGGAGGATGATGGAAATGGAGTTACAGCCGTGTAACAGGGACAAGGATGGTTTATATTTGATGCAAGGAAGCTTTACGAACTAAAAGTCCAAAGAACGCACGAGGGAAATGGAAGCTTGAAGTTCAAAGTCAAAAACTGTGCAACAATGGAGTTTTTTGGGCAATTTCTGATTTGAGGGAGTTTGGGAGTGTTTTAGGGTATTCAAGCCTGTGTCCTAGGTTGCATAATAGTGTTTTAATATATAGGAAAAGGTTTTGAGACTTGAGATGGTCAGAAGTACAAGATCACATGTTTTGGCTTCTTGGCTTGTTTTTTAAGTAAGGTTGACAAACATGGTTTCAATGCATAGTACAAGCATTGTCTGAGTAATTAGAGGCCCTAGAGAAGTTTCTTATGGATTTTAGATTGTGTGTGATCAGAAGTAACAAGTGTAAAGCTCAAGATAAGTTGACTTTGTAACTAAAGCCTCTTTACTAGAATGGCAATGTTACTTTGTGCCATTAATGGAAATACAACTTGGATAATGGCTCAAATGCTTGGATCAAAGCTCTAACAATTGTGTAAACATTTAATTATGGAGTGACAAACAAGTTTGAGGCCTTCAAAGCAAAGATTATGCCGCCTATCATGGATTTCGTTCATGTATTCTTCATAAAATGGCTTGTAATTCAAGTTTGAAAACCATAACTTCTTGCCTTCGATTCTCCTTGCTCAAATATGATCTCAATGAGTTCTTGGATATTTTGGAAACCTTGTAGCATCCTATACAACCACTATGTTGGACATTTATGAAAATTCCTCTTGGAACTATGTGAACAATTGCCATGAAGTTAGGTCAAAATCCTGCCTAAACTAGGGCAAAATTTCACTAAGTTTCCAAGTTTCATGAACATGTATTTACAAAATCATAACTTGAAATACATGCATTTATAAGAGAAGTTTTGTTCTACAATGTTTTAGATCTCATTGAGATATACAACTTTTATGTTGGAAGTTTCCTTTGAATCATCTTGCACCATGGTGGAAATTTTGTTCAAAGTCATGAAAAAAATATGAAATTTTCAACACTTAGAAAAATTTCTAAGTTTAGAAATTTTGACTTTCCAAAATGAAATCTTGACTTTTTAATTTATTGATGAAATTTTTTCATATTTTGACATGTTTTTATGAATTATGATCTTTGACAATTGATTTTGACCAAAAAGTCAAAGTTTGACTTTTCAGTGTACATTTGACTTTTGATCAATTGACTGAAAATTCATCTGTCAATCAATTGATCTTGAGCAGTGTTTTGAACCATGCCATTAGGTTAAAATTATGTATTTGAATCCTTGAGATCATAACTTAAACCAATCAAACGTTTTCTAAGTCAAAAATCAGAAATTGCACCTTCTCAGTCAAAACCCTAATTTTGACCATTTTGCCCTTTTGATGATCTGATCAAATTTCTTGAGGAATTATGATCCAAACTTAATAAAATGACATATATGATGAGTTCATAATATTGATATGGATAAAAAATTATGAAGTTTGACTATAAATTGACCACAGTTGACTTTTTCCCCAATACAACTGATTTTGGGTCAACTGATCAATTGACTGAGCAAAAATGTGATATGAGACTTGAAACTTAACATGAGCAATCTTGAGAGTCCAAAATGATCCATGAATATCATATGGGGCATTAAAAGTCTATTTGTCCTTGTGCAATCTCAAACCCTAATTTTCAGTCATCACTTTTTGAGGAGGTGTCTTGAGCTGATCAACCCTAGTGCAGTCTTGAACCAAATGATTTCTTGTGGGAGATTATTTGATAAATGAGAGGGGAAATTTTAGGGTACAAAAAAACCCTTATCAACAAACGGGTGGAGCATGGCGGACAAGTGGCGATGATATCTAACAAGAGAAGCACCAAGAGAGCATCTGACTTTATTCATGAATGTGCTCCAGGCAAAGAACTCAAGAATTCGACAGCCGTGGACATTCCAGAGATCTTTTTCTTTCCAAAGTAATTTTTCTTATTTTTGAAAGAACCTAGGTCAAGCCTGAGGCATAGGGGTAGCTTGTAAGGGTCCCCCAATTTGTTTCAAACAGTATTCTCGATTAATAAGAGTTATATTTCATATTCAATTAGGATCCATGTCTTTCTCTTGCATTATCTCTTAGGTTTTTTAAAATGGAAATACTTTTCTTCATATGCATTTTTTCAAATTCACATACTAAAACTACACCAAAACATGATAAATGTGTAGATCCATGGCTAAAATCACTGATAATGTTATTGCTGCTATCTGATATAATTTTGATGCACCTATCAACCAAGCGGAAGAGGAAGATGATGAAGATATTGAGCTCTCCAAAGAATTAGCAAGGGAATTAGAGAAAAAAGCTGACAATATACAACCATACCAATAATCTATTGAGACCATCAACCTTGGCAAAGAAGAGGATCCGAAAGAGATCAAGCTAGGGGCAACCTTGGAGGAAAGCATAAAAAAAGGATAATCAAGTTATTACATGAATATGTGGATATATTTGTCTGGTCTTACAGAGATATGCTATGGTTGGATACAGATATTGTGGTGCATAGACAACCTCTTAAGGAAGGTTTTTCTCCTGTTAGACAGAAGCTCAGAAGAACTCGTCCAGACATGTCTAGAAAGATTCAAGAAGAAGTCCTTAAACAATTTGATGCAGGTTTCTTAGTAGTGGTAGATTATCCACCTTGGATAGATAATATTGTGCGAGTACCCAAAAATGATGGCAAAGTATGCATGTGTGTAGATTATCGAGATCTGAATAAAATAAGTCCCAAAGACGATTTCCCGTTACCTCACATAGATGTTTTGGTGGATAATACCACTCAAACTTCGGTATTCTCATTCATGGATGGTTTCTCAGGTCATAATAAAATCAAAGTGGCACCTGAGGATATGGAAAAGACTACTTTCATGACTCCTGAGAGAACTTTCTGTTACAAGGTGATGCCTTTCGGTCTAAAGAATGCAGGGGTAACTTATCAACGAGCTATGGTTACACTATTTCACGATATGATCCACAAAGAAGTTGAGGTATACGTGGATGATATGATTACTAAATCTCATACATAGGAGGATCACATCATACATTTACAAAAGTTATTCGAGCGTCTACGAAAGTTCAAATTGAGGTTGAATCTAAACAAGTGTATATTCGGTGTCAGGTCAGGCAAGTTATTGGGTTTTATTGTAATTCAGCATGGTATTGAGGTAGATACTGACAAGGTGAAGGCTCTACAAGAAATTCCAGCTCCAAGAATAGAAAAAGAGGTTTGTGGTTTCTTAGGACGATTGAATTACATTTCAAGGTTCATATCGCACCTAATTGCTACATGTGAGCCTATATTTAAATTACTTTGAAAAGATCAAACCATGGCGTGGAATGATGATTGTCAGATAACCTTCGAGACAATAAAGCGATATTTACAAGAGACACCAATTCAGATTCCACCAGTTCATGGAAGACTGATCATCTTGTACTTAACAGTACTTGAAGGGTCAATGGAATGTGTATTAGGACAACATGATGAAACGGGTAGAAAAGAGCATATAATTTACTACCTCAGCAAGAAATTCACCGACTTTAAAAATAGGTACTCACTTCTCGAGAAGACTTATTGTGCTTTAGCTTGAGCTACTAAATGATTAAGGCAGTATATGCTAACTCACACCACTTGGTTAATAGAAAGAATGGATCATTTGAAGTACGTGTTTGAAAAACAAGTTCTTATAAGAAGGATAGTGTAGCGGTATAAATGTTGAGACTAAGCCATTGGATTGACTTATCTCGCACAGATCAAATAAAAATTGCCAATACGCTTTATTGTTTCTAAATGAATGGGAAAAGAGCGAATAACCCAAAAAAGGGGGAGAGGATCTAAGTTCGGGGGTTGGTTATGTAAAGGGAAGGTATTAGCACCCTAAACATCTACGGTACTCCGTAAGAACCTCTTTGAAATTTTTTGTATTTTGGCTATAATTGTTGTATAAAAATATATTGTGGGGATGAGAAAATAAATTTATTTTTTTACAATTTTTGCACCTTCCGCAATTGCGAACCATTAGTGCCTATGTACCACCTTCCGTGCAATAAGGGATCAAGGTACTCGTAGTTCACCTTTAAAAATTTTAAAACACCAGTGTGTTGGTTAGTTTTAAGAGACGAGACATCATTGTCTTATCTGAGTGGAAGAACATACTTACTACCCACAATTATGAGAAAGGATAATTTGAATCATCTCAAAGTGGAGGATATAGCTTGGATTTTAAAATCAGCAAAGCCTCACTCAACACCCAAGTGGAAAATATCTCACTTCGCTATATATCATAGAAGTATAGTAGTTTGCATCACTACAAGGGATGATAAGAGTCTAATATTTTGAGAAAATGTTTTTTAAAGTAAAAAGCCAAAGTGGCAAAATGGTTTAAATGAGATTGATTGACTTTTAGTCTTCTCACAAAAATGTCAAAGTGTTATTAAGTTGGTTAAGGTTTGATTAAGAAAATATTTTTGAAAATGCATGGACATAAGTCCAAGTTTATTATGAAATTGGTTCAAGTTTAGAAAACAAGAATAGTTTTGAAAAAGGAGGGAGAATATTTTTGAAATTAAAGAAGATGGGAGAAGATGAAGGGACTATCCCTAAGCATAAGGTAAAAGCTAGGGAAAAGAACCATCTAACCAACAAGAAGCCAACGTTTGACATAATGAGTCAATGTAGAATTCACATCCTTTGGATTGAAACCAAGAAAACAAGGATGCTAAACCTCTTAAGAATACCAAACTTCAAATGCATTAAGTCTTCACAAAAATTGGGCAGAGTAACGGCTGTATACAGATAAATTCCCAATCACGGACAAAGCATATAATCAGAATAACCTGCACATAAAGAAAACAAACAACCCAATGTCTTAGGGTAAACCCCAATAACTCCGGACAAAATAGCAATAGAAGTCACTAGGTCCCAAGGAAGGTCAAGGTCTCTACTCCTAAGTCCAAGAAGTCCATAACTCCATCATGCCATGGATAGTAACCAAATAGTCCAAGTAACCTTAAAGTTTTTATTGTTCAAGTTGGTTATTAGGTATCTTCAAAAAGGAAATGAAAATCTCAAGAGAGCAAAATAAAAAGACATAAAGATAAATGCTCAAGTGAGCAAAGAAGAAAATACCATGAGATGTAAATGCTAAAATAAATGGTACATAAAAGTAAATGCATAAAGTAAAAGCATAAAGGTTAGTTGAATGACCATCTTGAATCTTGCATTTGAAAACTCATTAGAAGATTGATTAAATCAAAGCCTCTCAACAACAAGTTTCATTTCCTTTTTGTCAAGTATATCATTCATTTCAAAATCTTAAGGCAACAATAAATGATCAACGATGTTTAAATGATTCACTTAGTCCAAAATTTATGATGATTCATTAGAGGATTGATAAGACCAAAGCCTCATAACAATGAACCTCAAGGTTATTAGATCAAAGGTTTCAAATTATACATACTTGGGCTTGCAACATAGGTTTGGTCCATGAATGATCATTTCTCGAATCGGGAAAAATTGTAGTGTTATGTTAAGCAATTGTAAGTGGACTTGTGTAGAAGTCACACCTATTTTAAGCCGTAAATAGCAATCTATGTGCCATGTGTTTGGAGTGATGATATGTAAATCATCCTCTAACAGCATGTAGCGCAAAAGAGAAGAGGATTTGATGAAGAGGGAGGGGATATATTTTAATCAAAAATTTAATCAAACTATCATTAAAATCATCCATCCATTTTAGTGGAGTTAAACTCAGCACTCAAGATCCAATGATATTAATGAAGTTCATGATCAACAAACACATAGCCAGAATATATTAATAAAACAAATTGCATCTAATGAATAAAATAGAAGAATCAGAAATAACCTCAAATATTTTTATAAATTTTGGTAATTTTTTAAAACAGAAAAGTATTTTAAAACTAATTAAAATCACTCAAATAAGTGAAGAAAAAGATATCAAATAATAGAAGTCAAGATGAAATTCTAGAAAAATTTCAGAAAGTTAGAAATGAGTAAAATGATTTTTAAATTTTTTTTTTAGAATTTAAAAACATCAAAAAGTATTTTTAAATAATTAAAAACAAGTTGAAATAAAGGAGAAGTTATAAAAAATATCAAATCTGAAAATAAAATTATATAAAAATTAAAATCAGGAAGAGAATATTTGAAAATATTTTTGTGAATTTTTTCATAATATTTTAGTCAAAAATGGATTTTCTATGATTATTTGAAGTTTAAAAAAAATAAATATAAAAAAAATCAGAAAATAAAATAAAGCCAAAAGAATGTGGACCACTGTATCATTGTTAAAATGTGTTAGTAAGCAGATCCAAGAGATCTGACACGTTGTGCATGATATAGTCACTATTGGAAATTACACCAAATCAATTATTAAATCAGACTTTAATAAAATAAAAGAAAAAATATGGTCCATTGGATGAAAAGTCAAAACGCGTTAGTAAACAGATCCAAAGGACCTGGCATGATGTGCATATCATGGACCCTCAGCCAAAACACGCTTAATCAAAAAACAAGTAATCAATGAAAATAAAACAAATGTCCAACATTCATTGGTTGAAGAACGACATTTAGGTCGTCTTCAACCTCCTGACACCCTGCGTGTGAGATTTTCTGAGATTCTTCAAACGGAAACGTTAGAAGCTCAGACAAATATCATTGGATTCATCTCTTCCAGACGATCCTAACCTCACCATCGCGAAAAATTTATATAAACTGATCAGAGAGAAAATTGCAGAAAACCAAAAATATTAGCGAGCATTTTAGGTTAGGATTTCTCACTCAATTCTCAACGATTATAAAAATTTTAAGAAGCACAAGGATTAGAAGGATGAGTAGAGTAGAATAGGTTTTTATTTGGAACGATTTGGTTAAGAAAACTACATGAACGAGGCTCGCGAAAATAGCTACGAAAGTGAACTTTTGTAACTCAAAATACGGCTCAATTTGCTTGGTTTAAGTGTTGGAGAGTTTGTGTGTTTATGGAGGATGATGAATATGTAAAAAAATTATGAAGAAAGAGCTTGAAACTATGGAATGGAATTTCAAATTTCTGAGTTACGAATGAACTTTAACAAGGTGTATTTTTCTCTCAAAGCTTTAGGAAATGAATGCAATATGTCCCTCTATTTATTGGGAAGTGAATGGGAATGAGAATTGAAAGAATTAGTGGAATTTGGAGGGAAATCGTGTGAAGTTGCAAGCATGAAAAGTGTGATTCGTATTTGCTCAAAACTCAGCTAATTCTTGCGTTTCAAGGTGCTCCACTTCTGGATGATTGTTAAACATGATTAGAAGTAAAAATGCTCAATAATTTAGTGATTAGAAGTTGGATTTTGGATTTCAAATTCTGACTTTGGAGGAAACTTCAGTTTTAAGGTACCAACTTTGATTCCATGGTGCTCATAGATAAAGAGGTCTTAGGGCATGATTCTTGAAGAATTTGAAAGATAAGGTTACAATCTTTACAACATGCAAAGAATGGGATCAAATGTATGCTTGATCTAAAAGTTGTGATGAGTCAAAGTTTAGAAAAAGATGTTGACTTTTTGTACTTAGAAAAATTCTAAGTTTTTCTTCAAAAATGATCTATAATATTTTGCATCCAAACATGGCCTTCCACTTAAAATTTTCTTTTGACCAAAAACGATTTCATGAAGTAGATCTCTTAAATTACATTTTGAGATTTGAACCACTTAAAAACTCCAAGAATTGAGAAAGTTATGACTTTGTAAAGTTGGTGAAAATTCATGAGATGACCTATAATCTTTTGCATTCTTAAGGCGTCTTCCATCCATTTTCAAGCTTTGCACAAAAATAAGAGTTGAAGTTCACATATTTAAGATCACTATGGAAAATGAATGGGTTCAAGGAGATAAAAATTGACCAAGTTATGATATTTTGAAGTCGCATAAGGGAATTTGATGTCCTATCTAGGGGACATGTAATCTTTCTCCATCATTAGACATCTTCCACATAAAATTCTTTTGAAACTTTTGAAGTGATTGGTCGATAACTCTTTAAAGAGAAGCATGTGTTGGGAATAACTTAAAAATACCAAAAGATGAGCAAGATATATACCTTAGAAGTTCAAAACCCTAGCTCTTAGAGCACCAAAATGGCTTGGAAACCCCTTCCAATTTTGACAATCTTCCTTGCATAATAACTCTTTCCATGTGAAAAGAAGTTATTGTGGATGATAATAAGAATCCATATAAACAAAAACCAACTCCAAATATTAATAATTGAGATATTTATGCACTTGTGACCAAGAAATCAAGAACTTGTCCAATTAGGTCAAACTTCTTCAACCAACTCTTGCACCTTTTGATCTTCTTTGACAAGTTGAGGCATGATAAATCATAGTAGACCTTATCATAACATTACTTAAAAGTATCTTCAATGATGAATCTTGAATCTCAATGAAACTTTGTTGAAGAAGGCATGGAAATAAACTCATGAACCTATAGATCATACTGATGAAATTAGTTGTGCCCTTACCTATAATATTATCAATTAGAGCAAACATTCATTTTATTTATTAGTTAAAAATTAATCAATACAAAAAATATATAAATCAAGGTGCTTGGTGATTCCTCATGAGAAAACCTAGATATAGGGGGGAAGAACCAAACCCAGTTGTGATCTTGATATGATTGAGTTGATATGAGATGATAGAGGAATCTTAGGGACAAACATTAGGGTACAACAGCTGCCCTTATTTAAGTGTGTTCTATCCGGAGATACGAAGGTTAAAATCCTCATGTCGACGCGATTGAAGATACTTAAATACAAAATAAACCCTATTTTTGGTCCTATGAGGCCATGTAATGCTTACGATTGTTCATACAAACAAACGAATCTAAAGGTAACACAGGACACCACTGGAAACATAAAATAAAAGATCAAAGAAAATTAGACCAAGAAAATAAATCACTGGTGAACAGAAGACTCGACTCTATTGGGGTAAAGCCCAGGGATGATACAAATTAACATCAACTAAAATATTGAGGAGAGAAAATATAGGATAATAGTGATTGACAGATAATCGCAAACTATCTATTCACTAAGAAGATAGCAAAAAAGGTAATATCGATCCACAGGGGGAAAGAAGTGGTAGGATAATACCAGCAAACATCAATATTAGGGTAAGCCACAAATGACCAGCGTCAGTACTTATGACCGGAAATAAACAAACTCTTCATAGAAAAGTGAATCTCAACAAAGAACTATCTCCCAAAATGACGAGACTACCATCCATTGGAGTATAAAATCTCAACGAAGAACTATCTTCCGTAATGACGAGACTACCATCCATCGGAGTATAAAATCTCAACTACGAACTATCTCCCATAATGACGAGACTACCATCCATTGGAGTAACAAATCTCAACAACAAACTATCTCCCATAATGATGAGACTACCATTCATCGGAGTATAAAATCTCAATAATGAACTATCTCCCATAATGGCGAGACTACCATCCATTGGAGTAACAAAGCTCAACAACAAACTATCTCCTATAATAACGAGACTACCATTCATCGGAGTAGCAAAAGCTCAACAACGAACTATCTCCCATAATGACAAGACTACCATTCATCGGAGTATAAAATCTCAACAACAAACTATCTCCCATAATGACGAGACTACTATTCATCGGAGTACAAAATCTCAACAACGACATATCTCTCATAATAATGAGACTACCATTCATCGGAGTATAAAATCTCAACAACAAAATATCTCCCATAATGACGAGATTAGCATTCATCGGAGTAATAAATCTCAATAATGAACTATCTCCCATAATGACGAGACTACCATTCACCGGAGTAAAAAATCTCAACGACAAACTATCTCCCATAATGACGAGACTACCATTCATCGAAGTAACAAATCATGAATCTTCTCTGGGAACTAACATACTTACTAGGAAATTACAGGTTACTCAAATAAAGAGACCTGCCTCTTGTTGTTATGAGAAGGAGTTGTAATAATGACTTCTTAGGACATGCCAATGTATTCTTGCTGAGGAGATAAAATCTTCACGTGCAAAATAAATGCAAATACTCAAACCAGGGCTCAAAGCTCGCAAAAATCTAAATAATAATATTTTCGGAGACAACAGATCCAAAACAGAAATAAACCAGAGTGAAACAGTTAACCAAGATAGCACCTGATGAGAAATAAACTCAAAAGGGAAAAACGGATCTAACAGACAATGAGGTGAATAGGAAGGCTGAAGAAAAATTCTTCCATGAGGGATAACTCAGTGGGGAAATTGAAAGGATATACACTTTCTGCTTAAGGTTGATAATTTATTAAAGACAGGGTAACATGACTCTATAAAATAGGGTAATATGCCAACAAAATATTAATGAATGCAAATGAGCAATGAATTTTAATTCAGCTATGCATGATTTATCTGTGAATGTATGAATGTTATCATGTATATGATAACAAAATAGACACAAAGCACTAGGAATAACAAGACAAGACTAGCTTTAGTAAAGTCAACACTCGGCTAAATCACATTTAGGATGAAAATTTATAAGAAATTAAGCATCAACTAAGGAAACAAATTCATATTCCACGACTTAACTTCATTGAGAAAAACACAACCCAAAAGTAATCAAATCAAAACAATAAAATTAGTGCAAATACAGGGATATATCATCCTCCTCTAGGCTTCACCGGGGAACATTACACAAACTTCAATGGGGAAAACAAATGTATAAACGTCTAGATTTCCACTAGAGATTACAATACTGACTTTATTAGGGTAGATGAAAACTGCATCATCGAGATATCAACTGGGGATCTCGTGCTAACTTCATTAAGGAGGGAAACATCCACATCATTGAGAAGATCATAAAATACATGCTTCAATGCCAAAAATGATGATTACACAATCCTCATTAAGGATAAATTATGAAACCACATGGGGATAACAACTTTCAGAGAGAAACATTATCTCAGATTTACTTGGGGATTCAAGAAGTAAAAAAACTACAAGAAATAAAAATTATGGGGATTTTAAATCAAACCCAACACTTGGTGGGAGAAAACCCAAAAAGTTAACAATTGTTTCAACACTTCTTAGAAAATATACTGCCTTTGTCTAGTTGCCTAGGAAATAAACAACAACAATAATGCCAACACTGCAAAAGGCGATGTTTTGCAAATGATTCTACCTCAGCACACAAAGGGAGAAAGAACTTCCGTTAAATGAGTGAAGACCTCACTGGGGAATCTGGGATAGAGGCCTTAGACCATGCAAACCCAAAATCAAAATAAACCAAGACTTGACTTGGGAAAATGGGATCACAAACCCAACACTGCATGATGCATCAACTGGTATCATCTCTAAGATCATATGCATACCAGCAAAAATAACTTCAGAGAACCTTTATGGGGAATACATACTTCAAAAATTTCAGAGTTCGTACATCCTTGGAATCATTATTTTTATTTTTCTTGAGTCACAAAATATAAAGAAAAAAGTAATTTGTAAATTCTTTTCAAAAAATAATTTTGTTATTTAATCTTTTTGTTTTAAAAATTACTATCAATAATAAATGGAGTCTTTGTAAGCAGAATAAAATAAGAATTGCAAAGAATTGGATAAAAGCTCAAATTTTATTAATAGAATGGTACTCTCGAATGGAGAGACTCCATAGATGATTACAAAGTTTGGAAATGGTAATATATTGGAAAAGATACAATAAAATACAATGACCATTATTCTCCCTAACAACTTTGAATTCTTGAGTAGCGACTTCTGTTGAAGTATGATGAGAGTCCAAGAAGATTGTTGCTTCAATGATCAAGTATTGTCTGATGCAGTTACTTGCCAAGAAATCCCTAACATTTGCCTAGGTTTCCCTTGCAGGTTTTCAACCTAGCGGGAAGAATTTATTCTGTTTATGTCTCTTAGTTTTGCCTAGACCACCCTTTCAGGTTTTCAGCCTACCAAGACTCTCTTTTTTGCCTAAGCCGCCATTTCGAGTTTTCAACTTAGCAAGCTATTTTTTTAATTTCTTTAGGCGAAGTATTTCTTAACTCAATCAGCATTCATAGGACGTGGGAAATCCTCGCCATCCATAATTTCAAGAATCAATGCACCTCCAGAGAAGGCTTTCTTGACAATATATGGGCCTTCAAAATTGGGAGTCTTCTTTCCCCTAGAATCAGCGTTAAAATACATGATCTTCCTGAGCAAGAGGTCGCCTTCTCTGAATTCCCGAGGCTTGACCTTCTTACCAAAAGCTCTCTTCATTCTCTTCTGATATAACTGGCCATGACACAAAGCTCTCATTCTCATTTCTTCAATCAAATTCAATTGGTCAAAACTGTTTTGGACCCATTAAGCCTCTGACAATTTGGTTTCCATTATCACGTGTAAAGAGGGAATCTCAACCTGGAAGGTGAGCACTGTAAGTTCAGATGCGCCTAAGAGGGGGGGTGAATTAGGTTCTTTAAAACTTTTTCTGAATTGTATGAATATTTTTGCACGAGTTTCTTTTCTTTCTTTTTCTGATAAGTGATGAAAGCAGTAAATGCAGAAAGTAAAGAACACAGAAATGTATCCTGGTTCCCCTCACAGTCCGAGAGTACTCCAGTCCCCTTTCAACATGAAAGAGATTTCCTTATAGTTGGTAATTTGTACAGAGACTATCTAACAAGCCAAGAACAATCCTCTTGGACCAAGAACAATCCTCTTGGATTTTCACTAAGACCACAAAGAGAACAATCCTCCCTAAGTGCCTTTCTTGTTTCCAACAATCCTAAAAATAAGTATACAATAGTTTGTTTGATTTGTATAAGAGTTTGAAAGATAAAAGAGCAATGTCAATCACTTGATTGATCTTTTCTATTCAATATGAAATTTAAGATGGAATACTCTTCTAAGTGCTCAAGAACAATTTTCAGTATGCATATGAAAATGATGAACAAAAATCTTGAGTATAAAGAGTATGATCAAAAGAATAGAAAGTAATAGTTGTTGTTTTGTTATTTGATGTTTTTAAAATTCTAAACAAAAAATAATTTATAGTGTAGTAATACCTCTTCAATGAAACATAGCAATGTTTAAACCATTTTTACTAAAAGAATGTATTTGAAAAGATACAAAGATTGCCATGAAAAGGTGTTACAAAAAGTTGCTGGAAAAATAAAAATTTTCAAAATTTAAGGCACAACAACCGGTTGCACTAAAGCAACAATCGATTGCAGCACAACAACATTTTAAAAATTTTGGAAAATATAACTATGACAACAGATTGTCATTGAGGAGCAATCAGTTGCTCATAAGTCAACGTTCAAAAAATTTGAAAACAGAACACATGACAATCGATTGCTGCTAGATGACAATCGATTGTTTTCAAACAGAAGCAAATGTTTTTTGGATGCAACCGATTGTCCTAGCATGACAATCGATTGCTTGTGTACAAAAATTGAAAAATCATTATTTTTAAAGATTTTAAGCAATTTAAAACATCCTTCTTCAATCATACATAGTATATACTCAAAATATTATTTTAATAAAGTAAATGCATGATTAAAAATAGTTTTGAGCACTAAGAGCATAAGATCAAAAATTTCATATACCTTAAGCCATAAGTCTTGAAATGTTGATCTTGATCAATGAATCTTTCTTGAGATAAATCTTCTATCTTGATCCATTCATTTTTGCATGCTAGCTCATCTTCATCAAAATATTTGGAAAGCTTGATTTCACAGTCTCCCCCTTTTTGATGATGACAACCATTGCTTGAAGTTTGGAGTGCATCTTGGTTTTCTATAATCAAGTTGTTTAAAACTCCCCCTAAGTCAAAGATTCCCCGTTGATCTATTGCATGAGAGTTTTGAAGATTGCTTGCTTGCTGCAATTTGGGTTAGAGAAACACAAAAGAAACTACAAAGTCTTCTCCCCCTTTGTCATTAGCAAAAAGGAATGGGAAAGAAGATCATAAAAAATTTTGCACATAGAAACAACATAGCATAAATAAAGTTTGCATACATAGATATAACAGAAATAAAGTGCACAAAACGAAAAGGGATCACAATACATGAAAAGAAATTTGGGTTAGAGAAACACAAAAGAAACTACAAAGTCTTCTCCCCCTTTGTCGTTAGCAAAAAGGAATGGGAAAGAAGATCATAAAAAATTTTGCACATAGAAACAAAATAGCATAAATAAAGTTTGCATACATAGATATAACAGAAATAAAGTGCACAAAATGAAAAGGGATCACAATACATGAAGTGTCTTAAACGAAACTAAAAAAACGACATAAAACATAAGAACATAAAGTACTAAGAAATATAGTAACTTAAAAACTAATCATCCATGCCTTCAACAAGGTCTTCATCATCTTGATCTTCACCATCATTTCCTTCATTGGTTTGAGGTTGAATGAAAGGGTAATGATAAGGTTGAGCTTCATAAGGAGGGAAATTGTTATGGGCATAGAGATGAGCAAATTGATTGTTCATGTTGTTGTTCATGTATCGAAGATAGTCAAAAACTTGATTGTAAGAGTTTTCCATTGGTTGTGGAGGTTGGTTTTGAAGTGGTTGTTCTTGTGGAGGTTGGTTTTGTGGAGGAGTATGAATGTATGTGATGGTTCTATTAATCGGATCATATTTGACGCCGGTTTTGGTATTACATACTTTCTTCAGAGTGATTTCATGTTTGGGGTTAGTCATAGGCACCATGTGTTCACCAGACAAGGGAACATTGAACTTCTCAAAAACAAGGGTAAGTCAGGAGCCATAGGGAAAAACAGAAGCATTTTCATTATGTAGTGCCATATGATGTAGAATCACATAAGACCAGTTGATTTGAATCCCATTCTTCATCGCATACAGAATTTTCATCTCACAATCATTGACATTGGAAATATTTGAGAACTTTGGCATAACTACATACGCCAAAAAGTAGTGGATCAAACGATCATCAATAGTGAGAATTCCTGCAGACCAAGAGTTCCTCTTCGGAGTTCCACCAATAAGCCTTTTCCTTTTCTGAATAAAATCACGCTCGGGAATTCTTGCAATTCCATAGTAGAAGTCTCTTTTGTTGTAGCCAGGCAGATTTGCATTTGAGAGAAGTTTAATGCAAGCACCATCATTTGGAATACCCAAAGCTTCACCAAAATTCTGCACTGTGAGTTCTATAGGAACCCCTTTGACATTTGAAATCATGCATCCTCTAGTAATGGTTAGATTGCTGTAGAAAATTCTAACAAAAATGGGGTAAATGGGTTCATTAACACCAATTAACTTGTATATCCCTTGAGATCTAAATAAAGCTGGAAAACTAAAGCATTCAGAATAGAAGTTGTCAAGATTACCGAACCTTGGTAGAAGAACCGTCATCTTCTGAAAGTGAGACACAAATCTTTCCCTTTGGCTTCTTGATGGAATTAGTTTTGAGATATCATCACCTTGAGATGAGGAAGAAGCTTTTCCCTTTCCTTTATTTGATGTTGACATGGTGAAGGATGAGAGAATTGGAAGGGGAAAGGGTATTTGGTGTTTGTAGGGTTTCTTGAAACAAAAGAGGATATACGAAGTGTAAGTTTTGGTTGGGCTTTTATAGATAGATATGCATTCAATGGATAGGTAAGGCATTCAATGGTTTAGACAAAACAATAAAGACTTGTAGCATAGAGATTCTTGAGTGTGTAAGTATCCAAAAAATTGTGCCATAGGAAAGGACTAAGCATTAAAAAGTTGTTGACCAAACACTTTAAAACATTCAAAAAGAGAATAAGAATCTTGTACAAAATAAATAATAGTAAT
Source organism: Vicia faba (assembly GCA_948472305.1). NCBI lineage: Eukaryota > Viridiplantae > Streptophyta > Magnoliopsida > Fabales > Fabaceae > Vicia > Vicia faba. The sequence continues at coordinate 360,966,492 of OX451737.1, forward strand.
AGCAATGGAAGAGAAAGAATAAAAGAGAGTGTAACTGAAAAAAATAAAAAAAATTCAAAATTTTGAACTGTGCAATCGATTGTCGTTTGATGACAACCGATTGCATCCTTTGAAAAATGCAAACAGGGGCGAAAATAATGAGAAAGCAACCGGTTGTCGTGGAGTGACAACCGATTATTGTGAAGACAGAATCTAAAAAATTTTAGATACAATCGATTGTCACTCTGACAACCGATTGTCATTAGTGAAAAAATGAAAAAAATACTTAATTTTTGGGGATTTCATGGTCATATATAAAAAATTTAGTAATAAAAACATGGATCATGATATATTACCATAAAGTTAAGATTAAGATCATAGGCATGTACCTTAATTAGATAATGTCATTTTCGTCCAAGATATCTAGCTCTCTTCGGATCTCGAAGAATGGTTCTCTTGACAACGGTTTAGTGAAAATATCTGCTAGTTGATTATGCGTATCCACGAAGGTGACTTCGACATCTCCTTGAAGTACATGATCACGAAGAAAGTGATGTCGAATGTCGATATGCTTTGCTCTAGAATGCATCACAGGATTCTTTGTAATATTGATTTCACTTGTGTTGTCACATCGGAGTGGAATGCATCCAAGGTCGAGTCCGTAGTCACGGAGTTGTTGCTTGAGCCATAGAATTTGCGCACAACAACTACCCGCTGCAATATATTCCGCCTCGGTTGTACTAAGAGCCACACAAGCTTGTTTCTTTCATGCCCAAGAGACTAATGCATTTCCCAAAATGTGACAAGTGCCACTTGTGCTTTTTCTATCTGTTTTACATCCTGCATAATCAGTGTCAGAATAACCAATTAAATTGCATATATTACCTTTTGGGTACCATAGGCCGACATTGGTTATTCCTTTGAGATATTTCATGATTCTTTTTACCTACATGAGGTGAGATTCCTTCGGGTTTGCTTGAAATTGTGCACACATACATACACTGAACATGATGTCAGGACGACTTGCCGTCAAGTATAATAGTGAGCCAATCATGCCTCGATATTTAGTAATATCAATGGAAATACCGGATTCATCTTGATCAACATAAGTACCGGAGCCCATTGGCGTGTGCATTGATTTGCAATTATCCATATCAAACTTTTTCAAAAGTTCCTTGCAATATTTTGATTGATTGATGAAGATACCATCTTTCAGTTGCTTAATTTGCAATCCAAGGAAATAGTTCATCTTGCCCATCATAGACATCTCAAATTCTCCTTGCATCATCAATGAGAATTCTTCACACAAATCTTGGTTAGTTGAACCAAATATAATATCATCGACATAGACTTGTACTAATAAAGTGTTACCTTTGATCTTCTTTATGAACAAGGTCTTGTCCACTTTACCTTTCTTGAAACCTTTTTCGCATAAGAATGTACTAAGTCTGTCATACCATGCTCTAGGTGCTTGTTTTAAGCCATAAAGAGCTTTTCTCAACTTAAAGACATGTGAAGGATTCTTGAAGTCTTCAAAGCCCGGTGGTTGTTTGACATAGACTTCTTCATTGATGTAGCCATTTAAGAATGCGCTTTTGACGTCCATTTGGTAAAGCTGAAAATTCAATGAACAAGCATAAGCAAGTAAAAAACGGATAGCTTCTAACCTTGCAACCGGAGCGAAAGTTTCTTCAAAGTCAATTCCTTCTTCTTGGTTGTACCCTTGGGCTACCAATCTTGCTTTGTTTCGAACAATTATACCGTTCTCATCAAGTTTGTTTTTGAACACCCATCTTGTACCTATGATGTGTTTGTCGCTTGGTCTAGGAACAAGTTCCCAAACTTGATTTCTCTCGAACTGATTAATTCTTCTTGCATAGCAATCATCCATTGGTCGTCTCCTAATGCGTCGTCGACTTTGGAAGGTTCGATTTGAGAAACGAACGCCATGTTCAAGCAAGCATCTTTGAGGTTCAATCTTATTGAAATGCCTTGACTGATGTCACCGATGATTTTATCAATAGGGTGATCTCTATGGGTTCTCCATTCCTTAGGTAGATCATTGACATTTGATTCTTCCGGAATTTGTTTTTCTTGTTGTTCCAATTGATTATCATTGTTGGTCTTGGAGCCATCTTCTTGAGGAATATCTAAAATCTCATCATCATTATTTAAAACAATAGTATCCTCCTCGGAGGGGTTAGATTCATCAAATGATACGTGCATAGATTCCTTAATAGTTAAAGTTCTTTTATTGTAAATACGATAAGCTTTACTAGATAAGGAGTATCCAAGAAAAATACCTTCATCTGAATTTTCATCAAAATTACCAAGGTTGTCTTTGTCGTTGTTAAGGACACAACATTTGCAGCCAAAGACATGAAAGAATGAAATATTTGGTTTCCTTCCTCGAAAGAGTTCATACGGAGTCTTCTTCAAGATAGGTCGAATATTAACTCTATTTCTTATAAAGCATGTCGTGCTTACAGCATCCGCCCAAAAGTATTTTGGAAGATTTGAATCACTAAGCATTGTCCTTGCAAGTTCAATAAGAGACCTATTCTTCCTTTCTACAACTCCATTATGTTGAGGAGTCCTTGGTGCTGAGAAATTATGTGATATTCCATGTTCTTCACAGAAATCTTCAAAGGAGGAATTATGGAATTCTCCACCATGGTCGCTTCTTATGGAGGCAATAGATAGTGACTTATCATTTTGAATTTGCTTTGCATATTTCTTGAACTCCTTGAATGCATCATTTTTCTGCACTAAAAAGAGTGTCCAAGTATATCTAGAAAAGTCATCAACAATAACTAGAGCGTATACATTACCTCTGAAGCTCCTCGTTCTAGAAGGGCCAAACAAGTCCATATGAAGCAATTATAGTGGCCTAGTAGTGGACACCACATTCTTGGATTTGAAAGTTGACTTTGTTTGCTTTCCCTTTTGACATGCATCACAAAGTCTATCTTTGATGAACTTTATCTTAGGCAGTCCAACAACAAGGTCATGCTTAATCAATTTTTTTAAATGCTCCATATGAATATGAGTGATTCTTTTGTTCCATAGCCATGAGTCATTGTTGTTTGCCATGAGACATTTAACCTTCAAAGACAAATCGTTAAGGGAAATAATAAAAATATTATTTACTCTTTTACCTTTAAGTTTAGCCTCATGTGTGACTTCATCTTCTATCAAACATTCATATTTAGTGAACTTGATCTTGAAGCCTTTGTCACATAGTTGGCTAATACTTAGAAGATTGTGCTTTAGTCCTTAGACATAAAGAACATCTTCAATTGATGTGAAAGGTGGACCACCAACTTTGCCTATTCCAAGAATCTTTCCTTTGTTGTTATCTCCATACGTCACATAACCCTTGGCCTTAAGCGTTAGATGTGAAAATTTGTCGATATCTCCCGTCATATGCTTGGAACAACCACTATCGAGATACCATAGATTTGAAGTGGTCGTCCATCTTACCTACAAAACAGGATTAGGTTTTGTTAGGTACCCAAGTTGCTTTGGGTCCTTCATAATTAGTTCCTTTCTTAACCCACACATAAAGCCCGTTTGCCATGTCAAAGTTTCTAACATAACAAGCATTTGGTGTGTGTCCTCGAATACCACAATAAAAACAAGTAGGTTCAAATTTACTTCTATATCTAGAAGGATAAGATTTCTTCTTAGAGGGTATTTTCTTTTTAGGATAGTGATGAACTATTTTGGGAGTGATTTCTTTCTCTTTGGTTGGTTTATCTCTAGCCTTGATAAAGATGGTTTTGTTGGTACTTGGTTTTGAAAATTTTGAGTATCCAAGACCACTTTTGTCATTTGAGTATCTTTGTTGACTAAGAACACCTTCCAATTCAATTTGTCCTTTTTCATACCTTTCAATAACCCTTTTCAATTGGGCAATTTGGAAAGAGATAGATTCACACTTTGTGCATACAAAATTCTGTTTTTCATCACTAACTTTTTGCTTTTCATCTTTGAGATCTTTTTCAATAGATCCACATTTTTCTTCCAACGATGAAATTTGTTTCTTTTGTGATGAGATAGTTTTGTACAAAATTTTGCATTCATTTAACAGTTCATTTATATCACCTTGTGCATCACTATCAAAAAGAGAGAATATGTTACTAACCTCATCATCTTCGCTTTCGGAGTGGTGTGATGCCATTAACGCAAGATTTGCACTTTCGTCGCTATCGGAGTCGGATGACGAACTTAGTTCAACATCTTCCCATGCAACATATGCTTTATTATCTTTTGATTCCTTCTTGCCTTTGTAGCCACTTTTCTTTGAAAGTTTTGGACAGTCCGGTTTGATGTGACCTTGTTTACCACATTCATAACAAGTAACTTCTTGTGTTGATGAGGATCCTTCCTTCTTCTTGAAGTGTTTCTTCTTCTTTGAGTGCGAGAAGGCTTTTTCATTTTTACCAAAGAATTTTCCAAGTCTTCTAACGAGAAGCATGAAGTTTCCATCTTCATCAGGATTATCTTTCTTTTCGTCTTCCTTGGAGTCAATCTTCAAGGCAATGTTCTTAGACTTCTTTTCTCGATTTTCACGCTTTTCCAATTTACCAAGTTCTGTATCGTATTCTTGAAGTTTTCCGAACAAGCTTGCGGATGTCATAGTAGCGAGACTCTTCTTTTCTGAGATTGCCGTTACCTTTGGTTGCCATTCTCTAGTCAAGGATCTGAGCACTTTTAGGTTCAATTCATCACTAGTCAATGTTTTGCCAAGTGCCCTTAGATGATTTGTTAGATGCACAAATCTCTTTTGTAAATCAAGAATGGATTCTCCGGGTTGCATGTGGAACAATTCATATTCTTGACTTAACGTATTAAGTCTCGATCTCTTTACTTCAGTTGTTCCTTCATGTGTTTAAACCAGTGTATCCCAAATTTCTTTTGCTGTTGTGCATGCTGAGACACGGAAGAATTCATCCATACTAAGTGCGCTTTGAAGAGGTTTATTGCCTTTTTGTCATACAGGACCTTTTTCTTATCATCATCATCATCCCATGCAGTTTTAGGCTTTGATGAACCAACACCGTTTACTACAGTTACCGGAACAAAAGGACCATTTTGGACAGCATCCCATATTTCTTCTCCTTGTGCTTCTAGATGAGCCTTCATACGGATCTTCCAGAAATCAAAATATTCACCACATAATAGAGGAGGCTTGTTGCTACTGCCACCGTCTCTGAATACAGGATTGTTGTTTGCGGAAGCCATTCTGGATCTAGTAGGAACAGGTTACCTATAACGCTATGATGCCAATTGTAAGTTCAGATGCTCCTAAGAGGGGGGTGAATTAGGTTCTTTAAAACTTTTTCTGAATTGTATGAATATTTTTGCACGAGTTTCTTTTCTTTCTTTTTCTGATAAGTGATAAAAGCAGTAAATGCGGAAAGTAAAGAACACAGAGATGTATCCTGGTTCCCCTCACAGTCCGAGAGTACTCCAGTCCCCTTTCAACATGAAAGAGATTTCCTTATAGTTGGTAATTTGTACAGAGACTACCTAACAAGCCAAGAACAATCCTCTTGGACCAAGAACAATCCTCTTGGATTTTCACTAAGACCACAAAGAGAATAATCCTCCCTAAGTGTCTTTCTTGTTTCCAACAATCTTGAAAACAAGTATACAATAGTTTGTTTGATTTGTATAAGAGTTTGAAAGATGAAAGAGCAATGTCAATCACTTGATTGATCTTTTCTATTCAATATGAAATTTAAGATGGAATACTCTTATAAGTGCTCAAGAAATTTTTTTAGTATGCATATGAAAATGATGAACAAAATCTTGAGTATAAAGAGTATGATCAAAAGAATAGAAAGTAATAGTTGTTAGTGATTGTTGTTGTTTTGTTATTTGATGTTTTTAAAATTCTAAACAAAAAATAATTTATAGTGTAGTAATACCTCTTCAATGAAACATAGCAATATTTAAACCATTTTTACTAAAAGAATGTATATGAAAAGATACAAAGATTGCCATGAAAAGGTGTTACAAAAAATTGCTGGAAAAATAAAAATTTTCAAAATTTAAGGCACAACAACCGGTTGCACTAAAGCAACAATCGATTGCAGCACAACAACGTTTTAAAATTTTTGGAAAATATAACTATGACAACCGATTATCATTAAGGAGCAATCGGTTGCTCATAAGCCAACGTTTAAAAAATTTGAAAACAGAACACATGACAATCGATTGCTGCTAGATGACAATCAATTGTTTTCAAACAGAAGCAAATGTTTTTTGGATGCAACCGATTGTTCTAGCATGACAATCGATTGCTTGTGTACAAAAATTGAAAAATCATTATTTTCAAAGATTTTAAGCAATTTAAAACATCCTTCTTCAATCATACATAGTATATACTCAAAATATTATTTTAATAAAGTAAATGCATGATTAAAAATAGTTTTGAGCACTAAGAGCATAAGATCAAAATTTTCATATACCTTAAGCCATAAGTCTTGAAATGTTGATCTTGATCAATGAATCTTTCTTGAGATAAATCTTCTATCTTGATCCATTCATTTTTGCATGCTAGCTTGTCTTCATCAAAACATTTGGAAAGCTTGATTTCACAAGCACTTCTTCCATACCAGACACAAGAGAGAATGGGGTTTCCCCTTTTAAAGTGTGGAAAAATGTATGGTACCCATGCAAAGCAAAAGGGAGCATCTCGTTCCAGTCTTTTTAGGTAACAACCATCTTCTGGATGATCTTCTTGATGTTTTTATTAGAAGCTTCAACGGCCCAATTCATCTTTAGCCTGTAAGGATAAGAATTGTGATGGACAATCTTGAATTCTTCACAAAGTTCTATCATCATCTTGTTATTCAGATTTGAGTCGTTGTCAGTGATAATCCTGCTTAGCACACCATATCATCCTATAATATCGTTCTTGATAAAGCGCACTACCATCTGCTTAGTAACATTAGCATATGAAGCTTCTTCTACCCATTTGGTGAAGTAGTCAATTGCCACAAAGATGACACAATGTCCATTTGATGCTTTAGGTTCAATCATTCCAATCATGTCAATACCTCACATAGAGAAAGGCCATGGGGAAGAAATAAAATTGAGAAGCATCGGAGACACATGAATTTTGTCGGCATAAATCTGACATTTATGGCACTTCTTTGCAAATTTGCAATAGTCAGATTCCATTGTCAGCCAATAGTAATCTGCCCTAAGCATCTTCTTTGCCATCAAATGTCCATTGGCATGAGTGTCAAAGGAGCCTTCATGGGTTTCATGCATTAAGATATATGCTTCGTGTCTATCCATGCATTTGAGCAAGCCCATGTCATAATTTCTTTTGTATATCACATCTTCATTGAGAAAGAAGCTGCCTGCCAACCTTCTCAATGCCTTTCTATCTTTGTTTGACGCACCAAATGGGTATTCCCGAGTCTGTAGAAAATGCTTGATATCATAATACCAAGTTTTTTCAACTGATATCTCTTCTGTTGCAATAACATGAGCTGGTCTATCCAAACATAGCACTATGATACGAGGCACATCGTTCCAGGTATTCACTTGATACATAAAATCAAAAGTGGCTAAAGCATCTGCCATTTTATTTTCATCTTCGGGAATATGGTGGAATTCAACTTTATTAAATAAAGGTAATAATCTTCTAGCATAATCTTTATAAGGATCCAAGCCAGAGTGAAGAGTATCCCATTCTCCTTTAATCTGATTTATTACCAAAGCTGAATAACCATACACATATAGAATGTTGATTATGAGATCAATAGCCTCTTCGAGTCCCATGTTACAAGCTTCATACTCTGCCATGTTATTGGTGCAATCAAATTCCAATCTTGTAGTAAAAGGGATATGCGATCCATGAGGAGTGATAATTGCGGCACCAATTCCTTTCCCATAAGAATTCGTAGCTCTGTCAAACACCATGCCCTAACGGGATTCGGGGTTAGGACCTTCCCGAGGAAAAGGTTCATTACAATCTTTTACCCTCAGAAACATACATCGTCATCAGAGAAATCATATTTAACAGACTGGTAATCATCAACCGGTTGGTGAGCAAGATAATCCGCCAGCACACTGCTTTTTATAGCCTTCTGAGTACGGTATTCAATATCATATTCAGGCAACAACATCTGCCAACGGGAAATTCTTCCGGTAAGAGCAGGCTTTTCAAAAATATACTTAATTGGATCCATTTTGGAAATCAACCAAGTAGTATGATTCAACATATGTTGCCACAACCGTTTTGTCGCCCAGGCCAAAGCACGACAGGTTTTTTCCAGCATAGAATATCGCGACTCATAATCAGTGAACTTCCTGCTGAGATGATAAATGGCATATTCTTTCTTCCCTATTTCATCTTGTTGTCCCAGAATACAGCCCATAGAATTATCTAACACAATCAGATACATAATAAATGGTCTTCCTTCAATGGGAAAAGCAAGATAGGAGGTTCAAGCAGATACTCTTTAATACTTTCAAATTCCCTTTGGAAATCATCTGTCCACACACAACCTTGATCTTTCTTTAACAACTTAAAGATCGGTTCATACGTAGCAGTCATATGGGAGATACATCTTGAAATGTAATTCAAACGTCCAAGGAAGCCTCTAACTTGGTTTTCAGTTCTTGGTGCATGCATTTCTTGAATTTCCTTAAATTTACCAGGATCAACTTCAATTCCTTTTCGGCTGACGAGGAAACCTAACAATTTTCCTGATCGGACACCAAAGGTGTATTTATTTGGGTTCAATCAAAGACGATACTTCCTCAAACGCTAAAAAAATTTCAACAAATCTTCTATATGCCCTTCTTCAGTTTGGGATTTGGCAATCATATCATTAACATATACCTCAATTTCCTTATGCATCAGATCACGGAATAGGGTTGTCATATCCCTCAGGTGCGTTGCACCAGCGTTCTTCAACCCGAAGGGTATCACTCTGTAACAGAATGTTCCCCAGGGTGTGATAAACGTTGTTTTTTCCATATCCTCAGGAGCTATTCTGATTTGATTATGTCCGGGAAATCCATCCATGAACGAGAATACTTTGAATTTTATTGTACTGTCCACCAACATATCAATATGTGGCAATGGGAAGTCATCTTTTGGACTAGCCTTGTTTAAATCCCTATAATCAATGCACATGCGAACTTTTCTGTTTTTCTTTGGTACTGGGACAATATTGGAAATTCACTGAGGGTACACTGATGTCACAAGTAAACCGGTATTAATCTGCTTTAAAACTTTTTATTTAATTTTCACTGCCATTTCAGGGTGAGTCCTTCGCAATTTCTGCTTGATTGGTGGGCATTCTGGCTTTAGTGGCAAATGATGTTCCACAATATCAGTATCCAAACCAGGCATGTCTTGGTATGAACAAGAAAAGATGTGCACATATTATTTCAACAATCCAATCAACCTGCTTTTCACGTCGGGATGAAGTATTGCTCCAATCTTGACTTCTTTTGGATCTTCCTCTGTACCCTAATTGATTGTTTCTAACGAATCTTTATACGGCTGAATGGCACTTTCCTCACGTTCGAGCAACCATGAAACCTCCTCTGGGATTTCATCATATTCTTCTTCTTCATCCACATATGCAGGATATTCAAAGTTGGGAGAGGTTGTAGAGTTATTGTACTCAATGGGTTTTTTAATTAATCTGCACATATGATTTATGGTTGCTTTTAGAAACTGACACATATAGCAAGTGATTATGCAAATTTATCTACAGTTATTATTTATTTTGAAAGGATTTTTCTGATTACCATTTTCCAGGAAAAAGCAAAGAAAAAGACACAATTTGGGAATCAAAGACAACTTTTATTATTGATTTTAAAGATCAAAACAAATAGATATTCTCATACAATATCAATACCTTCACCTTGGGCAGAGTGAAAGATATTTTGAAAATATTAACAAAAAACAAATTAATTTGAAATATGAATACAAGAGGGAACATTAATAATGATCCAATTTTAGACTCTAACTCCATGCATCACGTAGTTAGACATCTCCTGCTCTGCTTCACCTTCCACAATTTCATTGATCCTAGGCACAGTTGGATGAAGATAACCTCCATTGTGAAAGATATCCTGATATTTTCCTAAAGCAGACTTCGACTTCATGTTCTCACCTTTATCATTCTTCACAGAGAAGCTCAAACCAGCTCTATTCTTATTCATAGGTGGATCCACAATCTTCCCCCATACTTTACTAGGGCCATTACGCACTACCTGCTGAGCATCTTTAAACGAAGCTATAAAATTCTCATCTTCCCTCTCATTAGCAATGGATAAAGCTTGGAACTGAGTTCCAACAACAGCTTCATCCGCTTCCACAAAACTGAAAGAGGATAAATAAGATATTAGCAAGCTTGTTCTCCATTTATGATGACCATATTTCTTTCACACACAAACTTCAGCTTCCGGTGCAAAGTTAAACTAACGGCCCCTGCCTCGTGTATCCACGGTCGTCCCAGTAAACAAATGTAAGTGGACACGATATCCATAACCTGGAAAGTAATATGAAATAAGTTCGTGCCTATATGAATAGGAAAATCTACTTCCCCGATGACAGACTCCCTTGATCTATCAAAAGCTTTCACAATTATGCCACTCGGGAGCATGGGAGTTCCTTGGTACTTTAACTTCATGAGTGTGCTCCTCGGTATGACATTTAAAGCGGACCCATTATCAATCATCACATTGGATAATGAATCGCTCTTGCAGTTCATGGAGACATGGAGAGCCAGATTATGAGTCCTTCCTTCATCAGGCAATTCGTCATCATAGAAACTCAGGTTATTACAGGATGTAATATTCCCAAAAACACTACTAAATTGGTCTAAAGGAATATCACTTTCCAAGAATGCTTGATCCAATACTCTCATCAAAGATTCCCTATGGGCAGAAAAGTTCATTAGCAAAGCTAGAATAGATATCTTTGATGGAGTCTGCAAAAATTGATCTATGATACTGTAGTCGCTCATCTTGATAATATTCAATATATCATCCACATCTTTTTCCAGAGTAGTACCACTAGATTCCCCCTACTTCCTTCTTTGGTTCAGTACTTTTAACAACCTTTTCATCAGCATTAACATTCCCTCGAATGACAGGTGCGAAAACACGGGCATTGCGGGTCATTCGGTTGGCTTCAGCAATATTCTTGACATCAGACAAATGTTGGATGGGAACTTACACACCATCCTCCAAGATTGTAGCATTTTATTTGTATGGCACAGTTTTGTCTGATTCGTAAGGAATAAGACCCGGTAAGCAAATCAAAACTAGAGCAACAACTAGTTTGTTATGGTACTCAATCTCTATAGGGGGAGGGAACACCAAATTAAGGCACAATAACATTCACCCCCTCTTCAGAATACTTAGACAATACATAATCATTGTTGGAAAACAAATCTTTATCTGAAGAAAAGAATTCTTCTGCAGAAGCATACTCATCATCTGATACAGTCTCAGCCAAGAAATCTCCAATCACATTAATCCCATCGTAATCATATCTATTGACTGAAACTTTGATAGTACCGTTATCCAATAACAATTGAATACACCTTCTCACAATGGAACAACCACAAGAATCTCTATAGCAGATCCGTAAAGACCCATAATGGTGTTCTTCTTGACCATCCATGTGACAGAAGGTAGCGTGCAACTGCACCAAATCATCATTCATATGATTCACGTCAAAAATCTAGAATTCATCGGGACATTCGTAGACCATATTTAGATCTTCCTCGTACTCTTCCCTAGTCCTAATTATATGAATGAGGCCTTCCTCCATCATTTCCTGAAGATCAACTTTTATCTTATCACACCGATGTATATTTGTACTGAAAATACCACAACCATCATGGTCATGTGCGTACTAACTAAACTCGCAGAGGTCAGCATGCATCTTTACCAGATCCCCTCTAACCAGGTTGATATAAAAAATATGGAAGTCCCCTGGACAACCAGCAACCATATTTACAGCATTAGCTCCTCCATGCTTTGGAAAAGGATTATTTTTCACTTTAAGGTCAACATCTTTAAAGGATAAAATTCTAGATCTCACCATCTTTTATACTTTAGATTTAAAAGGATAACAGTTCTCAATATTGTGCCCTGGTTCTCCTTGATGGAAAGCACACGTCATGTCTGCCTTATAATGCCAAGGTAAATGTGATGGTATAGCAGGGTGCGGCCTGGTTTGAACCAACTTCTTCTGAATCAAAGCCAGAAGTAGCTCTGCATAACTCATCGGAATTGATTCAAAAGCTTCTCTCTTCTGACTTTGCCCTTGATTCCCCTGAGTAGATGGTCTTTGATAGGAAACAGTGGTTGGAGCTACATAGACAACTGGAGTCACAGAAGTAACCTGTTGTTGGTACCGTTGATGTCTTCTAGGTGGCCTAATCTTTCTTTCCCCAATAACAACATTTATTTCACTTTATTTATTTCGAGAGAACCCGTATGAAGACTTCTTTGTCCCCTCATCTCTTTCCAAACTCCCCTCTCTAACAACCGCTTCCAAACGAACACCCATGCTTACCATTTCGGTAAAATCACTCAGCGCACTGGCGACCATCCTTTCATAATAAAATGGTTCAAGGGTTTTTAGGAAGACCTTGGTCATTTCTTGTTCTCCTATAGGTGGCACCACCTGGGAAGCTATCTTCCGCTATCTCTGTGCATATTCTTTGAACGACTCCTTTTCTCTCTGAGTCGTTGCTCTTAACTAGTCACAGTCAGGTGCTATGAACATATTGTACTTGTACTGTTTAATGAAGGCTTCTCCCAGATCATTGAAGGTACATATACTACTACTGTCCAGACTCATATACCACTTCAAGGCAGCACCAGTCAAACTATCTTAGAAGAAATGAATAAGAAAACGCTGATCATCGGTATGGGAGACATTTTCCTGATATACATCACGAGGTGGTCACGAGGACAAGAGTTTCCTTTGAACCTTTCAAATTATGGCACTTTAAACTTCGCTGGCACCTTCACATTAGGAACCAGGCAGAGCTCACTGACATTTTGTCCAAAAATTATTTTCCTTGAAGGGCCTTCATTTCCTTCTGCATCTCATTGAACTGGTCTTAAAAGTCATCCAACTGGTCATAGAAACCCACATTTTCACTTGGTGGAGGAACAGGACAATAAACTTTATCATTAACAAATGTCATAACATTCACCGAAGGAGGTGCAGTATAGTGGATCTCATTTCTAGCAGTAGGAGTAATATGCACCACAGGAAGTGCAAGAGTAGCAGCAGCTTGCATAAATGGAGCAACTAGAGTGTCAAGATTTAAACCTTATGGCATGAAGTTTTCAGGCATTCCTCACAGGTAACCCTGAGGCATACGGTTCTGAGAAACAGTAACTGGGGTAACAAAAACAGGAACTGATGGACCTTCAGAAGCAATTGTTGTTTGTTGAGCCTGAGCAAGTGGTGGCTGATTCTAAGAAGCCACCAATGATTCCATCAAAGCAGTCAAATTAGCCATACCAACCTTTAAAGAAGTAACTTCTTCATGCAGCTCGCGGTTCTCTTGTTCAAGGTTCCCCATCTTCTTCCTGGAATTAGCCCGAGTATTATGTTGGTGAGACAGTTTGCTTTTGAACGAAGTAGAAAAACACAGTAAGACACCTGAGGATGAATAGAAATTCAAGAAATATGTACAAGATGATGCATGATATGAAATGCATATGATTTATTTGATTATTATTATTAATATTTCAAGGAACTCAAATATTTATAGACAATTTACAAATATTAAGGTACTGACACATTTTGAAATACTGAAAATCTCATTATAATAACTTCGAAATAGATTACAACTTTTAGTACAAGTTTAAAAAATCCCTATTACAAGAAGAGATAGAATCTAAAATCCTAAGAAAGCAAAGCTGATGAAGATCACTCCACACTCTGATGCTTTCATGTGAATCTTGCAATCTGAGCCTTCAACCGCTTATTCTCTTTTGCATACTTGTCGGCAACCACTTTCCAATCACCAGAGTCAGGAAGTGAATGACTAAGTCCTGACTGAGCTCTAGAGGAAAATAAATCCTCTTGCCTCTCCATCATCTCTATAGCATGACTCTCAAGAATCTCGATTAAGTTATCCTTCTCTTTCAAGTCTACTAGGTAGGATATCTCTAAAGTCTAACATTTGTTCTTCCAAGTCTCCTTCTCCTGATGCATCCTGACTAGGGAAAGCTGAAGCTCTTCCACGTCATCTAAAAAGGGAGGAGTGGTCTTCACAAACATATCAGGCATAGGTGCTTCATGGGAATACGGCATCTTCAACTGAATTATCCTTGCATGTACCCACCAGAGATACGATTCCAAAGAAACAACTTCTTTAGGTCCCAAGTCCTTTCTACTCTTCTTGTGAATATGGAGCCAAGCCTTTGCAATATTCTCCCTAGATTTCTTATGATCCTCTCCCTCTTTGATAAATAAACCACTCAGATGAATACTATTTGGCTTATCTCTCATCGGATATCCAAGCTGTTGTCGTGCGAGAATGGGATTGTAGTTAATTCCTCCCTTTGTACCAAGAAGAGGTACATTAGGGAAACTACCATAATTATCGAAAATCTCTACATCATGGTAAGATTGAGAATACCAAACAATATCTGAATGAGTAAGGGTCATAATCTTCGGAGCCCAACGAGGTTCCTTCTTGATATCCCAGAAAGCATCGGCCCGAGGTAAGTGAGAAATAAACCACTGATATAGAAAAGGCGTGCAATAGATAATCATCCCTCCATGATAAGAATCCCAAAGATGAATGGAGTAATAATCATCTCCTAATAATGTAGGGACTGGACTCCCTATCAAAAATATCTTGATGGAATTGATATCCACAAAGTTGTCGATGTTCGGAAATAAGAACAACCCATATGCAAGTAAAGCAAATATAGCCTCAAAAGCCATTGTACTCTTCATCATAGAAAAGTAGCAAGATTTCTCTAATAAAAATTGAGCGGGTAATCCTCTTATTCCTCCTTTGGTAGTCATGTGGGCCTCAATCTCGGACTTCCCCAAATGAACCATAGCAGCAATCTCTTGAGACTTTGGATCCTCCTCCAAACCGGTGAAAGGAACACGATCGATAATAGGTAAACCCAGTAGATAAGAATACTCATCCAATGTAGGAATCAACTGATAATCAGGGAAAGTGAAACAACGATACATCGGATCATAAAATTGGACCAAAGTCGAGAGAATACCCTCCTTCATTCTGAGCTTCATGAGAGACACAATGAATCCATACTTCTCCCGAAAATCTGTAGAACTCTCAATCTCGGGAATCAAGCTCATCAAATCATCTATCTTAGAATTCTTGAAACTGTACTTCCGAGTCTTTATTTTTCCAGAATCCATGGTCAAAAGTACCTGAGATATTCTCAAAAAGTCAACTTTAATCCCCTTGAAATACATGTTTTAAAGTATGCTCATTGGTGCATGAATGCATGATGCAACAATCACACACAAGATCACAAACATGAGGGGTTCATAGAATTTACGTCATGAGCATGAAGTCAAAGGTACTACCCTCAAGGTATGGTCTAATAGTTTATCACCTGCCGAATAAGGTTCTAAGAGGTTCCTAGAGTCTACATCCTTCCTTCGGATATTACCAACGTCCCGATTGACTCGGTAATTAGTAATATTCTCAAGAAAAACTCGTAAGAGTGTACTATCACGTGACAACCATTTCTGGATTACTCTGTCATAGTTTTCGCACTACACCTAAAAGGCCAAGATGGGTTAAAGGTCCTACAGTCCTTAGTTTCAACAGGCTCCCAGGTCAAAATCAGCACGTTTTCCCAATTACTCGGTAAACAATACTACAGTCAAAGGGGCCCCCATTGAGTGGGGGATCTCATGCCTCCTTTTTTGGGATTACTCCCTCAAAGTTAACATGACTATATCGCCCGTCCTATCTTAAGTTTGCCCAAGTCCAAGTAGAGGACTTAGGAGAAATCACCAAGCATCCTGAAAACCAGGAAAATTCAGACAAACATATGTACAACACATAATATACAACAAATAATAGCACATACACATATAATCAAAGATAGGCTCAACCCACTTAGGGATGGATCAGCATTTGGTCAATCCTTCCCCAGTGAAGTCGCCATTTTTTCTGTAGTGGTAGAAATGTTGAGACTAAGCCATTAGATTGACTTATCTCGCACATATCAAATAAAAATCGCCATCGCGCTTTATTATTTCCAAAGGAATGGGAAAAGAGTGAATAACCCAAAAAAGGGGGAGAGGATCTATGTTTGGGGGTTGGTTATGCAAAGGGAAGGTATTAGCACCCTAAACATCTATGATACTCTGCAGGAACCTCTTTGAAAATTTGTGTATTTTGGCTATAACTGTTGTATAAAAATAGATTATGGGGATGAGAAAAGAAATATATTTTTTACAATTTTTTCACCCGTTGTGGTTGCGAACCTTTAGTACCTACATACCACCTTCCGTGCAATAGGGGATCAGGGTACTCGTAGCTCACCTTTAAAAAATTTAAAACACAAGTGTGTTGGTTAATTTTAAGAGACGAGACATCATCGTCTTATCCGAGTGGAAGAACATACTTACTACTCACAATTATAAGAAAGGAGAATGTGCATCATCTCAAAGTGGAGGATAAAGCTTGGATTTTAAAATCAACAAAGCCCCACTCAACACCCAAGTGGAAAATATCTCACTTTACTACATATCATAGAAGTATAATAGTTTGCATCACTACAAAGATTGGCAAGAGTCTAATCTTTTGAGAAAAGAATTTTTAAAGTAAGAAGTCAAAGTGGAAAAATGGTTTGAATGAGATTGATTGACTTTTAGTCTTCTCATAAAAATGTCAAATTGTTATTAAGTTGTTTAAGGTTTAATTAAGAAAATACTTTTGAAAATGCATGGACATAAGTCCAAGTTTATTATGAAAGCGGTTCAAGTTTAGAAAACAATAATAGTTTTGAAAAATGAGGGACAAGATTTTTCAAATGAAAGAAGATGGGAGAAGATGAAGGGACTATCCCTAAGCATAAAGTAAAAGCTAGGGAAAAGAACTATCTAACCAACAAGAAGCCAACATTTTACATAATGAGTCAATGTAGAATTCCCATCCTTTGGATTGAAACCAAGAAAGAAAGGATGTTAAACCTCTTAAGAATACCAAACTTCAAATGCATTAAGTCTTCACAAAAATTGGGCAGAGTAACGACTGTATACAAATAAATTCCCAATCACAAACAAAGCATATAATCAGAATAACCTGCACACAAAGAAAACAAACAACCCAATGTCTTGGAGTAAACCCCAAGAACTCCAGACAAAATAGCAATAGAAGTCACTAGGTCCCAAGAAAGGTCAAGGTCTCTACTCCTAAGTCCAAGATATCCATAACTCCATCATGCCAAGGATAGTAACCAAATATTCCAAGTAACCTTAAATTTTTTTATTGTTCAAGTTGGTTATTAGGTATCTTCAAAAAGAAAATGAAAAGCTCAAGTGAGAAAAATAAAAATACATAAAGATAAATGCTCAAGTGAGCAAAGAAGAAAATAGCATGAGATGTAAATGCTAAAATAAATGGTAAATAAAAGTAAAGGCATAAAGTAAAAGCATAAAAACAAAAGTCGATTGTTAATGGGTTAGAAATTAGAGGTTATTTGAATGACCATCTTGAATCTTGCATTTGAAAACTCATTAGAAGATTGATAAAATCAAAGCCTCTCAACAACAAGTTTCATTTGCTTTTTGTCAAGTATATCATTCATTTCAAAATCTCAAGGCAACAATAAATTATCAATGATGTTTAAATGATTCACTTAGTCCAAAATTTATGATAATTCATTAGAGGATTAATAAGACCAAATCCTCCTAACAATGAACCTCAAGGTTATTAGATCAAATGTTTCAAATTAGACATACTTGGGCTTGCAAACATAGGTTTGGGCCATAAATGATCATTTCTCGAATCGGGACAAAATTTAGCGCTATGTTAACCAATCAAACCGGGACAAAATCGCACCTATTTTGAGGCCGGTCAATAGCAATCTATGTGCCATATGTTTGGAGTGATGATATGTAAATTATCCTCTAACAACATGTAGCACAAAAGAGAAGAGGATGAGATCAAGAGAGAAGCGATATATTCGAATCAAAAATTTAATCAAACTATCATTAAAATCATCCATCCATTTTAGTGGAATTAAACTCAACACTCAAGATCCAATTATATTAATGAAGTTCATGATCAACAAACACATAGCCAGAATATGTTAAAAAAATAAATTGCATTTAATGAATAAAATAAAATAAAGTAAACTTTTAAAATGTTTTTAAAATCAAAATAAAAGGTAAAATAGAAAACTATATTAAAAGTATCAAAGTAAAATCAAAAGAGACCATAGAAAAATCAGAAATAACCTCAAATATTTTTATAAATTTTTTGGTAATTTTTTAAAATAGAAAAGTATTTTAAAACTAATTAAAATCACTCAAATAAGTGAAGAAAAAGATCAAAAATGATAGAAATCAAGATAAAATTCTAGAAAAATTTACAAAAGTCAAAAATAAGTAAAGTGATTTTTATAAAAAATTTTAGAATTTAAAAACATTAAAAAGTATTTTTAAATAATTAAAAACAAGTTGAAATAAGGAGAAATTATAAAAAAATATCAAATCTGAAAATAAAAGTATGAAAAAATAAAAATCAGGAAGAGGATATTTGAAAATATTTTTGTGAATTTTTTCATAAGTTTTTAGTCAAAAATGAATTTTCTCTGATTATTTGAAGTTTAAAACAAATAAATATAAAAAAAATCAGAAATTAAAAAAAAGCCAAACAAATGTGGATCACTGGATCATTGTCAAAATGTGTTAGCTAGCAGATCCAAGAGATCTGACACGTTGTGCATGATATGGTCACTATTGGAAATCACACCAAATCAATTATTAAGTCAGGTTTTAATAAAATAAAAGGAAAAAAATATGGACCATTGGATGAAAAGTCAAAGCGCGTTAGTAAACAGATCCAAAGGATCGGGCGCACTGTGCATATCATGTACCCTCAGCCAAAACACGCTGAATCAAAACACAAGTAACCAATGAAAATATAACAAATGTCCAACATTCATTGGTTGAAGAACAACACGTAGGTCGTCTTCAACCTCCGCACAGAAGAATGGAAAAACACAAAGAAGGGGGGGTTTGAATTGGGGATTTTAAAACTTAAAGTAAAAAACCCGTTGGTTATCCTGGTTCGTTTGAACTCAAATTACTCTAGTCCACCCGCCAAGGTGATTTCGCCTCTCTTAACGAGGTCTTAATCCACTAATTAAACTTGATTACACAGTTACTATGACAACCGTCAAAGTCTTCTTGAGTTTAAACCACAACCTGGTTTTCTCAAGAAATTACATGATACAATATTTGAAAGAGTGTACAAGATGCGTTTGCTAACAAAACAGTATCACACAAGTGATGTTTTACACAAATGAAATTCAGTTCTTTAAAGGTGATGAAAATATCTCGTTCGTTGTGCACACAAAATTGTAAATGATTTCTCCTTCAAGCTTTGTTTATATAGACAACGCATGTGGGAGCTTTTGGAATGTTGATAAATAGAATTAAAAAGATTTCCAAATATAGAGAATCTTGTCCCCTTTCAGCCGTTACTTTTGAATAGCCATACGTGAATTGTAACGCTTCAAAACATGCTTGCTTCAGAAGATGAAAGTTACCGTTACTTCTTTCCAGAACTGTATGAGTCAGAATAACGGAGTCCTTGTTCGCAGTGTTTAGGCACTCAAAAGTTACAACTTTAGAACTTCTTTATAAAAGATGTATTAAATCAGAGATTGAACAACGATCTAACTCATTTTTTATGCTTCTTCCATCAGAACTTCTCTGCAAAACAAAATACTTATTTATGGAGCATATTCTTTGATTGTTTGTTATCATCAAAACTCTTACAAGGGTTGTAGAATCAAACTATATTCTAACAATCTCCCCCTTTTTGATGATGACAAAAACTTGGATATTTCGATATAAACTTATAGATCATAAAGCATTTAAAGTCTCCCCCTGAGTTGAATACTCAGATAGAGAAAAAATACTTCCCTGAAGATTATTCTTATCAGAGTTTTTGAGAAAAGGATTTTTTTATGCGTCCACTCCATTCCTCAATAGAGTTTGTTCCTATTTTGCTTTCAGGAAAAAAATAGTAAAAGTTATGATATTCAAAAATTTTGAGACTGAGTCTCGATACTGTTATATTAGAAATATCTTACGTTCTCCCCCTTTTTTTCAAGAATCAAAAAGCAATAAAAACACTTTAAGCAATAAAAGACGGTTTGTATTCAAAAGGATTTCAATAAAAACACATTCGGAAGAAAACAAATAACAAGAACACAATGAAGAAAACAAGTTTTAGAACTAAGTTTGAGGTGGTGGAAGTCGTGTGAACAGGGCTTCCAACAAACTCTTAATCTAATTGTTTGACTATTCTTGTTTACCAAGCATCCCCTTGATTTCCTTGCACGTATCATCCTACTTGTCTAGTCTTTCCTTAAACACAACATTCTTTTTCTTCACTTCTCCAGAGTTTGCTTCTTTTGCCTGCAAAACTTTCGGTTCATATTTTTTGTTAGATTTAAGAGCTAAAGACTTACCTTCTTCTGGGGATCATCTTCTTCTAACTCTATCTCATGACTTCTCACGGAGATGACAAGTTCTTCGAGAGAGATTTTGTTTAGAACTTTGGCCAGTTTAAGAGTTGTGACCATGGGTCTCCATTTCTTGGGTAAACTTTTGATGATCTTCTTTACATTATCAGCAGTTGAGTACCCTTTATCCAAAACTTTTAGCCCAGCAACCTGAATTTGAAATCTTGAGAACAATTTTTCAACGGTTTCATCTTCTTCCATTTTGAAAGCTTCATACTTCTGAATGAGCGCAAGAGCTTTGGTTTCTTTGACCTGCGTGTTACCTTCATGCTTCATTCTCAATGAGTCAAACATGTGTTTTTATGACTCTCTGTTTGTGATCTTCTCATACTCTGTGTATGAGATAGCACTCAAGAGAATAATTCTAGCCTTGCGATGATTTCTGAATTCTCTCTTTTGACGATCTTTCATTCTTTTTCTGTCAATATTCTGACCGCTTTCATCAATAGGATGTATGTACCCATCAGTCACCATATCCTAGAGATCAACGTCATGAGCTAGAAAGAAACTTTTGATTATGTCTTTCTAGTAATCGAAGTTTTCACCATCAAAGATTAGAAGTTTGCCGCTGATTTTGTCTTTCTCATCATGGTAATCATTGCTGATGTTCTGACTTGGTCCCACCATACTGTTTTTCTTTCTTGGATCTTTTTCTGACACGGTTAAGTGCTTGTACTCAGAACCAAGAGCTCTGATGCCAATTAAAGAATGGGAAAACACGAGAAGGGGGTTTTGAATTGGGGTTTTTAAAACTTAAAGTAAAAAACACGTTGGTTATCCTGTTTCGTTTGAAATCAAACTACTCCAGTCCACCCACCAAGGTGATTTCGCCTCTCTCAACGAGGTCTTAATCCACTAATAAAACTTGATTACACAGTTACTATGACAACCGTCAAAGTCTTCTTGAGTTTAAACCACAACCCGGTTTTCTCAAGGAATTACACAATACAATATTTTAAAGAGTGTACAAGATGTGTTTTCTAACAAAACAGTATCACACAAGTGATGTTTTACACAAATGAAATTCAATACTTTGAAGGTGATAAAAGTATCTCGTTCATTGTGCACACAAAACCGTAAATGATTTCTCCTTCAATCTTTGTTTATATAGGCAACGCATGTGAGAGCTTTTGGAATGTTGATAAATATAATTAAAGAGCTTTCCAAATATAGAGATTCTTGTCCCCTTTCAGCCGTTACTTTTGAATAGCCATAAGTGAATTGTAACGCTTCATAACATGCTTGCTTCAGAAGATGAAAGTTATCGTTACTTCTTTCCCGAACTGTATGAGTCATAATAACAGAGTCCCTGTTTGCAGCATTTAGGCACTCAAGTTGCAGCTTTAGAACTTCTTTATAACATATGTATTGAATCATAGTTTGAACAGTGATCTAACTCATCTTTTGTGCTTCTTCCATCAGAACTTCTCTGCAAAACAAAATACTTATTTAGAGAGCATAATTGTTCTTTGAGTGTTTGTTATCATCAAAACTCTTACAAGTTTTACAGAATCATACTATGTTCTAACAATCTCCCCCTTTTTTATGATGACAAAAACTTGGATATTTCAATAGAAACTTAAAGAATATAAAGAATTTAAAGTCTCCCCCTAAGTTGAATACTCAGATAGAGAAGAAATACTTTCCTGAAGATTATTTTGATCAGAGTTTTTGAGAAAAGGATTTTTGATGCGTCCACTTCTTTCCTCAACATAGTTTGTTCCTGTTTTTCTTTCAGGAAAAAAAAGTAGAAGTTATGATATTCAAAATGTTTGAGACTGGGTCTCGATACTGTTATATTAGAAATATATTACATTCTCCCATTTTTTGTAAAGAATCAAAAAGCAATAAAAACACTTTAAGCAACAAAGGACGGTTTGTATTTAAATGGATTTCAATAAAAACACATTCGGAAGAAAATAATTAACAAGAACACAACGAAGAAAAAAATTTCAAAACTAAGTTTGAGGTGGTGGATGTCGTGTGAACAGGGATCCCAACAAACTCTTAATCTGATTGTTTGACTCTTCTTGTTTTCCAAGCATCCCCTTGATTTCCTTGCACGTATCATCTTGCTTGTCTAGTATTTCCTTAAACACATCATTCTCTTTCTTCAAATACTCCATAGTTTGCTTCTTTTGCCTGCAAAACTTCCGGTTCATATTTTTGTTAGATTTAATAGCTAAAGAGTTACCTTGCTTCTGGCGCTCGTCTTCTTCTAACTCTATCTCATGACTTCTCAGGGAGCTGACAAGTTCTTCGAGAGAGATTTTGTTCAGATATTTGGCCAATTTAAGAGTTGTAACCATGTGTCTCCATTTCTTGGGTAAACTTCTGATGATCTTCTTCACATTATCAGCAGTTGAGTGCCCTTTATCCATAACTTTTAGCCCAGCAACCCAAATTTTAAATCTTGAGAACATTGTTTCAATGGTTTCATCTTCTTCCATTTTGAAAGCTTCATACTTCTGAATGAGCTCAAGAGCTTTGGTTTCTTTGACTTGCGTGTTACCTTCATGCGTCATTCTCAAGGAGTCAAACATGTGTTTTGCTGACTCTCTGTTTGTGATCTTATCATACTCTGTGTATGAGATAGCACTCAAGAGAATAGTATTGGCCTTATGATGATTTCTGAATTCTATCTTTTGATGATTTATCACTCATTTTCTGTCAATCTTCTGACCGCTTTCATCAACAGTATGTATGTACCCGTCAATCACCATATCCCAGAGATCAGCGTCATGACCTAGAAAGAAACTTTTGATTCTGTCTTTCCAGTAATCGAAGTTTTTACCATCAAAGATTGGAGGTTTACCGCTGATTCTATCTTTCTCATCATGGTAATCATTGATGATGTTCTGACTTGGTCCCACCATAGTGTTTTTCTTGCTTGGATCTTTTTCTGACACGGTTAAGTGCTTGTACTCAGAACCAGGAGCTCTGATGCCAATTGAAGAATAGAAAAACATAAGAAGGGGGTTTTAATTGGGGTTTTTAAAACTTAAAGTAAAAAACATGTTGGTTATCCTAGTTCGTTTGAACTCAAACTACTCCAGTCCATCCGCCAAGGTGATTTTGCCTCTCTCAACGAGGTCTTAATCCACTAATTAAACTTGATTACACAGTTACTATGACAACCGTCAAAGTCTTCTTGAGTTTAAACCACAACCCGGTTTTCTCAAGGAATTACACAATATAATATTTGAAAGAGTGTACAAGATGTGTTTTCTAACAAAACAGTATCACACAAGTGATGTTTTACACAAAAGAAATTCAGTACTTTGAAGGTGATGAAAATATCTCGTTTTTTGTGCACACAAAATCGTAAACAATTTCTCCTTCAAGCTTTGTTTATATAGGCAACGCATGTGGGAGATTTTTGAATGTTGATAAATATAGTTAAAAAGCTTTCCAAATATAGAGATTCATGTCCCCTCTCAGCCGTTACTTTTGAATAGCCATAAGTGAATTGTAACGCTTCAAAACATGCTTGCTTGAGAATATGAAAGTTATTGTTACTTCTTTCCAGAATTGTATGAGTCAGAATAACGGAGTCCCTGTTCGTTGCGTTTAGGAACTCAGAAGTTGCAGCTTTAGAACTTCTTTATAAAAGATGTATTGAATCAGAGTTTTAACACCGATCTAACCCATCTTTCGTGCTTCTTCCATCAGAACTTCTCTACAAAACAAAATACTTATTTAGGGAGCATAATTGTTCTTTGAGTGTTTATTATCATCAAAACTCTTACTAGGGTTGTAGAGTCAAACTATCTTCTAACACGGACACCCTGCACATTGGATTTTCTGAGATTCTTCAAACAGAAACGTGAGAAGCTCAACTAATATCATCATATTCCTCTCTTCCAGACGATCCTAACCTCACCCTCGCGAAAAATTTATATAAACTGAGCAAAGAGAAAAATGCAGAAAACCAAAAATAGTAGAGAACTTTAGGTTAGGATTTCTCACTCAATTCTCAATGATCCTAACCTCACCTTCACGAAAAACTTATATAAACTGAGTAGAGAGAAAAATGCATAAAACAAAAAATAATTTAGGTTAGGATTTATCACTCAATTCTCAATGATTTTAAATTTTGTAAGAAGCACAATTCTCAATGATTTTTATTTGGAACGATTTGGTTCAGAAAACTACCTAAATGAGGCTCACGAAAATAGCTATGAAAGTGAACTTCTGTAACTAAAAATATGGATCAATTTTCTTGGTTTAAGTGTTGGAGAGTTTGCGTGTTTATGGAGGATGATGAATATGTAAAGAAATTGTGAAGAAAGAGCTTGAAACTGTGGAATGGAATTTCAAATTTCTGAGTTACGAATGAACTTTGACAGGGTGTATTTGGCTCTCAAAGCTTGAGGAAATGAATGCAATATGTCCCTCTATTTATAGGAAAGTGGATGTGAATGAGAATTGAAAGAATTCCTGGAGTTTGGAGGTAAATGGTGTGAAGTTGCAACCATGAAAAGTGTGATTCGTATTTGCTCAAAACTCAACTAAATCTTGAGTTTCAAGGTGCTAACCACTTCTGGATGATCGTTAAACATGATTACAAGTAAAAACACGCAACAATTTAGTGATTAGAAGCTGGATTTTGGATTTCAAATTCTATCTTTGGAGGAAACTTCAGTTTCAAGGTACCAACTTTGAATCCATGGTGGTCATAGCTCAAGGGGTCTTAGGGCATGATTCTTGAAGAATTTGAAAGATAAGGTTACAACCTTTACAACGTGAAAATAATGGAATCAAATGGATGTTTGAGCTAAAAGTTGTGATGAGTCAAAGTTGAGAAAAAGATGCTGACTTTTTGTACTTCGAAAAATTATAAGTTTTTCTTCAAAAATGATCTATAATGTTTTGCATCCAAACATGGCCTTCCACTTAAAATTTTATTTTGACCAAAAATGATGTCATGAAGTAGATCTCTTAAATGACATTTTGAGATTTGAACCACTTAAAAAATCCAAGAATTGAGAAAGTTATGACTTTGTGAAGTTGGTGAAAATTCATGAGATGACCTATAATCTTTTTCATTCTTAGGGAATCTTCCATTCATTTTAAAGCTTTTTACATAAAAGAAGAGTTTAAGTTCACATATTTAAGATCATAATGGAAATTGAATGGGTTCAAGGAGATAAAAATTGACCAAGTTATGATCTTTTGAAGTCACATAATGGAATTTGATGGCCTATCAAGGGGACATGTAATCTTTCTCCATCATTAGGCATATTCCACTAAAATTATCTTGAAACTTAATAAGTGATTGGTCGATAACTCTTTAAAGAGAAACATGTATTTGGAATAACTCAAAAATACCAAAATATGAGCAAGATATAGCCCTTAGAAGTTCAAAACCCTAGCTCTTAGAGCACCAAAATGGCTTGGAAACCCCTTCCATTTTTGACAATATTCCTTGCACAATAACTCTTTCCATGTGAATATAAGTTGTTGTGGATGATAATAAGAACCCATAGAAACAAAAACCAACTTCAAATATTAATAATTGAGAGAGTTATACACTTTTAACCAAGAAATCAAGAACTTGTCCAATTAGGTCAAACTTCTTCAACCAACTCTTCCATATTTTGATTTTATTTGACAAGTTGAGGCATGATAAATATTAGTAGAACTTGTCATGAAGTTACTTCAAAGAATATTCAATGATGAAGCTTTAATCCCAATGAAACTTTATTGAAGAAGGCATGGAAATAAACTCATGAACCTATAGATCAAACTGATGAAATATGTTGTGCCCTTACCTATAATATCATCAATTAGAGAAAACATTCATTGTATTTATTAGTTAAAAATTAATCAATACAAAACATATATGAATCAAGGTGCTTGGTGATTCCTCGTGAGCAAACTTAGAGATAGAGGGAAAAACCAAACCCAATTGTGATCTTGATATGATTGAGTTGATATGAGATGATAGAGGAATCTTAGGGGGAAAATTAGGGTATAACAGATAGACAGATGGAAGATGTTATTATCTGAATACGACATCCAATATGTTACTCAAAAGGCCATCAAGGGTAGTGTACTAGTTGATCATCTGGCTCATCAGTCGTTGCCAGAATATCAACCAATGAAGTTCGACTTTCAAGACAAAGATGTCATGGCTATAGGTGACTATGAAATGCCAGGACTCGATGAAGGACTTGAACTAGGGGCACATTGGACAGTCACGTTTGATGGCACTTCAAATGAATTAGGGAGTGGTATTGGGGCAGTGTTGACTTCTCCAAAGTATTCTCACAAACCTTCTACTGTAAGGTTATGTTTTGACTGTACCAATAATATCGCTGAATATGAAGCTTGTATGTTGGGACTAGAAGCTGCTATTGACCTAAGAATTAAGCACCTCGATGTGTATGGAGATTCAGCATTAGTCATATACCAAGTCAACAGTGAATGAGACACTAAACATCCCAAATTGATTCCATATCGGGATCACGTTTTGAAGCTAGCTATGGAATTTACAAAGATTACATTCAATCATATTTTTGCGAGAAAAAAATCATATGCTAGACGCCTTGGCAACTTTATCAGCCATGTTCAAAGGGACATGGCCAAATCACGAACCACGCATTACAATTAGACATTTTGAAGAACCTGCACATTGCCATGCCATTGAAGAAGAACCGTATAACAAGCCTTGGTTCTATGACATCAAAAGGTATCTCGAGAAACAATAATATCCAGAAAATGCCTATGTGATTGACAAGAAAACTCTATGCAAGCTAGCTTCAAAGTTATTTCTGAATGGTGATGTATTATACAAAAGAAACTATGATATGGTGTTGCTCAGGTTCATGGAGAAACATGAAGCGAATACACTTATGAGATAAATCCATGAAGGAACTTTTGGAACTCATACAAATGGACATGAAATGGCTAGAAAGATCTTGCGAGCAGGTTATTATTGGTTAAAAATCTAAGTTAAATGCTACCATTATACAAAGACATGTCATAAATGCCAAATCTACGCCAACAAAATGCATGTGCCACCGACCCCTTTGAATGTTCTAAGTTCTCCTGGGCAATTTTCGATGTGGGGAATTAATATGATAGGAATGATCAAACTGAAAGCCTCTAATGGACACTGGTTCATACTAGTTGCCATCGATTACTTCACCAAGTGGGTAGAAGGTGCGTCTTACGCAAATGTGATAAGGGAAGTGGTTACTCGTTTCATCAAGCAGAATCTTATATGCATATATGGGGTTCCTAGTAGAATCATTATAGAAAATAGGTCTAATTTGAACAACAAAATGATGAAGGAACTATGTGATGACTTCAAGATCGAGCATCATGATTCCTCACCATATCGACCCAATATGAACGGAGCCGTTGAGGCTGCCAAAAATAATATCATGAAAACCATTCAGAAAATGGTGAAGACAAACAAAGATTGGCATGAAATGCTCCCCTACTCTCTACACAACTATCGTACTTCCATGCATACGTCAACAAGCGCAACTCCTTTCTCTCTAGTATATGGCATGGAGGTAGTACTCCCTATTGAAGTATTGATTCCATCACTATGAGTTCTAATGGAAACAAAGCTTGCAGAGTCGGAATGGGTTCAGACATGACTAGATTAGCTTAACCTCATTGAAGAAAAACGCTTGACGGCTTTGTGCCACGGTCAATTATACCAAAAGCGAATGAAGAAAGTGTTTGACAAGAAGTTTCATCCTCGAGTGTTCAAAGAAGGAGATTTGATGCTCAAGAAGATTCTACTACCTATCATTGATTCACGCGGTAAATGGACACCTAACTACGAAGGCCCGTATGTGGTAAAAACATCATTTTCAGGTGGTGGTCTTATCCTCACAACAATGGATGAGGAAGAACTGCCACATCCGACGAACTCTGACGCAGTTAAAAAATACTGTATAAAAAGCTCGCTAAGTTCGAACCCTAAATGAGAGACTTTGGAAAAAAGGAGTGTCCCGGTGGATTGAAAACCCTAAAGGGATATCCAGGAAAAAATTAGGGACATAAGCAAAAAAATTATCCCGACGGATTGAAAACCCGAAAGGGCGATCCAAGCAAAAGTTAGGGATCCTACTCAAAATAAAGAACAAATAGACTGCAATTTAAGAACCACGACTACAACCACGAAGGAGAAGGATTATCTAAATCATCTGACTCGGAAGAAAAGGAGATTGGACTTATCAAAAGGACATTGGAGAAACAACAGTAGAAATTATCATTTTCATTGCAATTTTCAGTTTTTATC
This sequence comes from Vicia faba, assembly GCA_948472305.1. Classification (NCBI taxonomy): domain Eukaryota; kingdom Viridiplantae; phylum Streptophyta; class Magnoliopsida; order Fabales; family Fabaceae; genus Vicia; species Vicia faba. The sequence continues at coordinate 360,995,518 of OX451737.1, forward strand.
AAAACTTTCTATGATTACCTCTTTCTAGTAATTGAATCTTGTACTCTCTCCTATTCAAAGGCATGTTTATCAATAAAACATTTACTTTTTCAATCTCTTCAATTTGTGTTTTTTTTTCTTTTCTTTTTCTGACTTGTTTCCAAAATACTACGATTATTTCTTGTGAATATTGTGTTGAAATCATTTTGGGGATTTGACAAAACAAACAAAAGCATTCGATAAAAGATCAAAAAGTATTTTGGTTAGAAAAACATCGAAAGAAAAATCCACGACTACGTCCACGCCTACTCCTGCGCTTGCACCTGCGATACAAATATCAAAATCTTGCCAACACTTATTCACCTTATCAACTTAAAAATACCATATCAATGCGGCATACAATGTTGGGGAGTCGGTGACACAAAACTAATGGTTTAAAAGGAGAGAATATTAAAACATTTACAACAAACATTTAGGGCATATACAAACATTTGGAGCATGCATAAACATTTGGGGCATATATACATCTTGGGCTCCATATCAAACTATGGCATTATGCATATATATCATACATGGCATTTTTTCAATTCCATTTTGGTTAAAACTACAAACTTTCTTGGGGCCCATCATTGGATTATTTGGTCCACAAAACAAACAAATGCCTTGGTTAAGAACATACACAATCGGTAAACTTTGATCTTATCTTTGATCTAGTTATCTAAGATTCTATTACCAAAACACTTTTCAAGTATATATCCTCTAGGTCATGGTAGATATGTGAATTATCGGGTTAAATGCATAGTTCTATACTCATGTCGTTTATCCTCTAGGTCGTGATAAATGCACAAACTTTTCAATTATCTATCGTTGTGATAGGTATGTGAATTATCAGGATTATGGCATTCATCCTCTAGGTCGTGATAAATACCTAAGCTTATCCTTGTGTCATTTATCCTCTAGGTCGTGATAAATGCACAGGTTCAACCTCGTACTGTTTATTATCTAGGTTGTAGTAAATATATGAAATATGTGATATAATTCATTGTGTTAGTCTTCATGCGAAAATGAATTATCAAGCTCTGTTTTATTCATCCCCTAGGTTCTGATGAATAGAAAAAATATGCGTCTTAGGCTTACTATGTTAGTCTTGAAGCATTATTAAGTCAATTTTCAAACATTGTTTTATTTACCTCCTAGGTTATGGTAAATACGCAAAAAGCTTGCGATCTCTTTTAAATATTGATGAGTTATCTGTGTCATTGTATCTAAATCAATCATACTCTTTACTCTAACTCTGGTAAGATGATACATCATCATCTTTGCCTATTATTTTAGTACTCTTGAGGAATGTTGTACAGTGTATCCTTGTAAATCCTTTGTTAAATTTTGGGGTCTTTCGTTATTTAATAATCCGCCGATTCGAATGTGCGGGACCTGCGTATTCTCGCACTGTTCAATCGAAGAGTAATTAAATAGGGGAAGTTGTCATGCCCCAAAATTGACCCTCCTAATCATCATTTTAAATAGTGTTAGTTCATACGTATTGATGGTTTTTTTAATACACTGATGCATAATATCATTTAAAATATGAATGTATTATATATATATATATATATATATATATATATATATATATATATATATATATATATATATATATATATATATATATATATATATATATATATATATATATATATATATATATATATATATATATATATATATATATATATATATATATATATGTATGTATATATAAGTGCATTTGGGAATATAACGAGGGAGGTACATTTTTATAAAAGAGGATTGTATTTCTTCGAGTGGGTCATCAAAGTCTCATGATCCATTAAAGTTTCGTGGCTCATGTTGAACAATAATGAAAGGGAGGTGCGTTCAAAAAATTGGATGGCCCAAAAAATTGGATGGCCCAATAAGTAAGAGCGATTGGCCCGTTATGAAAAGAGAAGGTTGCGTTTGTTGAATTTGGGTGGGCCGTTTAGATTTGGAAGGCCCATTTGGTCCAAGGAAGTTGACTGAGGTCAAACTTTGGTTTTTCTCATAAAATTATTAAATAACTATGTCGTTATTACCAATTATTATTGTCATTTTTTTATTTTGTTTATTTTCAATTTGTATTATTATTATTTTTTAAGTTATGTTTTATAAGAATTGTTGACCAAGTCAACACGAGTGATTTATAACTCTAATGCAGGCGGCTACAGTTCTTCTTCTTCCTCACTAAGCAAACCGAGATCCCAAATAACAGATGTTGTTGAGATCAAATCAAATCAAAAAATTAAAAAACTAAATCAAATCTCAAAAATTAAATCTTTGTAAAATCGCCAAATCATAAACTGAATCTTAATATTATCCATAACTGAATCAATTACAATTTAAATCTTCCTAATTCCTAATTCAATTGGAAAATATGTAACGCCTAATCAAACAATTTTCCTAATCTAACTCTAACTCTAACGCTAACCTATAAATAACGCTAAAGAATTCTAAGAGAATGGGAGGAGAATATTGTGACAGAGGAAAGCAGAAGGAGTAGAAGAAGGACATCACCAGATGAAAGGCCTTTGTGTGGAATTAGGGTTTCAAGATCTGAAACCCTAGAGTTTTTCCACTACACAGCCGCTAGATTTGGGAGGTAACCACCATGTTTATTACCTTCAATCTTCAGACGCCGCTGTTACCTATAAAATCAATGAGAGAAAGAGGATCAGAAGGAGATTATGCCAAGAGCCAAAACAAAACAAAATCATTGCGAAGAGGTAATCCGCAAACTACTTAGCTTAAGGTTATAATATTTAAATCTCTGCGATTTATGTTGATTTTTGGGGTTTCTGGGAAAAATCATAGGGTTAGAGTTCCTAGGGTTCTTAAGGCTAGGTTAGGGTTCATCCTAGAACCCTAGGGTTCTTGGGGTTCGTGGGGTTTGGATTAACATAGGGCTAGGGTTCATAAGGGCTGAATAAAGTGTTTAGGGTTCATAAGAACCCATATGAAGATTAACGATAATGTTGGGTTTGCTACTGTGGCTATAGGCGGAGCCACCGGCGGAAACGATTTCTGGCCGGTGGGGCAATTTCTGATCTCCTAAGAGAGAATGGAGAGATTCTCTCTATAACGTTGGTTGTTTGGGAGAAGAAAGGTAGAAAGATAAAGGAAAAAGGAAATGGGCTTCAGGCCCTGATGATATTTATATAAATTCACCCATTTGCTCCATTGCAACGCTCATACCATGCACCATCACCCACCATCATCTGATTTAAATGAAACGTTTTAGACTATATGACCACGATAGCACCATACACCCTCCTGCATATTGACTAACGGACTCTAACAGGGTGTTTGGGCCAAGGCTTGCACTATTAACACCCTTCAGCGCTTCTTGTATTGCTAACCAACGTCAGTTAACACCCCCCTGCATTTTGGGCCAAGTTCATTTTCTGAACTTGAGCTCGTGATATATGCACCCCACATTTACTCCTTCAGTTCAAACGACACCTACCTGCGTTTGGGCCTAAATCCAATATCTAGATTTAAGGCCCTTTTATTTACACCCCCAGCATTTTACTAGCCAACTAATTTTGCACCCCCTGTGTTTTAAAATAAAATTAATTTATTTTTATAACTTTATTTATTTATTTGTTTGATTATTTATTTATTTACTACCGTTTTTTATTTATTTCATTAATATATAATTTTGTATAAAATAGTAAATAATTATAATATTTTTATTAAAAATACTTGATATATTTTTAATAGTCATTTATTAATAAAAAAATCACTTTTAAACACTAATCCTGTTTTAAATATCTTAATTGCATTAAAATAATTTTCTCATGCATTAAATTTTTTTTACATATTGCATCATATACTCGAAAACATCTAACAAACAAATTACTAACGATTTTCTACTAACTTAATTCAATTTACATTATTTAAAAAAGGGATTATGAATATATTTCTTATTAACTGCGAACTACGTCTACAAATTCCACTATTCACACACCCAGACTTGGTTCAAGGAGAATTCAAGATATTTCCATAATCCATAAAAAAAACTAACCAAACAACTATGAACTATGAATTGGGACTCTGATTCCTCATAAGAGGATACGTAGGCATACGACTTAAAAATCGTGGCGAGTTCCCCTAATAAAAATTAAAACCCTATTCTTAAACTGTAAACTTAAACCCTAGTATCCTTGTTAACAAGGTAGACGAGGGGTGTCTGACACCTTCCCTTCGTCTAAAGCGAGTCAACAACTTAGAATCTCTGAACAAATTAGATTTATCCATTATATTCCCTTCCTTAAGATAAAAGTTAATGGTGACGACTCTATACTTTTTAGCCGGTTATTACAGCGTAAGCACAAAATTAAATTAACACGTTCTTTTTAAAAAGTCAATTAGTTTTGATGCAAAGCCCGAAGGAAGAAAAAGGTTTGAGTTGCTTAGTGTTTTTTACCTTGAAAGAGGATTTGATAGTTGTTAGATGTTTTATGTATTTGTCAAGAAAAAGGTTTTAGTCTTAAGGATGCAAAAAGAAAGAAAAATAACTAAAGGAGACTAACCTATCTCTAATCCCTAATATTATCATACAATGATGTCCCTATGGTCGAGGATGAAAAGGGGAAATCTCTACCTACATTAGCATGCATGGAAACTTATCCTAATGTCTATCTCGAAAGCTACCATACCGAGCGATCCTAAGGAAGCATACAAAGGTTCAAAACCTACAGAAACATGGCATATACAAGGATGAAAATCAAACAAGCAACCAACAAGCTCAAGAGATCACACACATGTCATGAGTTGCACACACTAACTCGGGTAAAGGCCTAACCAATATATAGCGCATTGAGGTAGTAAATGGGAAGCTTTAGCCAAGGGGTCATATCAACCAAGGCAAACAAGCGGGGTAGGATACGGGAAGCTTTAGCCATGGGGTCATATCAACCGAGGAAAATAAACTATTCTGTAGGAATGAAATCTGTACCATGGCATCATATTGCAAGGTAAGAAGAGTAAGGGGGAAGAGTGATAAACATGAAGCATAAACATCGATAAATGTGAGTTCAATACAATGTATGGGGAATCGATTACAGATCCCTTTTCCATCTGACCGACTCGATAACAAGAGTAGCACACTCCAAAGTATCATGGTGCGTCATGAGCTAAGGATGATACAGATGAAATGTGGGGGTTGATGGTGAACCCTTTTTCGCTTGCCTCCTTTGAGGACTTATCAAGGGGAATAGGAATGGGCGCCTCATTTTGAGGTCTTTAGGAACAAATGTAAACACACAACAAAAATGCCTACTTCGAGGTAGGTCTTTAAACAAGCTGCAAACACAATTAGCAAACAAGTGAAACATTTCATTTAACATGTCTTTAAATAAACCAAAGGGGTTCCTGACATGATCAGCAATGGAAGTCCCCATCATACAACTTTGTTCCTACTTCTCATGATCTCTAGAAAGCGGTAAAGAAAACTGTAAAATATGGTAAAAAAAGTGTGAGAGATAAAAGAAATAAATTGGACTACCAATTGAACAAAAGCGTGTCAATAAACTGACAGCAGCAAGAAACCCATAGAATCTTGAACGAGCTATCATCAGCAATAAACAAAGTCAGAATATGCATCGAAGCATTAAAGTGTCATATTATGACATGAATCACAAGTGATGTGTATCAGACACGATCACATAAGAAAGTATCCTACAAAGAAATGCAATCTAGATAGAAATAACAATCATATGTGCCTCATAGTTGAGGGGCAAAAGATAGCAACATGCGAAGAGTGGTACCCTACACATAAAGCAGAGTACCAAGATGTCGACACATGAGAAATGTGGTATCCCACAAATAAAGTGGAATACCGAGCAAGTAGGCGTCATCAAAATCCCTTATGGTAATCCTTGTACAAACTTAACAAAACAAGTTAGTGATAAAATGAAAGCAATCTACAATTACATCATCGGCTCATAATGTGAAAATAAAGTATTGGAAATAAATGGTAAAAGTGGCTATGTCAAAAGTGTACATGGAACAAATCTGAAGCAAGAAAACATAAGTGCAATGGTATATAGATAACCAAGAAAATATGAATACAAGTTAAGTAAAAGTCAAAGCACAAGGTACGTGTCAATCGATATCAAAAACCACAAAATCAGGAAATAGGGGTCAAAATTAATTGACCCAAAATTAAATGAAAAATCACATGGTTGATTATAAATGTGTCAACAGACTCAAAAACGAACTCGATTTGAATTAATTTCGTCCGAAAGCGGAACTTTTAGGTCAATTTCGTCAGTTAGCAGTAGCGAAAGGCGGAAAAAAAGTATCTGAAACTGAAAATAAAGTACACCAATAGCTCCAAAATCATGAAGAAAGTTAAGTTCCACTAATCATAAGTGTAAAAACTCATTATGGTTAGAAATTATCTCAAAAATGAGATTATGTCAAGTGTTAGAAAAAATTCAAGAATTGTTACATTTTCAACTTATCTCAAGTTTTTATGTATCAAAAGAGGTTGATAACATGTCTTGAGTCAAATGGAAGATGTTACACCTCATGGATAAGAAAATGTTAGTATGAGTGTATGCACGTTCACACAATTACAGTATTAGATGTTACGAAAATGTTAAAGTAAGTGAACAAATCTTGAATTTAACACTAATTATTAGTAAGCAAGATTTGAATATTAGTACTAGGAATTAGTAAACAAGAGTATGCACATTGAAGTGAATAGCATAAAACAAACACAACACAAGTTAGTAATCACGATTCCAAAAAATTAGCATTTAAGAACAACACAATTAAGCTCAAGACTCAATCAATTCCGGATCTATCAATATTTATTCATAATATCAAGAATATAACATCAACACAAACAATTACAATTAACTCTATATCAAAAGATTAGCACAATATCAAGAATTAGTTCTTATGTCAAGAATTAGTAATACAATTCTATGAGAAATTTCTACATACACCTAATGTGCAAAGGTTATGTCTACAAATCTATGTCAAAATCTACATCACAAATTCACATAGACATTATCACAAACACATAATATGCACTAGAATATTACAAATTCTATGTCAAGAACTCTAGATCTAAACTAATCTAATTCATCAATTCATGTACAATTCACATAAACAGAGTCAAATTACTCAAGTATTCAACAAAACTATGAGAATCAAGTAATGTTACCTAAGAGAATTTGTATAAAATTGGAAGTTGAATGATGATGCTTGCGATAGCGAAGAGAGAAGGGAAGGAGTGTCCCATCAGAGCTACTACGAAGAGAGGGAGTATGTGTTGGAGGAGAATTCCGCAGACGGAGGGTAGATCACCGGAGAGAGGAGGCTTCTGAGCAACGATGGCGGCGTGGGAGAGAGGCCACGTGTTCTTCTTGGATGGAGAAAGAGAACATTTTCTCTTTTATTTTTATGTTGTTTTGTTGAGAGAATGTGAGAGAATTTGAGAGAATAGAAAATGAGAATGAAGAGGGAAAATGAGATTGTGGGAGTCTCCTATGAAAATTTGAAATTCAAATATATATATATATATATATATATATATATATATATATATATATATATATATATATATATATATATATATATATATATATATATATATATATATATATTGGCTCCAAATTGGTGTTTGGCTTTCTTTTTCAGCTTCTTTGATGCATACTCGATACAAAACCTAATCCTCATAATAATCGGTGCAAAATCAAGATCTAAAATCGACAACAAAATCGTATGTGATGAAATGTGTGACGCGGTGCAAAAAATAACAGACGTGATACGATAAAAATTGAGTGAGTTTGATAACTTTAAGTGACAAGACCTTAAATCAAAAATTATAAAAGTGGATTTTTCAGCTTATTTCGACCTTAAGTGACAACAATGTGCCTCTCTGAGCAAGATACAAATTTTGGACCTGAAGCAAAGTTTTAGACCATGAAATTTTTGGTGCAACATAAAAAGCACGGGCTCAATCGGATAAATGGTGAGGATGTTATGAATTTTTTAAGTTGCATTGATACGTAGAAGAATGAATTAAAACGGCTTTTTTTCAATTAATTTCAACGTTTAGTCCGAAAAAAATGCCTTGAACAACAATGCTCCTATCAAAATTTGAATTTGGCATCTGAAAAAAAACTTGTAGATGACATCATTTTTAAAAATTTTCCAAAAGAACTGTCTCGATGTGCGGACATAAGCAATAGGCTTGATTTATCTAATCATATGAATGCCCCACATTGCGAATAGCCAAGGAGCAGTCAAAACATTCAGAGGAACCGAAGGTACATGGACCTTATCAGCATAGATCTGGCACTTATGACGAGTCCTCGAGTGGTGGTGACAGTCAGTTTCCATGGTCGACCAATAGAAACCTGCTCTCAGAATATTTTTAGCCATAGTATGTCCACTGAAGTGAGTACCAAAGGCACCTTCGTGCATATCCTCCATAATTTTATCTGCTTCTTTCTTGTCCATACAACAAAGCAGAGTCGAATCATGATTGCGCTTGTATATAATTTTGTTGCTTAGGAAGAACTTAGCCAAGAACCTCCGTAGGAATTTCTTGTCATTGATTGATGCCCCATCAGGGTATTCTTGAGCTTCAAGATATCTTCTCACCCCATGAAACCAAGGTTTTTCTTCTACTCCATCAGTGTCAATTTCATAGCAGTGTGTCGATTCATCGAATCGTTCAATGGTAATTTTGGGAGCCTTGTTGTCCCATTTGAGCTTGAACATGGATGACATAGTAGCTAAGATGTTCGCCAGCTAATTCTCTTCTCTTGGGATATGCTCAAAAGTAATCTCTTTGAAGTATGAAATTAAGGTTATCACATGTTCTCAGTAAGGGATAAGACTCAGATGCTTCGTATCCCATTCTCCCTTGACTTGACTGGTCACCAAGGCTAAATCCCCATATACACTCAGGAAATTAATTCTCAGGTCAATAGCAGCTTTAATCCCCAGGATGCATGCTTCATATGCAGCCATATTATTGGTGCAATCAAATCAAAGTCTGGCAGTGAAAGGTGTATGGAAACCTTGAGGAGAGATAATTATAGCACCAACTCCATTTCCAAGTGCGTTAGAAGCCCCGTCAAAAACAATAGTCCATCGGGATCCTAATCAGGTCCTTCATACGGTCCAGGTTCTTCACAATCTCTAACTAGCATAATGTTCTCATCTGGGAATTTGAAGTTCATAGATTGGTAGTTATCTATATCTTGATGTGCCAAATGATCTTCTAGTACACTTCCTTTGACTGATTTTTGAGTGGTGTACTAAATGTCATATTCTGTTAAGATCATTTGCCATTAGGTTATTATTCCAGAGAGAGCTGGCTTCTCGAATATGTACTTGATGGGATCCATTTTAGAAATCATTAGAGTAGTATGAGTCAGCATATATTGTCTTAGTCGGTGAGCAGCCCATGCCAAAGCGCAATAAGTTTTCTCGAGCAATGAATATCTTGTTTCTCAGTCAGTAAACTTTTTGGTAAGGTGGTATATTGCATGCTCTTTTCAACCGGACTCATCATGTTGCCCCAGTAGACACCCCATTGAATTCTATAGCACTGATAGGTACATGATTAGAGGTCTTCCTTCAACTGGTGGCATCAGAATCGAAGGTTCTCGTAAGTACTCCTTGATTTTATCAAAGGCTATTTGACAGTCGTTGTTCCATCTTACTACTTGATCTTTCTTCAACAGCTTAAAGATTGTCTCACAGGTAGCAGTCAAATGAGAAATGAATCGGGAAATGTAATTCATTCGTCCTAAGAAACCTCTAACTTCCTTCTCGGTATGAGGTGCTAGCATATCTTGAATGGCTTTAACTTTTGTGGGATCAATTTCAATACCTTTACCACTGACGACGAAACCCATAAGTTTTCCAGACCTCACCCCAAAGGTGCATTTGTTTGGATTCAGCCTCAGCTTGTACTTCTTCAGCCTTTCAAATAACTTATGCAGATGATCAAGATGTTCTTCTTAATTACGTGATCTTGCTATCATTTTGTCGACGTAGACTTCTATCTCGTGATGAATCATGTCATGAAATAAATCTACCATAACACATTGATAAGTTGCCCCTACATTCTTCAACCCAAAAGGCATGACCTTGTAACAGAAAGTGCCCCATTGTGTGACGAAGTTAGTTTTTTCCATATCTTCAGGTTCCATCTTAATTTTATTATACCCTGAGAAACCATCCATGAAAGATAATACCTTATGTTGAGCAGTGTTGTCGACCAAGACATCAATATGTGGCAGCGGGGAGTCATCTTTAGGGCTCGCCCTGTTCAGATCCGTGTAATCTATGCACACACGTACCTTACCGTCTTTCTTTGGCACTGGAACAACATTTGCAACCCATTGAGAATATGACGTCACTGCTAAGAAACCTACATTGAATTGTTTCATAAACTTGACCTTGATCTTCTCTGACATCTCAGGACACATGCGACGAACCTTATGCTTAATCAGAGAACAACCCCCTCTCATTGGAAAATGATGAACCATAATATTTGTATCGAGCTCTGGCATGTCTTCGTATGACCAAGCAAAGACCTCAAGATTATCGTGCATTATCTGAACAAATTTGTTCTTGACATTGTCTTCTAAGTTGGTGCCAATCTTGACTTCTTTTCTGTCTTCCTCGGTACCCAAGTTTACAACTTCAATCGGCTTTTCATGTGGTTGGATAGCCTTTATCAAGAGTCTGGCGAGTTCTCCAGGTATTTCACAATATTCTTCACCTTCATCCTTGGCTTGTTAGATTGGATTTTTAAAGTCATAAGCGACAATAACAGAATCGTTATCAACGAGATCTGGAGTGGATGGGGATCTACAATGTAGTGTGTAGGTGTGTGTAAGGTCACATAGCTATTTGAAAATGCAATAAAGTAAAAGAAAGACAGAACACAAAATTTGAATGAAAAACTTCCAATGTTTTCATTAAATGAAAATATGACATATGAAATGACAACCCTTAACAAACGGACCATTGTGCCCCGGGCAAGGCACAAGGTTTAAAGTCGTTGTTTAAAAGGAAATTACATAACCAAACTTCTTAAAGTAATAAAAATAGGAAATGGAAATTACTCCTGACTAGAGGAGATTGGTGCAAAGTCTTTAGCCTTCCAATTGTTGAGTCCACCGCCAATGGTAGGGAATATCCAGTTGTCCAAGTCACTGTCACTATCAGTGTCTTCTAGAGTATTAACTTCATTATTGTTGATACAGAAAGGTGGTCCTCCAGCACGAGCACGATGAACCTCCTTCTGAGCTTCTGAGGTGAAATCCAAACCAAATTTGCTGGACTTGTAAGGAATATCGGGAAGCTGACCCCAGATAGTGCAACCTCCCTCTTCTATCACAGCTCTAGTATCCTTCAGAGAAACCATTCTTGGTGGATCCTTATTGATATTAGGAGTAGAAAGAGTAGCTTTATCAATGACAATCGTCAGAGGGATTACTTCAAATGTATGGCAGGGAGTTTCAATGAATTCACCATCCATTTCAACATATTTAAAAGAATTCAAATGGCTGACCATATATTCTTCTTCTCCATAAACTATAACGATCTTCCCTTTCACCGGATACTTCAATTTTTTATGTGAGATAGAAGTAACAACGCATGCCCCATGAATCCAGGGGCGTCCAAGCAAACAGGAATGGGCTGGACGAATATCCATTACATAGAAGGTGGAGTTAAAGATCTGATATCCCACCTTGATTGGAAGATCAACCTCTCCATGTACCATTATTTTTTACCCATCAAAGGTTGTTACCACAATATCGCTAGGTTTCAGCACCAACCCCTCATTGTCCAGTCTATCCAGAGCACCTTTTGGTAACACATTCAAGGAGGATCTTGTATCTACTAACACATGCGCCAAAGTAGTTCCCCTACACTTAATAGAGACATGCAGAGCCTTGTTATGATTCTTTTCTACCGGAGTTAAGTCAGCATCAGAAAAGCCTAAATTGTTATCAGTTGTTAGGCTTTCTACACAATTCTCAAACTGATCAGCAGAGATCTCTTGTGGCACATGAGCATTCTTCCGAAATTTCAACAAAACCTAAGCATGGGCTTCATAGCACAATAATAAGGACAACATGGATATTTTGGAGGGTGTCTTCCCCAGTTGTTCAACTATTTTGTAGTCACTTTTACGAATGGTCTTAAGTATTTCTTCCATCTCTTGTTTAGAGGAGTTTTCAATTGTAACATATTTTTAGGGTGCACCCATCTGGGTGGGCTCAGCCACTTTCTCTTTGCCCCGGGCGTCAGCAGTTGACCCAGCAACAGGAATATGAACATGTGTTATGATAGTTTTTGAAGGAGAGATCTCCGGGGAGAAGAACCTTTCTGTTCGGGTAACTTTACTAGTTCCGACAATATTTTCAACATTGAGATTGGTAACTTTAGAATCTTTATCTTCGACAATCCATGGCTCTTTCCCAATACCATGGTAATAAAATTCTGCTCCATTGTTCCATGGAATAGCCTTGTAAGAGGAATAGGGGACTTACCCCGGTGCGGTAATTATCAGGGGAGCCACCCTCGGCTTGGCAGGAATCTTTATGGGACCTCTAGAGGTAATCCTTACAGGAGTGTTGGAAATTGTGATTATAGAAACATCTTCAAGTTTCAGTTCTTGAGACATATCTTCATGCAAACTCTTCATGGATGGAGTCTTCTCGAACAAAATTTCATGGTTATCAATTAAGTGTTGAATACCCTTCTTCAGCCACATACAACCATTAGTTTGGGACGCACAAAGGTAACAATTTTCCGGACAACCCGGAAATAAACCGGCTCACAACAGATTTTTCTTAACGATCATCAAGGGAGTGGTTAAGTCACTTATGGTGGAGACATAAGAAACATGGTCAATAGCATTAACACCTTTACTATGACTGGGCATGGGCGCAGTAATCACATTAGGGGTCTCGGGAGGATCAAATTCAATTTCTTTTGCATCAATCATATCTTGAATTTTTTTTCAAAGCCCAACAATTGTTAGTATCATGCCCAGGACTGTTCGAATGATAGGCACATCTTACATTTGGGTTGTACTTCGGAGAGGATGTGTTGGGATTAGGTGGAGGATCTCGGAGTGTTATGAAGTCATCCTTTAACAAATTTTGTAATGCTTGAGCCAATGGCATATTAATTATGGTGAAATTCCTTCTTAGAGCATCAGACCTTCGTTGGTTGCCTTGTTGTGATTATTGAACAGACGCCGGATTAGAAACCAATACCGCCCCCACAGACTGATTGTGATCATTCTTACTACGGCTCTTCTAGCCATAGACAATGTTGGTTTCTTTCTTTCTGACAAAAGGCTTCTTCACAAAATTATAAGATGTAGCCATTGGAATCTTCCCACTCTTGATACCACTTTCAACTCTTTCGCCAGTCAAAATCAGCTCAGTAAACCCTGATGAAGAACTTCCAATCAACAGATTAAAGAATGGACCCGTCAGAGTGCCAATGAACATATCCACTAATTCCCGCCATCCAGGTCCCTCCATTTTTGTGCATACTCCTTGAACCCTTCATTTGAGCCCATAGACATGCTTTGCAACTGCGCACGAGTCAGCGCCAGGTCAACATTATATTAACACCGCTTGTAGAAAGTAACAGCCAAGTCTTCCCATGTGTGAATGCTGGTTCCTTCCAGCTGATAGAACCAATCAAGTTGAGTATCGGACAAGATTTCTTGAAAGAAATGGACCCATACTTTCTGGTCAGCAATATGAGGTTGGCTTTTTCGAACATTCAACCTCAGATGAAGCTTGGGACAGGAGACCCCATCATATTTAGAAAATACATGGACCTTGAATTTGTGAGGGATAACCACACCTGAGATCATACGTAGCTCTCTGAAATCCAATCCATGCACTTTCTGGATTTCCCTAGCTTTGAGTTGGTCTTCTAATTGTTTATATTTGTCATCTGCAGGAGGATACTGTTTGTCGGAGTAGTCTTCATCTTCGTAACCCTGGTTGTTTTTACCTTCACCCCTGACACTTCTATCATCCTCCTCTTGGTTTTCGTCTTCCTCAGAGGAAACATCTTGAACTGGTTGATCAGGACCTTTGAATCTTCTTCCCATGTTGAGGATAATAGCCTGCTTCTTAGTCTTCTTTTTCGTGGTGAGGAGCGCCATCATCTCTTATTGCCCTTTGACCAGATTCAGGCAAGTCTCTTGAAATTATGCTTGTTGAGTCTGCAGATCCTTGACAGTTTGTTTGAGAGCCATCTTATACTGAAATAAACAGTAAATAGATGAAAACATGCTTATGAAATGATGTATGATATGTAGATGCAATGTTTTCAAGGACCATAGGAGATTTAAATTTGCTAAACGAGAGGAAACAAAAACAAAGATTTCATTAGTAAGTTCCAAAATTACAAATGCCTCTTAGGCTTACAAATGAAAAGTAAAAAGGTCTCAAAGAGACAATAATATAAACTTCTAAAACCTAAGACTCAAGTATTCCATGGACGCTTCCTCTTTGTATCGATGTATGCATTAAGGCTCCATTCTTCATGAAGTTTCTTGGTGAGCTCCAAGACTTTCTTCTCGCTTGCATATAATTGAGCTTCAAAGGTGTCATGTTCTTCCTTGAATTGAATCCAGGACTTCTGCAATTCTTCGAAGTCAGTAGGCATGTCTGGATGGAGGATGATGCGAGAAACATCTTCTTCGACAGCAGGCTCTAAGATCACCGGTAGAACAACTAGATATGGCATCATAAGGTTTTAAGCGTGAGATCGTACCCATTTGAGATAGGGCTCCAAAGGGATAGAATTCTTTTTTCCTAAGAGTTTGCTATCAAACTTGTTTACCATCCCCCAAGCTCGCATAAACCTTTGACGATAACTTTGAAAATCATTCTCGTAGTCGAACATGATACCCTAGATAAATGCGTCATGAGGACCATCTCTTTGAGCATAACCAAATTGTCGTAGAGCCATAGAAGGGTTATAAGTAATACATCCCCTAATTCCAAGGAGTGGAACATTAGAGAATTCCTCACAGCGGTCAATGATAGTAACATCTTCCAGAGATCGGGAACACCAATAGATATTTGAATGAGATAGCGACATCATCCTTTAAGACCACCTCAGACCTTGTTCATTCTTCAATACTGATCAGGGAAGGTGCGAAATAAACCACCTTGATAGCAGAGATATGCAACACATAAGAGTTCACTGCTTCCTCGTAGTACGAGTGTGAAGAGAATGCAAAATGTCCCCGAGCAAGGTAGGCACAGGGTTATGAGAAAGAAATATCTTGATGGAATTCACATCTATGAGTTGGTCTGGATTAGGGAATAACACCAACCCATAGATTAGAAGAGCCAAGATCTCCTGAAAAGCTTGAAAACTCATAGCATCCAAAAACAACCGAGCCTTCTATAACAGAAATTTAGCCAGAAAACCCTTGACTCTACTCCTTGTTTCCCAATTTGATATAATGTTGGACCGCTTTAGATGTAAGGCTACATCAATTTCTTCAGGTTGTGGATATTTCTCTGAACCGGTGAAAGGTATTTGATTGAGAACCGACACTCCCAAGAATTGAGAAAACTCCTCCATTGTGGGTACCAATTAGTAGTCAGAAAAAGTGAAGCAGTGATGCACAAGGTCAAAGAATTGGAATAGAACACTCATCATATCTTCTTCAAAACCTGAGGTAACCAAACTGAGTAGTGAACCATGCCTTTTAATGAATGGAGAACTTTAATAAACTTTAAAGACTATCTCCTTAAGTTGAGAAGGCATCTTCATAAAAATGATTCGGATAGTGTTTCTATGAGAGGATGCCATAACCTACAAAACAGAACAAAGATAAATCCCTAGGTCCTTGAAATGGTTGGTTAAAATGACATGTGTAATGATGTCATGATGTTAAGATGTCATGTTCGAACAATTAATCAATCATAAACACACAAGGCCTTAGGTTTAAGCTTACATGGAGTTCAAAGGTAAGTACCCTTTTGAAGTTTTAGTTGGCTCAACCTGTCCTAAAAGAAGTAATCGGGTTCTAGGAATCTCAATATCACTGACCTTTCTCTCAGGCATTGTTTCAGCACAAGCATCTAAATTTCAACCTAAATATCCCGAGACTCCAATATCAATGAGTGTAGCATCGAGTATCAACCAACTTCAGTCTGCAACGAAGCCAGCTATATCACTACTTTCTAATGGCTAAGTTGTGTCAACTAAGGTTCTACGGTCAGTTAGTGCTTATGACACCACGCAGTAGCCCAGTATTCTCCTTGACTTACTCAAGGGACACCCGTACCAACCAATGTGTCGCACTAACGTAGCCATCATTTCAACCATATCGGTCTACGCTGTACAATTTTCACGATCTATTGCTACTTACCTAAAATGCCCCCAGATCCGGGTATAAAATCTATATAAGAAATAAACCCAAACTTAACCCCGAATTGTAAAGCAATCAAGGCAAACAAGTAAAGCAAATAAAGATGAACTAGGTATAAAGGTAACCCCACTTTTAAATTAGAATCCCCAGCAGAGTCGCCAGTTCTGTAATACGGTGAGAGAACTGACTTTTGGGTTTTATGTTTTATCGCAAATGTTGCGGATAGCAAGAGTCGCCACCGACTTTTCTTTTATCCAATAAAGGAAAGGGTGAAAAGAACAAGAAAGACCTTTGAGAATTTTCTTGAGTTCGGGGGGTAGGTTATGAAAAGGGAAGGTGTTAGCATCCTTTTCATCTGTAGTTATCTACGGGCTCCTAATTTCTAGCTCACTTTGAAAATGCTTTGTGTTTGTGTATGTTCGGAAATATTTTGGAAATGCCTAAGTGCGTAAATTTTGTAATGATTCTTGTATCGTTGAGAATGTATATAAAATGTTTGTTTTGAAAATATTTATTGGATGAAAGTGTTTGTTTTGGAAAGATGTTTTGAAAATTCCAATGTAAGACAATTTGCTTTATAATAACCCTTGTATCAGTTCTCAAGATTGTTTATAAAGCATTTTGAAAGTAGTTGTTTTAAAAGTGTGAAAGTGTGGAAATTGTTTTAGTTTGTGAGCATGCAAATACGAGCGATCTACCTACTCAAAGAGTCTTTGTTCTTTTCCTCCTCCTTTAGATAGTTCTATCCTACCAGTAGTTAGTGGGAAGCCTTATTATTGGATGTGAGGGACAAGTGTGGGTCATCATACAATCATAGAAGGCAACTTGTAAGATACTTTAGCAATTGTCATAAGGGACTAAGATCATTTACCGAAGACAACATCGAAGGGTCATCGTGGGATTATGATCTTTTAACCAAGGGTGTTTACTAAAGCATCCCACATTCGAGGGACGTGACTATTTTTATCTGAGGCAACAAGTGAGGTTACCCTAGAGGTATGTGTGTGGGAAGTGTTTTGATTTCAAGTATTTATCTTGAGATTAGGTTTTCTAATGTTTTTTAATCTTGCCATACAAACCCTAATTACTAACAGTAATAAGGAAAGCGGTAAATTGCAGAAATTAAATGTCCTACACTATTACAATGCTTTGGGAATGAGGGTACAACTTTATGAATGGGGGGAGCAATAAACCCTAATTTGTTTATTACAAGTGTTGAGCAATTACAATAATTGGGAAATAAAGGTGAAAGATAAAATGCACAAATATGGTAAAAAAGGGGAGAATGTTTAAGAAGCCCTAAAAATATCTCTAAGTGTTAAGAAAATATTTTCATTGTTTTTGTTTAGAAAAATATTTTGAAGTGTGAAAGAAAAGGTTAGATCTAATTCTAATTTAATTTGCAATTTAATTGTTTAAAATAAAAAGAAAGTGTAAATAATTTTATTTATGAAAATCAAATTAAACAAAACCTAAAGAAATCTAAGTATTAGAAAATATTTTGGTGTTTTATTTGATAGTATAAAAAAACCTAATTGTAATTATTTTACAAATTAATTAATAAAATAAAGCAAAGTGATTAAATGAAATTATTTTTTATTTTGTCAAAAAATTAAATTAACTAGTTAAAAACCTAAATATAACTTTTATCATTTTTTATGATTTTTCTGATTTTAAATAAAATTATTTAAAGAAAAGAAAATAGTTAACTAAAAAAACTAAAAAAAATGGAATTTAGATGGGCCTGAGTGTAAAAGCAATTGGGGGGTGAAGAGAAAGCAAAAATTCCAGCCCCAAGATTAACAAGCCCAATGCCTGTTTGATCCAATGGTGATAGTCCTTGATGGTTCATCATGGGGACACACATGTAATGTGTTGTATCTGACTGTATGGTGATCTAATGGTTGAGAGTTGAGAGTGTATCATTGCGTGTTGGAGTTGCTTGCACCTGATTAACAAAGAAAACATTGAAAAATAAAATGCCAGAGGCAGGGATCAAACCCCTTCCCTGGAACACTAACGCTCTACACACACACACGCTTGCCACTGGGGTGGTTGTTTCATCCGGTTATCAAACAGAACCCATTAAATATAATATAAAACATGTTTATAGGTTGAACTTCATCTTCTTCCTCGCGCCAGATATCAACATCATCGTTTTTTATTTTCAAACTCTTCCATTTCTTAACCATTTTGAAAAATATAAACATTAAAGTTGTTCCAAATTTCACCATGAATTCAACCATGCGATTAACTTAAGCTAAAACTCAAATATTAAAATGAATTTTTGTTGGTACGAAACTGAACCCTAATATTTTAGAAATTTCAAATCCAAAATTCTCATCATACGGTCAAGATAAATGAAAACTAAGGACATGGTTAGCTTCAGAGCATTGATATCTACGTTTTTGCTTTAGAAAATAAATGCAAATGGTGCTTGTACAGAGATTTCAAAGTTTAGGAAACTTACCTCAAAAGTGAGAATCGAGTTTAAAGTTAGAGCACTTCTGGAGGTGTTAGGATGATCTGTATAGCTTCACTGAACTCCCAAGAAACTTTTGCAATGCTTACCTTGGATTGAGAGTGCCTTAATTCTTCTGGACAAGTCAAGTTGAAGAGCTCTATTTTTGAATTTGGAAGATGATGAAGATGGTGTTACAGTGATGAAATAGATCTTTGGATAAGTTCTATATGAGTTATAGAAACTTTGTAAATGATTTAGAGTGAAAACGCACAAGTGGATTGAGTGTTTCTTGGTTAAGGTCATAAGTTGCAACAAATGGAGTTTTTTGAGCAATTTTGAGTTTGAGAGAGTTTGAGAGGGTTAGAAGGCTTATCTATTCGTGAGTTGCCTTGCAAATGACATCTCTATTTATAGAGAAAAGGTTTTAGAGGATGAGAGGGCTTGGTTTACTGGATCACATGTTATGTCTAGGTTACTTAGTTATGAAGCAACTTTGAAGAACATGGTTCCAATGTCTAGTACCATGCCTTCTAGAGTGGTTGAACACTTTAAACATGTTTCTTCTAATTTTCTTAGGTTGAGTGTGATCAGAACAAACAAGTTAGAGGCTCAAGAAGTTGACTTTGTGTACAAAGTGATTTTACAAGAATGGAAGTGTGAACTTTCTTCCCTTAATGGCAAAATGAATGGGATAACGCTTTAATAACTTAGATCATATCTCAAAAGCTTGTGAAATCTTCTGATTATGGATAGATATGGAGGTTTAAGGCCTATAAAGCAAGATTATGAAGCATGGCTGTGAGATTTGATCATTAGGTTTTCACAAGGATGACTTATATTTCAAGAATGGATACCCAACTTCATGTCTTCAAAAATTCTAGCTTAATCATGATAAAATTTTGTTCTTTGACATTTTGGAAAGCTTGAAACATTGTCTATAACTTTCATGTGGTGAGTTTTTGCTAAATCAAATGGGAACATGGTGGAAATTGGTCAAGAAGTTGGGATGAAAAACTGACCAAAACTTGTTGAAAATTTTTCTATGTGTTGGATAAAAATAATCAGAACTTCATGGGCCTATATATCTTAATCCAAACACTTTTTGAGGTTTATCCCACATTGACAAAGTTGTAGAATTCATCATTCTCTACAACATTCATGTTGAAAGTTTTCTTTGAATCAACTTGGATCTTAGTGAAAAATGGCTATGAAGTTAGGACTTTTGTTAAGAACAAAAACACTTAGAATTTTTCTAAGTGTTAGAATTTTTTTCCAAATTTGACTTTTGTTAACTTTTTGGTTTCTTGATGATCAAGTTTGATAGTTTCAAATGTCTTGATGATTCTTGACTTTTGAATTCCAATATTGACCAAAAAGTCAAAGTTTGACTTTTGAGTGACTGTTGACTTTTCATCAATTGATTCAAATTTTCAATTATAAATCACTAGAATCTTTGGAAATGTCTTGAGCCATGTAATTAGGTCAAGATGTTTTTTTAATCCTTGAGATCATGCTTCAAGTCATTAGGTCATGCACTAGGCCAAAAGTCAATGATCAGTCATCTTCAGTCAAAACCCTAATTTTAGTAATTTTTTATCATTGATGATTTGAGGGCTTTCCTTGAGGAATCATGGTCAACCCTTTATCAAATAATGAGTATCACCTTAAAATATTGATGTTGACAAATAATCTTGAAGTTTGACTGCATGTTTGACAACAGTTGACTTTTTACCCAATATAGTTTATTTTCAGTTATCTGAGCAATTGACTGGGAAAATTTGTGATGCAAGGCTTGAAACTTGACATAAGCATTAATGAGGACCTATTATGAACCATGAAAGTCACTTGAGGCATTAGAAGTCCAATTTTCCTTGATAGAAACAAAACCCTAGTTATAGGCCAATGCTTGGAAGGAGATTTGACCAGTCAACTCTTGAGAATCCTTGAGCATTTGTGAACCTTAGAAGAATGCCTTGAAGAAAATGGGAGGTCAAATTTTGGGGTACAACACTCATCTTAATGATTTTTAACAAGTCATCAACATCTTTTTTCCATGGTAGCACCACTAGATTCTCCTACAACCTTATTAGGTTCAGTATTGGTCTCAACAACCTTCTTACCGAGGTCAACATCTCCCCAAAAGGTAGGAGCAAAGATACAACCACTACGGGTCACCCGATTGGCCTCAACAATATTCCTAACATGGGGCAAAGGTTAGATTTGGATTTCCACACCGTCTTCCAGGATAATTGCATTGCACTTATAAAGTACGACTTTATCTGATTCATACAGAATAGGACCAGGTAGACAGATAACCACAAGATCTACAACAGGTTTACTGCACTATGTAATCTCTACAGGTGTGGGAATGTCAAAATATGGTACAATGACATTCACCATTGCCTCTTCAGCATTCTCAGGAATCATAAAAACATTGTCAAAAAGAACACCCTCATTCACAGGCTCAGACTCATTAGAAGAAAAGAACTCATCAGCAGAAACATACTCATCATCATAGTCTTCAATTACATTTACATCTTCATATTCAGCCATTGGTCTGATGATGTGGATAAGACCCTCATCCAGTATCTCTTGGAGTTCATTTCTCACCTTATCACATCCATGAATATCTTCACTGCAGACACTACAAGTGGAATGGTCATGTATATAATAACTAAACTCACAGAGATCAGCATGCACTTTCACCAAATCACCTCTTACCCAATTTATATCATAAATCTTGAAATCCCCAGGATAACCAAAAACCATATTGACAGCACTTCCACCTCCATGTTTGGGTAGTGGTTTAGCTTTCACATTTGGACTCGCGTCTTTAAAAGATAACAGATCAGATCTTACCATCTTTTTCACTTCATCCTTCAATGGATAGCAGTTCTCAATTTTGTGTCGATGGTCTCCTTAATGAAAGGCACAAGTCTGATCAGCTTTATAATAACATGGCAAAGTTGGAGGTACAACCAGAGGAGGCCTAGTCTACACCAGGTTCTTCTGAATCAATTCCAAAAACAATTCAGCATAACTCATCAGAATAGGATTAAAATCTTCCCTCTTCTGACCTTGCCCTTGATTACTTTGTTGAGGTTCTCTATGATACACAATAGTAGTCAAAGCTACATTGACAACCAGAGTTACTGAAACAACTTGTTGTTGATGCTGATGACGTCTTCTTAGTGGTCTACTTTTTCTCTCTTGAATAAAAACATTTGTCTCTCCTTCTTTCATTCTAAAGAAACCATATGATGGCTTCTTAGTTTCACTGGAACCTTTATCTTTTGATAATCGTCCTTTTCTAACGGCTTCCTCCAAATAGACACCCATACTTACCATCTCATTGAAATCACTTGGTGCATTTTCCATCATTCTTTCATAGTAAAATGAACCAAGGGTTTTTAGAAATATCTTAGTCATCTCTTGCTCTCCCATTAGGGGTACCACTTGAGTTGCAACCTCGCACCAATGCTGCACATACTTCTTAAATGATTCCTTATCTTTCTGAGCCATTGCCCTTAACCGGTCACGGTCAGGTGTCATAAACATGTTGTACTTATACTGCTTCATAAAATCTTCACCCAAATCATTGAATGTATTAATGTTGTTACTGTCCAATCCCATGTACCATTTCAACTCTGCACCAGTCAATTGTCTTGGAAAAAATGACTAAGCATGCGTTGGTCATCAGTATGAGTGGACATCCTCCTAATATACATTACCATATGATCACGGGGGAAAGAGTTTCCCTTGTGCTTCTCAAATTTTGTCCCCTTAAACTCTGTAGACACCTTCACATTAGGAACCAAGCAGATATCACTGACATTTTGTCTGAATAAATTTTTCCCTTTGAGGGCCTTCATTTATTTTTGCATTTCATCGAACTGCTCCTGAAATTTATCTATTCGGTCATAAAATCCCAAGCTTTCACTTGGTGGAGGAGCATCATGATAAACCTCATCATTAATAACAGGGACTGCATTCACCACAGGAGGTGTATCACGATGGATCTCATTATTAGAAACCATAGTAGTTTGCAACATAGGAGGAGCAGAAACCACAACTGGTTGAACAGGCTGAGCAATTGGAGCATTAGGGTTGTATCTTTCTGGCATGTAACCTTTTGGCATTCCCCACAGATAACCGGGAGGCATACAATATTGAGATACAATAACAACTGGAGTAATAGAGACAAGAGTTGTCAGAACCTCAGAAATAACAGTCGTCTGTTGTGATTGAGTAGCATGAGTGTTGTACCCCAAAATTTTTCCTCCCATTTTTTAAGACAAATTGATTCAAGACACCCTCTCATGCTCATATTGTTCCCAATTACTCAAGAACACTCAAGGGTTTAAGCATACGAGCATCTTTCCTAAGAAATGGCCTACAATTAGGGTTTTGTGTTTCTCAAAGAAAATTGAGTGTCTAATTCCTTAAGTGAGTTTCAGGGTTCCTCATGTGCTTCAAGGTACCCTCATGACAAGCTTCAAGCCTTGCATCACAATTTTGCTCAGTCAATTGCTCAGATAATTGAAAATCAACTGTATTGGACAAAAGTCAATTATGGTCAACATACAGTCAAACATCAAGATTTTTGGTTAACATCAACATTTTGAAGTCATATTCATCATTTGATCAAAGGTTTATCATGATTCATCAATAAAACTCTCAATTCATCAAAAGTCAAAAATTACAAAATTAGGGTTTTCTTAAGGAGAAGTCAACTGAAATTTGACCAAGCTTAACTTTCAAATGCTTCATCAGATTTTTCTCATCCAAAGCCCATTTTGAAGGAAATTCAATTCTCTATCACTTTATCTCTCTAAGCTTAAGTCCAAAAAATGCTTCATTTGAAAGATACGGACCAAAACATTATAGGTCATTTGAAAAGTCAACAAAAAGACATTTTTTGTAAAAGCAACTTACATCAAGATAAAATCTTCAAACTAAAAAATGATCAACGTAGAGATTGTAGGGAACATCTTGAGATTTCCTAAAAGTCCTAGATAACCTTCAAATGATGAAAATTGATAGAGTTATGTTTGGTGCAAGTTAAGCAATTTTTGAGAAATGCATGAAACTTACAATGACCAATTTTGAAATTATGGGCTAATGGACCTAATTTTTTAGGTTCAAACATGTTCGTGGCATGATAAAGGACCCATAAGTATAGTCATGTCTTATCTTTTATTTTTATTTCATTTACTTTGTTTTTTATTCAATTAAATACAAAATAAATTAAATGAAATAGTAAAAGATGGACCAATGCATATGGGCTTGGTTGTGGATCAAATTTGAAGCCCAATAACCCTTTGACAGCCATGCAAATTGTGGGAGACAAGAGATGGGGACATGATCTTCTCAAAATGGAATGTTTGAAAACATGTTTTTTGTGTTTTGGAAAGGCATTGAATACTTGATCTTTTCCTCATTTATTTGACCTGAGTTCCTTCCTCTATATAAACACAACACATGCAGCACTAGAGGACATGTTTGGACTGCCTCAAAAGGACCTCAAGAAACAGTAAAAAAAATTCAAGAAAAGTGTGCAATCGGATTCTCCATTCCAAGTTGTTTCAGTCCAAAACAAGGCCATCAATCACTCCCTGAGGATCAAAGGAGTTGATCCAAGCCATTTCCTCAGCATTCTCACGTCCAAAACAACCATGTCATTGTCACCAGTTGAGGTATAATTTTCAAACCTGAAACTTTCATTTCGGGCACTTTCAATGCCATATACCATTTTATTTGTGTTCTCATGATTGTAAGGGATAAATGTATGCAATTGTTTGAAAGAATGAAGGCCTGGATTGTGAGATGCCATTGTTAGGGAATCACCTGAGTTTATACTCTAATCCCATTATATAATAATTTTTTCTTGTTTTGAGTACATATTCGAATTCTGGACGAAATTTCACATAAGATGGGTCATTTTGTTTGCCTTAAAACTATCATATTCGCAGGTTTTTTAAAAATGGATGACCAGTGAAGGTGATCGGAGCTAGGGCTTCGGCACCTTTCCAGTTTCAGTTTGTCTTTATATTATAACGTTATATTCTTGTTTCAATGAAAAAGGAACAACGTAGTGCAGATGGTTGAGGGACAGATCTTTGGCATAGGAAGCGTGGGTTCGATCCCTATGGTTTCTTTTACTTTTTTTCAGTTTTTACAAACTAATGTATGGGTTAGTTCTCGCTTCCTTAACACAAAAGGCGCATAGCTCAGCTGGCAAGGAAATGAATTTGTGATGCAAAGGGCGCAGGTTCAAGCCCCAGCGCTTGCACCCTGTTTTTTCCCCCTTTATTATTTTCAAAAAAATTTCTATTTTCTTCTTTTTCTTTAATTAATTTCTTTTTTTTATTTTAATTTTTTTAATCAAGAAAAATCATAAAAAATATAATAAAATCAGATTTAGACCTTTAATAGGTTAATTTAATTTTAGACAATATTTTTCTTAATTAATTAGACGTAGGCTTTTTTTATAATTAATTTAGTATTTAATTTAGGTTTAAAATTTATTTACTTTATTATTCAAATAAAACCAAAAATGCACAAAATTAATTTCTAATAATGTGGTTATTAAGACTTTAAAAGATAATTTTTCTAAACATTTTTGTTTACTTTGCTATTTATTTTATTAGAAATGATTGTATAGGTCGCACGAGTTTTTTTTTGTAATAGCTTAGCGTTTAAATTACCACAATGTTTTAAATATTGTAAATCTCTTGAAGCCGTGTAATAGTTGTAGGTATTTACTTTCTTGAATTTTATTTTCTCGCATTTATGCTTTATATGCTCTGTATATATGTAACTGTTAGTTAATAGGATTGTATGGCAAGATAATAATCAAACGCTAGAAAACCTTAATGCAAGATAAAATAACCGAATCAACACACTTGCACACTTGCACACTTGCACCTCTAGGGTAACCTCCCTTTGTTGCCTTCGGAAAAATAACGATCATGTCCCTTGAACATAGGGATGCTTTAGTAAAGATCCTCGAATAAAAGATCATAGTCCCTTGATGACCCTTCGACGTTGCCTTTCGGAAGATGATCTAGTCCCTTACGAAATTGCTAAGGCATCCTTACAAGTTGCCCTCAATAATTGTATGATGACCCTTCGCATGTCCCTTTACATCCAATGATAGGGCTTCCTACTAACTAATGGTACAGATAAAATTATCTAAAGGAGAAGGAAAAGTATAAGAAAGACCTTGAGTTGGTAGAATATTGTTAATCGCTTGCTCACACTTTTCAAAACAAAAGCACCTCAGACAAACACTTTCAAAGATATTTTTAAAACACTTTGTACGCATTCTTGAGGACTAATACAAGAATCATTACAAAGTTCTCCTTACAATGGCATTTTCAAAATATTTTCAAACACACACAAAAAGCAAAATTTCAAAGTGAGCTAAGCGATTAAGAGCCTGTAGATAACTACAGATGAAAAAGGTGCTAACACCTTCCCTTTTCATAACCTACCCCCCGAACTCAAAATATTTAAAGGTATTTCTTATTCTTTTCACCCTTTCCTTATTGGATAAAAGAAAAGTTAGTGGCGGCTCTTACTATCTGCAACATTTGTGATAAAATGCAAAACAAGTCAGTTCTCCCACCATATTATAGAACTGGCGACTCTGCTGGGGATAATAATAAAAGAGGGGTTACTTTAGAGTCTTGGATCACTTTTTATTTGCTTTATTTGCATTGTCTACTTTATCTTTAAGGGTTACTTGGGTTTCATTACTTGTAAATATCCTACACCCGTATCTAGGGATGCCTTAGGTAAGTAGCAATAGATCATGGAAATTGTACGGCATAGACCGATATGGTTGAAGTGATGGCTACGTTAGTGTGACACTTTGGTTTTTATTGATGTTGCTTGAGTCAGTCGAGGATAACATTGGGCTGTCGCATGGTGTCATAAGCACTAACTGACTTGTAGAACCTTAATTGACCCATCTTGGCCATTAGAAGGCACTGAGATAGCCAGCTTTGGTGCAGTCCGAAGTTGGTTGATACTCGATGCTACGCTCATTGAGATTCGACTCTCGGGTTTTTTTATGGCAAGGCAGTTTCCGTGCTAAACAAAACCTGTGAGAAAAAACAGTGATATTGAGATCCTTAGAACCCGATTACTATTTTAGGATAGGTTGAGCCAACTTAACTCTAATAGAAAATGGTACTTACCTATGGACCTCATGCAAGCCTTTAAACCTAAGGCTCTTGTGTGATTTGTTTATATTTACTTCTTGTCTAAACATGAACATAATATCATGACAACATAACATCATAACATTTTCACTAACCGTTTCAAGGATCTGGGGATTTATCTTTTCCCTTTGTTGCAGGTCATGGCTTCCGACCGCAGAAATACTATCTGAATCAACTTCATAACGGTACCTTCCAAGCTTGAGGAGTTAGTCTCAAAGGTTCCCGAAAATTCTCAATTTACCAAAATACATGGCCATCTACTCAGTTTGGTTACTCTCGGTTTCAAAGAAGACATGATGAGTATTCTGTTCCGTTTCTTTGATCCTAAGCATCATTGTTTTACCTTCCCATATTATCAGTTGGTGCCCACAATGGAATAATTCTCTAAGTTACTCGAAGTTCCTATTCCTGATCAGATACCTTTTGTGATCGGTGGAAATAGAACTGATTGTTTTTAAGCTGGTTTCGCGAAATGTCGCGGTAAGCAAGAGTCGCCACCGTCTTTTATATTCTCCAACATGGAAAGGACAAAAGCACAGCAAAATTCCTTCTTTGAGAATGTTTCTCGGTTCGGGAGGTAGATTTATAGAAAGGGAAGGTGTTAGCACCCTTTCTATCCATGGTTATCCATGGGCTCTTAGGTACTTGCTCTTATGTTTTCAAAAATTTGTTTGCTTTTCAAATGTGTGTGGGTTTTGAAAAAGTTTTGTTTGAAAAATTTCTAAGTAACTCTTGTATCTGTCCTCAAGAGTGTATGAAAAAATTTGTTTGAAAACTTTTAGAAAGTGGGGGTGCGAAAAGTTGTTTTTGTTTGTTTGAAAAGAGCAAGTACCCAGGAGAATCTACCTACTCTAAGGAATTAAGCTGTGTAAGAGTCCTTTAGATAGTGCTATCCCACCATTGAGAGGTAGGTAGCACCATCGTTGGAGTTTATTCGGGCCAATTCGATTATTAGGGACATGTGTGGTCACCAAAGCAATGGTAGGACGTCTTAGTAGTAACCCTAATGTCCTAGATCCTTTTATTCGAGGCAACCGTTTTGAGGCAACTGGATCTTAGACAGGAGAGCGACCTCTAAGACACCCTATACTTGATGACCACGTTCGAGGCAACCAGTGAGGCGTACCCTAAGAGTGGCATGTGCATGTGTGTTGTTTTTTAGTTAAATTGTCTTTGCATGTTATTTGTGAGCTACGGATTGGTTTTATTTTTCATACATTCTTTCATGCATTTTTTTAACAGTTAGGAGTGCGGAAAATAAATTGCGGAAAGGTAAATCTAACTATTACAAGGCGCGGGTCTATACATCGCCAAAAAACAAAAACCCGTTTTGAAAATAAGAATGCGGGAAATAGTAAATAAAGAGATAAACCTAATTAACTATTACATATCCGGAGACAGTTACATCAAAATAATGAAAATAAATTAAAGCGCGAGAGAATCGAATCGGGACGTCCTTAGGGTTTTGACCCTTTTGAGAAAAGAATTTAATTTAGTCCTTTTTTGCAATTAATTAAATATTAACCCTAATTCTAATTAATTAATTATTTATTAAAAGAAAAAAAATGTTTTTTTGTATTTTTATGTTTTTAATGGAAATAAAGAGAAAATAAAAAGAAATTAAAAGTTAGCAAAAACCTAATTCTAAATTGTTTTTATTTATTATGAAAAAATTAAAGTTGACCTAATTTTTTTAAAAGACTAAATTAATTAACCATATTTATTTACAAAAAATAAAAGAGTGAAATTAATAATAAAATGAAATATTTACATTTTTTAGTTTTTTTGAATTTTTATTATGAAAAGTGTTAATTAATTGATTAATTAAATAATTACTAAAGAAAATAAAAAGAAAAGAAAAATAGGAAAAAGAAATAGAAACCAATGGGGGTGTTGACCCAAGAATGGAGGTGGATCTGGAAATTCTGTGGCCCATTTGCATCAAGCCCTTTTGACTTTTGAAATTGCCTGGAGCATGGGTTGACCAGGAGCATGGTGCTCCTCATCTTTTGGCCTTTGGATCTGTCCTTTGAGACACTTGGCACGCTGGATGGGCAAGGTGCATGATGGACCTTCTTTTGGAACCTACACACAAGCATGTAAAGAAAAAATGTATAGAAATTTTGGGGGACCTGGGAATCGAACCCAGGTCCCAATGGTGACCAGCCACCTCATTCTCCACTAAGCCAAGCGTTGCATCTGATATTACAATAGCCATTAATTATAATATGTAAAACCTCAAAGCATGGCTTGTTTTTTATTCCAATCTGTTCCTGGGAATGTCAGCAAGGTGTTTGAGTCACTCTAAGGCTTTGAATTATGCTGGAAGGTTGATTTCAGTTTTCAAATTTCTTAGCTTTTTTTCAATATGGTAGTGGTCGTTTGTGCAATGTTCAGGTCGTGTATGAGGCTTGGCTTGCTTGCATATGTACATGTGAATGAAATTAGGTCACATTATGAGCTTGGGATCCATTGCAATTAAGTTTTTGGATTTTGCTTTAACACCATTAAAGGCCTTTCCAAGTTTGAAGCAAAACCATGATTTTGTGCTCAAAATGGCCTAGCACGAATTTGGCAACTAGAATATGCTGTATGAAAGCCATTCAAACCACAAAGATGCCATTTAATTAATTTTTTGATTTTATTTGAATTATTATGGATTAAAATGAATTAAATCCATAAAAATTAAATAATGAAAAACTAAATGTTTGGTCTTGAAATTAATCATAGGACACGTGGGTGGAATGACAAGGCTGAATCAAGTGGAAGAAAGTGGGCCATTTTGTCAAAAATTGAAGTTTCAAGGATAGTTGACTTTTGCCATTTCACAAAAATTTCCCAACTTCTCCAATGCATATCTTGCTCAATTTTGATCATATGAACATGTTCTTGGACATTTTGGAAAGGTCTTGAAGTCCTCTAACCAATGCCTTTGGTCCCATGTCATTTTTATTTACCAATCTCAAGTTATGGTCTTTGACTTAAAATGCCTTTTTGTTGACTTTTGAAAATGACCTATAATGTTGAAATTGATAACTTTTTGTGAGAGCATTTCTTGGACTTGGGGTGTGAAGATGAGTTGTAGGAAACGTCCTCCCCTTCAAAATTAGCATTATATGGGATTTTTCTGATGAACCATGAAAAAGTTATGCCTTGGTCAAGTTACAGTTGACTTTTCAACTGTCCAAAAATGGAAACTTTTGCATCCTTGATGATTTTTGAGCCATTCTTGTGGAATCATGATCAAGACTTGATCAAATGATGATTGTGAGCTCAAAATAAGATGTTGACCAAAAATTTTGACTTTTGACTGTCAAATGACCATTTTACCCCTACAGTTGATTGTTGAGCAATTAGGGCTTTTGACTGTGCAACTTGATGCTGTGAGTCTTGAAACTTGACATGTAGATGCTTGACAATGTGTATAGGCATATGTGACTTGATTGAGCCCTTGAAAACCTCAACTTCCTTGAAGAACCAAAACCCTAATTTGACTGGCTTAGGAGGATGGTTTGAACTGTGCAACCCTTGAGTAAACTTGAGCAAATTGAGATGATGCTTGTCAAAACTTTGAAGAATATGGGAGGGCAAATTTTTGGGTACAACAGTTGCCCCTGTTCAATCTTCTTAGACCTGAGGATGTAGATTGGCTTGCGTGCCTTTCGTGATCCGAAGGTGGAAGATGATTGAACACTAGAGTGCCCAGAAATTTGCACTCACATAGTGGAATATCAGTAGAGTGATAGCGGGAATGGGCTTACAGATGCCATTTGGAAAGATGATGGATAGGAGGATGGGCTTATAGATGCCATTTGGAGACTGTTGGTAGGTGGTGGATGTTGTACCCCAAAATTTTCCCTCCCATATTCTTCAAGATCTGCCAAGATCATGGTTCAAAGTTACTCAAGGGTTGCACAGTCCAATTGCCTCCTAACACAGTCAAAATTAGGGTTTTGGTTCTGGCAAAGAAACTGAAGTTTTCAAGGGTCCAACCAAGTCCCATATGCCTACATATATTGTCAGGCATCTATAGGCCAAGTTTCAAGACTCACAGCATCAAATTGCACAGTCAAAAACCCTAAATGCTTCACAGTCAACTGCAGGGGCAAAATGGTCATTTGACAGTCAAAAGTCAAAATATTTGGTCAACATCTTATTTTGAAGCCACAAACATCATTTGATCAATTCTTGATCATGATTCTCAAAGCATGGCTCAAAAAGTCTCAAGATGCAAAAGTTTCTATTTTTGGACAGTTGAAAAAAGTCAACTTCAAATTGACCAGGGCATAACTTCTTCATGGTTTATCAGAAAAATCCCATCCAAAGCTCATTTTGAAGAGGATGACATTTCCTACAACTCATATTCACACTTCAAGTCCAAGAAATGCTCTCACAAAAAGTTATCAATTTCAACATTATAGGTCATTTTCAAAAGTCAACAAAAAGGCACTTTAAGTCAAAGCCATAACTTGTTATTGGTAAATCAAAATGACATGGGACCAAAGACATTGGTTAGAGGAATTCAAGACCTTTCCAAAATGTCCAAGAACATGTTCATAGCTTCAAAATTGAGCAAGATATGCCTTGTAGAAGTTGGGAAATTTTTGGGAATTTTGAAAAGTCAACTTTGCACAAAAGGCTTCAAAAATGCTAATGGGCCTCAATTTCTTTCATGAATCACTACCCAAAGGCTATGCACGACCCATTAAGCTCAAAGGGATTTATTTTCCTATTTTTAATTAATTAATTGAATTTTTAATCATATTAGTTCATTTAATTAGATTTAAATATGAAAAAATATCAATTAACACTTATCAAATCTTTTTTGTGCAGCAAATCAAACTAGGGCAAGGTGGCAAATCGTTTCTCATTCAAAAAGGAAAGATTATACATGATTGGCAATGGTTTCATGGCAAAAAGATTGAAATTGATATAATTGAAAATCAAATCTTCAAAACATGAATGGATGGACCTTGGGCTTGTTTTCTTAACCTAATCACGTTCAGATAAATATACAAGACTAAACCTAATGCATAAACACACGAAAAACTGCACACAAGCTGCATACCAATTTGCAATTTTTGGCCAAAAATCTTGAAACTGATTTCATACCTAGAGCACGTTTCAAAGCACAACAAACCTTCCAATACATTCCTGACATTGCTAGGAACGTGTTGCAATCAAGAACCAATCTCCAGACCTCAAGAATTGGTAGAACAGAGTCTCACTTTTCATAAATGTGTTCATCATCGTTTTTCAATTTCCATGCATTATTCATGATTTTTAACTGTTGATTTATACTAATAATGATATTCTGAAGCTGTTGGTACCATTCAATTGAAGTATGGCTACCTAAATAAGAATTCACCATTAACGTGTTCTAGGGTTTCAGGACTCGGAAATTGGGGCTTTCCCCATATGGAAAAATCAGGTCACCAAACCTATGCCAATGGATTTGTGACATGAAGACGAAGTTAACCATGACCTCGCGCCCTTTTTATATTTGGCCATGTCCTATTCGCTATTTTTGCAGGTCTTGTTTAGTGGGGGTTTAAAACCCCCGCTATCTGTTTATGTTACAGGCAGAAAAAGGAAGACGAAGCTGGCGTGTCATAACGTGATAGGACAATTCAAATGTTGGCGCGTGATTTTTTGCTTCACACCACTAACGCTTGTTTTCCATTATAATAATTGCGTTCCATAATAATAACAAAGCGCGCAAACAGCACAACTGGCAAAGCATTCACTTGGTAAACGCTGGGACCTGGGTTCGATTCCCAGGTCACCCCATATATTTCATGTTTTTTCCCTTAACATGTTTCTATGCAGCATCCCTTCCAAGGCCTACCACGCATCCTCAAACGCTAGCTTGCCACATAATCTGAATGATCAATCCAAAGGCCAGAGCGTGAAGACCACCATACACCTGGGTCAACTGCTCCACATGTGATCCCTGAAAGTCAAAAAGGGCTTGTTCTGTTGGGCCAAATTGCCTTCAATTTACCTCCAAAAAGGGCCAGACACCCCCCATGGTTTGCATCATTTTTATTTTTATTTGATTTTCCTTTTATTCCTTTAATTGTTTTTAATTTGTTTTCTTTAATTTCATAAATTAATTTTCATAATATAAAACTAGAAAATAAAAAAAACAAAAATATGTTTAATTAATAATTAATTCATTATTATTTTTGTAAATAAACTTTAAACAATTAATTAGATTAATTTAGGTTTCAAAACTTTAATATTTTTCTTAATAAACTAAAATATGTAGAAATTAGGGTTTTTAACTTTTTCATCATTTTTTTTCTTAAATAAATAAGTTTTCCATTATTATTACTATTAATTATTAAATATCTTTGTAAATAAATATGTACATTAATTAATTAGTAAATTAGGTTAAACTTTCATATTTTTCATTAATAATTAAAAACAATTTAGAACTAGGGTTTCCTTCTAATTTTAATTCTTTTCTTATTTCATTAAATACCAAAAACCTAAAAAAAAACATTTATTTTCTTTTATTAAATAATTAATTAACTTTTAATTCAATTTAATTTCAAAAGGGTCCAACACCCTCGAACGTTCAACTTTAATTCTTTCGCGCGTTTATTCTTATTTTCTTTTTTTCAATATTATGTAACTGTTCAAGCCATGTAATAGTAATTAGGAATTTATTTTATTTTCCGCATTTTTTTATTAAAACGGGTCTTTGTAATTTGGCGATGTATAGACCCGCGCCTTGTAATAGCGTAGGATTTTACTTTCCGCATTTAAATTTCCGCACTCTTAACTGCTAAACTTTGCATGAAAGAATGAATGACTAATTAAAAACAATGTGTAGCTCACGATACAATGATCAAAGATAAAACATAACATGAAAATAACACACAAATTCACACACCACTCTTAGGGTACGCCTCACTGTTGCCTTGCCTTCGAAACGTGGTCGTCGAGTATAGGACGTTTTAGTAAGTCCTTATGTCCATAACATGATCCAGTTGCCTCAAAAAAGTTGCCTCGAATTAAAAAGGATCAATGGCATAAGGGTAGCTTCTAAGGTGTCCTAACTGTTGCTCTGGTGACCACACTGTCCCTACAAACGAATTGACCCGAACACCTCCAACGGTGGTGCTACCTATCTCTCAATGGTGGGATGGCACTACCTTAAGGACATTTACACAGCCTAATTCCTTAGGGTAGGTGGATGACTCATAGATACTTGCTATATTCAAAAAACAAATCAAACTCTTTTCACACCGACACTTTTCAAAAAGCTTTCAAAAATATGTTTCAAACACTCTTCAGGACTGATACAAGAGTCGATCTGAAATCTTTAAACGAAACTTTTTCAAACCCACTCACACTTGAAAAGCAAACACTTTTGAAAACGCAAATGAGCAAGTATCTAAGAGCCCATGGATAACCATGGATAGAAAGGGTGCTAACACCTTCCCTTTCTATAAATCTACCTCCCGAACCGAGAAACTATCTCATAAGGAATTTTGCTGTGCTTTTGTCCTGTCCATGTTGGAGAAAATAAAAGACGGTGGCGACTCTTGCTTCCGCGACATTTCGCGAACCAGCTTTAAACAGTCAGTTCTAAATCCACCAATCACAAAACTGGCGACTCTGCTGGGGACACTATTAAAGTGAGGTGTACCTTAGGATAGCTCATACTTGTGTTTTCAATTGCTGTGTTTGTTTGCTTTATTATTGTGGGTTGCATCGGAGTTACATAGATCCTAACCCGGATCTGGGGATACCCTGTTAGGTAGCATAAGCTGTGAGAGACCTGTCCGGCGTAGACCGACACGGGTGAAGTAGTGGCTACGTTGGTGTGGCACCTTGGTCTGTACCGATATCCCTTGTGTCGCAACGAGGAGAATATGGGTCTTCTGAGGAGTCATTAAGCACCAAACGACCTTAGAACCTTAAATGACCCAACTTGGCCAATAGAACAGTAGCAGTATGCTACGCCCATTGAGGCTAAACTCTCGTGATGGTTCTGGCTGCAAGAAAAGATTGCGATGCTGGAGTTATGACCGATTGAGGGTAGTCAGTGATATTGGGATCCTCTAGAACTCGGTTACTTCTGATAGGACAGGTCTTAACCAACAAACTGAAAGAGGGTAATACCTAGACCCCACGCTGGCCTAAACTCTAAGGGCTTGTCTTGTGTGACTTGTGTGCCTTATCATGTTTGCTTTTGTGAATACTTGTGGTGTGCTTTATCATAACATCATGCCATCATAAACATTGCATGCATCCTGCATAAGGATTGACCATTTCAAAGACAAGAGGGTTTCACCTTTGCTCTATTTTGTAGGACATCATGATGCCTATGCGAAGGAACACTATCCGGTTCAACTTTGTTCACCCACCTGAGTTGCTTGAAGAATTGGTTAGCAGAATTCCAAATACTACTTCCTTCATCCAGAGGCATGGTTCTCTTCTCAGTTTAGTCACGGCAAAGTGGGACCAACAACTGATGAGTGTCCTGACCCAGTTTTATGACCCTCTGTACCAGTGCTTCACCTTTCAAGACTTCCAGCTGGTCCCTACCCTGGAAGAGTTCTCTGATTTGCTTGGCATCCCTATCTTGGATCAGACTCCCTACACTGGTTGGGAAAAGACTCTTAGGCTTAAGGAGATTGCTGCAGCTCTTCCTTTGACCCACAAGGAGGTAATGGACAACTGGGTGACTAGAAGCAAAGTTAAGGGTTTCTTGGCCAAGTTTCTGGTTGGTAAAGCTAACAGTTTCTGGAATGACCTGGACTTTAGGGCGTATGAAGACATCCTGGCTCTCTTAATCTATGGTCTAGTCTTGTTTCCTATTCCCGACAACTTCATTAACGTCACTGCCATAAGGATCTTCATGTCTCGGAACCCTGTGCCCACTCTCTTGGGTGATATCCTGCAACAACTTTATGCTCGTACTGCCCGAATACGAGGAACTCTGTGGTGTTGCATCCCTTTGTTAGTGAGGTGGTTTATTTCGCACCTCCCTAAGTTCGTGCTGAAGAACAAAGAAGGAAGAGGTTGGGCTCATATGTTAATGTCTCTCACTGATAAAGACATCATTTGGACTTTCAGGGGTTTGGATGAGGTAGTTGTTATTGATCGTTGCGGAGAATATCCTAATGTTCCTCTGATTGGTACCCAAGGAGGAATCTCTTATAATCCATGTCTAGCTCTCCGTCAGTTTGGAAGAGCCAGAAGAGCAGGGCCTCATGAGATGTTGGTGCCTCACATCAGTTTCGAGTTTCAGGTAGATAGTGACGAGCTGCGTCGTAGGTTCATCAAAGCTTGGGACAGAATTCACAAAGTTGACCCACAAGAGTTGGGACCAAAGACTTCTCTACCTATGGAAGCCTACTACAAATGGGTCCGCATCCGTGCTCAGAAGTTAGGTATGCCATATGAAGCTGTCAGACCCATCATTCTTGAATATCCTGATAGAGATGGGGCTCCTCCAACTGTTCTCCCTCCTCAGATACCTACTGATATTGATACACTAAAGAGGTCTTGGGCGCAACTGCGAGAAGAACAGGATTCTTATCAGGAAAAGTTTAACGAGCGGGAATTGAAGATCCAGAAGCTGACAAAGCAATTGGAGAACGAGCGAGCCTTGAATGACTACATCCGTACTGAGAAGAGGAGACCCTGGGATCAATGATGAACTTTGGATATTCTTTTACAGTTTTATTTCCCTTTTCATTATTTTCATTTTATGTAACGCCTAAGGGAAATCTGTTGAACAATTTAAATTTCAAAGTTGAATCTAATGAAGTGTGCTCCTTTTTGTTTACAAAGTTGAATCCTGATTGTCTTTGAAAACATAAATCATACGCATCCCATTCATCATGTGCATAGCAGGTACTCTTATTTTCAGGTTGCTTAATGTTCTTCGCTGTTTATTTCAGCATCATGAACCCTGAATCATCTACCGAGCAGTCCATCAAGGCCCTTCAGGCTCAGAACGCCCAATTCCAAGAGCTGATTATGAGTTTGGCCCAAGGTCAGGAGGAACTGAAGGCTCTGCTGGTCAAGAAGAAGAAGAAGAGAACTGTTATCTTCAACACGGGCCGGAGGTTTGGTAACACACTGCAGAATGAGGTTGATCAAGCTGGTTCTTCTGTAGGCAAAGGCAGTCCCCACGGGGGAAGGGCTCCAAGTCTGGTGGTCTCTGACAACGAGACTGATTTTAACGAGGAACAGTATCCTCCAGCTGAAGACAAGTACAAGCAGTTGGAAGACCGTCTGAATGCCATGGAAATTCAACAAGTGTCTGGGTTGGATTTCGGAGACTTGGGTTTATCTTCTGGTGTGGTCATCCCACACAAGTTCAAAGCACCATCTTTCACAAAGTATGATGGGGCGTCCTGCCCTAAGCTACATCTCAGATCTTATGTGCGGAAGATTCAGCCGTATACTATGGACAAGAACTTGTGGATCCACTTCTTCCAGGAGAGTCTTTCAGGGACTCATCTCGAATGGTTCTATCAGCTGGATGGAACCAAGGTTCATAACTGGGAGGAGTTGGCTACTGCTTTTTACAAGCAGTATCAATATAATGCCGACCTCGCTCCTACATGTACCCAACTCCAGGGTATGTCGCTAGGATCGGGAGAAGGTTTTAAAGAGTATGCGCAGAAGTGGAGGGACCTGGCTGGCAGGGTGCAGCCACCATTAATCGACCGTGAATTAGTGGACATGTTCTTGGGGACCCTATCCGGGCCATTCTTCAATCATCTCATTGGCAATTCATCTGCAGGGCATGAAATCAGGGAAGATTCAGAAGGGTGCGTCCTCAAGTTCTGAGAAGAAGCCTTTCAAAAAGGAAGCCAGTGTTGTGTATGGGCCGAGAAGGCAAGACAAACCAGAGCACGGCCAAGCTGTCAACGCGGTGGTTATTGCTAAGCCTGCTGCCGCTCCTCGGCAACCTAACCAACCAAGGGGTGAGAGACCCAGAAGAGAATATACTCGGCTGAGTATGACCTTGTCACAAATCTTGCCGCAACTGCTATCGACCAACTTGGTGACTGTCAGAGAGGCTCTGAAGGTTGTGAACACTACCTCTCCTAAGTATAATCCAAATGCCCGCTGTGCTTATCACTCTGATAGCCCGGGGCATTCCACTGATGATTGCTGGGCCCTAAGGAATAAGGTGCAGGACCTTATCGATGCTAAGGAGGTACAGTTTGAGGCGCCCGAGAAGCCTAATGTGGTGACAGCTCCCCTACCTGACCATGGAGTGAATGCTATCAGGGATGGCGATGAAGTGGAAGAATCTGAGTTTAACAGCTGGATCTACCCGACGGCCGGCAGTGGACCTAGCAATTGGACTGCAAAAGACAACATACCTGTTACTTTTGTTACGCAGTAATGAACTCCTTTGTTTTTATTTGTAATAAACAATAAATTGAAACTTTATGGCCCAGTGTCTTACCCGGGGCACCGTTGGCTTCATTTGTGAGGGCATATTACTTGTCATTTCCATATATCATGAATAAAGACATTGGACGTTTTTCGCATTTCAAATCTTGCGCTCCCTTTCTTTCTTTCTTTATATATTGCAAAACAGCTATATTTACACACACTCACTCATACAGGTTCCAATCCACTATGGATCTCACTGGTAACGACTCTGCTACTGCCAGTTATGACTTCGAAAATCCGATCAACTTAGCCGAAGACGAAGGTGAAGATGATTGCGAAGTGCCTGGTGAGCTTGCAAGACTGTTACTCCAGGAAGAGAGGGCCATTCAGCCACATGAAGAGCCAGTGGAAACGGTAAATCTGGGTACTGAGATAGACAGAAAGGAAGTTAAGATTGGTGCCAATCTGGAGCTCAGCGTGAAACAACGTTTGATTCAGATGTTGCATGATTATGTGAAGATCTTTGCCTGGTCCTATGAAGACATGCCTGGGTTGGATACCGACATTGTGGTTCATCACTTGCCTACCAAGGAAGACTGCCCTCCGGTTAAGCAAAAGGTCCGCCGTATGCGTCCAGAGATGTCCGAGAAGATCAAAGCTGAGGTTATGAAACAATTCGACGCCGGTTTTCTTGCAGTGACTTCTTACCCTCAGTGGGTCGCCAACGTGGTTCCGGTACCAAAGAAGGATGGTAAGGTCAGAATGTGTGTTGACTACAGGGATTTGAATAGGGCGAGCCCCAAGGATGACTTCCCTCTTCCTCACATCGATGTTCTGGTTGACAATACTGCGCAACACAAGGTGTTCTCCTTCATGGATGGTTTCTCAGGTTATAATCAGATCAAGATGGCTCCTGAAGATATGGAAAAGACTACCTTTGTTACTCAGTGGGGCACCTTCTGCTACAAGGTCATGCCTTTTGGACTGAAAAATGCTGGGGCAACCTACCAACGTGCCATGGTTGCTTTATTTCATGACATGATCCATCATGAGATTGAAGTGTATGTCGATGATATGATTGCAAGGTCCCAAACTGAGGAGGAACACCTTGACCATCTGCAAAAGCTGTTTGACCGGTTGAAGTTATACAAACTGAGGTTGAACCCGAACAAGTGCACCTTCGGGGTGAGATCTGGAAAGTTGCTAGGCTTCGTCGTAAGCGACAAATGTATTCAAGTGGACCCTGCCAAGGTTAAAGCCATTCAAGAGATGCCAGTTCCTAAGACAGAGAAAGAGGTCAGAGGCTTTCTAGGACGTCTGAATTACATCGCTCGATTCATCTCGCATCTAACTGCCACCTGTGAACCAATCTTCAAGCTGCTGAAGAAAGATCAGGTAGTACGTTGGAATGATGAATGTCAGGCCGCTTTTGACAAAATCAAAGAGTATCTCCAAGAACCACCCATCCTTATGCCACCGGTTGAAGGAAGACCTCTAATACTATACCTGTCAGTACTTGACAGCTCAATGGGGTGTGTGCTGGGGCAGCATGACGAGTCTGGCCGAAAAGAGCATGCCATTTATTACCTTAGCAAAAAGTTTACCGACTGTGAGACCCGATACTCACTGCTCGAGAAAACTTGTTGCGCTTTGGTATGGGCTGCTCGCCGGCTGAGACAGTATATGCTGACTCACACTACTCTGTTGATTTCAAAGATGGATCCAATAAAGTACATATTCGAAAAGCCTGCTCTGTCTGGGAGAATAGCAAGATGGCAGATGATCTTGACAGAATACGACATCCAGTATATGACTCAGAAAGCTATCAAGGGAAGTGTATTGGCAGACCACTTGGCACACCAGACAGTAGACGACTACCAATCAATGAACTTTGAATTTCCTGACGAGAGCATCATGATAGTGACTGATTGTGAAGTACCTGGACCGGATGAAGGACCTGAGGAAGGATCCCGATGGTCTATGCACTTTGACGGAGCCTCCAACGCTTTGGGTAACGGCATCGGCGCTGTGATCATATCTCCCAAAGGCACTCATACTCCACTCACTGCCCGGCTATGTTTCAACTGCACCAACAACATGGCGGAGTATGAGGCATGCATCATGGGACTTCAGGCCGCGATTGACTTAAGGATCAAGTTTCTGAGTGTCTTCGGAGATTCCTCTCTCGTGATCAATCATATCAAAGGAGAGTGGGATACGAAACATCCAAACCTTATTCCTTACAGGGAATGTGTGTTGACATTGATCCCCCATTTCACAGAGATAACTTTTGAACACTTCCCGAGAGAGGAGAATCAGTTGGCGGACGCGTTAGCTACGATGTCTTCTATGTTCAAAGTCAAGTGGGACAATGAGTCTCCCTGGATCATCATCTGGAAACTGGACGAACCTGCATATTGTTGTGATCTTGAGGCTGAAACAGTGACTGAAAAACCCTGGTATCATGAGGTGAAGAGGTATTTGGAAGCTCAAGAATACCCTGAAGGTGCATCTGTCAACGACAAAAAGTTTCTGAGAAGGTTCGCAGCGAAGTTCTTCCTCAGCAATGGCATTCTATACAAGCGAAACCATGATTCGACCTTACTGCGTTGTGTGGATAAAGCTGAAGCAGAAAGAATCATGGAAGAACTGCATGAAGGTACCTTCGGAACACATTCCAGTGGACACACCATGGAAAAGAAAATCCTTCGGGCAGGATATTTCTGGTCCACAATGGAAGCCGACTGTTACCAACACTCTCGGACATGTCATAAGTGCCAGATATATGCCGATAAGGTGCACGTTCCTCCAGTTCCTCTGAATGTCTTGACCGCGCCTTGGCCTTTTGCAATGTGGGGCATTGATATGATCGGCGAGATTAAACCTACGGCATCCAACGGTCACCGCTTCATCCTAGTAGCGATCGATTATTTTACAAAGTGGGTTGAAGCAGCTTCCTATGCTACAGTAACCAAGAACGTTGTGGCACGGTTCACTCGGCATAACTTGATCTGTCGATACGACGTCCCAGAAAGAATCATTACAGACAACGGTACCAATCTCAATAACAAGATGATCACTGAGCTCTGCGAGCAATTCAAGATACAGCACCACAACTCTTCTCCTTACCGACCGAAGATGAATGGGGCTGTAGAAGCAGCGAATAAGAATATCAAAAAGATTGTGCAGAAGATGACAGTGACCTATAAAGATTGGCACGAGATGTTACCGTTTGCTCTTCATGGGTACCGTACCTCAGCAAGAACGTCAACCGGGGCAACTCCCTTTTCCTTGGTCTATGGCATGGAGGCAGTCTTGCCAATTGAAGTGCAGATACCCTCTCTCCGGATAATGAAGGATGCAGATCTGAGCGAAGATGACTGGATCCAGACTCGACTTGATCAATTAAATCTAATTGACGAAAAGAGACTTACTGCTATATGTCATGGTCAGACGTACCAAAAACGGATGATCAGGGCATTTAACAAGAAAGTCAGACCACAAGAGTATCAAGTTGGGGATCTGGTAATCAAGCGCATCATTCTTCCTCAGAGTGATCCCAGGGGAAAATGGACCCCTACGTACGAAGGGCCATTTGTGGTTAAACATGTGTTCTCAGGAGGAGCCATGATCCTAACTACCATGGATGGTGACGACCTTCCTCACCCCGCCAATGCAGACATAGTAAAAAGATACTACGCATGATAAAAGACCCGCTA
Source organism: Vicia faba (assembly GCA_948472305.1). NCBI lineage: Eukaryota > Viridiplantae > Streptophyta > Magnoliopsida > Fabales > Fabaceae > Vicia > Vicia faba. The sequence goes on from OX451737.1 coordinate 361,037,755, forward strand.
GGTTGACATACCTAGGAAAAAATTAGGGCTTCCCGGCGAACCAAAAGGGTTCGGGCAAAATGAGGGATGAAATGAAAAAATCTGTACACCCGGCAAGTCGAAAACCTGAAAAGGCGGCTTGGGAAAAAATGGGTATCCCGGTGGACTGAAAACCCGAAAGGGCGGTCCAGGCAAAAGTTAGGGATAAAGCGTAATACTATGTCTTATTGGATCACCTTGCATCCAGAATCCGGCATCAACCATCAAGTTCAGACGGCATCGATCAATCAGCTTCATCTTCAACCGAGAAGCCAAGTGATGAGACGCTCGAAGATATAAAGGCGATAGCAGAGTTGAAACCCAGTGGGATTATTCTTTTCACATAGCTGTTTTGTTTTCTTTTCACAAAAATTGTATAAACTCTTTTGTTCGGAGGCGTTCTCTTACTAGGACGTCAGCCTCTTGTACAAAAACGCCTATTTACAAGCAATTCAAAAATCAATACAAATTCACTTTTCAGACAAATTGCCATTTGTTGTTCCTTTTTCTGTTTTGTTTTGCGAAGAACGTCCAAGGTTCAATTTGTGATATATGCATTTGACACTAACTGCTAACTCATAAATATTTGCATGCGAAACAAAGGATTAATTACAGGTAACATTAGAAACAGGGGCAATAATGAGTTGTCTAAGCGATCTAATTGCTCTGTCCACCAAGGTACCAAGGTAAGTTCAGCTGAAGAACATAACCAAGATATCTTAACTCCCCAGAGAGTGAGCCAGCAAGTCAACATACTCTCCCCAAGCAAAGTTATACTGTCAGCCTTAAGGAAGTTGGGTGTCCCCAGCAGATCTCAACATTCCTCAGCGCAATATTCAAACATTCTTAACAAGCATCCCCGGCAGTCTTGATCTAAGATTGTTCCCCGGCGGTATACAGACATTCAGTGGATCCACTTCCCCAATACATCTCAAATTTCCCCAGGAGAGTTCAATCAATCTCCCCAGTAGGTCAGGAAGCTTATCCCCAGTAGATTCTGGAAGCTTATCCCCCGCAGAGCACGAGCGCGTCCCCCGGACTTTATTCAAAGGTTATTTCCCTACCAGGATATAACTAGGTTATCCTCAGCCAATATCCACGGAAAGATCGTCCCGACGAAGTCTTCCTATTCCCCAGCGGAGTTCATCTTCCAACAGAGCTCAACAATGGTATCCCCAGCGGAGTTATCATCAAATCTCAGCAAAGTATCTCTCTCCTCACAGAGCATCTCCCCGCAGAGTAATCTATTCGCCAAGTTCATTCCCTAACAGGAGTCATTTCCTCCTACCGGTATTCTTGCAACTATCATCCCCAGCGGAAACAAAGCTCTACTCCTCCACATCAGCCTAGGATTTAACTTCCCGGCACTCGTCAAAGATTTACTTTCCTAGACGAAATTACATTCATAAACATTTACATACATAGCATGCACATACGCATCAGGAACATACAACCTCATTCATTCTAAGAACATCACGCATGTCATACATCATGACATTTCATACAACTAATGTGTTGTCTTTTCAGGACAAAAGATCAGTACGAAGATAATTGCTATCAACTGTCGCAACTAAAGATCCGATTCCTGTATCTTGCCAGGGTGTATCTGTTGATGACTAATTCCAGACTCGATTCCTGTATCTCGCCAGGGCACGTCTGAAGAGTTCGAAGATCCGATTCCTGTATCTTGCCAGGGTGTATCTGTTGACGACTAACATTACCAGACTCGATTCCTGTATCTTGCCAGGGCACGTCTGAAGAGTTTGAGGATCCAATTCCTGTATCTTGCCAGGGTGTATCTGTTGACGACTAACATTACCAGACTTGATTCCTGTATCTTTCCAGGGCACGTCTGAAGAGTTTGAGGATCCGATTCCTGTATCTTGCCAGGGTGTATCTGTTGAAGACTAGTTCCAGACTCGATTCCTGTATCTCGCCAGAGCACGTCTGAAGAGTTCGAAGATCCGATTCCTGTATCTTTCCAGGGTGTATATGTTGACGACTAACATTACCAGACTCGATTCTTGTATCTTGCCAGGGCACGTCTGAAGATTTCGAAGATCCGATTCCTGTATCTCGCTAGGGTGTATCTGTTGACGACTAACATTACCAGACTCGATTCCTGTATCTTGCCAGGGCACGTCTGAAGAGTTTGAGGATCCGATTCCTGTATCTTGCCAGGGTGTACCTGTTGACGACTAACATTACCAGACTCGATTCCTGTATCTTGCCAGGGCACGTCTGAAGAGTTCGAAGATCCGATTCCTGTATCTTGCCAGGGTGTATCTGTTGACGACTAACATTACCAGACTCGATTCCTGTATCTTGCCAGGGCACGTCTGAAGAGTTTGAAGATTCGATTCCTGTATCTTGCCAGGGTGTATCTGTTGACGACTATATTCTCCGGACTCGATTCCTGTATCTTGCCAGGGCACGTCTGAAGAGTTTAAAGATTCGATACCTGTATCCAGCCAGGGCACATCTACATAAAGAGTTTGAAGATCAACTCCTGTAACAGGCCAGGTAATTATTTTTCTTTTTCAGGTACGCAAGTTCTCGCTAAGGAAACTCTTACGCGATCGACACCCAGATGGCATCTATAAGCCCATCCATATACCAACAGCCTCCAAATGGCATCTATAAGCCCATTTCCGACAAGGTTCTGTCACATTTCCAGATGGCATCTATAAGCCCATCCTCCTATCCACCAGTCTCCAAATGGCATTTGTAAGCCCATTCATACTATCACGCTGCTGACATTCTACTATGTGAGTGCAAATTTCTGGGCACTCTAGTGTTCAATCATCTTCCACCTTCGGATTACGAAAGGCACGCCAGCCAATCTACATCCTCAGGTCTAAGAAGATTGAACAGGGGCAACTGTTGTACCCCAAAATTTTCCCTCCCATATTCTTCAAGATCTGCCAAGATCATGGTTCAAAGTCACTCAAGGGTTGCACAGTCCAATTGCCTCCTAACACAGTCAAAATTAGGGGTTTGGTTCTGGAAAAGAAACTGAAGTTTTCAAGGGTCCAACCAAGTCCCATATGCCTACATATATTTTCAGGCATCCATAGGCCAAGTTTCAAGACTCACAGCATCAAATTGCACAGTCAAAAACCCTAAATGCTTCACAGTCAACTGTAGGGGCAAAATGGTCATTCGACAGTCAAAAGTCAAAATTTTTGGTCAACATCTTATTTTGAAGCCACAAACATCATTTGATCAATTCTTGATCATGATTCTCAAAGCATGGCTCAAAAAGTCTCAAGATGCAAAAGTTTCTATTTTTGGACAGCTGAAAAAAGTCAACTGCAAATTGACCAGGGCATAACTTCTTCATGGTTTATCATAAAAATCCCATCCAAAGCTCATTTTGAAGAGGATGACATTTCCTACAACTCATATTCACACTTCAAGTCCAAGAAATGCTCTCACAAAAAGTTATCAATTTCAACATTATAGGTCATTTTCAAAAGTCAACAAAAAGGCACTTTAAGTCAAAGACCATAACTTGAGATTGGTAAATCAAAATGACATGGGACCAAAGACATTGGTTAGAGGACTTCAAGAACTTTCCAAAATATCCAAGAACATGTTCATAGCTTCAAAATTGAGCAAGATATGCCTTGTAGAAGTTGGGAAATTTTTGGGAATTTTGAAAAGTCAACTTTGCACAAAAGGCTTCAAAAATGCTAATGGGCCTCAATTTCTTTCATGAATCACTACCCAAAGGCTATGCACGACCCATTAAGCTCAAAGGGATTTATTTTCCTATTTTTAATTAATTAATTGAATTTTTAATCATATTAGTTCATTTAATTAGATTTAAATATGAAAAAATATCAAATAACACTTATCAAATCTTTTTTGTGCAGCAAATCAAACTAGGGCAAGGTGGCAAATCGTTTCTCATTCAAAAAGGAAATATTCTACATGATTGGCAATGGTTTCATGGAAAAAAGATTGAAATTGATATAATTGAAAATCAAATCTTCAAAACATGAATGGATGGACCTTGGGCTTGTTTTCTTAACCTAATCACGTTCAGATAAATATACAAGACTAAACCTAATGCATAAACACACGAAAAACTGCACACAAGCTGCATACCAATTTGCAATTTTTGGCCAAAAATCTTGAAACTGATTTCATACCTAGAGCACGTTTCAAAGCACAACAAACCTTCCAATACATTCTTGACATTGTTAGGAACGTGTTGCAATCAAGAACCAATCTCCAGACCTCAAGAATTGGTAGAACAGAGTCTCACTTTTCATAAACGTGGTCATCATTGTTTTTCAATTTCCATGCATTATTCATGATTTTTAACTGTTGATTTATACTAATAATGATATTCTGAAGCTGTTGGTACCATTCAATTGAAGTATGGCTTCCTAAATAAGAATTCACCATTAACGTGTTCTAGGGTTTCAGGACTCAGAAATTGGGGCTTTCCCCATATGGAAAAATCAGGCCACCAAACATATGCCAATGGATTCGTGACATGAAGACGAAGCTAACCATGACCTCGCGCCCTTTTTATATTTGGCCATGTCCTATTCGCTATTTTTGCAGGTCTTGTTTAGTGGGGGTTTAAAACCCCCGCTATCTGTTTATGTTACAGGCAGAAAAAGGAAGACGAAGCTGGCGTGTCATAACGTGATAGGACAATTCAAATGTTGGCGCGTGATTTTTTGCTTTACACCACTAACGCTTGTTTTCCATTATAATAATTACGTTCCATAATAATAACAAAGCGCGCAAACATCACAACTGGCAAAGCATTCACTTGGTAAGCGCTGGAACCTGGGTTCGATTCCCAGGTCCCCCCACATATTTCATGTTTTTTCCCTTAACATGTTTCTATGCAGCATCCCTTCCAAGGCCTACCACGCATCCTCAAACGCTAGCTTGCCACATAATCTGAATGATCAATCCAAAGGCCAGAGCGTGAAGACCACCATACACCTGGGTCAACTGCTCCACACGTGATCCCTGAAAGTCAAAAAGGGCTTGTTCTGTTGGGCCAAATTGCCTCCAATTTACCTCCAAAAAGGGCCAGACACCCCCCATGGTTTGCATCATTTTTATTTTTATTTGATTTTCCTTTTATTCCTTTAATTGTTTTTAATTTGTTTTCTTTAATTTATAAATTAATTTTCATAATATAAAACTAGAAAATCAAAAAAACAAAAATATGTTTAATTAATAATTAATTCATTATTATTTTTGTAAATAAACTTTAAATAATTAATTAGATTAATTTAGGTTTCAAAACTTTAATATTTTTCTTAATAAACTAAAATATGTAGAAATTAGGGTTTTTAACTTTTTCATCATTTTTTTTCTTAAATAAATAAGTTTTCCATTATTATTACTATTAATTATTAAATATCTTTGTAAATAAATATGTACATTAATTAATTAGTAAATTAGGTTAAACTTTCATATTTTTCATTAATAATTAAAAACAATTTAGAACTAGGGTTTCCTTCTAATTTTAATTCTTTTCTTATTTCATTAAATACCAAAAACCTAAAAAAAAACATTTCTTTTCTTTTATTAAATAATTAATTAACTTTTAATTCAATTTAATTTCAAAAGGGTCCAACGCCCTCGAACGTTCAACTTTAATTCTTTCGCGCGTTTATTCTTATTTTCTTTTTTTTCAATATTATGTAAGTGTTCAAGCCATGTAATAGTAATTAGGAATTTATTTTATTTTCCGCATTTTTTTATTAAAACGGGTCTTTGTAATTTGGCGATGTATAGACCCGCGCCTTGTAATAGCGTAGGATTTTACTTTCCGCATTTAAATTTCCGCACTCTTAACTGCTAAACTTTGCATGAAAGAATGAATGACTAATTAAAAACAATGCGTAGCTCACGATACAATGATCAAAGATAAAACATAACATGAAAATAACACACAAATTCACACACCACTCTTAGGGTACGCCTCACTGTTGCCTTGCCTTCGAAACGTGGTCGTCGAGTATAGGATGTTTTAGTAAGTCCTTATGTCCATAACATGATCCAGTTGCCTCGGAAAAGTTGCCTCGAATTAAAAAGGATCAATGGCATAAGGGTAGCTTCTAAGGTGTCCTAATTGTTGCTTTGGTGACCACACTGTCCCTACAAACGAATTGACCCGAACACCTCCAACGGTGGTGCTACCTATCTCTCAATGGTGGGATGGCACTACCTTAAGGACATTTACACAGCCTAATTCCTTAGGGTAGGTGGATGACTCATAGATACTTGCTCTATTCAAAAAACAAATCAAACTCTTTTCACACCGACACTTTTCAAAAAGCTTTCAAAACAATGTTTCAAACACTCTTGAGGACTGATACAAGAGTCGATCTGAAATCTTTAAACGAAACTTTTTCAAACCCACTCACACTTGAAAAGCAAACACTTTTGAAAACACAAATGAGCAAGTATCTAAGAGCCCATGGATAACCATGGATAGAAAGGGTGCTAACACCTTCCCTTTCTATAAATCTACCTCCCGAACCGAGAAACTATCTCATAAGGAATTTTGCTGTGCTTTTGTCCTGTCCATGTTGGAGAAAATAAAAGATGGTGGCGACTCTTGCTTCCGCGACATTTCGCGAACCAGCTTTAAACAGTCAGTTCTAAATCCACCGATCACAGTGGAGATGGGCTTAAAGATACCATCGGGGGTGTCGATCGCGTAAGAGATTCCTTAGCGAGAACTTGCGTACTTTGAGAAAGGAAGATGGTTTCCTAGCCTGTCACAGGGGTTGATCTTCAATCTCTTCATGTAGATATGCCCTGGCTGGATACAGGTGTCGAATCTACAATCAGTTGCTCACAGATGTGCCCTGGCTAGATACAGGAATCGAATTCGGAACTTCAAAAGGTTGCTTACAGACGTGCCCTGGCTGGATACAGGAATCGAATCTCTAAACTCTTCATGCAGACATGCCCTGGCCGGATACATGAATCGAATCTACAATCAGTTACTCACAGATATGCCCTGGCTAGATACAGGAATCGAATCTGGAATTGGTCGTCTACAGATATGCCCTGGCTGGATACAGGTATCGAATCTCTAAACTTTTCATGCAGACATGCCCTGGCCGGATACAGGAATCGAGTCTACAATCAGTTACTCACAGATATGCCCTGGCTAGATACAGGAATCGAATCTGGAATTGGTCGTCTACAGATATGCCCTGGCTAGATACAGGTATCAAATATCTAAACTCTTCATGCAGACATGCCCTGGCTAGATACAGGTGTCGAATCTATAATCAGTTACTCACAGATATGCCCTGGCTGGATACAGGAATCGAATCTCTAAACTCTTCATGCAGACATACCCTGGCCGGATACAGGAATCGAATCTACAATCAGTTACTCATAGATATGCCCTGGCTAGATACAGGAATCGAATCTGGAATTGGTCGTCTACAGATATGCCCTGGCTGGATACAGGTATCGAATCTCTAAACTCTTCATGCAGACATGCCCTGGCTGGATACAGGAATCGAATCTACAATCAGTTACTCACAAATATGCCCTGGCTAGATACAGGAATCGAATCTGGAATTGGTCGTCTACAGATATGCCATGGCTGGATACAGGTATCGAATCTCTAAACTCTTCATACAGACATGCCCTGGCTAGATACAGGTATCGAATCTACAATCAGTTACTCACAGATATGCCCTGGCTAGATACAGGAATCGAATCTGGAATTGGTCGTCTACAGATATGCCCTGGCTGGATACAGGAATCGAATCTCTAAACTCTTCATGCAGACATGCCCTGGCTGGATACAGGTGTCGAATCTACAATCAGTTACTCACAGATATGCCCTGGCTAGATACAGGAATCGAATCTGGAATTGGTCGTCTACAGATGTGCCATGGCTAGATACAGCAATCGAATCTCTAAACTCTTCATGCAGACATGCCCTGGCTGGATACAGGTGTCGAATCTACAATCAGTTACTCACAGATATGCCCTGGCTAGATACAGGAATCGAATCTGGAACTGGTCGTCTACAGATGTTCCCTGGCTGGATACAGGAATCGAATCTCTAAACTCTTCATGCAGACATGCCCTGGCTGGATACAGGAATCGAATCTACAATCAGTTACTCACAGATATGCCCTGGCTGGATACAGGTATCGAATCTGGAATTGCGATAGTTGATAGTACTAATCTTTGGATTGACCTTTTTCCTGAAAAGGCAAAACATCAGTTGTATGCAATGTCATGATGTATGAAATGCATGATGCCATGATGTTTCAAAATAAGTGAGATAGTGTTGTATGCACTTTATCATGTATGTAAGCAGGATGTATGAAATGTGAAATGTCTATGAATGTATTTTCGTCTAGGAAAATAAATCCTTGACGAATGCCGGGAGCTTGTTGAATCCTGGGCTGATGTTTGAAGAATAGAGTTCTTCATTTTCGCTGGGGATGATGACTGCAAGGATACACCGGTAGGAGAAGATGACTCCGTTGGTGAATAAACTTGGCGAAGAGATTACTCTGCGGGGAATTACTCTGTGGGAGGAGATACTTCGCTGAGGTTTTGTTGATAACTCCGTTGGGGATTCCGTTGATAAGTTTGTTGGGGAATTTGATGAACTCCGCTGGGGGATAGGAAGAACTTCGCCGAGGACGATCTTTCTGTGGTAATTAGCTGAGGATAACCCAGTTATAAGCTCTGGTGGGGAATAACCTTCTGAATAAAGCCGGGGAGAGACGTTCGTACCCTGCAGGGGATGAGCTTCCAGAAACTACTGGGGATAAGCTTCCAGAATCTACTGGGGAGTATAATTCAACTCTCCTGGGGAAGCTTTTGAACTGCACTGGGGAAGTGGCTCCACTGGATGTCTGTATTCCGCCGGGGAACAATCTTATATTAAGACTGCCGGGGATGCTTGATTAGGAACATTTGTATACTCCGCTGGGGAATATTTAGATATTGGGGATACCCACTTCCTTAAGGATGACAGTAGGCTAACTCTGCTTGGGGAGAGTATCGCTGACTTGCTGGAGATACTGTGCCTTATCGGGGCTGATGGGAGACCAACTCTGCTTGGGAGGGTATTGTTGATTCAGGTCTTACTCTACGGGGAGTGGAGGTATCTTGGTTACATTCTTCAGCCGAACTTACCTTGGTACCTTGGTGGACAGAGCAACTAGATCGCTTAGACAACTCATTATTGCCCCTATTTCTGTGGGAGAAGATACCTGTGGAGGCGCTTGATGACTTCCGGTTGACAAATCTTCTTCTGGTAGGCAAGTGACGAGATGAAGGAACATAGTCGTATGCTTTTGATCCCTAACTTTTGCCTGGACCTCCCTTTCGGGTTTTCAGTCCACCGGGATACCCATTTTTGCCCAAGCTGCCTTTTCAGGTTTTCGACTTGCCGGGTGTACAGATTTTTTCATTTCATCCCTTATTTTTGCCCGAACCCTTTTGGTTCGCCGGGAAGCCCTTATTTTTGCCTAGGTGTGTCAACCTAGCGGGTCTTTGATTATGTGCAGTATTTTTTCGACTATGTCCGTGCTCTCAGGATGTAGGGAGGTGCCCCTGTCAGTAGTATTGCCATACCACCAGAAGATGTTTGATCGTGCAAGATTTGTTGCTGGAATTCATGTCTGATGCCCCAAGTGATTCAGGTGGAGATTTGCCCCAGGCTGGTTGGTCTTTTGAGAGATTCTCTGAATCTTGACTTAACTGCCCCAGATGATGGACAATGATCATGCCATGCCCCTTGATTTGAGGTGCTTTTGTTCATTAGACATTCATCGTGCGAACTTCTATGTTGTTCAAACAAATAGTCATATGCAAGCAATGTTATATTAAAAATGAAAAACTTATGTCTGTCTTGAAGTTTTTGAAAATGCATTTTTTTTCATAAAAACAAGTGAAATTTTTTGTAAACTGTGATGTCAACTCGTTATTTTGCCGCAAGCCTTAAGGAGTCAGGATACCTTTCGTAACAGTATGCTTTCGAACTAACCCATGCTTCAGCTAGGACTTTTAAGGGTTGTAGCGTGGCCTGGTTCACGGTTTAAGAAACAAAGGATAAAGGCTCAAATTTTATTTGTACCCACCCGTTCTTCGTGATGTTCTTCAAACCTAAACTCAGCTGATCGTGCGTTAGACCTTGTTTGAGTCTTTGCTCTGGTATTCCGGTGATGGTTCGGATATTGACAGTTTATCTTGAATAGGCAGTCATTTCTTTTTCGAGGGTTTGTAGGACCTCTTTTCTTTTTGATTTCGTTATCCCTGCTTTTTGCCTGAACTATTCCTTTTTGTGATTACAGTCAGCGGGATGCCCCAGTTTTGTAAGTCTCCTTCATAGGTTTTGACTTATTGGGCTTTAGTTTTTTTTTGGTAATGACTGCCTATCTTTATGATTATTTGGAACCATCAGTGTCTTTTATTTTGGGAAGACTCTTTTGATGCCATTCGTTGTGCACTTGGATCAACTGAGAGAACTACCCTGCCCCAGGTTATGATTAAGGGTTTTAATTTTCGAAAAGAAAAACTCCTACTTATTTGGCTCAAAGGGGTTGACAAGGGATTATCTTCCTTATAACTCCAGTGTTTAGGGATTGAAACAATGCATGTACCTCATAAGCGGGGTCTGGTCAAAAGCATACTGTAAAGGTCGTGGTATCGTTTTCGTCATCCTCCCTCAAGAGACTTAGAATTATTAATCGAGAGTTTGAACATCAAGAAAAATAAAAGCAATTTTGAATATAGCGAACACAATTACTTCAAAACAAGACACGTGTAACGCATTAATGAAATAATAGAGTTTAACATGATAATTGTTTGTATAAGCATAGAAAAATGCAACATCAGAATTTAAATGAAACAAGAGTCTCTCCATCCTAGCCATGTTTTGGCAAGGGAGCAGTGATCACGTTGGGAGTCTCGGCAGGCTCGAATTCGATCTCTTTGGCGTCAATCATATTCTGGATCTTGTATTTCAGCGCCCAACAATCCTCAGTATCATGCCCCGGGCTACCAGAATGATAAGCACACCTCGCATCTGGGTTGTAGCTTGGAGAAGAAGTCTTAGGATTTGCAGGAGGGTTGATCACCGCAATCAGGTTCATCTTCAACATGTGTTGCAATGCTTGTGACAACGGAATATTGATGTTGGTGAACTGTCTTTTAGGCTCGTCCGGCCTTCGCTGATTTCCCTTCTGCTGTTGTCGGCGTGGTGTAGAACTAGAGATCAGGACTGCCCCTACATGTTGGTCACGATGACTCCTCTAACTGTACGCAGCATTGGACTCTTTCTTGAATGGTTTCTTCTTAGTGTTCGAGGAGTCACCCTTTTGTATCTTCCCAGACTTGATACCAGCTTCTATCCTCTCACCAGTTAAGATCAGATCTGTGAACCCAGCAGAAGAATTCCCAATCAGGTGGTTGAAGAAAGGACCAGACAGGGTCCCCAAGAACATGTCGACGAGTTCACGGTCAGTCAAAGGCGGTTGCACCCTTCCAGCCAGGTCTCTCCACCTTTGTGCATACTCCTTAAAACCTTCACCCGTCCCAAGTGACATACCCTGGAGTTGGGTACGCGTGGGAGCGAGGTCAGAATTATACTGATACTGCTTGTAAAATGCAGTAGCCAAGTCCTCCCAGTTACGAATACTGGTTCCATCCAGTTGATAGAACCATTCGAGTTGAGTCCCTGAAAGACTTTCCTGGAAGAAATGGATCCATAGATTCTTGTCAATAGTGTAAGGTTGGATCTTTCTTACATAGGATCTGAGATGCAGCTTAGGACAGGAAGCCCCGTCGTATTTCGCAAAGGCAGGCGCCTTGAACTTGTGAGGGATCACTACCCCAGAAGATAAACCTAGATCTCCAAAATCCAACCCAGGTACACGTTGAATCTCCATAGCATTTAACTGGTCCTCCAGCTGCTTGTACCTGTCCTCAACATGAGGGTACTGTTCATCATTGAAATCTGTCTCGTTGTCGGAGACCACGGGACTAGGAACCTCTCTCCCTTGTGGGTTGTCTTTCCCAGCAGATGGGGTGGTCAGCTCAACCTCATTTTGTGATCCATTCCCAGATCTGCGTCTAGGGTTGAACAAAACAGTCCTTTTCTTCTTCTTCTTCAAAAGCAAAATCTTCAATTCCTGTTGTCCCTGGGCCAAGCTCATGACCAGCTCCTGGAACTGGGCGTTCTGGGCCTGGAGGGCCTTGATAGCTTGTTCATTGGATGATTCAGGATTCATGATGATGGCTGAAATAAACAGCGAAGAAGATTAAGCAACCTGTAGAACAGAGTACCTGTAATGCAATGATATGTATGTATGCATGCGATGTTTTCAAGGATCTCGCGGGGTAAACAAAGAAACTTGTTAGAATTTGAATTTGGGTAGCTTGATTGAAGGAACTTCATGTTGCTGAGAGTCCTTCTTCAAGAGTCAAGGCTCACCATATCGAGTGGGTCATAGCCCCTGACTCAGGTCATTAACCTTTGCTAGAGGAAAATAAATCCCCTTTGCCCCTTGCTAGACAGTTGGTACATCATGACCTGCATCACAAACCCTTGAGATCCTTGAAATGGATTTGGTCCTTATGCCGGATGTATGCAATAGTATGATGGTATGATGTTATGTTATGCGTGGAGTGATGTAAGTGAACCCTGTTATGAGTCCAGATTAAGGACTGTAAACAAAAACCTGCAAGAAACTCAAGTGTCAGATAACAAGCATGCAAGTAGTCAAGATTGAAGGCACACAAGTCACACAAGATAGCCCTTAGAGTTCAGGCCAGCATGAAGTTTGGGGTACTGCCCTCTTGAAGTTGGTGGGCTCAAAACCTGTCCTATCAAAAGTAACCGGGTTCTAAGGAGCTCAATATCATTGGGTTGTTTTCTGTGTTCATTGTTTTGATTTAGCCACTGAACTGGCGATTAAAATATTCCAAGAAAACAACCCTCAATGAGTGTAGTATCGAGTATCTACCAACTTCGGACTGTACCAAAGTCGGTCATCTCACTACCCCTAAAGAGGCCAGGATGGTCAAGTAAGGTTCCTAAGGTCAGTTGATGCTTCACGACACCACGCGGCGGCCCCGTACTCTCCTTGACTTGACTCAAGGGTTACCGGTACTCACCAAAGTGCCACATCAACGTAGCAAACTGCTTCAACCGCGTCGGTATACCCCGCATAATTCCCTCACAGTTTTTTGCTACTTTCTAAGAGGTATCCCTCAGATCCGGGTTAGGATCTATGAAACTCCCAAGACAGGCCCACAATATTAAAGCAAGCAGATCAAGCAATTGAAAACATGATGATGAACTATTCCTAAGGTACACCTCACTTTCATTATCCCCAGCAGAGTCGCCAGTTCTGTGATCGGTGGAAATAGAACTGACTGTTTTTAAGCTGGTTTCGCGAAATGTCGCGGTAAGCAAGAGTCGCCACCGTCTTTTATATTCTCCAACATGGAAAGGACAAAAGCACAGCAAAATTCCTTCTTTGAGAATGTTTCTCGGTTCGGGAGGTAGATTTATAGAAAGGGAAGGTGTTAGCACCCTTTGTATCCATGGTTATCCATGGGCTCTTAGGTACTTGCTCTTATGTTTTCAAAAATTTGTTTGCTTTTCAAATGTGTGTGGGTTTTGAAAAAGTTTCGTTTGAAAAATTTCTAAGTAACTCTTGTATCTGTCCTCAAGAGTGTATGAAAAAATTTGTTTGAAAACTTTTAGAAAGTGGGGGTGCGAAAAGTTGTTTTTGTTTGTTTGAAAAGAGCAAGTACCCAGGAGAATCTACCTACTCTAAGGAATTAAGCTGTGTAAGAGTCCTTTAGATAGTGCTATCCCACCATTGAGAGGTAGGTAGCACCATCGTTGGAGTTTATTCGGGCCAATTCGATTATTAGGGACATGTGTGGTCACCAAAGCAATGGTAGGACGTCTTAGTAGTAACCCTAATGTCCTAGATCCTTTTATTCGAGGCAACCGTTTTGAGGCAACTGGATCTTAGACAGGAAAGCGACCTCTAAGACACCCTATACTTGATGACCACGTTCGAGGCAACCAGTGAGGCGTACCCTAAGAGTGGCATGTGCATGTGTGTTGTTTTTTAGTTAAATTGTCTTTGCATGTTATTTGTGAGCTACGGATTGGTTTTATTTTTCATACATTCTTTCATGCATTTTTTTAACAGTTAGGAGTGCGGAAAATAAATTGCGGAAAGGTAAATCTAACTATTACAAGGCGCGGGTCTATACATCGCCAAAAAACAAAAACCCGTTTTGAAAATAAGAATGCGGGAAATAGTAAATAAAGAGATAAACCTAATTAACTATTACATATCCGGAGACAGTTACATCAAAATAATGAAAATAAATTAAAGCGCGAGAGAATCGAATCGGGACGTCCTTAGGGTTTTGACCCTTTTGAGAAAAGAATTTAATTTAGTCCTTTTTTGCAATTAATTAAATATTAACCCTAATTCTAATTAATTAATTATTTATTAAAAGAAAAAAATGTTTTTTTTTTGTATTTTTATGTTTTTAATGGAAATAAAGAGAAAATAAAAAGAAATTAAAAGTTAGCAAAAACCTAATTCTAAATTGTTTTTATTTATTATGAAAAAATTAAAGTTGACCTAATTTTTTTAAAAGACTAAATTAATTAACCATATTTATTTACAAAAAATAAAAGAGTGAAATTAATAATAAAATGAAATATTTACATTTTTTAGTTTTTTTGAATTTTTATTATGAAAAGTGTTAATTAATTGATTAATTAAATAATTACTAAAGAAAATAAAAAGAAAAGAAAAATAGGAAAAAGAAATAGAAACCAATGGGGGTGTTGACCCAAGAATGGAGGTGGATCTGGAAATTCTGTGGCCCATTTGCATCAAGCCCTTTTGACTTTTGAAATTTCCTGGAGCATGGGTTGACCAGGAGCATGGTGCTCCTCATCTTTTGGCCTTTGGATCTGTCCTTTGAGACACTTGGCACGCTGGATGGGCAAGGTGCATGATGGACCTTCTTTTGGAACCTACACACAAGCATGTAAAGGAAAAATGTATAGAAATTTTGGGGGACCTGGGAATCGAACCCAGGTCCCAATGGTGACCATCCACCTCATTCTCCACTAAGCCAAGCATTGCATCTGATATTACAATAGCCATTAATTATAATATGTAAAACCTCAAAGCATGTGCTGGAGAACTAAACGCGCGCGCTACTTTTTGAATTGTCCAGTCCCAGGCCTACACGTACTCGTCTCCTTCGTTAAACCTGTAAAACAAAGATCAGATAGCGGGGGTCTTTAACCCCCACAATATGGAAAAGGAAAAAATAGCGATTAGGTCTCTATGCAAGATAAATTGAGCGCGAGGGTAGTTTTGAGTTCGTCTTGTCCTTCTGAGTTCAACCATGGGTATCATTGGTTCTGATTTTACTTGTGCTGTAAAGCCCTAATTGAGAGCTTCAAAAACCCTAGAATTCAACAATGGTGGTTTTCGTTCCAGGGCACCATAATCAAATTGAATTGTACCAAAAGCTTCGTATGGTCCCTCTGAACACAAATCAAACCACAAAATACATTAATGATGCATGAATCAAAGGATGCGTTTATGGAAAAAAATTCAAACCGTGAAACTGTTATCTCAGGATTCCTGGAGTGTTATGGCTTGTTTTTTATTCCAATCCGTTCCTGGGAATGTCAGCAAGGTGTTTGAGTCACTCTAAGGCTTTGAATTATGCTGGAAGGTTGATTTCAGTTTTCAAATTTCTTAGCTTTTTTCAATATGGTAGTGGTCGTTTGTGCAATGTTCAGGTCGTGTATGAGGCTTGGCTTGCTTGCATATGTACATGTGAATGAAATTAGGTCACATTATGAGCTTGGGATCCATTGCAATTAAGTTTTTGGATTTTTCTTTAACACCATTAAAGGCCTTTCCAAGTTTGAAGCAAAACCATGATTTTGTGCTCAAAATGGCCTAGCACGAATTTGGCAACTAGAATATGCTGTATGAAAGCCATTCAAACCACAAAGATGTCATTTAATTAATTTTTTGATTTTATTTGAATTATTATGGATTAAAATGAATTAAATCCATAAAAATTAAATAAAAATGAAAAAATAAATGTTTGGTCTTGAAAATAATCATAGGACATGTGGGTGGCATGACAAGGCTGAATCAAGTGGAAGAAAGTGGGCCCTTTTGTCAAAAATTGAAGTTTCAAGGATAGTTGACTTTTGCCATTTCACAAAAATTTCCCAACTTCTCCAATGCATATCTTGCTCAATTTTGATCATATGAACATGTTCTTGGACATTTTGGAAAGGTCTTGAAGTCCTCTAACCAATGCCTTTGGCCCCATGTCATTTTTATTTACCAATCTCAAGTTATGGTCTTTGACTTAAAATGCCTTTTTGTTGACTTTTGAAAATGACCTATAATGTTGAAATTGATAACTTTTTGTGAGAGCATTTCCTGGACTTTTGGTGTGAAGATGAGTTGTAGGAAATGTCCTCCCCTTCAAAATGAGCATTGGATGGGATTTTTCTGATGAACCATGAAAAAGTTATGCCATGGTCAAGTTACAGTTGACTTTTCAACTGTCCAAAAATGGAAACTTTTGCATCCTTGATGATTTTTGAGCCTTTCTTGTGGAATCATGATCAAGACTTGATCAAATGATGATTGTGAGCTCAAAATAAGATTTTGACCAAATTTTTTGACTTTTGACTGTCAAATGACCATTTTACCCCTATAGTTGATTGTTGAGCAATTAGGGCTTTTGACTGTGCAACTTGATGCTGTGAGTCTTGAAACTTGACATGTAGATGCTTGACAATGTGTATAGGCATATGTGACTTGATTGAGCCCTTGAAAACCTCAACTTCCTTGAAGAACCAAAACCCTAATTTGACTGGCTTAGGAGGATGGTTTGAACTGTGTAACCCTTGAGTAGACTTGAGCAAATTGAGATGATGCTTGTCAAAACTTTGAAGAATATGGGAGGGAAAATTTTGGGATACAACACCTTTCATAGGTCTAGAGCAAGTTATAAAACCTGAAGATATTGCAGCAGCCTTACATCTGGAATGATCAGACATCGTATCTAATTGGGAAACAAGAAGTGGATTTAAAGGTTTTCTTGCTACATTTCTGATAGAGAAGTGTGATCGGTGGATCTGGAACTGACTGTTTAACGCTGGTTCGCGAAATGTCGCGGAAGCAAGAGTCGCCACCGTCTTTTATTTTCTCCAAATGGAAAGGACAAAAGCACAGAAAAATTCCTTATAGAGATTGCTCTCGGTTCGGGAGGTAGATTATAGAAAGGGAAGGTGTTAGCACCCTTTCTATCCATGGTTATCCATGGGCTCTTAGATACTTGCTCATTGTGTTTTCAAAAATGGTTTGTTTGCTTTTCAATGTGGGTTTTAAAAAGTTTCTTTGAAATTTCCAGTTCGACTCTTGTATCGGTCCTCAAGAGTGTTTGAAAAATTGCTTTCGAAAGCTTTTTGAAAAGGTGTCGGTGTGAAAAGTATTTTTTGAATTTGTTTTGAAATTAGAGCAAGTATCTAGAGTCGTCTACCTGCCCTAAGGAATCTGTCTGCGTAAATGTCCTTAAAGTAGTGCCATCCCACCATTGAGAGGTAGGTAGCACCACCGTTGGAGGTGTTCGGGTCAATTCGAGGTTCGGGACATGGTGATCACCAGAGCAATAGGAAGACACCCTAGAAGCTACCCTCATGCCAGGTTCCCGGATCATGAGGACTTACTAAGACATCCTCTACTCGACGATCACCTTTCGAGGCAAGGCAACAGTGAGGCGTACCCTAGGGGTGGTGTGTGATTTGTGTGTCGTTTTCAGATATTTTGTCTTGTTCATGTAATTGGTGATCTACGCGTTGCTTTTATTTTAACATTCATTCTTGCATGCAATTATTAACAATTAAAAAAAAAGTGCGGAAATATAAAGTTCCTAAACTATTACAAAGGCGCGGGTCCACATCGCCAAATTAAATCCAGGACTCGATTTGACATAAAATAAAGAAATAAAGTGCGAGAAATATAAAATGTCCGAGTTACATGGCTTTGGGAGAATTACATAAAAGGAGGAAATAAAATAAATGCGCGAATTGGAATTAAAATCGGAAGCGAGGGCGTTGGACCCTTTTTAATGAAATTAAAATATGATTATTAAATTAATTAAAAGAAAATAAAAAGAAATTATTTTTGAGGTTTTTTTGGTATTTATGATTTTAATGAGAATTAAATGAAATTAAAATATTAATTAACCCTAATTCTACAACTTTTATTTATTAAGAAAAAATATTAAAATTTAACCTAAATTTAAACCTAATTAATTAATACAAGTATTTACAAGAAAATAATATTTAATAATTAATAATGAGAAAAGAAAAGAAAAATGATAAAAATCGATTAAAACCCTAATTCTACAAATTTTAAGCTTATTAAGAAAAAAGTCAAAATTAATCCTAGAATTGAAAACTAAGTTAATTAATGATTTTTATTTACAAAAATACTAAAATAAAATATATTTAAATTTTTTTGACTTTCTGATTTTTTTGTTATTTTTATATTTTTATGAAAATAAATTAGTTTAAAGAATTAAAGAGAAATTAATTAAAACAAATAAAATAGAAAAATATAAAAAAGGGAATAAAAGAAGCAAACCATGGGGGGTTCTGTCTCCAAATTGGAGGTTAAATTCAGCATTTTTGGCCCAATAGCCTTTGGCCATTGTTGACTTTCATGGAAGTGTGTGCACATGTTGACTGATGCCTAGGATGTTCTTCAAATCTCCACCTTTAGATTGCCTCCAGTGGCCATGTGGCACACCTGGATTAGGGGCGTATGATGGTCTTCAGGGAAGAAACTGCACAGGATGATGTTAGGAAAAATATTATTGAAAGGGAGGGGGACCTGGGGTCGAACCCAGGTCCTAGAGGTTACCAATACACATGCCTGCCACTTGAACCAACGAAACGCTTTGTTTATTATATGACAACAAATTATTATAAGATAAAACAAGCATTAGTGGCATTTTTCCGCGCGAATTTCAAATTGCTCAATCAGATGGTGCCACCTAATCTTCTTCTTCCTTGTTTGTATTTTCCCTGAAACATAAAAAGAATTAGCGGGGGTTTTAAACCCCCCCAAAATATGCCCTTTTCAAGAATAGCGATTAGGCCATCTTGCTTCATAAATTAGGCGCGACTGTCGCATTCGATTCGTCCAAGTGTCTTGATTTTGACCATGGCCCTGAGATGTTCTAATTTTACAAGATATGAAGATGCCCAATTTAAAAGTTTTGTAACCCTAATAATCGTCCATGGTGAAATCGCGTATGGGTGACGAAAACTTAATTAAACAACAGGGTTAGCTTCAGAATGATAAGAGCAATACAAAACAAGCATTAGAATTGAAAATCATGGCGTAAATGATGAGATACGATTATGCAAAAAAAGACGACACAGTCTGACTTCTAGTTACCAATTCTTGATGTTAGAGTTGATGCTTTTGATTCAGAAACGTCCCTTGAGACCTTTGCAAGCTAATGGAATCAAAGTTTTTCTCTGAATCGTCCTCTAAGGCCACTTTCAGTTTTGGATTTTTTGATAAAAACTCAAACCTTGTTCTTGAGTTCTGGCGCAGCTTTCATGTCCTTGGCTCTAGGGTTTGCTTTAGGCTTATGTATGGAATGATTAGGGTTGAAAATTGGATAAAAAAAAACCCTTTGCATTGATGAAGAGATATTTGATTTTCATGCATATATTTTTCAATCTTTTCCATGCATATTTGATGTCAATCATAGCCAATCACTTTGATTCCTTCCATATCAGATAATGCACGAAATCTTGAGGCTATTTCATGCATAAAAAGATTTGATTGCATTGGTTTGGTATTTTTCACATATTTTAATTAATTAAATGAATTATTAGCAATTAAAAATTCAAATAAATAAATAAAAATGATGAATAACTTCCCTTTGGGCCAAATGGTCGTTCACATGCTTTGGATGATGAATCTTGGAAGAAAATGTGGCCCATTAGCAATTTTAAGACATTTGAAGCAAAGTTGACTTTTCAAAATACCCAAAACTTTCCCAACTTCCACAAGGCATATCTTGCTCAATTTTTAAGCTTTGATCATGTTTTTGGACATTTTGGAAAGTTCTTGAAGTGCTCTAACCAATTCCTTTGGTCCCATGTCATTTTGATTTACCAATATCAAGTTATGGCCTTTGACTTAAAGTCCCTTTTTGTTGACTTTTGAAAATGACCTATAATGTTGAAATTGATAACTTTTTGTGAGAGCATTTCTTGGACTTGAAGTGTGAAGAGGAGTTGTAGGAAATGTCTTTATCTTCAGAATGAGCTTTGGATGGAATTTTTCTGATAATCCATGTTGAAGTTATGCCTTGGTCAAGTTACAGTTGACTTTTTCAACTGTCCAAATATGGAAACTTTTGCATCTTGAGACTTTTTGAGCCAAGCTTTGAGAATCATGATCAAGCATTGATCAAATGATGTTTGTAGCTTCAAAATGAGATGTTGACCAAAAAATTGAACTTTTGACTGTCAAATGACCATTTTGCCCCTGCAGTTGACTGTTGAGCAATTAGGGTTTTTGACTGTGCAATTTTATGCTATAAGTCTTGAAACTTGGTATGAAGATGCTTGACCATGTTTATAGGCATGTGGGACTTGATTGGACCCTTGGAAACTTCAACTTCTTTGCCAGAACCAAAACCCTAGTTCTTGACTGTTATGAGGCCCTTAAACTGTGCAACCCTTGGGGAGATTTTGAAGCTTGCTCTTTGCAAATCTTGAAGAATGTGGGAGGGCAAATTTTGGGGTACAACAGTTGCCCCTGTTCAATCTTCTTAGACCTGAGGATGCAGATTGGCTGACGTGCCTTTCGTAATCCGAAGGTGGAAGATGATTGAACACTAGAGTGCCCAGAAATTTGCGCTCACATAGTAGTGTGATGTGGGGAATGGGCTTATAGATGCCATTTGGAGATTGATGAATAGGATGATGGGCTTATAGATGCCATGCTAAGAGATGATGGAAGGTGGATGGGATTATAGATGCCATCTGGATGTCTATTGCGTAAGAGATTCCTTAGCGAGAACTTGCGTACCTGCAAAAGAAAAGGATTACATGACCCGTTACAGGAGCTGGTCTTCAGATTCTTTTGTATAGATGTGTCCTGACTGGTTACAGGAGCTGAATCTGGAGCTTCAAAAGGTGATGAATGAACCAGGGATGGTTACTACCTCAACAGGAACGCTGAGAGAATCCGGGGACGATTACTACCTCAACAGGAACGCTGAGAGAACCTTGGATGACTTCAACCTCAACAGTAACGCTGAGAGAATCTTGGGCGACTTCTACCTCAACAGTGACGCTGAGAGAATCTTGGGCGACTTCTACCTCAACAGTAATGCTGAGAGAATCTTGGGCGACTTCAACCTCAACAGTAACGCTGAGAGAATCTGGGGACGATTACTACCTCCGCAGTAACGGGGAGAGAACCATAGGCGACTTCAACCTCAATAGTAACGCTGATAGAATCTTGGGCGACTTCAACCTCAACAGTAACGCTGAGAGAATCTGGGGACGATTACTACCTCCGCAGTAACGGGGAGAGAACCATAGGCGACTTCAACCTCAACAGTAACGCTGAGAGAATCTTGGGCGACTTCAACCTCAACAGTAACGCTGAGAGAATCTGGGGACGATTACTACCTCCACAGTAACAGGGAGAGAACCATAGGCGACTTCAACCTCAACAGTAACACTGAGAGAATCTTGGGCGACTTCTACCTCAACAGTAACGCTGAGAGAATCTTGGATATCTTCTACTGAGTCTTTATCAGGAAAATCTGTTAGGGGTCGATTTAGCTGGACTAGAGAAGGCCTTTGACTGGATAAGAAACAGAAAAATCTTAGGGTCGATTTAACTGAACCGGACAAGGTCTTGAAATCTTCAACTGGATAAGAAACAGGGAGATCTTAGGGTCGATCTGACTGAACCAGAGAAGGCCTTTGACTGGATAAGAAACAGAAAAATCTTAGGGTCGATTTAACTGAACCGGTCTAGGTATTGAAATCTTCAACTGGATAAGAAACAGAGAGATCTTAGGGTCGATCTGACTGAACCAGAGAAGGCCTTTGACTGGATAAGAAACAGAAAAATCTTAGGGTCGATTTAACTGAACCAGGCTAGGTCTTGAAATGTCTTCAACTGGATAAGAAACAGGGAGATCTTAGGGTCGATCTGACTGAACCAGAGAAGGCCTTTGACTGGATAAGAAACAGAAAAATCTTAGGGTCGATTTAACTGAACCAGGCTAGTTCTTGAAATCTTCAACTGGATAAGAAACAGGGAGATCTTAGGGTCAATCTGACTGAACTAGAGAAGGCCTTTGACTGGATAAGAAACAGAAAAATATTAGGGTCGATTTAGCTGAACCGGTCTAGGTCTTGAAATCTTCAACTGGATAAGAAACAGAGAGATCTTAGGGTCGATCTGACTGAACCAGAGAAGGCCTTTGACTGGATAAGAAACAGAAAAATCTTAGGGTCGATTTAACCGAACCAGGCTAGGTCTTGAAATGTCTTCGACTGGATAAGAAACAGGGAGATCTTAGGGTCGATCTGACTGAACCAGAGAAGGCCTTTGACTGGATAAGAAACAGAAAAATCTTAGGGTCGATTTAACTGAACCAGGCTAGGTCTTGAAATCTTCAACTGGATAAGAAACAGGGAGATCTTAGGGTCGATCTGACTGAACCAGAGAAGGCCTTTGACTGGATAAGAAACAGAAAAATCTTAGGGTCGATTTAACTGAACCGGTCTAGGTCTTGAAATCTTCAACTGGATAAGAAACAGGGAGATCTTAGGGTCGATCTGACTGAACTAGAGAAGGCCTTTGACTGGATAAGAAACAGAAAAATCTTAGGGTCAATTTAACTGAACCGGTCAAGGTCTTGAAATATAGCTGAGAGCTTAACTGGATCTTTCCTGAAAGGTAAAGGTCAGTCATATGCAGTGCATGATATGGATCAAGCAATGATGTTCTCAACATAAATGAGATTTGTAAGATATGATGCGTATATGCATGCTATAATGTATGAAGATGTGATGTTTATGAATGTATCTTTTTGTCTTTTAGGAAAATAAAATCCTTGACGGATGCCGGGAAGTCGCTCCTGGGCTGATGTTGAAGAGTAGATCTTTGCTTCCGCTGGGGATGATAGTTGCAAGAATACCAGTAGGAGAAGATAACTCCGTCGGGGAATAAACTTGGCGAATGGATTAATCTGCGGGGAAAAAGTACTCTAGTGATCTTGTTGGGGAGCAATACTCTGTGGGAGAGAGGTACTTTTGCTGGAATGTTGATGGTAACTTCGCTGGGGATACCATTGATATATTTAGAAGTGTTAATAGACTTCGCTGGGGATAAGAAGACTTCGCCGAGAACGATCTTTCTGTGGCTTTTGGCTGAGGATAACCCAGTTATATCCTGGTAAGGAAATAACTCTTTGAATAAAGCCGGGGGATGCGTTCGTGCTCTGCGGGGGGTAAGCTTCCAGAATCTACTGGGGATAAGCTTACTTCTTGGGGAGATGGATTCCATCTTTCCTTGGGAACTAGATTGGACTCTCTTGGGAAGTTTTGAGCTGTAATTTTTGTAAGCTGAAAGAGGGAACCTATGTAGGGTTGCCTAATGATGAGCTCGTGTAAACCACATCTTGGAAGAATGAAACCTGTGTAGGGTTTACTGATGACGAGTCCGTGTAAAACTACATCTGGAGCTTGAGAAGGGAACCTGTGTAGGGTTATTTTGATGATGAGCCCGTGTAAAACTGCATCTTTGGGGAGAGAGAACCTGTGTAGGGTTTCTTCGGGATAAGTTCGTGTAAAACTTCTTGATGAACCAGGGTAAGGTCATCTTGAGATAAGTCCGTGTAAGACTTCTGGAGGAACCGGGGTAAGGTTATCTTGAGATAAGTCCGTGTAAGACTTCTGGAGGAACCGGGATAAGGCTACCTGGAGGTAAGTTCGTGTAAAACTTCTTGATAAATCCGTGTAAGACTTTAGGAGGAACCGGGGTAAGGCTACCTGGAGGTAAGTTCGTGTACAACTTCTTGATAAATCCGTGTAAGACTTTAGGAGGAACCGGTGTAGGTTTGCCTGATGGTGATTAAGTGGATGATTGTCCTGTTTGGTTTCGGATGTCAACCCACGATCTGGAATTTGTAAAGGTAGATAGTAATCATCTTTGTATTAACCTTTCCTTGGTTGACAGAGCAACTGGATCGCCTGGACGGCTCATTATTTCCCTTGTTTCTAAGGTGAGAGGAAGAGTAACCTGTGAAGGTGTTTGATGACTGCCAATTGACAAATCCTCTTCTGGTAGGCAAGTGACGAGATGACAGGGCATAGTCGTACGCTTTAATCCTTAACTTTTGCCTGGACTGCCCTTTCGGGTTTTCAGTCCACCGGGATACCCCTTTTTGCCCAAGCCGCCTTTTCAGGTTTTCGACTTGCCGGGTGTACAGATTTTTCCATTTTCATCCCTTATTTTTTCCCGAACCGTTTTGGTTCGCCGGGAAGCCCTTATTTTTGCCTAGGTGTGTCAACCTAGCGGGTCTTTTATTTTGCGTAGTATTCTTTTCGACTATGTCCACGTTCTCAGAGTGTAGGGAGTTGCCCCTGTCATAAGTGTTTTGTCATGCCCCAGAAGGTGTTTGATCAGGCAAGACTCGTTGTTGGAATGCCCCAAGTGACTCAGGCAGAGATTTACCCCAGGCTATTTGGCCTTTGAGAGATTCTCCGAATCTTGATTGGATTGCCCCAGATGATGGACAATAGTCATGCCCTGCCCCTTGATTGGAAGTGCCTTTGTTCACTAGGTATTCATCGTGCAAATTTCCCTGCCGTTCAAACAAATAGTCATATGCAAACAATGTTATATCAAAAATGCAAAGCTTATGTCTGTCTTGAAGATTTTGAAAATGCCTTCTTTTTCATAAAACAAATGAATGTTTGTAAAACGTGATGTCAACTCCGTATTTACCGTAGGCCTTAAGGAGTCAGGATACCTTTCGTAACATTATGCTTTCGAACTAACCCATGCTTCAGCTAGGACTTTTGAGGGTTATAATGTGGCCTGGTTCACGGTTTAAGAAACAAAGGATAAAGGCTCAAATTTTATTTGTAACCACCCGCTCTTCGTGATGTTCTTCAAACCTAAACTCGGTTGATCATACATTAGACCTTGTTCGAGTCTTTGCTTTGATGCTCCAGTGACGGTTCGGATATTGACAGTTTATTTTGAATGGGCAGTCATTTCCTTTTTTTGTTGAGGGTTTGTAAGACCTCTTTCTTTTTTGATTTGTTATCCCTAAATTTTGCCTGAACTGTTTCTTTTGTGGAATTACAGTCAGCGGGATGCCCCAGTTTTGTAAGTCTCCTTCATAGGTTTTGACTTAATGGGTTCTTATTTTGAAAGATAATGACTGCCTTTCTTTATTGATTGTTTGGAACCATCACTGTCTTTCTTTGTTTTGTAAGGACCTCTTTGGTGCCATTCATTATGCACTTGGATCAACTGAGAGAACTACCCTGCCCCAGGTTATGATAAAGGGTTTTAATTTTCGAAAAGAAAAACTCCTACTTCTTTGGCTCAAAGGGGTTGACGAGGGATTATCTTCCTTATAACTCCAGTGTTTAGGATTTGAAACAATGCTTGTACCTCATCACCGGGGTCTGTTCAAAAGCATACTGTAAAAATCGTGGTATCGTTTTCGTCATCCTCCCTCAAGAGGCTTAGAATTATTAATTGAGAATTGACACCATAAAAAATATGAAAATACTTTGCATATAGTGAATACGGATATATTGCTTCAAAACAGACATATGCGATGCATTAATGAAATAACAACGTTTAACATGAATAAATGTTTGAACAAAAGAAAATTACAACTTGGAAATCCTAATGAACAAAAGTCTTTTCATCTCAGGGCTTGTTACTTCAAATGGTGCATCCGATAGGGATGGCAGGAGCATTCAGCCTGGACCATCTGGGTGAAATCCACAGCTCCTTCCTCAATCAGGTCTTGGATCTAATTCTTCAGAGCCCAACAGTCGTCGGTGTCATGGCCTGGACTGCCAGAGTGGTATGCACATCTTTCCTTAGACTTGTATTTTGGGGAAGCTGTGTTGAGATTCTTAGGAGGGTCCCTTAACGTCACCAGATTCAACCTCAACAATTGTTGTAAAGCTTGAGATGGTGACACGTTGAGCTTGGTGAACTGCCTTTTAGGCCTGTCTGGTTTGCTCTGATCAGTCCGTGGTTCTTGGCGAGGTCGTTGTTGGACCTGTGAAGTAATAGCAGCTTGGAGAGGCCAAAACCTTTGACTTCTTGGAAGTTGATTAATGATTGGGTCCCTGACTTGGGTTGGTTGCTTCGTGTCTTGATGAAGCTGACTGATCATGGCCCTTAGCTCTCCTTGCTCCTGAGCTAAACTTTGGATGAGAGCCCTTTGCCCCAGCATCTGGGTTTTCAATGTGTTTACCTCAGCTTGTAGACGTTTCAGCCGTTCGTCCTCAGCACTGTTCCTGACCAAAGTCTCCATGAGAAGTGTCCTTAGCTCCTCCTGCCCCTTGGATAGATTCAGGAGGATTTCCCCGAACCGAGTCTCTTGAGCAAGAAGGTCCTGGTTATCTTGTTGGGAAGTCATTGCTGAAATAAACAGCAGAGATGGTAAGTGACCTACAACAAGGATACCTGTTATGATGTGTATGTATGATATGCATGCAATGTTTTCAAGGACCTCGCGGGATAAACAAGAAAATTTGTTAGAACTTGGGTCCGGTAGCTTGATTGAAGGAACTGCATGTTGTTGAGAGTCCTTCTTCAAGGATCAAAGGCTCACCATATCCAGTGGGTCATAGCCCCTGACAACCTTAGCTAGGGGATCCTTCTTCAAGTGTCAAAGCTCACCATATCTATTGGGTCATAGCCCCTGACTCAAGTCATCAACTTTGTTTTGATTTCCAAACAAGCCTGGCTAGGAGAACCTTCTTCAAGAGTCGAAGCTCACCATATCAAGTGGGTCATAGCCCCTGACAACTTTGTCTAGAGGAAAATAAATCCTCTTTGCCCCTTGCTGGGGTAGTTGATTCACCATGACCTGCATCACAAGCCCTTGAGATCCTTGAAATGGGTTAGGATGTATGCAAGATGCATGCAATGATATGATGTTATGCTATGCATGGGGTAATGTAAGTGAACCCTGTTGTGAGCCCCAATTAAGGACTGCAAACCAAAACCTGCAGGAAACTCAGTATACTCAGTTATGAGTCCCAATTAAGGACCACAAACAAAACCTGCAAGAAACTTAGTAAGTCCTGTTATGAGTCCCCATTAAGGACTATAGACAAGACCTGCGAGTAGTTCATGTGTCAGATAACAAGCATGCAAGTAGTCAAGTACGAAGGCACACAAGTCACACAAGAGAAACCCTTAGAGTTTAGGCCAACATGGGGTCTGGGTATTACCCTCTTGAAGTTGGTGGGCTCAACCTCTCCTATTAGAAGTAACCGGGTTCTAAGGGTCCCAATATCACGGGATTGCTTTCATTGTTCATCGTTTCGATTTAGCCACTGAACTGGCGACCGAAATATTCCAGGAAAGCAACCCTCAATTGAGTGTAGTATCAAGTATCAACCAACCTCGGACTGCACCAAAGTCAGTTATCTCACTACCCTAAAGAGGCCAAGATAGTTCAATTAAGGTTCCTAAGGTATGTTGATGTTTCATGACACCACGCGGAGGCCCCGTACTCTCCTTGACTGAACTCAAGGGTTACCGGTACACACCAAAGTGCCACATCAACGTAGCAGACTGTTTCAACCATGTCGGTATACCCCGCACAGTTCCCTCACAGCCTTGTTGCTACTTTCTAAGAAGGTATCCCCAGATCCGGGTTAGGATCTATAGAACTCCCAAGACAGTCTCACAATTTAAAGCAAACAAGTCAAAGCAATTGAAAACACAGTGATCTTAGTCCTAAGGTACACCTCACTTTAAAATAAGTCCCCAGCAGAGTCGCCAGTTCTGTGATCGGTGGATCTGGAACTGACTGTTTAACGCTGGTTCGCGAAATGTCGCGGAAGCAAGAGTCGCCACCGTCTTTTATTTTCTCCAAATGGAAAGGACAAAAGCATAAACAAATTCCTTATAGAGATTGCTCTCGGTTCGGGAGGTAGATTATAGAAAGGGAAGGTGTTAGCACCCTTTCTATCCATGGTTATCCATGGGCTCTTAGATACTTGCTCATTGTGTTTTCAAAAATGGTTTGTTTGCTTTTCAATGTGGGTTTTAAAAAGTTTCTTTGAAAATTCCAGTTCGACTCTTGTATCGGTCCTCAAGAGTGTTTGAAAAATTGCTTTCGAAAGCTTTTTGAAAAGGTGTCGGTGTGAAAAGTATTTTTTGAATTTGTTTTGAAATTAGAGCAAGTATCTAGAGTCGTCTACCTACCCTAAGGAATTCGTCTGTGTAAATGTCCTTAAAGTAGTGCCATCCCACCATTGAGAGGTAGGTAGCACCACCGTTGGAGGTGTTCGGGTAAATTCGAGGTTCGGGACATGGTGATCACCAGAGCAATAGGAAGACACCCTAGAAGCTACCCTCATGCCAGGTTCCCGGATATGAGGACTTACTAAGACATCCTCTACTCGACGATCACCTTTCGAGGCAAGGCAACAGTGAGGCGTACCCTAGGGGTGGTGTGTGATTTGTGTGTCGTTTTCAGATATTTTGTCTTGTTCATGTAATTGGTGATCTACGCGTTGCTTTTATTTTAACATTCATTCTTGCATGCAATTATTAACAATTAAAAAAAAAGTGTGGAAATATAAAGTTCCTAAACTATTACAAAGGCGCGGGTCCACATCGCCAAATTAAATCCAGGACCCGATTTGACATAAAATAAAGAAATAAAGTGCGAGAAATATAAAATGTCCGAGTTACATGGCTTTGGGAGAATTACATAAAAGGAGGAAATAAAATAAACGCGCGAATTGGAATTAAAATCGGAAGCGAGGGCGTTGGACCCTTTTTAATGAAATTAAAATATGATTATTAAATTAATTAAAAGAAAATAAAAAGAAATTATTTTTGAGGTTTTTTTGGTATTTATGATTTTAATGAGAATTAAATGAAATTAAAATATTAATTAACCCTAATTCTACAACTTTTATTTATTAAGAAAAAATATTAAAATTTAACCTAAATTTAAACCTAATTAATTAATACAAGTATTTACAAGAAAATAATATTTAATAGTTAATAATGAGAAAAGAAAAGAAAAAAGATAAAAATCGATTAAAACCCTAATTCTACAAATTTTAAGCTTATTAAGAAAAAAGTCAAAATTAATCCTAGAATTGAAAACTAAGTTAATTAATGATTTTTATTTACAAAAATACTAAAATAAAATATATTTAAATTTTTATGACTTTCTGATTTTTTTGTTATTTTTATATTTTTATGAAAATAAATTAGTTTAAAGAATTAAAGAGAAATTAATTAAAACAAATAAAATAGAAAAATATAAAAAAGGGAATAAAAGAAGCAAACCATGGGGGGTTCTGTCCCCAAATTGGAGGTTAAATTCAGCATTTTTGGCCCAATAGCCTTTGGCCATTGTTGACTTTCATGGAAGCGTGTGCACATGTTGACTGATGCCTAGGATGTTCTTCAAATCTCCACCTTTAGATTGCCTCCAGTGGCCATGTGGCACACCTGGATTAGGGGCGTATGATGGTCTTCAGGGAAGAAACTGCACAGGATGATGTTAGAAAAAATATTATTGAAAGGGAGGGGGACCTGGGGTTCGAACCCAGGTCCTAGAGGTTACCAATACACATGCCTTCCACTTGAACCAACGAAACGCTTTGTTTATTATATGACAACAAATTATTATAAGATAAAACAAGCATTAGTGGCATTTTTCCGCGCGAATTTCAAATTGCTCAATCAGATGGTGCCACCTAATCTTCTTCTTCCTTGTTTGTATTTTCCCTGAAACATAAAAAGAATTAGCGGGGGTTTTAAACCCCCCCAAAATATGCCATTTTCAAGAATAGCGATTAGGCCATCTTGCTTCATAAATTAGGCGCGACTGTCGCATTCGATTCGTCCAAGTGTCTTGATTTTGACCATGGCCCTGAGATGTTCTAATTTTACAAGATATGAAGATGCCCAATTTGAAAGTTTTGTGACCCTAATAATCGTCCATGGTGAAATCGCGTATGGGTGAGGAAAACTTAATTAAACAACAGGGTTAGCTTCAGAATGATAAGAGTAATACAAAACAAGCATTAGAATTGAAAATCATGGCGTAAATGATGAGATACGATTATGCAAAAAAAGACGACACAGTCTGACTTCTAGTTACCAATTCTTGATGTTAGAGTTGATGCTTTTGATTCAGAAACGTCCCTTGAGACCTTTGCAAGCTAATGGAATCAAAGTTTTTCTCTGAATCGTCCTCTAAGGCCACTTTCAGTTTTGGATTTTTTGATAAAAACTCAAACCTTGTTCTTGAGTTCTGGCGCAGCTTTCATGTCCTTGGCTCTAGGGTTTGCTTTAGGCTTATGTATGGAATGATTAGGGTTGAAAATTGGATCAAAAAAAAACCCTTTGCATTGATGAAGAGATATTTGATTTTCATGCATATATTTTTCAATCTTTTCCATGCATATTTGATGTCAATCATAGCCAATCACTTTGATTCCTTCCATATCAGATAATGCGCGAAATCTTGAGGCTATTTCATGCATAAAAAGATTTGATTGCATTGGTTTGGTATTTTTCACATATTTTAATTAATTAAATGAATTATTAGCAATTAAAAATTCAAATAAATAAATAAAAATGATGAATAACTTCCCTTTGGGCCAAATGGTCGTGCACATGCTTTGGATGATGAATCTTGGAAGAAAATGTGGCCCATTAGCAATTTTAAGACATTTGAAGCAAAGTTGACTTTTCAAAATACCCAAAAATTTCCCAACTTCCACAAGGCATATCTTTCTCAATTTTTAAGCTTTGATCATGTTTTTGGACAATTTGGAAAGGTCTTGAAGTCCTCTAACCAATGCCTTTGGTCCCATGGCATTTTGATTTACCAATCTCAAGTTATGGCCTTTGACTTAAAGTCCCTTTTTGTTGACTTTTGAAAATGACCTATAATGTTGAAATTGATAACTTTTTGTGAGAGCATTTCTTGGACTTGAAGTGTGAAGAGGAGTTGTAGGAAATGTCTTTATCTTCAGAATGAGATTTGGATGGAATTTTTATGATAATCCATGTGGAAGTTATGCCTTGGTCAAGTTACAGTTGACTTTTTCAACTGTCCAAATATGGAAACTTTTGCATCTTGAGACTTTTTGAGCCAAGCTTTGAGAATCATGATCAAGCATTGATCAAATGATGTTTGTAGCTTCAAAATGAGATGTTGACCAAAAATTTGAACTTTTGACTGTCAAATGACCATTTTGCCCCTGCAGTTGACTGTTGAGCAATTAGGGTTTTTGACTGTGCAATTTTGTGTTGTAAGTCTTGAAACTTGGTATGAAGATGATTGACCATGTTTGTAGGCATGTGGGACTTGATTGGACCCTTGGAAACTTCAACTTCTTTGCCAGAACCAAAACCCTAGTTCTTGACTATTAGGAGGCCCTTAAACTGTGCAACCCTTGGGGAGAATTTGAAGCTTGCTCTTTGCAAATCTTGAAGAATATGGGAGGGCAAATTTTGGGGTACAACAAGAAGGCTCAGTTATTCCTAAATGTCGTGAGTTTTCGTGCTTTTGAAGATATTTTGGCTTTGTTGATCTATGGTTTGGTATTATTCCCTAATCTAGGCCAACTCATAGATGTGATTGCCATCAAAATATTTCTTACTCATAATCCTATGCCTACTTTGCTTGGAGATGTTCTGCATTCTCTTCATACTCGTACTATAAGGAAACGAGGGACTCTCATATGTTGTATACCTTTAATTTCCAGGTGGTTTATTTCACACATGCCCCAATCAATGATGAAGAATGAACAAGGTTTGAGGTGGTCTCAAAGGTTGATGTCACTCGCTCATTCAGATATCCATTGTTGTTCCCGATCTCAGGAAGATATCACCATTATTGACCGCTATGGAGAATTCCCTAATGTACCACTGCTCGGCATAAGGGGAGGAATTACTTACAACCCTTCTCTAGATGTATGTCAGTTTGCTTATGCTCGAAGAGACAGACCTCATAATATGCTCATCTAGGGTATTGTATTCGACTATGGGAATGATCCTCAAAGTTATCGTCAAAGGTTTATATGTGCTTGGGGCATGACCAATAAGATTGATAGCAAGACTTTAAGGCATAGGAACTCCATTCCTTTGGAAGCTTACCTCAGATGGGTGCGGTCTTGTGCTCAAAATATTATGATGCCATATCCTTCTATCTTACCAGTGATCATAGAGCTTGTTGTTAAAGGAGATGTTCCTCATACCATTCTTCATCCCAATATGCCCACTGACGTTGAGTAAGTACGAAAGTCCTGGATTCAACTTAAGGAAGAAAGGGATACCTCTAAGACTCAGTTTTATGCTAGTGAGAAGAAATTATTGGAGCTGACGAAGCGACTGCATGAAGAGCAGAGCCTTAATGCAAATGTCAACACAAAGAGTAAGCATCCATGGGAGACTTAACACCTTAGGCCTCAAGAATTTTATAATTTAACTATCTTGTTTTCAATGTAAGCCTAGAAGGCAATTATAATTTGAACTTACTACTAAGTTTCTTTGTTTCCTTTTTGTTTAACAAATTTAAGTCCCATGAGGTCCTTGAAAACATTGCATATACATTTACATACCATATCATTGCATAACAGGTATTCCCAAGAAAACTTTTCTCATATTCTTGTTGTTTATTTCAGCAGAAATGGCTCTTGAACAAGCAGTGAAAGATCTCCAAGCTCAGAATGCTCAGTTCCTATAGATGTTCCTAAGCTTAGCCAAGGGGCAGGTGGAACTGAAAGCACTCATCACCAAAGAGAATAAGAGAAAGACAAAGAAACCAGCAGGCATCCTTAACATGGGAAGAAGGTTCACGGGACCAGTCAAGCGAGTTCAGGATCCCAATACTCCATTAGAAGAGGATGGAGAATAG
Organism: Vicia faba; assembly: GCA_948472305.1. Lineage (NCBI taxonomy): Eukaryota > Viridiplantae > Streptophyta > Magnoliopsida > Fabales > Fabaceae > Vicia > Vicia faba. Next base: position 361,071,055 of record OX451737.1, read on the forward strand.
GATAAGGATGATAAGAGTGGTGAAACTGAAAAAAGAAACCATGGTTCTACCAAGTACTCTGATGAAGAGGAGGAGAATTATTTGAATGAACAATATCCCCCTGCTGATGAAAAATACAAACAGATGGAAGATCGTCTGAATGCCATGGAGATCCAGAAAGTGCCTAGGCTAAATTTTGAAGAGATGGGATTAGTCTCGAGGGTTATTATTCCTCACAAATTCAAGGTCCCTACTTTTTCAAAGTATGATGGTGTTTCTTGTCCTAAGCTTCATTTAAGATCTTATGTTCGGAAGATCCAACCCCACATTGCCGACAGAAAATTATGGGTGCACTTCTTTCAAGAGAGATTGTCGGGAACACGGTTGGAATGGTTCTATCAACTTAAGCGGACTAATATTCGTACTTGGGGAGACTTGGTTGCTGATTTTTACAAATAATACAAGTACAATGATGATCTTGCACCAACCCGTGTGCAATTAAATAGTATGACCATGGGCTCAAATGAAGGCTTTAAAGAGTACGCCCAGAAGTGGAAAGATCTAGCAGGAAGAGTGCAACCTCCTTTGTCTGATAGGGAGCTAGTTGACATGTTTTTGGGAACTTTGACGGGTCCTTTCTTTAATCATCTAATCGGGAGCTCTTCATCTGGTTTCACCGAGTTAATATTAACAGGGGAACATGTTGAAGGTGGAATTAGGAGTGGAAACATTCAGGTGGCTACCTCTTCTAGTACTGTGAAGAAGGAATTCAACGGGAAAAAAGAAGCTAATGTTGTGTATGGCTTAAAGGGTCGTCCTAGAAGTGATTGTAACCAATCTATAGGAGTTGTGCTAATTGCTAATCCTACGTCAGTGCAACAACATCAACAAGGCAATCAGCATAGGGCGGATGCACCCAAGAGACAATTTACCAAGATCAACATGCCGTTGTCTTAGGCATTGTAACATATTTTGAAAGCAGAGCTGATTACATTGAGAGAGCCTCCTAAGAATCCCAACACCTCCTCCCCTCGGTACAATCCCAATGTAAGATGCACCTATCATTCCAATAGTCCCGAGCATGACACAAACAGATGTTGGGCTCTGAAAAATAAGGTTCAAGACATGATTGATGCTAAGGAGATTGAATTCGACCCTTCTGAGACCCCCAATGTGATTACTGCACCTATGCCTAACCATGGCAAAGGTGTTAATGTTATCGATGATATTACTTATGTTTCTGTTGTAAGTGACTTGGTTACTCCCCTCATGATTATTAAGAAGAATTTGCGGCAAGCCGGTTTATTTACGGGTTTCATTGAAAGATGCTACTGCTGCACAACCCAACCCAATAGCTACAAATTGCTAAAAGAAGGTATTTAGCGTCTGATAGATAACCATATAATTCTAGTTGAGAAGATTCCTTCTATGAAGAGTTTCATTCAAGACTTGGAGTTCGAAGAGGTATATGTAATTTCCAGGACTCCTGTAAGGATCACTTCCAAAGGCCCTGTGAAGATTATGGTTGAACCTAGAGTTGCTCCTCTGATCATTACCGCGCCCAAACCAATTCCATATTCCTCTGACAAGGCTACCCCTTGGAATTATGGAGCTGACGTCTACTACCATGGATTCAAACAAGAACCATTGATAATTAAAAGTGAGAATACTGAAATTACTGATCCCAACATTGACAACATCATTGGGACCAGTAAAGTTACCAGAAGTGGAAAGGTTTTCTCTCCAAAAATCTCTCTGAGGACTGTTGCTACACCAATTCGTGTTACTACTATCGAGTTAACTACTGAGACTCGAGGAAAAGATCAGACAACGAAGTCTTCCCAGACTGGGGAACCCAAAGAAATTACCATTGAAGATGCCTCCAAGCAAGAGATTGAGGAAGTATTAAAGATCATCAGGAAAAATGACTATAAAATTGTTGAACGGCTGGGGCAGACCCCCTCTAAGATATCCATGTTATCCCTGTTGTTATGCTCTAAAGCCCATGCTCAGGCTTTGGTAAAGTTCTTGAAATCCGCTCACATGCCACAAGAAATTTCTGCTGGACAATTTGAAAATTATGTTGCTAGCTTGACGACCAATAATGGGGTAGGTTTTTCTGATGCTGATTTGACCCCTGAAGGAATAAACCATAACAAGGGCCTGCATGTCTCTATTGAGTGCATGGGCACTACTTTGGCTCATGTGTTGGTCTACACGAGTTCCTCACTGAATATTCTACCAAAGGGTTCTCTAGACAGGCTTAACTGTGAAGAGGTTATGCTAAAACCTAGTGACATTGTGGTGAGACCCTTTGATGGTTCAAAGAGGATGGTGCATGAAGAGGTAGATCTTCCAATAAAAGTAGGTTCCCGAGTCTTCGAATCTACTTTCTATGTGATGGGTATTCATCTAACTTATTCCTGTTTACTTGGACGCCCTTGGATTCACGGGGCATGCGCTGTCACTTCCATTTTACATCAAAAGCTGAAATATCTCGTGAAAGGAAATATTGTTACAATCGTGGGGAAGAAGAATACATGGTGAGTCCCTTAAACTCTTTCAAGTATGTTTAGATGGACGGTGAATTCGTCGGGACTCCCTGCCAAACCTTTGAAGTGGTTCCTCAGACAACTCCTGTTACTAAAGCTGCTCATGTTGTTCCTAAAGTTACCAGGATGCCACTAAGAATGGCTTCTCTGAAATACGTTAGGTTCGTGATAGAAGAAGGTGGTTTCACTATTTGGGGTCAACTTTCCGATATTCCTTACAAGTCCGACAAATTTGGCTTAGGTCTCACCTCAGAAGCTCATAAGGTTGTTCGTCGTGCTAGGAGACCACCATTCCGCATCAACAACAATGTTGTCAACGCGATAGAAGAGACTGATAGTGACTATGATCTAGACAGTTGGATTTTTCCTACCACCGGCAACGGGCTCAGCAATTGGAAGACAGAAGACATTATACCAATCTCCTTTAGTCAGGAGTAAATGCTATTATGTGCTTTCTTCCTTTCAAGTTTTTGGATATGTAATTTGAACAATAACTTTAAGCCTTGTGCCTTACCTGGGGCACAATGGTCCATTTGTTAGGGCTATTATTTTTCATCCACATATCTTCACTTAATAAATCGTTGGATGTTTGCATTCAAATTTTGCGCTCTTTGTCTTTCTTTTACTTTATTACTTTCAAAATAGCTATGTTTTCTTACACACACCCACACAACAAATTGCAGATCCATATCCATACTGGATCCCATTGATAACAATTCTTCTACTGCCAATTATGACTTTGAAAATCTGATCTACCAAGCCGAGGACGAAGGTGAGGAAGATTATGAAATACCTGGAGAGCTTACTAGGTTGTTAATGCAAGAAGAAAGAGCTATACAACTGCATGAAGAGCCAGCCGAGGTGGTGAACTTAGGTACTGAAAAGGACAGAAAAGAAATCAAGATAAGCGCCGACCTAGAAAACAATGTCAAAAAGAGATTAATCTAGATGTTGCACAACTATGTTGAGATCTTTGCTTGGTCGTACGAAGACATGCCAGGGCTTGATACTAATATTGTGGTTCACCTTCTACCAATGAAAGAAGGTTGTCCTCCTATTAAGTAGAAGGTTCTTCGTATGAGTCCCGAGATGTCTGAAAAGATCAAGGCTGAGGTTATGAAGTAGTTCAACACAGGTTTCTTAGCTGTTACGTCCTATCCTCAGTGGGTTGTAAATGTGGTGCCAGTACCTTAGAAGGATGGCAAGGTGCGTATGTGTGTAGACTACATGGATATGAATAGGGCAAGCCCCAAAGATGACTTTCGGCTTCTTCATATTGATGTTCTAGTTGATAACACCACTCAACATAAAGTATTTTATTTCATGGATGGTTTCTCCAGTTATAATCAAATCAAGATGGCTCTTGAAGACATGGAGAAGACTACTTTTGTCACACAGTGGGGCACTTTTTGTTACAAAGTGATGCCTTTCGGTTTAAAGAACACCGATGTGATATATCAGCGTGCCATGGTAGCTTTGTTCCATGACATAATCCACCATGTGATAGAGGTTTATGTCGATGACATGATATCCAGGTCTTAAACTGAAGAAGAGCACCTCGATCACTTGCACAAGATGTTTGAGAGGTTGAAGAAATAAAAGTTGAGACTGAATCCAAACAAGTGCACCTTTAGGGTAAGATCCGGTAAGCTCTTAGGTTTTGTAGTCAGTGGAAGAGGTATTGAAGTTGATCCTGCCAAGGTTAAAGCCATTTGAGAAATGCCAACTCCTCATATTGAGAAGGAAGTCAGAGGTTTCCTGGGACGATTAAAACTAGATTTCCAGATTTATTTCCCATTTGACTGCTAATTGTGAGCCAATATTTAAGTTACTAAAGAAAGATCAAGTAGTGAAGTGGAACGATGATTTCCAGATAGCCTTCGACAAAATCAAAGAATATCTTCAGGAACCTCCAATTCTGATGCCACTAGTTGAAGGAAGACATCTGATCATGTACCTAACAGTGTTAGAGAATTCAATGGGGTGTGTATTGGGGAAGCATGACGAGTCTGGTTGAAAAGAGCATGCAATATACTACCTTAGCAAAAAGTTTACCGACTGTGAAATAAGATACTTACTGCTTGATAAAACTTATTGCGCTTTGGTATGGGCTGCTCGCCGACTAAGACAGTATATGTTAACTCATACTACTTTGTTAATCTCTAAGATGGATCCAATAAAATATATATTTGAGAAACCCGCTCTCTCCAGAAGAATAGAAAGATGGCAAATGGTCTTGACCGGATACGACATTCAGTACACTACTCAGAAAGCAATCAAAGGAAGTGTATTGTGAGATGATCTGGCTCATCAGGATGTAGATGACTATCAGTCTATGAATTTTGAGTTCCTGGATGAGAATATTTTGCTAGTTACTGATTATGAAGAACCTGGACCGCATGAAGGACCTGATCCAGGATCTCGATGGTCTATGGTTTTTGATGGAGCTTCCAACGCGCTTGGTAATGGGATTGGTGTTGTGATTGTCTCCTCCAAGGGTTTCCATACGCCCTTCACCGCCAGATTATGCTTTGATTGTACCAACAACATGGCAAATTATGAAGTGTGCATCATGGGTATCAAGGCTGCTATCGATATGAGAATTAAATTCTTAAATGTATACGGGGACTCAGCCCTAGTAATCAGTCATATTAAGGGATAATGGGATACGAAGCATCCAAATCTCATTACTTATCGAGAGCATGTGTTGACATTAATTCCGTACTTCGAAGAAATCATTTTTGAACATATTCCACGAGAAGAGAATCAATTGTCAGACGCATTGGCTACCATGTCGTCCGTGTTCAAAGTCAGATGGGATAGTGAAGCTCCTAGAATTACTATCGAGAGGTTAGACGAACCGACATATTGCTATAAAGTGGATACTGATGGAGTAGAGGAAAAGCCATGGTACCATGAAAGGAAAATATACCTCGAGACTCAAGATTATCTTGAAGGGGCATCTATCAATGATAAGAAATTCCTACAGAGGTTCTCTGCCAAATTCTTTCTGAGTAACGGAATTTTATACAAGCGCAACCATGATTCGACTTTCCTTCATTGTGTAGATAAGAAGGAAGCTGAGAAGATTATGGATGATATGAATGAAGCAGTCTTTGGTACTCACTCTAGTGGATATACGATGGCTAAGAAAATTCTAAGAGCCGGTTATTATTGGTCTACTATGGAGACTGATTGCCATCATCATTCCAGAACTTGTATCAAATGCCAGATTTATGTTGACAAAGTACATGCGCCTCCAGTTCCTCTGAATGTCTTGATTGTTCCTTGGCCATTTTCAATATGGGGTATTGATATGATCGAAGAGATTAAGCCTATTGTGTCTAATAGGCATCGTTTCACTCTGGTCGCTATTGATTACTTCACAAAATGGGTTGAAGCAGTCTCGTTTGCCTCTGTTACCAAGAATGTTGTGGTCCAGTTCATCAAACATAACATCATTTGTCGGCATGGCATACCTGAAAGGATCATCATAGACAACGGCACTAATCTTAACAATACTATGATCATGGAACTCTACATGCAGTTCAAAATCAAGCACCATAATTCTTCTCTGTATCGATCAAAGATGATTGGCGCAGTGGAAGCCGCCAACAAGAATATCAAGAATATTTTGCAGAAGATGATGGTGACATATAAAGATTAGAACGAAATGCTACCATTTTCTCTTCATGGTTATAGCACCTCAGTACGTACATCAACTGAGGCAACCCCGTTCGATCTAGTATACGGTATGGAGGCTTTCTTACCTGCCGAAGTTCAGATTCCTTCTCTAAGGATTATAAAAGATACAGGTTTAGATGAAGACGAGTGGATTCAGACTAGACTCGACCAGATAAATTTGATTGATGATAAAAGGATTGCGGTTGTTTGTCATGGTCAGATGTATCAGAAGCACATGATTAAAGCTTTTAATAAGAAAGTCAAACATCAGGTATACCGGGCTGGTGATTTGGTAATAAAGCGCATCATCCTACCACAAGGTGATACCAGGGGAAAATGGACTCCCGCATACGAAGGGCCATTTGTATTCAAAAGGATGCGGTGCTATGATACTTACCACCATGGACGGTGAATATTTTCTGCACCCTGTGAACACGGACATAGTCAAAAAAATACTACGCATAAAAGAGACCTGCTAGGTTAACATGCCTAGGAAAAAACAAGGGCATCCCAGCGAACCAAAAGGGTTTGATCAAAAATTAGGGATATATATATATATATATATATATATATATATATATATATATATATATATATATATATATATATATATATATATATATATATAAATTGTACACCCGGCAAGTCGAAAACCTGAAAAGGCGACTTAGGAAAAAAAGGGTATCCCAGTGGACTGAAAACCCGAAAGGGCGATCTAGGAAAAAGTTAGGGATTAAAGCGTATGACCATGCCCCGTCTGATCACCTATCTACTTACAATCAGCACAATTACCAATGTCAAAGTTCAAACGGTACAAATTAATTCAATCAACTTCTTCTGAAAGTAAGGGATAAGATGCTTGAAGACATAGGGGCAATAGTAGAGTTGAAACTCGACGGGATCATTTTCACATAGTTATTTTTCTTTATTGTACTCTTTCCCTTTTACGAGGATTTCCTCTTTCTGGGATTTCTATCTCTTTGTATAAAATTGTCTGTTTATAGGCAAAGTTAACAAATCAATACAATCAACTTCAAATTCAAAACTGTTTTTTACTTTCTCTGTTTTGTCTGCAAAAACGGCCAATGATTACTTTGAATGAACATATGCATTTGAATATGATTATTGTTCACAAATATATGCATGAAAACAGAATTAGCGTGTATCAAAGACTCTAGGAATTGGGATAATGTTTAAGTCATTCATAAATCTCCATAGAGCAGTCTTCATGAAACTATCTCTACTGAGCCATCATTGCAAGCTCATCCCCAACAGAGATATATTCCTCAGCAAGATCAGTATGCCCTCAAGCAGAAATTGGGGCATCCCCCAGTAGTTCACCTCTATATTCCTAATGGATAGTGTTCTACCCCAAAATTTTCCCTCTCATTTTACAAGGGATGACCCTGGATCCTAGGTTTGCTTCTATCAAGTTTCCAGGCCTTGAACTATCAATTTTTCCAAGCAAGTAATTCACAAGGGCAAAATGGTCATTTGCACACTGAGAAGTCTAACTTTGACTTTTAGATCAAAATAAAATCTCAAAATTCATATTTCATCAAGACATGTTGGAATATGAAGTCTGTTTCATCAGGAAATTTAAAAGTCAAATTTTTACTTTGGAAAAGTCAAATTCTAAAGTACTTAGAAATTTTTTTAAGTGTTTAAGGATTATGGCAAATTCAGAACTTTTGACCAGATTATCACTAAAGCACTCAGCAAATTCTGAATATTCTCAAGACAGAGTTTGGTCAGAACTTCTGGGCAAGTTTTCACAAAAAGCTTCAATCAGAGTTTGCCAGGGTAATTCAAAGAAGGTTAAGAAGCATGTTGCAAGCTTTCCAGAAAGTCTGAAATCTCCTTCAGAACATGCTGGAGTCAGAAGATAAGAGGATCAGAAGGTTAGATGCTACGCTGAAGCAGAACTTCTAATCCAGAGTTAAGCAAGGATGCAGAGTTTCACATGGCAGGATTTCTGAAATCTCATCATCATTTAATGCTCACAACCACTTGTGAGTTGTTATCCAAAGGATTTCCCCCACGTGTACCCCTACTATCTTGGGAAGATAAACTGTTGTGCAAAAGTATGCTAGGCCCATGTGCTATTTTTACTTTTCCTTAATTCATGCTGCCAAATCCAGCTTAGGCGCTGTTAACCATCCTAATTGGTGCATTGAACCCCACTTGTTTAAGCTTACTTCAAGAGTAAGTCAGCATCTAACGTATGATGTTGGTGCCACTTGACCTCTCCAAACTATAAAACCTTTGCCTATAAATAGAACTCCACTGGCCATTGAAAAGAGGTCGGAAAAATTTGAGAGAAAGGTGTGGAATTTGAGAAAGAAAAGCCTTGAACCCCCTGCAAAATTCCAAGAATCCAAAAAGATTGCAAACACAAAAATACAAAACCTTAGCATTTGATTCTTGCATTAAAGCTCCATTTTTTTCTCAAGTTGTTTCCTGACCAAAACCACCCATACAGTTCCTAATATATATTCAAAAGCCATCCAAAATTCTGTAATCAAACAGTAACACATTCTCCACCAATATCCACTTCAAAGGATCAGAACTTTATCCCTTGGTTGTTCCAGGATTTTTTAAATCATTTACAATCCAAGCTGAAAGTTTCCAACCTGCTGAAAACGTGAGGAAGTTGTTCAGAACACCACAAGTGGTCAGAATCAGATTCCAGCTCCCAAAATATTTCCCAGCTGCAAGGTAAGTTCCTGCTGACTCTCATCATATTATTTAGGCACTGTTAGATCTTGCATATTTAACACAATGTAGATATTGTGATTCTGATGGTGTACATATTCCGAGATTTCATGCATCTGCCTGCCTAAATAGAGGGAATTCCAGTTCAAAGTTTCATAAAGAAATTAGGACTCAGAATTAGGATTAGCAAATTCATGTTGCTTCTGATTTGTGTTTCTGATATTTCTTGAAACTTGTCATAACTGTCATGTATGCAACTTCTGTTCTGTTAAGAAATGACTAAGCTACAGATGTTCTGACTAGCAAGGAGAGAGACAAAGTTCTGACAGTTGCATCAGAACTTCTGAAAACTACTGAGTTCTCAGAAGATCCAGAACTTCTGAACTTCCATATTTCTACTAGCGTTGTTTCTGTTTGTGCAGTAAGTCAGAGTCATAACTTCTGACTTCTTCTATTTTCAACATTTTCGTTGATTCTGTTTTCTTTCTCTCTTATTATTTTGCCATCATATTTATTTTTCATTAACCAAAAATACCAAAAATATTTCATATTCACATATTATATTTTCTTTTAACATAAAAAGATAAAAAATCATTTTCTTAAACAAAACTTATTTCTTTTCTTAAATAAATAAGCATTTTACATTTCCTGTAAATTCTTATCTATTTCAATATGGTTGTAATAGTAACTTAGAATTTAATTTGCAATCCCCATTCATAAATATGTACCCCCATCCCCAAAATATTGTAATAGCGTAGGACTTTACATTTCCGCATTGTTATTGCTTTCACATATTGTTAGTAACTAGGGTGTGTATGGCAAGACTAAAATCAATGTTAGAAAACCCTAATTCATGACCAAAATTACGCATGCAATCAAATACACTTACACACTAGCACCCCTAGGGTGATTCCACTTGTTGCCTTACGAAAATGGCCATGTTATACACGTGGGATGTCTTAGCACAAACAAAAAATTCAAGATCATAGTCCCTCGATGACGCTATCAAAGTTGCCTTTCAAAATGATCTTAGTCCCTAAAAGAATAGTGTTAAGTCATCTCACAACATTGCTATCATGGTCATACGATGACCCAATTCCCATCCCTTCACATTCAACGATGGGGCTTCTTACCAAAACAATGGTAAGATAGCAACGTCTAAAGGAGAAGGAAAAAGAACACCTAAGACCTTTTGAGTAGGTAGATTACTTTTAGTTGCTTGCTCAATTTCAAAACAAACATCCTTGCTATTTTCAAAAACAATCATAGACACTTTCAAAACACTTTCAAAACACTTTCTAAACATGGAATATTTTCAAAAGCTCAACACTTTGTATACGTTCTTACGAACAAGGACTATTACAAAGTTTGCCTAAAACAATGGCGCCTTTTCAAAATACTTTCAAAATACACAAAGCACATTTTTAGACAAAAGCAAGTGATATAGAAAGTAACTAAGAGCCCATGGAAAACCATGGATGAAAAGGGTGCTAATATCTTCCCTTTTCATAATTTACCCCCCTGAACTCAAGAAAACATCTCTAAAGGTCTTTCCTGTTCTTTTTCACCTTTCCTTATTGGATAAAAGAAAAGTCGATGGCGACTCTTGCTAAACTGCAACATTTGCGAACACAAACGCAAAACACCTCAAGTCAGTTCTCCCACCGTATCACAGAACTGGCGACTCTGCTGGGGATGATTTAAAAAGTGGGGTTACCTTAGGGTTGGATCACATTTACTTGCTTAAATTGTTTTATTTGATTGCTTTATATTTTGGTTCCTTGTTTGGGTTTGTTTTAAATTCTACACCCGGATTTGGGGACACCTTTTAGGTAAGTAGCAATAGACTGTGAGGGAATTGTGCGGCGTATACTGACATGGTTGAAGCAGTAGCTACGTTGATGTGGTACTTTGGTTGGTACCGGTAACCCTTGAGTCGAATCAAGGAGAGTACGGGGATGCCGCATGGTGTCGTGAAGCATCAACTGACCTTAGAATCTTACTTGACCAACTTGGCCATTAGGACGTAGTGAGATAACCGATTTCGGTGTAAAGTAGAAAATTGGTTGATACTCGATGCTACCATCATTGAGACCAGACTTTTGGGATATCTCGGCCGTAAGAAAAGATTGATTGAGCTGAGACAATGCCTAAAAGAAAGGTCAATGATATTGAGATCCTTTAGAACCCGATCACTATTAACTAGGACAGGTTAAGCCAACTAAACTTCAAAAGGGTACTTACCTATAAGACCTCATGCAAGCCTAAAACATAGGGATTTGTTTGCTTTGTGTGTATATACTTACTTGTACATAACATCATAAACATCATAAAGCATCATACGCATACTCACTAACCATTTCAAGGATTTAGAAATTTATCTTTGTTTTTGTTTTGTAGGTCATGAATCCCGGCCGAAGAAACACCATCCGAATCAGCTTTGTAAAAGCCCACCCTCAACTTCAATAGTTCCCGGGGATTCTCGTTTTACCAAGAAATATGGTCGACTCCTCAGTTTGGCTACACCCAACTTCCAAGAAGAGATGATGTGTGTACTGTTCCAATTCTTTGATCCTGTATATCATTGTTTCACTTTTCCGGACTATCAGTTGGTACCTACACTGGAAGAGTTCTCTCTACTCTTAGGGGTTCCCGTGCTTGATTGGATACCGTTCACTGGCCTAGAAGGGATTCCACAGCCTGAAGTCATCACCGAAGCTTTGCATCTGAAAAGAGCTGACGTCATAGCCAATTGGGAGACAAGAAGTGGGGTCAAAGGTTTCCTAGCCAAGTTTCTATTAGAGAAGGCTCGTTCATTCTAGGACGACATGGATTTCCAAGATTTTGAAGACTTCTTAGATCTCCTCATTTATTGTTTGGTCATGTTCCCCAACTCGGACCAATTCATAGATGTTAATGCCATCAAAGTCTTTCTCTCCCGCAATCCCATACCTACCATATTGGGAGATATCTTGCATTGCCTTCATACCCGCACCATGAAGAAAAGAGGCACTCTCTTGTGTTGTATTACCTTACTTGCCAAATGGTTTGTCTCACATCTACCTCAATCAGTACTGAAGAACGAGCAAAGATTGACATGGTCTCAAAGGATAATGTCCCTCACCCATTCTGACATCCGTTGGTGTTCAAGATCCTTGGAAGACGTCTCCATCATTGGCCGCTATGGGGAATTCCCTAACGTCCCTTTGTGTATGCCCGAAGAGACGGTCCTCATGAAATGCTCATTCAAGATCTGGTGTTCGACTATGACAAAGAAGACCAAGGTTACCGTTAAAAATTTATACGAGCTTGGGGTATGGTTAACAAAGTTGATAGCAAGACGTTGGGGCGTAAGAATTTCATTCCTTTGGAACCTTATCTTAAATGAGTGTGGGCTCGCGCTTAAAGTATTAAGATGCCTTATGAAGCCATCTTACCTGTTATCATGGACCCAGTAGTTGAGGGAGACGTTCCACATACTATCCTCTATCCTGATATGCCTACTTCTCTTGAAGATTTGCAAAATGCTTGGATTAAGTTAAAAGGAGAGAGAGACACCTTTGAAGCTAAGTTCTGAGGGCGAGAAGAACATATTAGAGCTTACAAGGTAGCTTCATGAAGAAAGAAGTTTAAAACACCTACATTGCGCCAAAGAGGATGCACACAACTTTTTTGTCTTAGGAGTTTACTTTATGCTTATTTTTGTTGTTGTAAGCCCAAGAGGCGTGTTTGTATTCAAATCAGAACTCTTTAATGCAAGTTAAAGTTTATTCACTCTTTGTCTATACAAATTTAAATTCTTTAAATCCTTGAAATCATTTGCATATACATATTCATGCATCATATCATAAGCAAGCTTTTCACAACAGGTTTCCTCATCCTTCTATTGTTTATTTCAGTAAGAATGGATCTCGAACTAACAGTGAAGGACTTGCAAGCTCAGAACATTTAGTTCCAAGCCACCTTGATGACCTTGGCCAAAGGGCAGCAAGATCTAATGACAGCATTGACAACCAAAAAGAAGAAAAAGAAGGCCCTCATCAACATGGGGAAGAGATTCAAAGAACCGATTCGCCAGGTGCAAATAGTCGAAGACTCATCTAAGGAGGATGAGAACCAAGCAGAAGAGGCAAGAAGCACCCGTGCTGAGGGTGTGATTGATCAAGCTTATGAAGATGAGGATCACTTTGATGAACAATACCCACCTGCTGGTGAGGAAAAGTACAAAGAATTGGAGGATAGGCTAAAGGCAGTTGAAATACAAGTTGTGCCTGGCTTGGATTTTAGTAATTTGGGCCTAGTTCCTGGGGTCGTCATTCCTTATAAGTTCAAGGCACCAGTCTTTGCCAAGTATGATGGGGTCTCCTGTCCCAAACTACATCTAAGAGCTTATGTGCGCAAAATACAACCACACACTGCTGACAGAAAACTGTGGATTCACTTTTTCCAAGAGAGTCTAGTTGGAACTCAGCTAGAGTGGTTTTATCAATTAGAAGGTTCTCGCATCCATACGTGGGAGGATTTGGCCACTACCTTCTATCACCAGTATCAATACAACACCGACTTGGCACCAACGAGGGTTCAGCTTCAGAATATGACCATGGGAAGTAACGGAGGATTTAAAGTATATGCCCAAAAGTGGAGGGACCTTACCAATAAGGTCCAGCCACCTTTGACCGAAAGAGAGCTAGTTGATATGTTTATGGGTACATAAATTGGTCCATTATTCAACCTGTTAATTGGAAGTTATTTGTCTGAATTCGCCAAGTTGATTTTAACTGGTGAAAGGATTGAAAGCGGTATTAGAAGCGACAAAATTCCTATGACACCTGGTTCCACATCCAACTCTGTCAGAAGGACCTTCACTGGAATAAAGGAAACAAATGTTGTGTATGGGGCAAGAGCCCATACCAAGAAGGACTATCATTCATCTGTAAACGCTGTGTTAATTTCCAACCCTCAACCTACTCAAAGGCAACCCTCCAACAATCAGAGACCTGAAGTTCCCCGACGAAAATTTACAAGAATAAGCATGTCATTATCACAAGCCTTACAACATCTGCTAAAGGCCAATTTGGTAACTCTGTGTAATCCATCATCCAACCCTTATGTTTCCTCACCTAATTACAAACCGAATGCGAAATGCGCATACCATTCCAACAGCCCCGGACATGAGACCGATCAGTGCTGGGCCTTGAAGAACAAAATTCAAGATTTGATAGATAACAAGACATTTGAGTTTGATCCACCCACTACTCTGAACGTGATAACCGCGCCAATGCCGAAACATGGCGAAGGGGTTAATGCCATTGATGATGTTACTTTTATCGCCTCTGTCAAAGATTTAACAACTCCCTTGACCATTGTGAAAGCTAATTTGCTAAAAGTCGGTGTGTTTCCTGGATGTTCCAAAAATTATGCCTGTTGTGATCAATGAGAAAATAGATGCGAGCTGCTGAAGAAAGGTGTGCAACACCTGATAAATAGCCGTGAGATTCTATTCGAAAAGATTCCCACCATCAAAAATTCAATCGACAAATCTGAAGATTTGGCCATCATAACAATTTCAAACAAACCTCTTAGGATCTCATCCAAAGGTCCTATCAGGATTTCGAACGAACCGATCATTGCTCCTATCATAATCACTGCTGCCGGACCTGTTCCATACATCTCTGATAAAGCGGTACCATGGAATTACGGTGCTGAGGTTTATTACCATGGGGTAAAACAAGATTCTTGGATTTATGATAATGAAGCTGGTGTTAATAATATTACTGGTTCTAGTAAAGTCACAAGAACAGGAAGGGTCTTTTCCCTTGTTATATCACCACCAACCAATACCATAGTTCCAGTCTGCATAACCAATGGAAATTCTGGTTCCAGTACTAAAGGGAAAGGGAAAGAAGGTGAGCTTTCTAGGGAAGAGGCACCTGCTAAAAAGTTTGTTATGGAAGAACCATCCACTCAAGAGATGGAGGAGATTCTGAATATCATCAAGAAAAGCGACTTCAAAATAGTAGAGCAGTTGGGGCAAACCCCTTCTAAAATATTAATGTTGACCTTATTGCTATGTTCCGACGCCCATGCACAAGCTTTGATTAAGTTTTTGAAAAAGGCTCATGTGCCTCAAGAAACCACAGCTAACCAATTTGAGAACTGCATAGCAAGTCTGACAGCTGACAATGATATGGGGTTCTCTGACGCAGATTTAACTCCCATGGGAAAGAATCACAATAAAGCCTTACATGTTTCTGTTGAATGTAAGGGGACCACTCTGGCACATGTTTTGGTTGACACAGGCTCATCTCTAAATGTGCTACCTAAAGGCGCTTTATATCGGCTAGACTGTGAAGGTTTGGTTTTGAAGCCAAGTGATATTATCGTGAGGGCATTTGATGGGTCGAAAAGGATGGTTCATGGAGAGGTGGATCTCCCAATTAAGGTTGGTTCACAAATTTTAAACTCCACATTCTATATAATGGACATATGGCATGTGTATTCTTGCTTGCTTGGGCGCCCATGGATCCATGGGGCAGGTGCGGTCACTTCTACTCTCCACCAGAAGTTAAAATATCCAGTTCAAGGGAAGGTTGTCACTGTTTGCGGCGAGGAAGAATTTATGGTAAGCCATCTCAATTCTTTCAAGTACGTAGAAATGGATGGCGAATTCATAGAAACTCCTTTCCAGACGTTTGAAGTTATGGCCGCCACCAAAATCTCCTCCGACACTCTAAGAGATGATAAAGTTATCCCCAAGATGGTTTCTCTTAAGGATGCTTGTGCTATGGTAGAATAAGGAAACAATTTAATGTGGGGTCAACTCCTTGATATCTCGTTCAAGGAAGACAAGTATGGGTTAGGTTTCACCTCCCAAGATCAGAAAGAAGTTAGAAGGGCTCGTGCTGGAAAGCCGCCTCTCCACCTCAAAAATCATGAAGTGAACGCTGTAGAAGACTTGGATGATGAGTGTGCTTTTGAAGACTGGATCTACCCAACAACTAAAGGGAAGCTCAACAATTGGCATGCAAAGGATTTCACTCTTGTTTCTTTCATTGAGGAGTAATTACTGTTTACTTTTTCTGTCAATTCAAGAACTCTATGTCTGTAATATTATTTCCAAACAACGACTTTTAAGCCATGTGCCTTGCCCGGGGAACTTTGGTCCATTTGTTAAGGGTTTTGCTCATGTTTCATCTATCATATGATAATTTAATATAAACCATTGGACCTCTTTGCATTCAAATTTTATGTTCATTGTCTTTCATTTCCTTTATTACATTTTTCAATAGCCATGCATCTTACATGCTCACACACACAAACACATTTGCAAATCATCATCCACTCTGGATCTTATTGTTAATAACTCTACTATTTCCAAGTATGATTTCGAACATCCAATTCACCAAGCCAAAGACGAAGGCGGGGAAGATTGTGAAATACCAGGAGAACTAGCCAGACTTCTATTACAAGAGGAAAAATATATTCAACCACATGAAGAGTCAGTAGAGGTTATCAACTTGGGTACTGAGTCAGATAGGAAGGAAATCAGGATCGAGGCTAATTTGGAAATCAGTGTTAAGAACAGATTGGTTTAGATTTTGCGCAACTATGTGGAAGTATTTGCTTGGTCTTATGAAGATATGCCTGGGTTGGATACCGACATCGTGGTTCATCATCTGCCAACTAAAGAAGACTGCCCTCTTGTTAAACAAAAGGTTTGTCGCATGAGGCCTGATATGTCTGAAAAGATCAAAGTCGAAGTAATGAAACATTTTGATGCAGGGTTCTTAGTTATAACGTCTTATCCTCAATGGGTGGAAAATATAGTACCAGTGCCAAAGAAAGACGGGAAATTTCGCATGTGCGTAGACTATAGGGATCTGAATAGGGAAAGCCCCAAGGATGACTTCCCTCTACCACACATTGACATCTTAGTTGATAATACTGCCCAGCATAAGGTCTTCTCATTCATGGATGGCTTCTCGGGCTATAACCAAATAAGGATGGCTCCCGAAGATATGGAAAAGACTACTTTCGTTACGCAATGGGGAACCTTCTGCTACAAGGTCATGTCGTTCGGATTAAAGAATGCAGAGGCAACATATCAAAGGGCTATGGTTGCTTTATTTCATGACATGATTCATCATGAGATAGAGGTATATGTGGATGATATGATTGCCAGATCACAAACCGAAGAGGAACATCTCGATCACCTGCACAAACTATTCGAGAGACTGAAGAAGTACAAACTGAGGTTAAACCCTAACAAGTGCACATTTGGAGTACGCACTGGAAAGCTTCTAGGTTTTATTGTCAGCAATAAAGGCATTGAAGTTGATCCTTCCATGGTAAAGGTCATCCAATAAATGCCAATCCCCCATTCTGAAAAATAAGTCTGCAGATTCTTGGGTCGTCTCAATTACATTGCCCGTTTCATATCCCACTTAACTGCTACTTGTGAGCCACTCTTCAAACTCTTGAAGAAAGATCAGGTAGTTAGGTGGAATGATGAATGCCAGATTTTCTTTGAAAAAATCAAAGAATACCTATAAGAACCTCTTATCCTCATGCCTCCAGTTGAAGGAAGACCCTTGATCATGTACTTGACAGTACTAGAGAAATCTATGGGGTATGTTTTGGGCCAACATGACGAGTCTGGCCGAAAAGAGCATGCTATTTATTACCTGAGCAAAAAGTTTACCGACTGTGAAACCAGATGTTCACTAATCGAGAAAACTTGTTGCGCTCTGGCATGGGCTACTCACCGGCTGAGACAGTATATGTTGACTCATACCACTCTGTTGATTTCTAAAATGGACCCAATCAAGTACATCTTAGAGAAACCTGCCCTTTCCGGACGGATAGCCAGATGGCAAATGATCTTAACTGAGTACGACATCCAATACACGACTCAAAAAGCCATCAAAGGAAGTATACTAGCAGATCATTTGGCCCATCAAGCCATGGATGATTATCAATCAATGAATTTCGACTTCCCTGATGAGAACATCAACTGGGGCAACTCCCTTTTCTCTAGTCTATGGCGTGGAAGCTGTTCTGCCAGTGGAAGTTCAGATTCCCTCGCTGAGGATTATGATTGAGGTAGGCTTAGGCGAAGACGAGTGGATTTAAACGAGATTGGATCAGCTGAACTTGATTGACGAAAAATGATTAGTTGCTATTTGCCATGGTCAGACTTATCAAAAACAGATGATTAAGGCTTTCAACAAAAAGATCAAGCCCCGAGTATATCAAGT
Organism: Vicia faba; assembly: GCA_948472305.1. Taxonomy (NCBI): domain Eukaryota; kingdom Viridiplantae; phylum Streptophyta; class Magnoliopsida; order Fabales; family Fabaceae; genus Vicia; species Vicia faba. The sequence continues at coordinate 361,089,242 of OX451737.1, forward strand.
TGGTGACTTGGTGATAAAACGCATCATTTTACCACAAGGTGACCCCAGAGAAAAATGGACTCCTGTGATACGGTGGGAGAACTGACTAGGGTTTTGCGTTTGTTTTCGCAAATGTTTCGGTTGAGCAAGAGTCTCCACCGACTTTTTATTTTATCCTAAGGAAAGGTTAAAAAGCACAGCAAAAACCTTTTGAGATGTTTTCTTGGGTTCGGGGAGTAGATTATAGAAAGGGAAGGTATTAGCACCCTTTCTATCCATGGTTATCCATGGGCTCTTAGTTACTTACTTAGATCACTTGCCTTTTATTTTCAATTGTTTGAAATGGTGCTTGTGTGTGTGGGTTTGAAGAATGTTTTGAAAAGAAGCCATTGTGGTGGCAACCTTTGTAATGATCCATGTGGGGATGTATACAAAGGTGTAGGTCTTTTGAAAAGGTTTTCATTTGTTTTTGAAAGTTGTTTTTGAAAGTGTTGTGAAGTGTGGTTTTAGAAAATAGGCAAGTGTTTTGTTTTTGCAAGTTTGATTCAAGTAACTAAGAGGTTATCTACTCCTAAATTTCTCAAAGTTTATTGCTATGTTTTAAACCCTTTTAGTAAGTTTGTTCCACCATTGCATTTGGTGGACAATCTCATGTTAGGATGTGCAAGGGACAGGTGTGGGTCATCGTTTAAACCATAATTGCAATGGTGCCAAGTATCTTTGGGCATTTTCTTTAAGGGACTTGATCATTTGTTTAAGCAACATTTTGAAAGTGTTATTGAGGGACTATGATCATTTGATTTGTTTGTTTTGCCCAAAGAGACCTAACATGCAATATGGCCCAATTTTGAAAGGCAACAAGTGGAATACCCTAGGGGGTGCAAGTGTGATTTGTGTGTTCATTTTCATGCTTGTTTGTCTTGAGATTAGGTCATAACTATTTTGTCGTTTTTCGCATACAAACCCTAATTCTAACATGGCATAATTAGAAAGAAATAAAGTGCGAAAATAAATTTACTAAGCTATTACAAAACCAAATATGGGAAGGGGGGTACAAATGTTCAAATGGGGATTTTGACAAGGAATTTAAACCTAAAACTATTACATCAATGTTGAATATTTACAAGACAAATAATTGTATAATTAAATGGAAATTGAAATAAATATGCAAAATGTAAAAAGAATTTTTATGTGTAAAAAAAAAGAATATTATTTATGTGAAATAAAAATAAAAAGAAAAAAGAAATAAAAAGGTATTATTTTTGGAATATTTTCATATTTTTAGGGCAAACCCCTAATTCTATTAAATAAAATACATTATTCATTTATTATGTACAAATATTTATTTATATATACAAAAATAAAATAAAATGAGGTATTTGTCAAAAATGTATTTCTATATTAAATATTAATAAGAAAAAAAACAAAAGTGTATATATTTTGTATTTACCCTAAATATATTAATAAATATATGTATATATGTATTATTTTAAATATGTATTATATATATATAAATAATAATAATATTTAATATTTGTAAAAAAGGTATTTTTTATATAAAGTATTTTCAGAAGGTAAAATAAAATAAAAATGAAAATAAAAGTATTTTTACATATTTCTCAATATTTTTAATGAAATGTATATATTCATTTATTTGTGTATAAATCAAAAGAAAATCAAATAAATACCTAATAAATTAAAAAATGGTGAGAAAAAAGATTTTTATATTTTTTATAACATGAGAAAAAATAAATGAATCAGTCAAAAAAAGAAAAAGTCAGAAATCATTAAAAATAAACCAAATGGACTCAGGGGGTGCAGAAGCAATTGTATGGTGTGAAAAGTAGAACAAAAACTGGCCCAGCCCATGAGACACCTTCTTTAACCTCCAGCCAAAAACGCGCGCTTGTAACAGGGATTCAAACATCCTGATTCTTTGAGCTTTTGCACAAACTTTCAACACAAAACATGTCAAGCATTGAATCCCGATTCCAAATATATAAAAAACTCATCCTAACTCTCAGAAATGAGAGAGAATTTTAACAATCCCAAATCCTGACCTAAGTTTTCTGCCATTTTCAAATCTTAAATTCTCACAGCTCAAGCAAAAGAAATGAAAAGTAAAAACATGTACATATTCAGTGGCATGAGTAGAACATTGTTTATTCACAAACTTAGAGCTAATGATGCCTAATAAGAGAGATACGAATTCAAAAACTTACCTGTTCAGTTGAAGTTCTATCTGGAAAAGGAGAAGCTTTCAGGGCAAGATAATGGTTGGTGTAGCTTCCTTGAGGTGTGGTGATGTTGTTCCAATATTTACTTTGCCTTGAAAGCTTTTGAATCGAGCTAGAGCACTTCACCTGCAAGTCAGAAATGTGAAAATGGTGGAACCAGTTAGAGGGATTACAGGTCGTGTTTTTGCTTTTGGTTAGCTTGCATAGATGGTAGGGAAGGTGTATGAACTGGTTTGGGCAAGAATGCTTGAAAGGATTGAGAGTTAGAACTCAATCTGCAGAGGTTGCTCTGTTTGAGCAGTTTCAAGGTGATTCTGAGTTTTGGGAGGGATTGGAGGTGAAAGGCTCGTGCTTCAGCTTTGGATCATTGTGTGGAATGTGTTTGATAAGTTTGTCTAAGTGTTTGTAAGCTCATATGACAGTTGGTACAAGTTATGCCATCTTACTTGAACTTGAAGCAAGCAATGGCCACTTGATGATTCTAGCCTGTACAGGCCCTCACACTATGCTACATACATTGGCCTTGATCAGTGCAATTTTCTCACAAACTTGTGCCAAGAAGATTTGGACTGTACCACTTGGATTGCAAACTTGACATAAAGTTCTCCTTTTCAAAAATGGAAATAGTGCTTTTTCTAGTTTAGGGTTAATTCTCCATGTAATGTCCAAATGCTTAGAATAACAACTTGGCACAATGGTTTTGCATTAAATTTATGAGTGTCAAAGGGTTTTAGGACCTGTAATGTAGCTTAAGCATGCTGAGATTAAAATGCATAGTGTTATGAACATGTACATGGCCAAGAGCAAAAGTGACTTTTTCCCATTTTGCAAAATTCGATTCTCTCTAACCATGAGGTTGTTTGAGAAGTTCTTGGACATTTTGGAAAGCTTGGAATGTGTACTACAATCCATCTTTGAAGTGCAAGTTGAAATTCCAAGTGGAAGTGCATGGAAAATGGCCTTGAAGTTAGGTAGAAAACCTTGTCAAAAAGGTCAAATTTTCACTAAGTTAAGAATGGTTTAGTGCCCTTATTCAAAAAATTGTAACTTGAGATAAAAGCTTCATTTGGGAAAACTTTGTGAATCAAAGTTGTAGATTATGCAACAAGATACAACTTTCATGTTTTGACTTTTGTTTGAATCCAAATAAATCTTGGTGAGAAAGTGGGGCAAAGTTTGGAAAAAATTAGGGTTTTCCATAACTTAGAAAAATTCTAAGTTATGAAAAATTCCCATTTCAAACCCTAATTTGCATTTCTTGGTTTCTTGGTGAACAAGTTTCATGATTTGGCATGTTTTGATGAAAAATGAATCTTGACTCTTGATTTTGACCAAAAAGTCAAAGTTTGACTTTTCAGTATACAGTCAAAATTGATCAATTGACTGGGAAATTCAACTGTCAACCTTGTGTACTTGGGATCTTTTGAGTTTGTTGAGCATGTCAAGATAATTCCATGGGGTCTTTGAGTCTCATGTGAGCTTGGTTTGCCATTGGCTAGGTCAAACAGTCAAAAATTGCCTTTGTGCAGTCAAAACCCTAAAAATGACCATTTTGCCCTTTTGATGATCTGATTAAATTTCTTGTGGAATTGTGATCCAAACTTGATCAAATGGTCCATATGAGTTCATAATGTTGATGTGGGTCAATTTTCATGAGTTTTGACTGTCAATTGGCCACAGTTGACTTTTTCCCCAATACAGCTGATTTCTAGGTCATCTGTCCAATTGACTGGGCAAAACTTGGAATTAAGACTTGAAACTTGGTGTGGATAAACTTGGGAGTCCAACATGAAGCATGAAAGTCATCTTAGGCAGTTTGGGTCAAGACATCTTTGTTCAAACACAAACCCTAATTTGGGTCCACAGTGCAAGGAGAAGTCTTGAGCAGAGGAAACCCTAACTGGATCTTGATCTTCAAGGGTTTTGTGATGAGAAAATGTTGAGGAAATGGGAGGGAAAATTTTGGGGTACAACAGTTGCCCCTGTTCAATCTTCTTGGACCTGAAGAGTTAGATTGGCAAGTTTGCCTTTCGTGACTCGAGGGTAAAAGGAGATTGGACACTAGAGTGCCCGGAAATTTGCACTCGCATGTTGGAGTCTCATCAATGTGATGTCGGGAATGGGCTTATAGATGCCATTTGGATAGGTGGATAGGGAGATGGGCTTATAGATGCCATCTGGAGACATGACAGAAATTTGTCGGGAATGGGCTTATAGATGCCATTTGGAAGTGTTGATCGCATAAGAGATTCCTTAGCGAGAACTTGTGTATTTGAGAAAGACAGATGTTTTCCTGGCTTGTTACAGGTGTTTGATCTTCAATCTCCTCGTGCAGATATGCCCTGGCTAGATACAGGTATCGAATCTACAATCGGTTGCTCACAGATGTGCCCTGGCTGGATACAGGAGTCGGATCTGGAAATAGTCGTCAATAGATATGCCCTGGCTGGATACAGGAATCGAATCTTCGAACTCTTCAGACGTGCCCTGGCTAGATACAGGAATCGAGTATGGAAATATGGTCAACAGATATGCCCTGGCTGGATACAGGAATCGAATCTGGAAATGTTGTAGTTGATAGATGTGCCCTGGCTGGATACAGGAATCGAATCTTCGAACTTCTTCAGACGTGCCCTGGCTAGATACAGGAGTCGAGTCTAGAAACTGATCACTCTCAGATGTGCCCTGGCTAGATACAGGTATCGAATATGGAATTGTGACAGTTGAAGGTAGTTGTCTTTGGGATTGTCTTTTTCCCTGAAAAGGCAAAAACATAAGTTGTATGCAATGTCATGATGTATGATATGCATGATGTCATGCTGTTCAACATGAGATAGTGTTGTATGCACTTTATCATGTATGTAAACAAGATGTATGAAAATGTGAAATGTTTATGAATGTAATTTCGTCTTAGGAAAATAAACCCTTGACGATCGGCCGGGGAGTTGCTCTGTGACCGAAATACTTTGCTGAAGTTTCGACGAGAGGCCTGCTGAGGACTTTAATGATGGATTCCGCTGGGGATAACGATGATAAACTCCGCTGGGGATAACCAAAGATAAACTCCGCTGGGGAATACCAAATATAGACTCCTGCCGGGGAATGAAAGAACTTTTGCCGAGGGCGATCTTCCGTGGCAATTAGCTGAGGATAACCCAGTTATAAGCCTTTGTGAGGAATAACTCTGAATAAAGCTCGGGAGAGACGTCCGTACTCTGCAGGGAACAAGCTTCCAGAATCTACTGGGGATAAACTTTAAGGCCTGCCGGGGAATGTTGTGATGATTTGGTCGCATTCTTTAGTCGAATCTACCTTGGTACTTTGGCGGACAAAGCAACCAGACTGCATCAGACAACTCCACATTTGCCCCTGTTTCTGATGTCACCTGTAATTAATCTTTCGTTTCATATGCAAATATTTATGAATCAGCAATTTAATGTCAAATGCATATATCAAAAATGAACATTGGACGTTCTTCGCAAGACAAAACAGAAAAAAGGAAAAGCAATGGCAATTTGTATAGACAAGTGAATTTATATTGATTTGAATTCTGCCTGTGAATAGGCGTTTTTGTACAAGAGGCTGACATCCTAGTAAGAGGACGCCGCCAAATAACATAGAGTTTACAATTTTTGAAAAGAAAACAAAACAACTATGTGAACAATCCCACTGGGTTCCAACTCTGCTATCGCCTTTATGTCTTCAAGCGTCTCATCACTTTGCTGCTTGGTCGAGGATGAAGCTGATTGGTCGATGCTGAAATCTGAGCCAGATCGTTGATACCGAATTCCGGATGCGAAGTGATCCAATGAGACATAGTGTTACGCTTTATCCCTAACTTTTGCCTGGACCGCCCTTTCGGGTTTTCAATCCACCGGGATACCCATTTTTGCCCAAGCCGCCTTTTCAGGTTTTCGACTTGCCGGGTGTACAGATTTTTTTCATTTCATCCCTTATTTTTGCCCGAACCCTTTTGGTTCGCCAGGAAGCCCTTATTTTTGCCCAGGTATGTCAACCTAGCGGGTCTTTTATTTATGCGTAGTATTTTTTCACTATGTCTGCATTGGCGGGGTGAGGAAGGTCGTCACCATCCATGGTGGTTAGGATCATGGCTCCTCCTGAGAACACATGTTTAACCACAAATGGCCCTTCGTACGTAGGGGTCCATTTGCCTCGGGGATCACTTTGAGGAAGGATGATGCGTTTGATTACCAGGTCCCCAACTTGATACTCTTGTGGTTTGACTTTCTTGTTAAATGCCCTGATCATCCGTTTTTGGTACGTTTGACCATGACAGATAGCAGTGAGCCTCTTTTCGTCAATCAGATTTAATTGATCAAGTCGAGTCTGGATCCAGTCATCTTCACTCAAGTCTGCATCCTTCATTATCCGGAGAGAGGGTATCTGGACTTCAATTGGCAAGACTGACTCCATGCCATAGACCAAGGAGAAAGGAGTTGCCCCGGTTGACGTCCTTGCTGAGGTACGGTACCCATGAAGAGCGAATGGTAACATCTCGTGCCAATCTTTATAGGTCACTGTCATCTTCTGCACAATTTTCTTGATATTTTTATTAGTTGCCTCTACAGCCCCATTCATCTTCGGTCGGTAGGGAGAAGAATTGTGGTGCTGTATCTTGAATTGTTCGCAGAGTTCAGTGATCATTTTATTATTGAGATTGGTACCATTGTCTGTAATGATTCTTTCCGGGACGCCGTACCGACAGATCAGATTATGCCGGATGAAACGTGCCACGACGCTCTTGGTTACTGTGGCGTAGGAAGCTGCCTCAACCCACTTCGTAAAGTAATCGATCGCCACTAAGATGAAGCGATGCCCATTGGATGCCGTCGGTCGGATCTCACCGATCATATCAATCCCCCACATTGTAAAAGGCCAAGGTGCCGTCAGGACGTTCAGAGGAACTGGAGAGATATGCACCTTGTCAGCATAGATCTGGCATTTGTGACAAGTTCGGGAGTGTTGGTAACAATCAGCTTCCATTGTGGACCAGAAATATCCTGCCCGAAGGATTTTCTTAGCCATGGTGTGTCCACTGGAATGTGTCCCGAATGTACCTTCATGCAGCTCTAACATGATCTTCTCTGCTTCAGCCTTATCCACACAACGTAGTAGAGTTGAATCATGATTCCGTTTGTAGAGAATGTCGTTGCTGAGGAAGAATTTTGCCGCAAACCTCCTTATGAATTTCTTGTCATTAACAGATGCACCTTCAGGGTATTCCTGAGCTTCCAAGTACCTCTTCACCTCATGATACCAGGGTTTTTCAGTCACCTTTTCAGCCTCAAGCTCGCAGCAGTATGCCGGTTCATCCAACTTCCAGATAATGATCCGGGGAGCCTCATTGTCCCATTTAACTTTGAACATTGAAGACATCGTAGCTAGTGCGTCCGCTAGCTGATTCTCCTCTCTAGGGAAGTGCTCAAAAGTTATCTCTTCAAAGTGGGGAAGCAAGGTCAACACATACTCCTTGTAAGGAATAAGATTTGGGTGTTTCGTATCCCACTCGCCTTTGATCTGATTGATCACGAGAGCAGAATCTCCGAAGACACTTAGAAACTTGATCCTTAAGTCGATTGCAGCTTGTAAACCCATGATACATGCCTCATATTCTGCCATGTTGTTGGTGCAGTTGAAACATAATCGGCCGGTGAGCGGAGTATGAGTTCCTTTGGGAGATATGATTATAGCGCCGACGCCGTTACCCAAAGCATTGGAGGCTCCGTCAAAATGCATAGACCATCGGGATCCTTCCTCAGGTCCTTCATCCGGTCCAGGTACTTCACAGTCAGTTACCACCATGATGTCTTCGTCCGGAAAATCAAAGTTCAATGATTGGTAATCGTTCACAGGTTGGTGTGCCAAATGATCTGCCAGTACACTTCCTTTAATTGCTTTCTGAGTTGTATACTGGATGTCATATTCTGTCAAGATCATTTGCCATCTTGCTATTCTTTCAGACAGGGCGGGCTTTTCAAATATGTACTTGATGGGATCCATCTTTGAAATCAACAAAGTGGTGTGAGTCAGCATATACTGTCTCAGCCGGCGAGCAGCCCATACTAGAGCGCAGCAAGTTTTCTCAAGCAGTGAGTAACGAGACTCACAGTCGGTAAACTTTTTGCTCAAGTAATAAATAGCGTGCTCTTTTCGGCCAGACTCGTCATGCTGCCCCAGCACACACCCCATTGAATTGTCAAGTACTGTCAAGTATAATATTAGAGGTCTCCCTTCCACTGGTGGCATAAGAATGGGTGGCTCTTGGAGATATTCCTTTATCTTTTCAAAGACAGCCTGACATTCATCGTTCCAGCGTACTACTTGATCTTTCTTCAGTAATTTGAAGATTGGCTCACAAGTAGCAGTCAGATGTGAGATGAATCGGGCAATGTAATTCAGTCGTCCCAGGAAACCTCTGACTTCTTTCTCTGTCTTTGGAGTCGGCATCTCTTGTATGGCTTTTACCTTGGCAGGGTCCACCTGAATACCTTTATCACTAACAATGAAACCTAGCAATTTTCCGGATCTTACCCCAAAGGTGCATTTGTTGGGATTCAACCTCAGCTTGTATAACTTGAGTCGGTCAAACAACTTCCTCAGGTGGTCAAGGTGCTCCTCCTCAGTTTGAGACCTTGCAATCATGTCATCAACGTATACCTCAATCTCATGATGGATCATATCATGAAATAAAGCAACCATGGCACGTTGATAGGTTTCCCCAGCATTTTTCAATCCGAATGGCATGACCTTATAACAGAAGGTGCCCCACTGAGTCACAAAGGTAGTCTTTTCCATATCCTCCGGAGCCATCTTGATCTGATTATACCCTGAAAAACCATCCATGAAGGAGAAAACCTTGTGTTGAGCAGTGTTGTCAACAAGAACGTCGATGTGAGGTAAGGGGAAGTCATCCTTGGGGCTGGCCCTGTTCAAATCCCTGTAGTCGACACACATCCTGACTTTACCATCCTTCTTCGGTACTGGCACCACATTAGCCACCCACTGAGGGTAAGAAGTTACTGCTAGAAACCCGGCGTCGAATTGCTTCATAACCTCAGCCTTGATCTTTTCAGACATCTCTGGGCGCATACGGCGAACCTTTTGCTTTACCGGAGGGCAGTCTTCCTTGGTTGGCAGGTGATGAACTACAATGTCGGCATCCAAACCAGGCATATATTCATAGGACCAAGCAAATATCTCCATGTAATCATGTAGCATCTGGATCAATCGTTGCTTCACGCTGAGCTCTAGATTGGCACCAATCTTGACTTCTTTCCTATCTGTCTCAGTACCCAGGTTAACTGTTTCCACTGGCTCTTCATGTGGTTGAATAGCCCTCTCTTCTTGGAGTAGCAGTCTCGCGAGTTCACCAGGCACTTCACAATCATCTTCACCTTCGTCTTCGGCCAAGTTGATCGGATTCTCGAAGTCATAACTGGCGGTAGCAGAGCTGTTACCAGTGAGATCCAGAGTGGATTGAAACCTGTATAAGTGAGTGTGTGTGTGTGTAAATATAGCTGTTTTGCAATATATATAACACAGAAAGAAAAAGAGCACAAGATTTGAAATGCAACAAACGTCCAATGTTTTGATTGATGATATATGGAAATGTCATACAAAAAGCCCTCACAAATGGAGCTATGATGCCCCGGGTAGGACACCGAGCCAATAAAGTTTTAACACATTGTTTGTTACAAATTGAAAATCAAAAGAAATTAATTACTGCGTGACAAATGTGATAGGTGTAAAATCCTTTGCCGTCCAGTTGCTCGGTCCGTTGCTGGTAGTCGGGTAGATCCAACTGTCAAACTCTGCTTCCTCTACATCCTCCTCAATAGCATTCACCCTTGGGTTGGAGATAAACACCGGAGCCTTTCTGATCTTTTCCTTGCGCACAGCCCTCTGAGCCTCTGCAGTAAAGCCCAGCCCAAACTTGTCATTCTTTTGAGTGAAGTCAGGAAGCTGACCCCAGTTTGCACAATTGCCTTTCTCGATTACAGCCCGGGCATCCTTCAAGGACGCCATCTTCAACGGAAAATCTTCTTCAACTACTGCCTCAGCTGATGCCAACACTGGAGGTACTTCCTCAAAATGCTGAAAGGGGGTTTCAATAAACTCCCCGTCCATCTCGATATACCGAAATGAATTCAAATGACTAACCATGTATTCCTCCTCACCCTGCACAGTAACAATCTTCCCTTTGACAGGGTATTTGAGCTTTTGGTGCAGAGTGGAAGTTACTGCCCCAGCTTTGTGAATCCAGGGTCGACCCAATAAGCAGGAATAAGATGGACGAATATCCATTACATAGAACGTTGAGTTGAAAACTTGGGAACCCACACGAATAGGGATGTCTACTTCACCGTGCACCATCCTCTTAGAACCGTCGAAGGCTCTAACAATGATGTTACTAGGTTTCAACTCCAGGCCCTCACAATCCAAGCGATCCAATGCTTTCTTGGGCAAAACGTTCAGGGAAGAACCGGTATCCACCAACACGTGTGCGAGAGTAGTGCCCCTGCATTCTATGGAAACATGCAGGGCATCATTGTGATTTTTCCCTTTGGCGGTAAGGTCAGCATCCGAGAACCCTAAGCCATTGTCAGCCGTCAAATTAGCCACACAGTCGGTGAATTGATTCGCGGAGGTCTCTTGCGGCACATGGGCCGTTTTCAGAAATGAAATTAGGGCTTTTGCATGGGCCTCTGAGCATAGCAGCAATGATAGCATAGAGATTTTGGAGGGAGTATGCCCCAATTGTTCAACAACGTTAAAGTCACTCTTTTTGATGATTTTAAGAATTTCCTCCATTTCTTGTTGGGAGGCTTCCACAGCAGTCTTCTTTGGTGCCTCCGTCCTGGCAGGCAAATCGGTGGCAACTTCTTTGCCCCGAGTACCAGAGGACTCGGCGGCAGTAGTAGACACAGAAACTTGAATTGGAACATGCACACTTGCGGGTGTGGTGGTGAGAGGTTTTCGGATAACTGGCGGTGCAATGTCAGGCGAGAAGAGCCTGCCACTGCGGGTAATCTTGGCGGGACCAGTGATGCTACTGATACTGGTATTGGTGTTGAACTCCTGCTTCACCCCAAGCACATACACATCGGCTCCATAATGCCATGGGACCGCTTTATCAGACTCATATGGGAGAGGCCCTGGAACAGTAATAGTAATGGGTGCAACAGACATAATTTGGACGGGTTTCTTCACGGGAGCTTTGGCAGGATTGTAGATTGTGACAACAGATATTTCTTCAGTGGAAACAAATGGAACAACAGTTTTCTTGAACAGAATTTCTTTGCTATCCATAAGGCTTTGGATGCCTGATTTCAGCAGTGGACAACCGGTAGGGACAACAACACACAGGAGGCAACCCTTGCTACAACCCGGAAATAAACCGGCTAGTAGTAAGTTCCTCTTAACAGTCAAAAGAGGGGTAGCAACGTCATTCACCGAAACAGCATACAACTCTTCCTCAATGGCATTTACTCTATGCTGGGGCATAGGAGCAGTTACAACATTCAGTCTCTCAGGCGTTTCAAACTGAATTTCCTTTGCGTCGATAAGATCTTGCACTTTGTTTCTCAAGGCCCAGCAATCATCAGTAGTGTGCCCGGGACTATCAGAATGATAAGCACACCAGGCATTTGGGTTATACTTAGGGGACGCATTGTTGACGACCTTAGGAGCTTCTTTGATGGTCACCAAGTTGGTTGATAATAGTTGGGGTAAAATTTGAGATAAGGTCATACTCAGCCGAGTATACTGCCTCTTGGGCCTTTCACTTCTTTGTTGATTGTACTGCTGAGGAGCAGCAACAGGTTTTGAAATGACCAAAGCATTGATGGCTTGGCGACTTTCTGGCTTGACTTGTCTTCTAGGACCATAGACGGCACTTGCTTCTTTCTTAAACGGCCTCTTCTCGGTACTCGTGGAGGCAGCCTTTTGTATCTTTCCTGACCTGATGCCAGCTTCAATTCTTTCTCCCGTCAGAATCAAATCCGTAAACCCAGCGGAGGAGTTACCAACCAAATGATTGAAAAATGGACCAGACAAAGTCCCTAGGAACATATCAACCAGCTCACGATCAGTCAATGGAGGCTGCACCCTGCCAGCCAAATCTCTCCATTTTTGTGCATATTCTTTGAACCCTTCACCCGTTCCTAGAGACACACCCTGAAGTTGGGTACGCGTTGGAGCGAGATCAGAATTGTATTGATATTGTCTGTAGAATGCGGTTGCCAAATCTTCCCAGTGTCGGATGCTAGTTCCATCTAATTGGTAGAACCATTCAAGCTGTGACCCCGAAAGGCTATCTTGGAAGAAGTGAATCCAAAGGTTCTTATCCGCCGTGTAGGGTTGGATCTTCCTTACGTACGACCTCAGATGCAGCTTTGGGCAGGAGACCCCATCATACTTGGCGAAGGCAGGCGCCTTAAACTTGTGTGGAATTACTACCCCAGAAGATAACCCCAGATCTCTGAAATCCAACCCCGACACATTCTGAATTTCCATGGCGCTCAAGCAGTCCTCCAATTGCTTGTATCTGTCAGCAGCAGGTGGGTATTTTTCGTCATTGTAGTCCGTCTCGTTGTCGGAGACTGCGGGACTAGGAGCTCCTCCCCCTTGGGGACTGTTTTTCTCAGCAGAAGAAGTAGTTGGTTCAGCTTCATTGTGGAGTGTGTTCCCAAATCTGCGTCCAGTGTTGAATAGCGCAGTCCTCTTTTTCTTCTTCTTCTTCAGGAGTAGAGTCTTCAACTCTTGCTGACCTTGAGCCAGGCTTAGGACCATCTCTTGAAACTGTGCACTTTGGGCCTGAAGGGCCTTGATTGCTTTCTCACTGGATGAGTCTGGATTCATGATGACTGTTCAAAATAAACAGCGAAGGAGATTAAGCAACCTGTGAAATAGGGTACCTGCTATGCATATGGTGCAATGGAATGCGTATGTTTTATGTTTTCAAAGACAAACAAGATTCAACTTTGTAGACAAAAAGGGAGACACACTTCATTAGATTAAAATTTTCAATTGTTCAACAACTTGCCCTTAGGCATTACAGGAATGAAAAGTACTGGAAAGGAAATAAAAGCTATAAAAGGAAATATCCAAAGCTCATCAATGCTCCCATGGCCTCCTTTTCTCAGTGCTGATGTAGTTATTCAGAACCCGCTCTTCCTCCAATTGCTTAGTCAGCCTCTGGATCTTCCTTCCTGCTCGTTGAACTTTTCCCGATAGAAATCCCGTTCTTCCTTTAGCTGCGCTCAAGATCTCTTCATTGTGTCAAAATCAGTAGGTATCTGAGGAGGGAGGACAGTTGGAGGAACCCCATCTTCGTCAGGAGATTCAAGAATGATAGGTCTGACAGCTTCGTACGGCATACCTAACCTCTGAGCACAGATGCGGACCCACTTGCAATAGGGTTCCATTGGTAGAGAAGTTTTTGGTCCCAACTCATGTGGGTCAGCTTTGTGAATTCTGTCCCAAGCTCTAATGAATCCATGGCGTAGTTTGTCACTGTCTGTCTGGAACTCAAAATGGAAGTGAGGAACCAACATTTCATGAGGCCCATCTCCCCTGGCTCTTCCAAACTGACGGAGAGCTAAGCATGGATTGTAAGAGATTCCTCCTTGGATACCAATCAACGGAACATTAGGGTATTCTCCGCAACGGTCAATAACAGCTACCTCATCCAAACCTCTGAGAGTCCAGGTGATGTCATTATCAGTGAGAGACATTAACCTCCGAGCCCAACCTTTTCCTTCTTCATTCTTCAGCACGAACTTAGGAAGGTGCGAAATAAACCACCTTACTAGCAAAGGAGCACAACACCACGGAGTTCCCCGTTTTCGAGCAGTACGAGCATAGAGTTGTTGCAGGATATCGCCCAAAAGAGTGGGTACAGGATTCCGAGACATGAAGATCCTTATGACATGGATACTGATAAAGGTGTCAGGGTTGGGAAACAGTACCAGACCATAAATCAAAAGGGCCAGAATATCTTCGTACGCCTTAAAGTCCAAGTCATTCCAGAAATCATTAGCCTTGCCAACCAGAAATTTGACCAAAAAGCCCTGGACCCCATTTCTAGTTTCCCAGTTAGCTAATACCTCTTCTTTGGTCAAGGGGAGAATTGCAGCAATCTCTTCAGGCCTAGGAGTCTTTTCCAAACCAGTGAATGGAGTTTGTTCCAAGACAGGGATCCCAAGCAAATAAGAGAATTCTTCCAGGGTAGGAACCAGCTGGAAGTCTTGAAAGGTGAAACAATGATACAGAGGGTCATAAAACTGGGTCAGAACACTCATCAGTTGTTGGTCCCATTTTGCAGTGATCAAGCCAAGGAGAGAACCATGTCTTTTGATGAAAGAAGAAGTGTTTGGAATCCTACCAATCAAATCCTTGAGCAAAATTGGTGGTTGAACAAAGTTGAGCCGGATAGTATTCCTACGCACGGGCATCATGATGTCCTACAAAACAGAGCAAAGATGAAACTTTTTGTCTTTGAAATGGGTTAGTCCTTTATACAGGATGCATGCAATGGTATGATGTCATGATGCTATGATGAAGCACACCACAAGTATTCACACAGGCAAACATGATAAGGCACACAAATCACACAAGACAACACTTAGGTTTCAGGCCAGCATGAAGTTTAGGTATTACCCTCTTTTAGTTTCGTTGGTTAAAACCTGTCCTATCAAAAGTAACCGGGTTCTAGAGGATCTCAAATCATTGGCTACCCTCAATCGGTCATAACTCCAGCATCGCAATCTTTTCTCGCGTCCAGAACCATCTCGAGAGTTTAGCCTCAATGAGTGTAGCATACTGCTACTGTCCTAATAGCCAAGTTGGTCAATTTAGGGTTCTAAGGTTGGTTGGTGTTTAATGACTCCTTAGAAGACCTATATTCTCCTCATTGCAACACAAGGGATATAGGTACAGACCAAGGTGCCACACCAATGTAGCCACTGCTTCACCCATGTCGGTCTACGCCGGACAGGTCCCTCACAGATAATGCTACCTAAAAAGGGTATTTCCCAGATCCAGGTTAGGATCTATGAAACTCCGATGCAAAGCCCACAAATATAAAAGCAAACAAAGCAAACAATTGAAAACAAAGGTGATCTAAGCCCTAAGGTTACTCCACTTTTAAGTTATCCCCAGCAGAGTCGCCAGTTCTGTGATACGGTGGGAGAACTGACTAGGGTTTTGCGTTTGTTTTTGCAAATGTTTCGGTTGAGCAAGAGTCGCCACCGACTTTTTATTTTATCCTAAGGAAAGGTTAAAAAGCACAGCAAAAACCTTTTGAGATGTTTTCTTGGGTTCGGGGAGTAGATTATAGAAAGGGAAGGTATTAGCACCCTTTCTATCCATGGTTATCCATGGGCTCTTAGTTACTTACTTAGATCACTTGCCTTTTATTTTCAATTGTTTGAAATGGTGCTTGTGTGTGTGGGTTTGAAGAATGTTTTGAAAAGAAGCCATTGTGGTGGCAACCTTTGTAATGATCCATGTGGGGATGTATACAAAGGTGTAGGTCTTTTGAAAAGGTTTTCATTTGTTTTTGAAAGTTGTTTTTAAAAGTGTTGTGAAGTGTGGTTTTAGAAAATAGGCAAGTGTTTTGTTTTTGCAAGTTTGATTCAAGTAACTAAGAGGTTATCTACTCCTAAATTTCTCAAAGTTTATTGCTATGTTTTAAACCCTTTTAGTAAGTTTGTTCCACCATTGCATTTGGTGGACAATCTCATGTTAGGATGTGCAAGGGACAGGCGCGGGTCATCGTTTAGACCATAATTGCAATGGTGCCAAGTATCTTTGGGCATTTTCTTTAAGGGACTTGATCATTTGTTTAAGCAACATTTTGAAAGTGTTATTGAGGGACTATGATCATTTGATTTGTTTGTTTTTCCCAAAGAGACCTAACATGCAATATGGCCCAATTTTGAAAGGCAACAAGTGGAATACCCTAGGGGGTGCAAGTGTGATTTGTGTGTTCATTTTCATGCTTGTTTGTCTTGAGATTAGGTCATAACTATTTTGTCGTTTTTCGCATACAAACCCTAATTCTAACATGGCATAATTAGAAAGCAATAAAGTGCGAAAATAAATTTACTAAGCTATTACAAAACCAAATATGGGAAGGGGGTACAAATGTTCAAATGGGGATTTTGACAAGGAATTTAAACCTAAAACTATTACATCAATGTTGAATATTTACAAGACAAATAATTGTATAATTAAAGGGAAATTGAAATAAATATGCAAAATGTAAAAAGAATTTTTATGTGTAAAAAAAAAGAATATTATTTATGTGAAATAAAAATAAAAAGAAAAAAGAAATAAAAAGGTATTATTTTTGGAATATTTTCATATTTTTAGGGCAAAACCCTAATTCTATTAAATAAAATACATTATTCATTTATTATGTACAAATATTTATTTATATATATAAAAATAAAATAAAATGAGGTATTTGTCAAAAATGTATTTCTATATTAAATATTAATAAGAAAAAAAACAAAAGTGTATATATTTTGTATTTACCCTAAATATATTAATAAATATATGTATATATGTATTATTTTAAATATGTATTATATATATATATATATAAAAATAATAATAATATTTAATATTTGTAAAAAAGGTATTTTTTATATAAAGTATTTTCAGAAGGTAAAATAAAATAAAAATGAAAATAAAAGTATTTTTACATATTTCTCAATATTTTTAATGAAATGTATATATTCATTTATTTGTGTATAAATCAAAAGAAAATCAAATAAATACCTAATAAATTAAAAAATGGTGAGAAAAAAGATTTTTATATTTTTTATAACATGAGAAAAAATAAATGAATCAATCAAAAAAAGAAAAAGTCAGAAATCATTAAAAATAAACCAAATGGGCTCAGGGGGTGCAGAAGTAATTGTATGGTGTGAAAAGTAGAACAAAAACTGGCCCAGCCCATGAGACACCTTCTTCAACCTCCAGCCAAAAACGCGCGCTTGTAACAGGGATTCAAACATCCTGATTCTTTGAGCTTTTGCACAAACTTTCAACACAAAACATGTCAAGCATTGAATCACAATTCCAAATATATAAAAAACTCATCCTAACTCTCAGAAATGAGAGAGAATTTTAACAATCCCAAATCCTGACCTAAGTTTTCTGCCATTTTCAAACCTTAAATTCTCACAGCTCAAGTAAAAGAAATGAAAATTAAAAACATGTACATGTTCAGTGGCATGAGTAGAACATTGTTTATTCACAAACTTAGAGCTAATGATGCCTAATAAGAGAGATACGAATTCAAAAACTTACCTGTTCAGTTGAAGTTCTATCTGGAAAAGGAGAAGCTTTCAGGGCAAGATAATGGTTGGTGTAGCTTCCTTGAGGTGTGGTGATGCTGTTCCAATATTTACTTTGCCTTGAAATCTTTTGAATCGAGCTAGAGCACTTCACCTGTAAGTCAGAAATTTGAAAATGGTGGAACCAGTTAGAGGGATTACAGGTCGTGTTTTTGCTTTTGGTTAGCTTGCATAGATGGTAGGGAAGGTGTATGAACTGGTTTGGGCAAGAATGCTTGAAAGGATTGAGAGTTAGAACTCAATCTGCAGAGGTTGCTCTGTTTGAGCAGTTTCAAGGTGATTCTGAGTTTTGGGAGGGATTGGAGGTGAAAGGCTCATGCTTCAGCTTTGGATCAATGTGTGGAATGTGTTTGATAAGTTTGTCTAAGTGTTTGTAAGCTCATATGACAGTTGGTACAAGTTATGCCATCTTACTTGAACTTGAAGCAAGCAATGGCCACTTGATGATTCTAGCCTGTACAGGCCCTCACACTATGCTACATACATTGGCCTTGATCAGTGCAATTTGCTCAAAAACTTGTGCCAAGTAGATTTGGACTGTACCACTTGGATTGCAAACTTGACATAAAGTTCTCCTTTTCAAAAATGGAAATAGTGCTTTTTCTAGTTTAGGGTTAATTCTCCATGTAATGTCCAAATGCTTAGAATAACAACTTGGAACAATGGTTTTGCATTAAATTTATGAGTGTCAAAGGGTTTTAGGACCTGTAATGTAGCTTAAGCATGCTGAGATTAAAATGCATAGTGTTATGAACATGTACATGGCCAAGAACAAAAGTGACTTTTTCCCATTTTGCAAAATTCGATTCTCTCTAACCATGAGGTTGTTTGAGAAGTTCTTGGAAATTTTGGAAAGCTTGGAATGTGTACTACAATCCATATTTGAAGTGCAAGTTGAAATTCCAAGTGGAAGTGCATGGAAAATGGCCTTGAAGTTAGGTAGAAAACCTTGTCAAAAAGGTCAAATTTTCACTAAGTTAAGAATGGTTTAGTGCCCTTATTCAAAAAATTGTAACTTGAGATACAAGCTTCATTTGGGAAAACTTTGTGAATCAAAGTTGTAGATTATGCAACAAGCTACAACTTTCATGTTTTGACTTTTGTTTGAATCCAAATAAATCTTTGTGAGAAAGTGGGGCAAAGTTTGGAAAAAATTAGGGTTTTCCATAACTTAGAAAAATTCTAAGTTATGAAAAATTCCCATTTCAAACCCTAATTTGCATTTCTTGGTTTCTTGGTGAACAAGTTTCATGATTTGGCATGTTTTGATGAAAAATGAATCTTGACTCTTGATTTTGACCAAAAAGTCAAAGTTTGACTTTTCAGTATACAGTCAAAATTGATCAATTGACTGGGAAATTCAACTGTCAACCTTGTGTACTTGGGATCTTTTGAGTTTGTTGAGCATGTCAAGATAATTCCATGGGGTATTTGAGTCCACATGTGAGCTTGGTTTGCCATTGGCTAGGTCAAACAGTCAAAAATTGCCTTTGTGCAGTCAAAACCCTAAAAATGACCATTTTGCCCTTTTGATGATCTGATTAAATTTCTTGTGGAATTGTGATCCAAACTTGATCAAATGGTCCATATGAGTTCATAATGTTGATGTGGGTCAATTTTCATGAGTTTTGACTGTCAATTGGCCACAGTTGACTTTTTCTCCAATACAGCTGATTTCTAGGTCATCTGTCCAATTGACTGGGCAAAACTTGGAATTAAGACTTGAAACTTGGTGTGGATAAACTTGGGAGTCCAACATGAAGCATGAAAGTCATCTTAGGCAGTTTGGGTCAAGACATCTTTGTTCAAACACAAACCCTAATTTGGGTCCACAGTGCAAGGAGAAGTCTTGAGCAGAGGAAACCCTAACTGGATCTTGATCTTCAAGGGTTTTGTGATGAGAAAATGTTGAGGAAATGGGAGGGCAAATTTTGGGGTACAACAACTCCCACCTATGAAGGGCCATTTGTTATCAAGAGAGTTTTCTCTGGCGGTGCCATCATGTTGACTACCATGGACGGTGAGGATTTCCCGCATCCTATAAACAAGGACATAGTTAAAAAATACTACGCATAAGAGACCCGTTAGGTTGACACACCTAAGAAATAAAGGGGCATCCCGGCAAACCAAAAGGTTTGGGCAAAAATCAGGGATATATGCAAAAGGTTGTACACTCGGCAAGTTGAAAACCCGAAAGGGAGACTTGGGCAAAAAAGGGTATCCTGGTGGACTGAAAACCCGAAAGGGCGATTCAGGCAAAAATTAAGGATTAAAAGCGTACGACTATGTCCCGTGGAATCACCACAGTCAACTTTATCACCATGGTCCGAGTTCAAACGGTCCAAGATCAATCCAATCAACTTCGATCAACGGCAAGGGACGTTCGAAGACATTGGGGCAATAGTAGAGCTGGAAGGAAATAAGATCATTTCACATGGATATTTTTTTTTCATTCTCAATTTTTTGTTCCTTTTGACGATTTCCTCTTACTAGGACTTCCGTCTCTATGTACAAAAAACGCCTATTCATGGGCAAAATATCAATACAAATACACTTTGAAATGCAAAATTTTCTGTCTTCGTTTTGAATGCAAATTTGTCCAATGACTAAAATTGAATGAATATATGCATATGAACATAATTAAAACTTTTGGCACATGTGTCCTGCTAAGCAGCAACATCAACAACAGAGCATCAGCACACAACAACATTAAGCATCTCTTTAATATATATGAAATAGCCCCAGAGTTATCTCATCATCATTATCCCCACAAGGATGGAAGCAACAAACCTTTCCCCAACGGAGCGGCCCACAAAGTCTTTTTGCATAGGAAAATCCCTGACCAAAGTCTCAACCTCTTGGCCACTTTCTCCCCAGCTAAGTCAATTTTGACAAGATTGAAACCTAGGGAATTCTTTCCTAAAGAAAATTCACCTCCCCAACAGGGTTTATTCCCCAACAAAGTTATTTCCCCAGCCGAGTTCAAAAGCCTCAACATACAACAATCAAGACACCACAAATTTCCTGGCTGAACCCATCATCCTTAGCTGAGCCCATCATCCTCTGTTGAGCCCATCATCCTCAGTTGAGCCGATCATCCTCGGTTGAACCCATCATCCTCAGTTGAGCCCATCATCCCCAGCTGAGCCCATCATCCCCAACTGAGCCCATCATCCCCAGTTGGTTGCATCCTCCCCAAGCTGAGTCTGCCTTACTCGACTGAGTCTATACTCTCCAGTTGGAATTTCCCTTTCAAATTACCGCAAATCACAGGGCCACAACCCCTAATCTCCAGTAAAGCCGTTAGCTAAGCCTTTACTATTTCCAAGAGATGCTTTGAAGCCTGGATCCTACCAGATATTAGCACAATTTTCAAGTTATTACTGAAGCCTGGACCCAACCAGATAACAGTTTGACTTCTCCAATTACTGAAACCTGGACCCGACCAAATAACAGTTGATCTCAACTTCAAGATGCTATGAAACCTGGATCCGGCCAGATATTAGCACAATTTTTAAGTTATTACTGAAGCCTGAACCCGACCGGATAACAGTTGATCTTAAAGATGCTATGAAACTTGGACCCGACCAGATAGTAGCCTAGCTCTTCAAATATATAAAAGAACCTGAACTCAATTCGACCAAGGTTTAACCTCTTTTCCCTAGTAGAGTTGCCTCCATATCCCCAACAAATGGCTGAGAAACCTGGACCCGACCAGATATCAGTTTTCATTTCCATCCTTTTAAAAAAAATCTGTTGTGAAGCCTGGATCCGACCAGATAGCAATCACCCTCAGAGATTCATTGTGAAATCTAGAAATCGACCAGATAACAACTAAATCCCCAAGCAGTTTATTGTGAAACCTGGACCCGACCAGATAACAATTGACCGCATCGACCTCAAAAATCTGCAAAGCCTGGACCCGACTAGATAACAGTTTTCAAGCAGTTTATTGTGAAACCTAGACCCGACCAGATAACAATTGACCGCATCGACCAAAGAAATCTGCAAAGCCTGGACCCGACCAGATAATAGTTTTCAAGTAGTTTATTGTGAAACCTGGACCCGACCAGATAACAATTGACCGCATCGACTTCAGAAATATGTGAAACCTGGACCCGACCAGATAACAGTTTTCAAATAGTTTATTGTGAAACCTGGACCCGACCAGGTAACAATTGACCGCATCGACCTCAGAAATCTGCGAAGCTTGGACCCGACCAGATAACAGTTTTCAAACAGTTTATTGTGAAACCTGGAGCCCGACCAGATAACAATTAACTATGATCCCCAGAAAGACACTATGAAGCCTGGACTCGACCAGATAATAGTACAACTTTCCAAAAACCATGAAGCCTGGATCCGACCAGATAGTAGTTGCCATTCCAAGTTACTGCAAAACCTGGATCCGACCAGATAACAGTTAACTTCTGTATCCCCAGCAAGTTGTTGTGAAGCCTGGATCCGACCAGATAATTATTCAATTTCAAGGAATTTTCTGTAAAGCCTGGGATCCGACCAGATAACAGTTAATTCGTCTCATCCTCCAGTAAGTGGTTATGAAGGTTGGACCTGACCAGATAGCAGTCGACTACTTCATCCTCAGCAACTGTGAAGCCTGGATCCGACCAGATAACAGCTCACATTGGAGAGATCTTCCCCAGCAAAAGCATCCTTTCAACAAAATTTGAAGATATACATATTCTTCATCTCCAACAGGAAATCAGGGATTCAATCCCCCAGAATTTCCTCGGCAGTAGTCAGGGATTTATTTTCCCGGACAAAAACATACACTTCGCATTCATACATCATAGCATGTACATATCATACGCATTTGGCATGATACCACATCTGGTGAACATCATGCAAACATCTGCATTTTACTAACCCTTTTCTCACAGGTAGAACATCAAGTTTTAGTATAAAATCAACAAGAGATTTGTGTTGATACTTCTTCTAGCATTTACCAACACTCCTCCAAATGGCATCTATAAGCCCATTCACCATCCATCTTCGAGTGCAAATTTATGGGCACTTTAGTGTTCAAATCATCTTTCACCTTCAAGTCATGAATGGCAGATCTGCCAATCTAACTCTTTAGGTTCAAGAAGTTTGAACATGGGCAGCTGTTGTACCCCAAAATTTGCCCTCTCATTTCACAAAGGATCACCCTGGATCCTAGGTTTGCTTCTATCAAGTTTTCAGGCCTTGAACTATCAATTTTTCCAAGCAAGTCGTTCATAAGGGCAAAATGGTCATTTGCACACTGAGAAGTCTAACTTTGACTTTTAGATCAAAATCAAATCTCAAAATTCATATTTCATCAAGACATGTTGGAATATGAAGTCTTTTTCATCAGGAAATTTAAAAGTCAATTTTTTACTTTGGAAAAGTCAAATTCTAAAGTACTTAGAAATTTTTTTAAGTGTTTAAGGATTATGGAAAATTCAGAACTTCTGACCAGATTATCACTAAAGCACTCAGCACATTCTGGATATTCTCAAGACAGAGTTTGGTCAGAACTTTTGGGCAAGTTTTCACAAAAAGCTTCAGTCGGAGTTTTCCAGGGTAATTCAAAGAAGGTTAAGAAGCATGCTGCAAGCTTTCCAGAAAGTCTGAAAGCTCCTTCAGAACATGCTGGAGTCAGAAGATAAGAGCATCAGAAGGTTAGATGCTACGCGGAAGTAGAACTTCTAATCCAGAGTTAAGCAAGGATGCAGAGTTTGACATGGTAGGATTTCTGAAATCTCATCATCATTTAATGCTCACAACCACTTGTGAGTTGTTATCCAAAGGATTTCCCACACGTGTACCCCTACGGTCTTGGGAAGATAAACTGTTGTGCAAAAGTATGTGTGATATGGTGGAAGAAGTGACTTGAGGTTTTGGGTTTGTGTTTGCAAATGTTGTGGTTAGCAAGAGTCGCCACCGACTTTTCTTTTATCCAAAAGGAAAGGTAAAAAAGCACAGGAAAGACCTTTGAGATTGTTTTTGAGTTCGGGGGGTAGATTATGAAAAGGGAAGGTGCTAGCACCCTTTTCATCCATGGTTTTCCATGGGCACTTAGTTACTTGTTTAGATCACTTGCTTTGCTTTGAGATTGATTGAAATGGTGCTTTGTGGTTTTGAAAGTATTTTGAAAAGAGGCCATTCGTTTAGGCAATCTTTGTAATGATTCTCGTTTGTAAGAATGTCTACAAAGATGTTTGTCTTTTGAAAAATGTTCCAATGTTTTGAAAGTTGTTTTGAAATGTGTATGTGTTTGTTTTTGAAAATAGCAAGGATTGTTTTGAAATTGATTAAGTAACTAGAAGTATTCTACCTACTCAAAAGTCTTTCTTGTGCATTTTTATTCCTTTGACATTGTTGATTTACCATTGTTTTGGTAAACAACCCTATCTTTGGATGTTAAACGGGATGGGCGTGGGTCATCGTATGACCATGATAGCAATGTTGACAAGTATCTTAGCATGTTTGGAGGGACCAAGATCATTTGTGTTTAGGCAACCTTTTGATAGCGTCATCGAGGGACTATGATCTTATGTTTTTTTTTGTTTTGCCAAGATACTTCGTGTGCGTAACACGGCCATTTTTATTTAGGCAACCAAGTGGATGAAACCCTAGGGGTGCTTGTGTGCAATGTGTGTCATTTTCATGCATTTGTCTTGTATTAGGTTTTGTCTATTTGTTTTGTTTTTGGTCTTGTCATGCAAACCCTAGTTTACTAAACATGGTATAAATGCGATAAATTGCGTAAATGTAAACTAAGCTATTACAACAATCATTATGGGAGGGGGGATACAAGTTTTTGAATGGGGGTATTATACAAAATAAAACCCTAAAAATACTATTACAACCCAATTGAATATTGTGCGAATTAAATAAATGTACAAATATTTAAAATGCAATGCAAATGTATTTATGCAAAAAATGTTTTGTATTTGTTTAAGGTATGATAAAATAAAATTAATTAACCCTAGAAAATAAGGAAAAATAATATTATTATTTTTGAAAGGGTGAAACCCTAATTTTCAAATAAAAATATATATTCTATATTATCATTTTGTCCATTTTTTATACAAGAAAATAATAAATAATATTATGTACAAATATTAAAAATTAAAATATGTATGAAAATAAATATTTGATGAGTATAAATAATATAATAAAAATGTATAGTATTTATTAAATGTATTTATAATTTATTTAAGAAAATAAAGTCTATTATCCTAATAAGCTATTATTTATGCCAAAAAATAATTAAAAAATAAATAAAATAAAATGCAAAAAATAAAGAAAATATTTTTCATGATTTTTATGATTCAGAAAAATAAATAAAAGCAATAAATATAAAAATATAAAAAGAAATATGAAAAATAAAACAAATATGCAAGGGGGTGCAAAAGTAATACAGGGGTGTGAAAAGTAAAAACAAAAAGGCCAGAAATGCAAAAAAAGCCCAAGGCAAGCTTCGTCCCTGTCCTATGTCTCCTCCTGCGCGCGCTTTCAACTCAAACCTGCAACTTGCTCATACTTGCATAAAAACAAAAACTTATAACACAAAACATGTAGCATTTAATCTCACGATTCCAATGATATAAAATGTGTAACCTAAATCTCAAAGATCAGAGAGAATTTAATCAGCCCTAAATCGTGACCTAATTATTTCATGAACTTCAAGCTTCAAATTCTCACTGCTCGGTTAATATAAATGACAAGTATGCATATGTACAGCTTCACCATGTTAAGGACTACATTTTTGCTTCACAAATCATGGCTTGAGGATGCCTAAATAGAGAGATAGAGTTTTGAAAAAATACCTCCTTCAGTTTGATTTGGATATGGCAATGTGGGGACTTTGAGTGAGGCCTGAGGATCATGTGATCTTCCTTGAAGTTCCTTCAAGCTATTCCAATGCCTAGCTTGCTTTGTGGATGGACAGAAGTCTCGGTAGAAGTCAAGCTGCAACCTCCAAATTTGAAAATGGCAATGGCTAAAACAGAGCTCACAGAACCAGGACAAGGGCTTGGATATCTTTGGTAGGATATATGAAGGTGTTTGAAGTGTTGAAACAAAGAATGCACGAGTCAAAATGAAGTTGGCAATGATTTTACAGAACTGCAATGTTTTGGCAGAATTTTGTGTTTTTTGAGCTTGAGAGAGTTTTGGATGCTATCAATTTGTGTTTTGAGTTGTGACCAGTTTATGGATATGTATAGAATGTATACAAAGTCCACTCTTCATCAGATGTGCAAGCCTTTGGACTTTTGCAACTTTTCTTGTTTTTGAAGAAAAGTGAAGTGACCACACTAAACATACATATACTGGCTGGCTTGCTAGCTGCAGAGAGTTGGTATACATTGCTTGATATTTGTGGAAGTTGTTTGTACCAAAGGAACAGGTCCATGTCTCAAGGTTGATAAAGTTACAAAAGTTTGCCTTTATGAAAATAGCAATGTGCCCTTTATGCCATTAATGGAATTATCTCTTGTACAATGTTCCAAAAGCCAAAATAAAGCCTTTATCTTCTGAGTTAGCATTAAATTATGGAGTGTAGAATGAGTTTAGGACCTGTAATGCAAGGTACAAGCATCCAAAATCAGATTTGCAACTTGATGCTTTGTGAAAATGGCATGAACAAAAGTGATAAAATGCCAATTTATCTTCTTCGATTCTCCCTAACCACAAATGATCTTGGAGAGTTCTTGGACATTTTGGAAATATTGAAACACGTTATACAATCCATCTTTGAAATGCATTTTGAGATACCTCTTGGAACTAGGAGAAAAATGTCCATGAAGTTGGGTCAAAACCTGCCTAAATTAGGGCAAATTTTCACTAAGTTATTTAGTTCATGGACCCCTATTCACAAATTCATAACTTGAGATCCAAGCATCTTTTGGGAAAAGTTTGTGAGGAAAAGTTGTAGATTTCATGGAGCATTACAACTTTCATGTTGGAAGTTTTCTTTGAATCAAATTTCATCATGGTGAAAAAGTGGTGAAAAGTTGGGGGAAAATAAGAAAGTTTCCATACTTAGAAAAATTCTAAGTTATGAAAATTTTCAAATTCAAAACCCTAATTTGCAATTTTGAGTTTCTTGATCAACAAGTTTCATATTTTTATATATCTTTATGAATTGTGACCCTTGGCACTTGATTTTGACCAAAAAGTCAAAGTTTGACTTTTCAGTGTACAGTTGACTTTTGATCAGTTGATTGGAATATTCATCTGTCAATCCAATGAACTTGAGATATTTTGAACCATGTAATTAGGTCAAGATGATGTCATTAGATCCTTTAAATCATGTTTTAACTCAATTGGTCATTGGCTAGGTTAAAAATCATAAATTGCCCTTTCTCAGTCGAAACCCTAATTTTGACCATTTTGCCCTTTTGATGATTTGATCAAATTTCTTGAGGAGTTGTAATCCGAACTTGATAAAATGGTACATAGGAGCATAGAATGTTGTTATGGATCAAAAATTATGAAGTTTGACTGTAAATTGGCCATAGTTGACTTTTTCCCCAATACAGTTGATTTTTAGGTCAATTGTCCAATTGACTGGTCAAAAATGTGGTTCAAGGCTTGAAACTTAACATGAGCAATCTTAGGGGTCCAAGATGATGTGTGAAAGTCACATGAAGCATTGGTGGTCCAAAAATCCTTGTGCAAACTCAAACCCTAATTTTGGGTGATCAGTGCAAGGTGATGTATCTTGAGCTGACCAAACCCTAATCTTGTCTTGAGTCCAGGAAGTCTTGTGAGAAAAATCTTGATAAATTAGAGGGAAAATTTTGGGGTACAACAGCTGCCCATGTTCAATCTTCTTGAACCCGAAGAGTTAGATTGGCGAGTTTGCCGTTCGTGACTCGAAGGTAAAAGATGATTGGACACTAGAGTGCCCATAAATTTGCACTCCATAAAGTGTAGTTGATGGAATGGGCTTAAAGATGCCATTTGGAGAGATGGTAGAATCTTGTTGAAGATGGGCTTGTAGATGCCATCCAAGAGTGTTTGTTGAATTGTAAGTTATGAGTCAGAAGAATAAGTATCAGAATAGTGTCCGCATCTGGAATGTATCTGAGTTGTATCTGGAGACTTAGAATCTGAATGAGTATCAGAATGGCATCCGTGTTTGGAGCGTATCCGTACTGTATCGAGAGTGTGAAATCTGAATAAGGTCCAGAATGGCATCCGTGTCTGGAGCGTATCTGCACTTGAAATCTGAATAAGGGCCAGAATGGCATCCGTGTCTAGAGCGTATCTGCACTTGAAATCTGAATAAGGGCCAGAATGGCATCCGTGTCTGGAGCGTATCTGCACTGTATCAAGAGTCAGAAGTCTGAATTTGAATAAGTATCAGAATGGCATCCGTATCTGGAGCGTATCTGAACTTTATCTGATAGTTGAAATCTGAATAAGTGACAGAATGGCAACCGTGTTTGGAGCGTATCCGTGTTGTATCTGGGATCTGAGTAAGGGCCAAAATGGCATACGTGTCTGGAGTGTATTTGAACTTGAAAACTGAATGAGTAACATAATGACTTCCGTGTTTGGAGTATATCTGAACTGTATTTGATAGTTGAATCTGAATGAGTAATAGAATAGCATCCGCGTCTGGAGCATATCTGTACTGTATCATGATTGCATATTTGTTAAACGGTAGCCGTTAATCTTTTCCTGAAAAGGGTAAAATGTTAGCTGAAACACAAAGTTATGTTGCATGAAATATATGATGCAATATATGTGTTTTATCAATGTTTATGATATATGGATGTAATGTATGCGCATGTAAGCTGATTTGTTGTATTGCTGAGGAAAATAAATCCTTGACTGCTGCCGGGGAAAATAAATCCTTGACTGCTGAGGATAAGAAATCCTTGGCGACTGTTGGGGATATAGGGATCCTTCATGTCTTGAAGTTGGAGTATTGACAAAAATTCTATTGCGAGCCCTGCCGTATACTGCTTGAATAATTTGCTTGGGGAATCCAGAGAATTTCTGATGACTTCTACTGGGGATTACACAAAGGGAATCTTTATTCTGCTGGGGAATAAAGAAAACTCTGACGACTTCTGCGGGGAATTAAGAATGAGAATCTTCATTCGGCTGGGGAGCAATAAAAACTCTGTGGGGAAGAAAACTTACTGTTGGGGAGTAGGTTTAGGAGTTTGGGTTGTCTGCCAGTCTACTGGGGAATTATCCTAGGTTGGGGAGAGACAAAAGTTAACTGTTATCTGGTTGATTTTCAGACTTCAAGACAACTTGCTGGGGAATTTAGAGAAACTGGATGGTTTCTGTTGGGGATTGATAGTTTGAAATTTTGGCTCCGCTGGGGATTGGGAGTTTGAAGTTTTAACTCTGATGGGGATCAAGAGTTTGAAATTTTAGCTCCGTTGGGGATCTAGATGATGTGCTGTAGGGATTTCTCATGGAATAGCCTAAAGGCGTTTTCCTATCCTTTCAGTCTGTCAGTAATTGTTCTTTTCCATCATATTTATTTGTAAACAGTAATTATGTTCAAATGCGTATGTTCATCAATGAATCATTGGACGTTTTTTCAAATAAAAACATAAGTGTAAAGAAAAAGGAAAATATTTTTCTGTACTTTGAAAGAGATATCTTTGTATTTACTTTGAATAAGTGTTTTATACAAAGGAGACAAACATTCTAGTAAGAGGATGGTGTCATAAGAAAAATTTATACAAAGAAAGATAGTTATGTGTAAAAATCCCATGGGGTTCCCATTCCGGAATAAGCCTTCGTATCTCCGAATATATGGTATGTCCGTTGCTTCGCCCGAAGATGATTGGATTGGTCAGAAGCTCCAGGTTTGTTAGTGAAGAGATTTTCCTTAAAGTGATCCGACGAGACATAGTCATACGCTTTAATTCTCTAACTTTTTCCTGGACCGCCCTTTCGGGTTTTCAGTCCACCGGGAAACCCTTTTTTGCCCAAGTCGCCCTTTTGGGTTTTCAACTTTCCAGGTGTATAGATTTTTTTATTTATCCCTAATTTTTGCCCGAACCTTTTTGGTTCGCTGGGATGCCCTTGTTTTGCCTAGGTGTGTCAACCTAGCGGGTCTTTTATGCGTAGTATCTTTTGACTATGTCCGCGTTTGCAGGGTGTGGCAGGTCGTCGCCTTCCATGGTGGTTAAGATCATTGCCCCACCAGAAAATATATTCTTGATTACAAATGGTCCTTCATAGGTAGGAGTCCATTTTCCCCTGGGATCACTTTGTGGTAAGATGATGCGCGTGATCACTAGATCTCCAACTTGATATACTTGGCGTCTGACTTTCTTGTTGAAAGCCTTGATCATCCGTTTTTTATACGTCTGACCATGGCAAACCGCAGTAAGCCTCTTTTCGTCAATTAAGTTTAGCTGATCAAGTCGGGTCTGGACCCAATCGTCTTCACTCAAACCTGCATCCTTCATGATTCTCAAGGAGGGAATCTGAACCTCGATAGGTAAAAAAGCCTCCATGCCATAAACCAAAGAATAGGGTGTTGCCCCAGTTGATGTGCGAGCCGTGGTACGGTACCCGTGAAGAGAAAACGGTAGCATCTCATGCCAGTCCTTGTAGGTGACTGTCATATTTTGTATGATCTTCTTGATATTTTTGTTAGCAGCTTCAACTGCACCATTCATCTTTAGCCGATAGGGGGTGAATTGTGATGTTGAATCCTGAACTGCTCGCACAAGGCGGTGATCATAGTATTATTAAGATTCATACCGTTATCAATGATGATCCTTTCGGGGATACCGTACCGGCATATGAGATTCTGCTTGATGAAGCGGGCAACAACATTCTTAGTAATGGATGCGAAGGAAGCTGCTTCAACCCACTTGGTGAAGTAGTCAATGGCCACCAGAATGAAGCGGTGTCCATTGGAGGCTGTAGGCTTGATCTCTCCAATCATGTCAATTCCCCACATAGCGAAGGGCCAAGGAGTTGTTAAGACATTTAGAGGAACCGGAGGCACGTGCACCTTGTCTGCATAGATTTGACACTTATGACAAGTCTGGGAGTGTTGATAGCAGTCAGCTTCCATGGTAGACCAGTAATAGCCTGCCCGTAGAATCTTCTTGGCCATCGTATGCCCACTAGAGTGAGTGCCAAAGGTACCTTCATGCAGTTCAGCCATGATCTTTTCAGCTTTAATCTTGTCCACACAACGAAGCATAATAGAATTGTGATTGCGCTTGTACAGGACGCCATTACTTAGGAAAAACTTAGCTGAGAATCTCCTTAAGAACTTTTTGTCATTGACTGAAGCTCCTTCTGGATATTCTTGAGCCTCGAGATACCTTTTGACTTCATGAAACCACGGTTGGTCCACTACTTCTTCGGTATTAATCTCGTGACAATGTGCTGGTTCGTCCATCCGTTCAATGGTGATTTGGGGAGCCTCATTGTCCCAATCAAGTTTAAACATAGATGACATTGTAGCTAGAGCATCTGCTAGCTGATTTTCTTCTCGCGGGAAGTGCTCGAAGGTAATCTGCTCGAAATGTGGTAACAATGTCAAAACATGTTCTTTGTAAGGGATGAGGTTTGGATGCTTAGTGTCCCACTCTCCTTTGATCTGACTGATGACCAAAGCTGAGTGCCCAAATACATCTAAGGATTTGATTCCCAAGTCTATGGCGGCCTTGAGTACAAAGATGCATGCTTCGTACTCTGCCATGTTATTCGTGCAGTTGAAGAAAAGTCTGGCAGTGAAAGGAGTATGGCATCCTTCTGGATATATAAGCACAGCACTGATACCGTTACCAAGTGCATTGGATGCCCCATCAAAGTACAAGGTCCATCGGGATCCTTGTCTAGGTCCGTCAAATGGTCTGATCTCTTCGTAGTTGTCCAATGTCATGATATCTTCGTCAAGGAAGCCAAACTTCATAGACTGGTAATCTTCTACAGCTTGATGAGCCAGATGATCAGCTAGCACACTACCCTTTATGGCTTTTTGGGTCGTGTACTGTATGTCGTATTCTGTTAGGATCATCTGCCATCTAGCTATCCTCCCAGATAGAGCAGGCTTCTCAAAGATGTACTTTATCGGATCCATCTTAGATATCAGCAAAGTGGTATGAGTTAACATATACTGCCTTAGCCGGCGAGCAGCCCATACCAAAGCGCAACAAGTTTTCTCGAGCAGTGAATATCTGGTTTCACAGTCGGTAAAATTTTTGCTAAGGTAATAAATGGCATGCTCTTTTCGACCAGACTCGTCATGCTTCCCCAGTATGCACCCCATTGAATTCTCTAAGACTGTCAGATACATGATTAGCGGTCTTCCCTCGACGGGTGGCATCAAGACAGGAGGTTCTAGCAAATACTCCTTGATTTTATCGAAAGCAATCTGACATTCATCGTTCCATCTGACTACTTGATCTTTCTTCAACAGTTTGAAGATTGGTTCACAAGTAGACGTTAGGTGAGAAATGAACCTGGTAATGTAGTTTAGGCGTCCCAAAAAACCTCTTACTTCCTTCTCTGTGCGAGGAGCAGGCATTTCTTGTATAGCTTTGACTTTGGCAGGATCAACCTCGATGCCTTTGTTGCTGGCAATGAAACCTAAGAGTTTACCGGAACGGACTCCGAATATGCACCTTGTTCGGGTTCAATCGTAGCTTGTACTCCTTCAACCTGACAAACAACTTTTGCAAGTGATCAAGGTGTTCTTCTTCAGTTTGTGATCGGGCTATCATGTCATCTACGTAGACCTCTATCTCATGATGTATCATATCATGAAACAAAGCCACCATGGCGCGTTGATAGGTTGCCCCGGAATTCTTCAGTCCGAATGGCATCACTTTGTAGCAGAACGTACCCCACTGTGTAACAAAAGTAGTTTTCTCCATGTCCTCAGGTGCCATTTTGATCTGGTTATAGCCTGAGAATCCGTCCATGAAAGAAAATACTTTGTGTTGGGCTGTATTGT
Source organism: Vicia faba (assembly GCA_948472305.1). Classification (NCBI taxonomy): domain Eukaryota; kingdom Viridiplantae; phylum Streptophyta; class Magnoliopsida; order Fabales; family Fabaceae; genus Vicia; species Vicia faba. Next base: position 361,121,800 of record OX451737.1, read on the forward strand.
TGACCAGGATGTCGATGTGCGGAAGTGGAAAATCATCTTTAGGGTTGGCCCTGTTTAAATCTCTATAATCCACGCACATTCTCACTTTTCCGTCCTTTTTAGGCACAGGAACAATGTTAGCAACCCATTGAGGATAGGAAGTAACAGTCAGAAATCCAGCATTGAACTGTTTCATAACTTCTGCTTTGATCTTCTCTGACATATCAAGTCTCATGCGACGGACCTTTTGTTTCACTGGTGGGAAGTCTTCTCTGGTGGGTAGACGGTGTAGCATAATGTCAGTATCGAGTCCCGGCATGTCTTCGTATGACCAGGCGAAGATCTCAACATAATCATACAATAGCTAAATTAGGCGCTCCTTGACACTCGGCTCTAGATTGGAACCTATTTTGATTTCCTTTTTATCTTCCTCAGTACCCAAGTTGATTGTATCCAACTGCTCCTCATGAGGCTGAATTGCTCTTTCCTCTTGCTGTAGTAATCTGGCCAATTCCCCTGGCACCTCACAATCTTCCTCACCTTCGTATTCGGCTTGGTAGATCAGATCTTCAGAGTCACTGAAGGCTATAGCAGTATCGTTACCCATGGGATCCGGAATGGAAGGGTACCTGCATTTGTGAGTGTGGGTGTGTGTAAGGGTATAGCCATCTTAAAACAATAAAGTGTAAAAGAAAAACAATGAGCATAAAGGTTTATATGTGAAAAAGCGTCCATGATTCATTGAATGACATATGTAGATGAAATAAAAACCCTTACAAATGGACCATTGTGCCTCCGGTAAGACACAAGGTTTTTAAAGTACGAATTGTTTGTGAATTATTACAGTCCAACAGAAATGTAAAAGATAAATTACTGCGATATGAAAGTTATCGGGATGAAGTCTTTGGCTTCCCAGCTGCAAAGTCCCCCGCCGACAGTAGAAAATATCCAATCTTCCATGCTACCATCCTCTTCATTGTCTTCTACCGCATTGACGCTTTGGTTGGTAATCTTCACAGGTGGCCCCCTAGCATGGGCACGGTGCACAACCTTCTGACCAGTCGAAGTAAATCCCAAGCCAAACTTGTCTGATTTGTAAGGAATGTCTAGAAGCTGACCCCAGATTGTGCATCCCCCTTCTTCCACTACTTCCTTTGCATCCTTGAGAGATGACATCCGAGGTGTAGGTCTTGTGATCTAAGGAATCGAAGATACCGCCTTGGTTTCCGCTATTTCTTCAGAGACTTCTTCAAAATGTTGGAAAGGGGTCTCTATGAATTCTCCATCTAACTCCACATAACAGAAGGAATTCAGATGACTAATCATATACTCTTCCTCCCCATGGACAGTTATGATCTTCCCTTGGACGGGGTACTTGAGCATTTGATGCAAAGTGGAGGTGACAGCACCGGCATTGTGGATCCAGGGGCATCCCAACAGACAGGAATAAGAAGGACGGATGTCCATCACATAGAAGGTTGAGTTGAAGATCTGAGTTCCCACCTTTATTGGGATGTCCACCTCCCCATGGACCATCCGCTTTGATCCATCAAAAGCTCGCACCACAATGTTACTGGGTTTTAAGGTCAGCCTCTCACAATCCAACCTATCAAGGGCTTTCTTCGGCAAGACGTTTAAAGACGATCCAGTATCAACCAATACATGAGCTAGGGTTGTTCCTCTGCACTCTACTGAGACATGTAGTGCATCTTTATGTTTTCTCCCTCGGGGTGTCAAGTCAACATTGGAGAAGCCCAGGCCATTATCAGCTGTCAAACTGGCCACACAGTCCTAGAACTGGTCAGTAGACGTCTCTTGCGGCACGTGAGCTGTCTTTAGAAATTTGACCAAAGCTTTGGCATGTGCTTCAGAGCATAGCAACATGGCTAGCATAGAGATCTTGGAAGGGGTTTGGCCTAATTGTTCAACCACATCATAATCACTCTTCTTAATGATCCTCATGATTTCTTCCATCTCCTTCTTGGAAGTTTCAGGAATAGCTAGTGATTGAGCCTTCGTTTGGACAGGCTCCTCTTGAACATTCTTTCCTTTATTCTCAACAGTGGAAGTAGGGATAGGAATTGTGTTGTCTTTGTCGGTGGGTACGCTTGTAGGTACAATCACTGGTGTAGAGGTAATCTTCGGAACGGCCATGGGTCCAAAGACTACTGTTGGAGGAGCAATCTCTAGAGAGAAAATCCTACCACTGCGGGTGATCTTGCTAGTTCCAACAATATTGCTAATGTCGGGACTGTCCTCTTTGGAGCTTTCTTCTTCTACAGTCAGTTCAATCTGTTTAATACCATGGTAGTAGATTTCTCCGCCATAGTTCCATGGTACTGTTTTATCTGAATTGTATGGGGTCGGCCCGGGCATTGTTATCTTAAGCGGAGCAGTCTTCAGAGCAGGTGTAATCCTAACGAGTCTTTTAGGGGCCCTGGAAGGATTGGCGTAGATGGTTATTATTGAAACTTCTTTCACTGGAACGGGTGAAACAGGAGCATTCTCAAACAAAATTTCTTGATTATCCATCAGTTGTTGGATACCTTTCTTCAACAGAGGGCAGTCAAATGATGAGGACAGGCAAACATGGCAATCTTGGTCACAACCTGGGAAGATTCCAGCTTTCAACAAATTCAACTTGATGGTCAGGAGCGGAGTTAACAGTTCATCCACAGTAGCAACAAACAGATCTTCTTCAATAACGTTGGCATTGTGACCATGCCTCGGCATTGGGGCGGAAATAACATTCGGTTTCTCAGGCGCTTCAAACTTAACTTCCTTCGCGTCAATCAGATCTTGAATCTTATTCTTCATATCCCAACAGTTGTTGGTGTCGTGCCTTGGACTTTCAGAATGGTATGCGCATCTGGGGTTGGGATGGTAATGTGGAGAAGTAGTATTAGGATTTTTTAGTGCCTCTTTCAAAGTGGCTAGATTCAACTTTAGGAGATATGGTAGGACTTGAGCTGGAGTCATGTTAATCTTGGTAAATTTCCGCACTGGCCTTTCTACCCTTTGTTGATTAGTTCTTGGCTGGTCTGGCACAGGCTTTGGAATCATTACGGCCCCCACTGTTGGTCATCGTTCAGTTCTTCCCTGATTCCTCTGTGAATAGATAGCAGATACTTACTTTCTTCTTGTGAAGGGATTTTTTATAGCTGTTGAGGCAGACACATCCTTTTGAATTTTCCCACTTCTTATACCAGCCTCCACTCTTTCGCCGGTTAAAATCAATTCGGTAAACCCTGCAGAAGAACTTCCAATTAGGTGATTGAAGAAAGGACCTGAAAGAGTTCCCAAGAACATGTCCACTAACTCTCTCTCAGATAGAGGAGGTTGCACCCTTCCGGCTAGGTCTCTCCACTTTTGGGCGTAATCTTTAAAGCCCTCATTGGTAGCCATAGCCATACTCTGTAGCTGAGTACGGGTTGGCGCCAAGTCGGCGTTATATTGATACTGTTTATAGAAGGCCACTGCCAAGTCCTCCCAATTGTGAACTTTAGCCCTCTCCAACTGGTAGAACCAATCAAGTTGCGTTCCTGATAAACTGTCTTGGAAAAAGTGGACCCACAGGTCTTTGTCAGCAGAGTGTGGTTGAATCTTCCTGACATAGGATCTGAGGTGCATTTTAGGGCAAGACACCCCATCATACTTGGAAAATAGTGGCACTTTAAACTTTGGAGGGATTACAATTCCTGATACCAGCCCTAACTCCTCAAAATCTAGCCCTGGTACTCTATGGATTTCCATAGCGCTTAGTCGCTCTTCAAGGTGTTTATACTTGTCATCAGCCGGAGGGTATTGTTGTTCAGAGTAGTCATGTTCTTCCTCTTGTTCTTCTTCAGAATCCGATGGTACTACCGTTCCTTTTCCTTTTCCTTCTTCAGAGGTTATTGGAAATTCTAAGGTTCGTCTGGCTTGTCCCTGAAATCTTCTACCCATGATAACCATACCATTTGGCTTCTTCTTCTTTTTCTCTTTTTCTTTCTCTAGCAAAGTCTTCAGCTCCTCCTGCCCCTTGGCTAGGGTCATGAGCAACTGTTGAAATTGTGAATTCTGAGCTTGTAAGTCTTTGACCGTTTGTTCAAGATCCATCGTACTGAAATAAACAGTAGAGAGATGAGGAAACTTGGTGTGAAGACCTGTTTATGCTTATGATGAATGATATGTATTCATGAAATGCTTTCAAGGATTTAGAAATTAAGATTTGTTTTAAACAAAAAAGAAACACACGTCATATTAGTAAGATAGAATTGTTAGTACATCAATGCCCCTTGGGAAAAATAATACAAAATTCTAAGGTAAAAAGACGTTGTGCATCCTCTTTGGTGCAATGTAGGTGTTGAGAGTCTGCTCTTCATTGAGTAGCCGAGTGAGTTCCAAAACCTTCTTCTCACTTGCATAGAATTGGGCTTCGAAAGTATTGCGCTCTCCCTTGAGTTGTATCCAACTCCTTTGTAGGTCTTCGAGTGATGTTGGCATGTCAGGATGTAGGATGGTGTATGGAACCTCTCCTTCCTTAACAGGCTCTATAATCACTGGGAGAATTGAGGGGTAAGGCAACATAAGACTTTGGGCGCGGGTTCGTACCCACTTGAGGTAAGGCTCAAGGGGGATAGAATTCTTGTGTCCCAGAGTCTTGCTATCTACCTTGTTTGGCATCCTCCAAGCTCGGATGAATCTCTGACGGAGTCCTTGGTCGTCGTTGTCGTGGTCGAAAACCAATCCTTGAATCAGCATATCATGTGGGCCATCCCTTCGGGCATAAAAAAATTGTCTCAGAGATAAGCAAGGGTTGTAGGTGATGCCTCCCCTAATGCCAAGTAGAGGGACATTATGGAATTCCCCACAATGGTCAATGATGATAACATTCTCTTTGGATCGAGAACACCAATGAATATCTGAATGGTTAAGTGTCATTAACCTTTGTGACCACCTTAAACCTTGCTCATTCTTCAAGACTGATTGGGGAAGATGCGAAATAAACCATCTTTCCAGGAGAGGAGTGCAACACATAAGAACACCTCTTTTCCTCATTGTACGAGTGTGAAAAGAGTGGAGGATATCCCCAAGCAATGTAGGCACCGGGTTGCGATTCATGAAGATTTTGACAGCGCTTACATCTATGAGTTGGTCGGGATTAGGGAACAAGACCATCCCATAGATGAGAAGAGCTACAATCTCCTCAAAAGCTTGCAAGTCTAGAGAATTCCAACAGCTTTGGGCCTTCTCAAACAGAAACTTTGACAAGAAGCCTTTGACACCACTTCTAGTTTCCCAATGCATTGTGACATCAGATGAGTGCAAGTGCATGGCTTGAGCAATCTCTTCTGGCTTTGGATCTCTTTCCGTACCGTTGAAGGGTAGTTGATTGAGAATAGGAAACCTCAGAAGTTGAGAGAATTCTTCCAAAGTGGGCACAAATTGATAGTCAGGAAATGTGAAGCAATGGTGCAAAGGGTCAAAGAACTGGAAGAGAACCTTCATCATATCCACCTCTGTGTTGGGGGTGACCAAGTTGACTAGACGACCAAGTCTCTCAGTGAATGGAGAGTTCTCAGGGATCCTTGAAGCTAGCTCCTTGAGTTGTGGAGGAATTCTTAAAAGGTTAATTTGGATAGTTTTCCTGCGAAGTGAATCCATAACCTACAAAACAACAACAAAGATGAATCTCCAAAATCCTTGAAATGGTTAGTGAATGCATATGATATTCATGATGTCCATGATGTTTATGTACAAGCATGCATATACAAACAAATCAAGAAAGTTCTTAGTTTAGGCTTGCATGGGGTTTCATAGGTAAGTACCCTCTTGAAGTTTAGTTGGCTTAACCTGTCCTAGAAATAGTAACCGGGTTCTAAGGAGCTCAATATCACTGGATTGTTTCCTTGTTCATTGTTTCAGTTTAAGCCTCTTTACTGGAAACTGAAATATTCCAAGGAACCAACCCTCAATGAGTGTAGTATCGAGTATCTCCCAACTTCGGACTGCACCAAAGCCAGTCATCTCACTACATCCTAAAAGGCCAAGTTGGTCAAGTAAAGGTTCTAGAAGTTCATTAGTGCTTCATGACATCACTCAGCGGCCCCGTATTCTCTTTGATTAACTCAAAGGCTACCGGTACTCACAAATATGTCGCACTAACATAGCTATTGCTTAGACCATGTCGGTATACCCCGCACAGTTTCCACAATGTATTGCTATTTACCTATAATGTTTCCCAAATCCGGGTGGAGGATTCAAACCCAAACAAAGAACCATAATTGTAAAGCAAACAAGTCAAACAATGGTAAGCAAATAAAGGTGATCTAAACCCTAAGGTGACCCCACTTTTAGAATTGTCCCCAGCAGAGTCGCCAGTTCTGTGATGCGGTGGGAGAACTGACTTGAGGTTTTGCGTTTGTGTTCACAAATGTTTCGGTTAGCAAGAGTCGCCACTGACTTTTCTTTTATCCAAAAGGAAAGGTAAAAAAGCACAGGAAAGACCTTTGAGATTGTTTTTGAGTTCGGGGGGTAGATTATGAAAAGGAAAGGTGTTAGCACCCTTTTCATCCATGGTTTTCCATGGGCTCTTAGTTACTTGTTTAGATCACTTGCTTTGCTTTGAGATTGTTTGAAATGGTGCTTTGTGGTTTTGAAAGTATTTTTAAAAGAGGCCATTCGTTTAGGCAATCTTTGTAATGATTCTCGTTTGTAAGAATCTATACAAAGATGTTTGTCTTTTGAAAAATGTTCCAATGTTTTGAAAGTTGTTTTGAAATGTGTATGTGTTTAGCAAGGATTATTTTGAAATTGATCAAGTAACTAGAAGTATTCTACCTACTCAAAAGTCTTTCTTGTGCATTTTTATTCCTTTGACATTGTTGATTTACCACTGTTTTGGTAAACAACCCTCTCTTTGGATGTTAAACGGGATGAGCGTGGGTCATCGTATGACCATGATAGCAATGTTGCCAAGTATCTTAACATGTTTGGAGGGACCAAGATCATTTGTGTTTAGGCAACCTTTTGATAGCGTCATCGAGGGACTATGATCTTATGTTTGTTTTGTTTTGCCAAGATACTTCACGTACGTAACATGGCCATTTTTATTTAGGAAACCAAGTGGGTGAAACCCTAGGGGTGCTTGTGTCCAATGTGTGTCATTTTCATGCATTTGTCTTGTATTAGGTTTTGTCTATTTGTTTTGTTTTTGGTCTTGTCATGCAAACCCTAGTTTACCAAACATGGTATAAATGCGATAAATTACGTAAATGTAAACTAAGTTATTACAACAATCATTATGGGAGGGGGGATACAAGTTTTTGAATGGGGATATTGCACAAAATAAAACCCTAAAAATACTATTACAACCCAATTGAATATTGTGCGAATTAAATAAATGTACAAATATTTAAAATGTAATGCAAATGTATTTATGCAAAAAATGTTTTGTATTTGTTTAAGGTATGAGAAAATAAAATTAATTAACCCTAGAAAATAAGGAAAAATAATATTATTATTTTTGAAAGGGTGAAACCCTAATTTTCAAATAAAAATATATATTCTATATTATCATTTTGTCCATTTTTTATACAAGAAAATAATAAATAATATTATGTACAAATATTAAAAATTAAAATATGTATGAAAATAAATATTTGATGAGTATAAATAATATAATAAAAATGTATAGTATTTATTAAATGTATTTATAATTTATTTAAGAAAATAAAGTTTATTATCCTAATAAGCTATATTTATGCCAAAAAATAATTAAAAAAAAAAATAAAATAAAATGCAAAAAATAAAGAAAATATTTTTCATGATTTTTATGATTCAGAAAAATAAATAAAAGCAATAAATATAAAAATATAAAAAGAAATATGAAAAATAAAACAAATATGCAAGGGGTGCAAAAGTAATACAGGGGGTGTGAAAAGTAAAAACAAAAAGGCCAGAAATGCAAAAAGAGTCCAAGGCAAGCTTCGTCCCTGTCCTATGTCTCCTCCTGCGCGCGCTTTCAACTCAAACCTGCAACTTACTCATACTTGCATAAAAACAAAAACTTATAACACAAAACATGTAGCATTTAATCTCACGATTCCAATGATATATGTGATACGGTGGGAGAACTGACTAGTGTTTTGCGTTCGTTTTCGCAAATGTTTCGGTTGAGCAAGAGTCGCCACCGACTTTTTAATTTATCCTAAAGGAAAGGTTAAAAAAGCACAGCAAAAACCTTTTGAGATGTTTTCTTGGGTTCGGGGAGTAGATTATAGAAAGGGAAGGTATTAGCACCCTTTCTATCCATGGTTATCCATGGGCTCTTAGTTACTTGCTTAGATCACTTGCCTTTTGTTTTCAATTGTTTTAAATGGTGCTTGTGTGTGTGTGGGTTTGAAAATGTTTTGAAAAGAAGCCAATGTGGTGGCAACCTTTGTAATGATCCATGTGGGGATGTATACAAAGATGTATGTCTTTTTGAAAAGGTTTTCATTTGTTTTTGAAAGTTGTTTTGAAAGTGTTGTGAGGTGTGGTTTTAGAAATAGGCAAGTGTTTTAGTTTGCAAGATTGATTCAAGTAACTAAGAGGTTATCTACTCCTAAATTTCTCAAAGTTTATTGCTATGTCTTAACCCTTTCAATAAGTTTGTTCCACCATTGTATTTGGTGGATAATCTTATGTTTAGGATGTGAAAGGGATGGGCGCGGGTCATCGTTTAGACCATAATTGCAATGGTGCCAAGTATCTTTGGGCATTTTCTCTAAGGGACTTGATCATTTGTTTTTGTTTGTTTTGAAAAATGTTATCGAGGGACTATGATCATTCAATTTGTTTGTTTTGCCCAAAGAGACCTAACATGCAATATGGCCCAATTTGAAAGGCAACAAGTGGAATACCCTAGGGGGTGCAAGTGTGATTTGTGTGTTCATTTTCATGCTTATTTGTCTTGAGATTAGGTCATAACTATTTTATCGTTTTTTTTCCGCATACAAACCCTAATTCTAACATGGTATAATTAGAAAGCAATAAAGTGCGAAAATAAACTTACTAAGCTATTACAAAACCAAATATGGGAAAGGGGGTACAAATGTTCAAATGGGGATTTTGACAAGGAATTTAAACCTAAAACTATTACATCAATATTGAATTTATACAATTTAATTAATGTATAATAATTAAAAAATGGAATAAAATATGCAAGATGCAAAAATGTTTTGTATATGTATGAAAAAAAGTATTATTTATGTAAAAATAAAAGATAATAAAAAGGTATTATTTTTGGAGTTTTTTTTTCATATTTTGGGGCAAAACCCTAATTCTATTAAATAAAATGTGTTATTATTTAATTTAATACAAGTATTTATTTATTATGTGCAAAAATAAAAATAAAATGAAGTATATTATAAAAAAAGTATTTTTTATATCAAATATTAATAAAAATGAAAAATATAAGTATTTTTGTATTCTAACCTAAATATATTAATAAATATATATATATATATATATATATATATATATATATATATATATATATATATATATATATATATATATATATATATTAATTTCTAAATATGTATTATATATATAAATAATAATAATTTTTAATATGTATAAAAAAAAGTATTTTTTGTGTAAAATATTTTCAGAGGGTATAATAAAATAAAAATGAAAATAAAAGTATTTTTACCTATTTCTCAATATTTTAATGAAATGTATATATTTATTTATCTAAGTATTAATCAAAAGAAAATCATATAAATACCTAATAAATTAAAAATGGTGAGAAAAAATATTTTTATATTTTTTATGTCATGAGAAAAAAATAAACAAAGTCAATCAAAAAAGAAAAAGGTCAAAAAGTCAAAGAAATAAGCAAATGGGCCTTGGGGGTGTAAAAGCAATCAGCATGGTGTGAATAAGAAAAATACACAGGCCCAGCCCAAAAGACCCATGTCTTCAACCTCCAGCATAAATGTTTGAACAAAACGCGCGCCACTTTCCTCCATTGCTAAGTCCTGATTCTTGGCTTTTTAACAAAAACTCATAACATAAAAAATGTTCAGCATGAAGAGACGATTCTAACCATATGCATAACTTGATCTAACTCTCTAAGATGAGGGAGAATTTCTCCTCCCCCAAATCTTAACCTAGTTTTTCTGCCATTTTCAAACTCCAAATTCTCACAACTCAAGCAAAAGAAATGAAAAGTAAAAACATGTTCATGTTCAGTGGCATGAGTAGAACCTTGTTTCTTCACAAACTTAAAGCTAATGATGCCTAATAAGAGAGATACGAATTCAAAAACTTACCTGTTCAGTTGAAGTTCTATCTGGAGATATAGGAACTTTCAGTGCAAGGTGATGATTGGAGAAGCTTCCTTGAGGTCCAGGGATGCTATTCCAATGTTTACTTTGTCTTGAAAGCTTCTGAATCGAGCTAGAGAACTTCACCTGCAAGTCAGAAATGTAAAAATGGTGGAAGTGGTTAGAGTGATTACAGGTCGTGCTTTTGCTTTTGGTTAGCTTGCATAGATGGTATGGAAGGTGTGTGAACTGGTTTTGGCAAGAATGCTTGAGAGAAAAAGAAGTTGGCACTCAAACTGCAGAGGCAACTCTGTTTTTGCAGTTTGATGGTGTTTTTTGGTTTGGTGATGTTTGGGAGGCCAATGGCTCGTGCAATCGCTTGGTTATGATGTGTGTAATGTGTTTGATAACTTTGTTCTTGTGTTTGTAAGCTGGTTTCTGAGTTGGTACAAGTTATGACACTTTTCTTCTTTCTTAAGCAACAAAAGCCAATTTGTGTTTCTAGGCATCTAGAGGACCCCTAATCCTGCTGCAAAACTTCTCTTGATTAGAGTAATTTGTTCATAATCTTGTGCCAATCAGATTTGCAATGTACTTGTTGGATTTTCAATTTGACATAAAGTGAACTTTTGCAAAAATGGATAGTTTACTTTTTCCAAATTGGGATTAATCCTTTAGACAATGCTTGAACTCAAAGAACTTGGTCTTGGCACAAATAATATGCATTAAATTTATGAGTGTAGCTTGGTTTAAGGACCTGTAATCAAGGGCATGCTGGTTTTGAGAAGTTTGCATAACTTATGAACATGAAAAATGGCCAAATCAAAAGTGAGTTTTTGCTATATTGTGAAATTCGATTCTCCCTAACCATGAGGTTGTTTGATGAGTTCTTGGACATTTTGGAAAGCTTGTAATGTGTACTACAACCCATCTTTGAAATGCAAATTGAAATTCCAAGTGGAAGTGTATGTAAAATGGCCTTGAAGTGGGGTGAAAAACTTGTCCAAAATAGGTCAAATTTTCACTAAGTTAAGAATGGTTTAGTGCCCTTATTCAAAAAATTGTAATTTGAGATACAAGCTTCAAATGAGAAAACTTTGTGAATCAAAGTTGTAGATTATGCAACAAGCTACAACTTTCATGTTTTGACTTTTGTTTGAATCCAAATGAATCTTGGTGAAAAAGTGGGGCAAAGTTGGGAAAAAATTAGGGTTTTCCATAACTTAGAAAAATTCTAAGTTATGAAAAATTCCATTTCAAACCCTAATTTTCATTTTGTGATTTCTTGGTGAACAAGTTTCATGATTTGGCATGTTTTGATGAAAAATGAATCTTGACTCTTGATTTTGACCAAAAAGTCAAAGTTTGACTTTTCAGTATACAGTCAAAATTGATCAATTGACTGGGAAATTCAACTGTCAATCTTGTGTACTTGGGATCTTTTGAGCTTGATGAATGTGTCAAGACCATTTCATTGAGTCCTTGAGTCCATATGTGAGCTTGGTTTGCCATTGGCTAGTTCAAACAGTCAAAAATTGCCTTTGTGCAGTCAAAACCCTAAAAATGACCATTTTGCCCTTTTGGTGATCTGATCAAATTTCTTGTGGAATTGTGATCCAAACTTGATCAAATGGTCCATATGAGTTCATAATGTTGATGTGGGTCAATTTTCATGAGATTTGACTGTCAATTGACCACAGTTGACTTTTTCCCCAATACAGCTGATTTCTAGGTCAACTGTCCAATTGACTGGGCAAAATTTGGAATCAAGACTTGAAACTTGGTATGGATAAACTTGGGAGTCCAACATGAAGCATGAAAGTCATCTTAGGCATTTTAGGTCAAAACATCTTTGTTCAACCACAAACCCTAATTTGGGTTAATAGTGCAAGGAGAAGTCTTGAGCAGAGGAAACCCTAATTGGATCTTGATCTTCAAAGGTCTTGTGATGAGAAAATGTTGAGGAAATGGGAGGGCAAATTTTGGGGTACAACAGTTGCCCCTGTTCAATCTTCTTGGACCTGAAGAGTTAGATTGGCAAGTTTGCCTTTCGCGACTTGAAGGTAAAAGAAGATTGGACACTAAAGTGCCCAGAAAATTTGCACTCGGCGATATGATGGTGGAGGTGAATGGGCTTAAAGATGCCATTTGGTGATGGGCTTAAAGATGCCATCTGGTGCGATAAAATCTTGTCGGGGAATGGGCTTAGAGATGCCATTTGGTGATGGGCTTAAAGATGCCATCTGGTGACTGCTGGTAGGAGGATGGGCTTATAGATGCCATCTGGACATGTCGAACTGTATGTCAAAAGTGAGTGGACAAGTATCAGAAAGCCACCCATGTTTTGGAACATCTCTGAATCGGGGGTCTGAGCAAGTAATAGATTGACATCCACGTTTCGGAGAATCCGCAAACTATTTTCAGGAGTTGAGATTGAGCAAGCAATAGAGCCACATCCGTTGTTGGGAGGTGTCCGTAAACTATTTTTCAAAAGTTTGAGAAGAATCTGAACAAGTTGGTAGATTGACATCCGTTGTAGGGAAGAATCCGTAAACTTGTTTTCAGAAGTCTTGAAGTTGAATCGGAACCGATGTGGGGTTTCCTGATGATGCGTCTGAATGGATCCGGAATAAGTATCAGAACGTCGCCGTGTCCGTGTCACATCTGAACTATTTCTGGATGAATCTCGGGAGATGATCTGTGTCTGTCGACTGCTCTTACCTGAAAAGTAAAGGGTTAGCCGTATGCAATGTTATGATGCATGATGCAATGTATGTGACATCAATGTTTATGACATGAATGTGATGAATGCGCATGTAAGCTGATGAGCTATCTTGTTGAGGATAAATGAATCCGAGATGGTTGAAGATAAAAGCATCTTGACTGCTGCCGGGGAAAATAAATCCTTGGCTGCTGCTGGGGAAGAGAATTCCTGGTGACCTCTACTGGGGAGCTCCAAACTAGTTGACCCATGCTGGGGAGGTAAGATTGAGAATCTTCAGCTCGGTGGGAAGTAACTCTGGCGACTTCACTGGGGAACTCAAGATTTGCCCTCCCAAAACTCTGTGGGGAGAAGGTTCAATTGTCTGGCTCCGTTGGGGATAAATAATTTGAAGTTTTAGCTTTGCTGGGGATAAATGAAGCTTGACTTTGAGTGGAGTTAGCTTGAGAAGAATCTGAACAAGCGATAGGTTAACATCCGTTACTTGGAGAACCCGTGAACTGTTTTCAGAAATCTTGAGATTGAATAAGCAATAGAGCAGCATTCGTTGTTGGGAAGCGTCCGTAAACTGTTTTCAAAGGTTGCATCTGAACAAGCTGATAGATTAACATCCGTTGTTGGGAAGAATCCACAAACTGTTTTCAGAAGTCTTGAAGAAGAATCTGAACAAGTGATAGGTTAACATCCGTTTACTTGGAGAACCCGTGAACTGTTTTCAGAAATCTTGAAGTTGAATCAGCAATAGAGCCGCATCCGTTGTTGGGAAGCGTCCGTAAACTAATTTCAAAGGTTGCATATGAACAAGTTGGTAGATTAACATCCGTTGTTGGGAAGAATCCGTAAACTGTTTTCAGAAGTCTTGAAGTTGAATCAGCAATAGAGCCGCATCCGTTGTTGGGAAGCGTCCGTAAACTAATTTCAAAGGTTGCATCTGAACAAGTTGATAGATTAACATCCGTTGTTGGGAAGAATCCATAAACTGTTTTCAGAAGTCTTGAATTTTGAGGAGGAACCGGTGTAGGGCTTCCTGATGATGAGCTCGTGTAAAACTGCATCGGTTTTTGAACACTTTTGACATTCGAATGCCCCAAGTGGTGATGTAGATAAATTCCTGGTTTATTACAGGTGTTGGTCTACAATCGGTCGTTCACAGATGTTTTCCTGGGTTGTTACAGGTGTTGATCTGGAATTCTTCAGACATGCCCTGGCTGGATACAGGAATCGAGTCTGGAAAGGTGATAGTTGATAGATATGCCCTGGCTGGATACAGGAATCGAATCTTCAAACTCTTCAGACGTGCCCTGGCTAGATACAGGAATCGAGTCTGGAGATGTGGTCAACAGATATGCCCTGGCTGGATACAGGAGTCGAATCTGGAATTGTGATAGTTGATAGATATGCCCTGGCTGGATACAGGAATCGAATCTTCAAACTCTTCAGACGTGCCCTGGCTAGATACAGGAATCGAGTCTGGAGATGTGGTCAACAGATATTCCCTGGCTGGATACAGGAGTCGAATCTGGAATTGTGATAGTTTGACAGATATGCCCTGGCTGGATACGGGAATCGAATCTTCAAACTCTTCAGACGTGCCCTGGCTAGATACAGGAATCGAGTCTGGAAATGTGGTCAACAGATATGCCCTGGCTGGATACAGGAGTCGAATCTGGAAAGGTGATAGTTGACAGACATGCCCTGGCTGGATACAGGAATCGAATCTTCAAACTCTTCAGACGTGCCCTGGCTAGATACAGGAATCGAGTCTGGAAATGTGGTCAACAGATATGCCCTGGCTGGATACAGGAGTCGAATCTGGAAAGGTGATAGTTGACAGATATGCCCTGGCTGGATACAGGAATCGAATCTTCAAACTCTTCAGACGTTCCCTGGCTAGATCGAGTCTGGAAATGTTATAGTTGATAGATGTGCCCTGGCTGGATATAGGAATCGAATCTTCAAGCTCTTCAGACGTGCCCTGGCTAGATACAGGAATCGAGTCTGGAAATGTTGTAGTTGATTTGTTGAACACTTTTGACATTCGAATGCCCCAAGTGGTGAAGAAGGAATCTTGAATCAGACTACTCTGCATATTGAGAGATTTCTTGAAATCTTGACTGGACTGCCCCAGGTTAACTGAACTTTGAAAGATCTGTTGGACCTTGACTGGACTGCCCCAGGTTAACTGAATTGTGACATGTCATGCCCCTTGTTGATAGGAGATCTGATGGAAGTGTCATCCTCTTGAAGTGATTTTGACTTACTGAGAGAGTTTTTTTCGTTCCTCCGAACATTCGCTGTATGAATTTCTTCGCTGTCAAATAAAAGGGTCAAATGCAGACAGTGATATTCGAATAATGCAAAGTTTATGTTTGTCTCGAAGTTTTGAAAAATGCGTTTTTAGCAGAAAACTTTTCATAAGACAAGTCAACACAAGATTTAGAGCAAAGCCCTACAGGAGTCAGGATACCTTTTGTAACAGTATGCTTTCGAACTAACCCATGCTTCAATTAGGACTTTTGAAGGGTTGTAACGTGGCCTGGTTCACGGTTTAAGAAACAAAGGATATAGGCTCAAAGTATATTTGTACCCACCCGCTCTTCGTGATGTCCTTCAACCTAAGCTCAGTTAATTGCGTCATACTCTGTTTTGAGTTTGGAATGACTTTTGGGCGATGGTTCACCAATTGAATTTGGGGAGACAGTCATCATCTCCTTTTTCTTTTTCAACGTTTTTTCATGTTGTTGAGGATTTTGTAATGACCTCACTATTTTGATTTTGATTTGTTATCCCTAACTTTTGCCTGACTGTTACCGTTTTCTGGGATTACTGTCAGCGGGATGCCCCAGCTTTCTTAAGCCTCCTTTATAGGTTTTGGCTCGGCGGGCTTTTCTCTTTTGAGAGATTGACTGTCTATGTGATAGGGAACCACCCTTGTTTTTTGATTCCGAAGGAATGCTTTCTTTTTTGACGTCGTTCTTTGTATTACGAACTGAGAGTTTGCGACTTCAATGCGCATTTTCTTTTGAACTAACTGAGATACTACCCTGCCCCAGGTTTATATCAAAGGTTTCGATCGTTTAGAACAGAAAACTCCTACTTCTTTGGCTCGAAGGGGTTGACTAGGGATTAACTTCCTTATAACTCCAGTGTTTGGGAATTGAAAGAAATGCCTGTACATCATCAGCAAGGTCTATTCAAAAGCATACTGTATAAGATCACGGTATTGTTTCGTCATCCTCCCTCTAAAGGTTTACAGCTTTTTATCAAGAGTGAAATGTCATAAAGAAAAAGCATAAGAGTAGTGAAACGAATGGATGAATTCAAGACAAACACATGCAATGCATTAATGAAAACAGAGTTTAACATCAACAGATAATTGTTTGACAGCAAAAGAAATTACAACTTTGAAAATTCAAAAAGAAGCGAAAGTCTTTCAGTTTGAGCTTCGTCACTTCAAGTGGAGAACCCTTTAACGGAAGATCTTCATCTCACCGTCTGGCATGAATTCCAGCACCCCAATGTCGATCAGATCTTGAATCTTGTTCTTCAAGGCCCAACAGTCGTTGGTGTCGTGTCCCGGGCTGTAGGAGTGGTAAACACAGAATGCGTCGGGATGATAGTGAGGAGAAAAGGTATTGAACTTCTGAGGAGGGTCCTTTACGGTAAGCAAATTGACCTCCAACAGGCGCTTCAGTATGAAGAATGATGGTATTTCAGTCTCCGTGAACTGTCTTCCCGACTTTTCTTGCTTACGCCGAATACCCCGTTGACGCTGGCGAGGTTGTTGATGGGCTTGTGACCCTGAAGCTAGCAAAGGAGCTTTCCCCTTGTCTTCTTGAGTGGATGGAGGCTGAGCGGTGACTTGCTCTTCGACCTCAGATGTTTGCCCCAGTTGGTTGTTTGGAAGCAGTTGGCGGACAAGAACTCTGAGTTCCTCTTGTCTTTGGGATAGGTCTTGGATGAGAGCCATCTGGCCCACCAACTGTCCCATCATTTGGGTCCTCAAGGTTGTCAGATCAAACTGCAGTTCTGCCAGCTGATCACTCCTGGCATTGTTGGAATTCCCCAAGCCCTTGGTGAGGAGAGCTTTCATCTCTTCTTGCCCCAGAGACAAGTTCAGGAACATCTCCTGCAGCTGAGCAGTCTGGTCTTGGATGTCTTTGAAAGACCTTTCTAGAGCCATCTCTTGCTGAAATAAACAGTAGGAGAGTAAGGAAACCTGAAAAAGGAAAGACTGTCAAAATGCGATGTATGATATGCGGATGCATGCTTTCAAGGATCTCTTGGGGTAAACACAAGAAAATGTTAGAGGTTGAACTCTGCTCTTGGATTGGAGACCTCTGCATTGGTGGACGTCCTTCCACGAGAATCAAGCTCACCATGTCGAGTGGGTCATAGCCACTGATTCAAGTTGTTGCATTTGATCTTTGGTTGGAGAATTTTGTGTCGGTGGATGTCTTTCCACGAGAATCAAGCTCACCATGTCGAGTGGGTCATAGCCACTGATTCAAGTTGTTGCACTTGATCTTTGATTGGACTGGTTAGAGGAGAAACCTCTTGCCCCTGGATAGATGTCTGGTTCAACGTAACCCTGCATCAAAAGAACCCTCGAGATCCTCGAAATGGTTATTGAAAATGCTATGGTATGATGTCATGATGTTATGTACATGTATGCACAAGCAAGTGAGTGTATATACAGGCAAACATATTCACACAAAGCACACAAGGCCTTAGGTTTAGGCTTGCATGAGGTTCATGTACTACCCTCTTTCAGTTCGTTGGTTAAAACCTGTCTTATCAAAAGTAACCGGGTTCTAGAGGGTCTCATATCATTAGCTATCCTCAATCGGTCATAACTCCAGCATCGCAATCTTTTCTCGCGGCCAGAACCATCTCGAGTGTTTAGCCTCAATGAGTGTAGCATACTGCTACTGTTCTAATGGCCAAGTTGGTCAATTTAGGGTTCTAAGGTTGGTTGGTGCTTAATGACTCCTTGGAAGACCCATATTCTCCCCGTTTCAACACGAGGGATATCGGTACAGACCAAGACGCCACACCAACGTAGCCACTGCTTCACCCATGTCGGTATACGCCGGACAGGTCCCTCACAGATTATGCTACCTAAAAGGGTATTCCCCAGATCTGGGTTAGGATCTATGAAACTCCGATACAAAGCCCACAAATGTAAAGCAAACAAAGCAATCAATTGAAAATAAAGGTGATCTAAACCCTAAGGTAACCCCACTTTAAAATTCTCCCCAGCAGAGTCGCCAGTTCTGTGATACGGTGGGAGAACTGACTAGTGTTTTGCGTTCGTTTTCGCAAATGTTTCGGTTGAGCAAGAGTCGCCACCGACTTTTTATTTTATCCTAAAGGAAAGGTTAAAAAAGCACAGCAAAAACCTTTTGAGATGTTTTCTTGGGTTCGGGGAGTAGATTATAGAAAGGGAAGGTATTAGCACCCTTTCTATCCATGGTTATCCATGGGCTCTTAGTTACTTGCTTAGATCACTTGCCTTTTGTTTTCAATTGTTTTAAATGGTGCTTGTGTGTGTGTGGGTTTGAAAATGTTTTGAAAAGAAGCCAATGTGGTGGCAACCTTTGTAATGATCCATGTGGGGATGTATACAAAGATATATGTCTTTTTGAAAAGGTTTTCATTTGTTTTTGAAAGTTGTTTTGAAAGTGTTGTGAGGTGTGGTTTTAGAAATAGGCAAGTGTTTTAGTTTGCAAGATTGATTCAAGTAACTAAGAGGTTATCTACTCCTAAATTTCTCAAAGTTTATTGCTATGTCTTAACCCTTTCAATAAGTTTGTTCCACCATTGTATTTGGTGGATAATCTTATGTTTAGGATGTGAAAGGGATGGGCGCGGGTCATCGTTTAGACCATAATTGCAATGGTGCCAAGTATCTTTGGGCATTTTCTCTAAGGGACTTGATCATTTGTTTTTGTTTGTTTTGAAAAATGTTATCGAGGGACTATGATCATTCAATTTGTTTGTTTTGCCCAAAGAGACCTAACATGCAATATGGCCCAATTTGAAAGGCAACAAGTGGAATACCCTAGGGGGTGCAAGTGTGATTTGTGTGTTCATTTTCATGCTTATTTGTCTTGAGATTAGGTCATAACTATTTTATCGTTTTTTTTCCGCATACAAACCCTAATTCTAACATGGTATAATTAGAAAGCAATAAAGTGCGAAAATAAACTTACTAAGCTATTACAAAACCAAATATGGGAAAGGGGGTACAAATGTTCAAATGGGGATTTTGACAAGGAATTTAAACCTAAAACTATTACATCAATATTGAATTTATACAATTTAATTAATGTATAATAATTAAAAAATGGAATAAAATATGCAAGATGCAAAAATTTTTTGTATATGTATGAAAAAAAGTATTATTTATGTAAAAATAAAAGATAATAAAAAGGTATTATTTTTGGAGTTTTTTTTTCATATTTTGGGGCAAAACCCTAATTCTATTAAATAAAATGTGTTATTATTTAATTTAATACAAGTATTTATTTATTATGTGCAAAAATAAAAATAAAATGAAGTATATTATAAAAAAAGTATTTTTTATATCAAATATTAATAAAAATGAAAAATATAAGTATTTTTGTATTCTAACCTAAATATATTAATATATATATATATATATATATATATATATATATATATATATATATATATATATATATATATATATATATATATATATATATATATATATATATATATATATATATATATATATATATATATATATATATATATATATATATATATATATATTAAGTTCTAAATATGTATTATATATATAAATAATAATAATTTTTAATATGTATAAAAAAAAGTATTTTTTGTGTAAAATATTTTCAGAGGGTATAATAAAATAAAAATGAAAATAAAAGTATTTTTTACCTATTTCTCAATATTTTAATGAAATGTATATATTTATTTATCTAAGTATTAATCAAAAGAAAATCATATAAATACCTAATAAATTAAAAATGGTGAGAAAAAATATTTTTATATTTTTTATGTCATGAGAAAAAAATAAACAAAGTCAATCAAAAAAGAAAAAGGTCAAAAAGTCAAAGAAATAAGCAAATGGGCCTTGGGGGTGTAAAAGCAATCAGCATGGTGTGAATAAGAAAAATACACAGGCCCAGCCCAAAAGACCACTGTCTTCAACCTCCAGCAACAATGTTTGAACAAAACGCGCGCCACTTTCCTCCATTGCTAAGTCCTGATTCTTGGCTTTTTAACAAAAACTCATAACATAAAAAATGTTCAGCATGAAGAGACGATTCTAACCATATGCATAACTTGATCTAACTCTCTAAGATGAGGGAGAATTTCTCCTCCCCCAAATCTTAACCTAGTTTTTCTGCCATTTTCAAACTCCAAATTCTCACAACTCAAGCAAAAGAAATGAAAAGTAAAAACATGTTCATGTTCAGTGGCATGAGTAGAACCTTGTTTCTTCACAAACTTAAAGCTAATGATGCCTAATAAGAGAGATACGAATTCAAAAACTTACCTGTTCAGTTGAAGTTCTATCTGGAGATGTAGGAACTTTCAGTGCAAGGTGATGATTGGAGAAGCTTCCTTGAGGTCCAGGGATGCTATTCCAATGTTTACTTTGTCTTGAAAGCTTCTGAATCGAGCTAGAGAACTTCACCTGCAAGTCAGAAATGTAAAAATGGTGGAAGTGGTTAGAGTGATTACAGGTCGTGCTTTTGCTTTTGGTTAGCTTGCATAGATGGTATGGAAGGTGTGTGAACTGGTTTTGGCAAGAATGCTTGAGAGAAAAAGAAGTTGGCACTCAAACTGCAGAGGCAACTCTGTTTTTGCAGTTTGATGGTGTTTTTTGGTTTGGTGATGTTTGGGAGGCCAATGGCTCGTGCAATCGCTTGGTTATGATGTGTGTAATGTGTTTGATAACTTTGTTCTTGTGTTTGTAAGCTAGTTTCTGAGTTGGTACAAGTTATGACACTTTTCTTCTTTCTTAAGCAACAAAAGCCAATTTGTGTTTCTAGGCATCTAGAGGACCCCTAATCCTGCTGCAAAACTTCTCTTGATCAGAGTAATTTGATCATAATCTTGTGCCAATCAGATTTGCAATGTACTTGTTGGATTTTCAATTTGACATAAAGTGAACTTTTGCAAAAATGGATAGTTTACTTTTTCCAAATTGGGATTAATCCTTTAGACAATGCTTGAACTCAAAGAACTTGGTCTTGGCACAAAGAATATGCATTAAATTTATGAGTGTAGCTTGGTTTAAGGACCTGTAATCAAGGGCATGCTGGTTTTGAGAAGTTTGCATAACTTATGAACATGAAAAATGGCCAAATCAAAAGTGAGTTTTTGCTATATTGTGAAATTCGATTCTCCCTAACCATGAGGTTGTTTGATGAGTTCTTGGACATTTTGGAAAGCTTGGAATGTGTACTACAACCCATCTTTGAAATGCAAATTTAAATTCCAAGTGGAAGTGTATGTAAAATGGCCTTGAAGTGGGGTGAAAAACTTGTCCGAAATAGGTCAAATTTTCACTAAGTTAAGAATGGTTTAGTGCCCTTATTCAAAAACTTGTAACTTGAGATACAAGCTTCAAATGAGAAAACTTTGTGAATAAAAGTTGTAGATTATGCAACAAGCTACAACTTTCATGTTTTGACTTTTGTTTGAATCCAAATGAATCTTGGTGAAAAAGTGGGGCAAAATTGGGAAAAAATTAGGGTTTTCCATAACTTAGAAAAATTCTAAGTTATGAAAAATTCCATTTCAAACCCTAATTTGCATTTTGTGATTTCTTGGTGAACAAGTTTCATGATTTGGCATGTTTTGATGAAAAATGAATCTTGACTCTTGATTTTGACCAAAAAGTCAAAGTTTGACTTTTCAGTATATAGTCAAAATTGATCAATTGACTGGGAAATTCAACTGTCAATCTTGTGTACTTGGGATCTTTTGAGCTTGATGAATGTGTCAAGACCATTTCATTGAGTCCTTGAGTCCATGTGTGAGCTTGGTTTGCCATTGGCTAGGTCAAACAGTCAAAAATTGCCTTTGTGCAGTCAAAACCCTAAAAATGACCATTTTGCCCTTTTGGTGATCTGATCAAATTTCTTGTGGAATTGTGATCCAAACTTGATCAAATGGTCCATATGAGTTCATAATGTTGATGTGGGTCAATTTTCATGAGATTTGACTGTCAATTGACCACAGTTGACTTTTTCCCCAATACAGCTGATTTCTAGGTCAACTGTCCAATTGACTGGGCAAAATTTGGAATCAAGACTTGAAACTTGGTATGGATAAACTTGGGAGTCCAACATGAAGCATGAAAGTCATCTTAGGCATTTTAGGTCAAAACATCTTTGTTCAACCACAAACCCTAATTTGGGTTAACAGTGCAAGGAGAAGTCTTGAGCAGAGGAAACCCTAATTGGATCTTGATCTTCAAAGGT
This sequence comes from Vicia faba, assembly GCA_948472305.1. NCBI lineage: Eukaryota > Viridiplantae > Streptophyta > Magnoliopsida > Fabales > Fabaceae > Vicia > Vicia faba. The sequence goes on from OX451737.1 coordinate 361,144,284, forward strand.
CTTGTGATGAGAAAATGTTGAGGAAATAGGAGGGCAAATTTTGGGGTACAACAATATAAAATTTGTAACCTAAATCTCAAAGATCAGAGAGAATTTAATCAGCCCTAAATCATGACCTAATTATTTCATGAACTTCAAGCTTCAAATTCTCACTGCTCAGTTAATATAAATGACAAGTATGCATATGTACAGCTTCACCATGTTAAGGACTACATTTTTGCTTCACAAATCGTGGCTTGAGGATGCCTAAATAGAGAGATAGAGTTTTGAAAAAATACCTCCTTCAGCTGGATTTGGATATGGCAATGTGGGGAATTTAAGTGAGGCCTGAGGATCGTGTGAGCTTCCTTGAAGTTCCTTCAAGCTATTCCAATGCCTAGCTTGCTTTGTGGATGGCCAGAAGTCTCTGTAGAAGTCAAGCTGCAACCTCCAAATTTGAAAATGGCAATGGCTGAAACAGAGCTCACAGAACCAGGACAAGGGCTTGGATAGCTTTGGTGGGATATATGGAAGGTGTTTGAAGTGTTGAAACAAAGAACGCACGAGCCAAAATGAAGTTGGCAATGATTTTGCAGAACTGCAATGTTTTGGCAGAATTTTGTGTTTTTTGAGCTTGAGAGTGTTTTGGATGCTATCAATTCGTGTCCTGAGTTGTGACCAGTTTATGGATATGTATAGAATGGATAAAAAGTCCATTCTTCATCAGATGTGCAAGCCTTTGGACTTTTGCAACTTTTCTTGCTTTTGAAGAAAAGTGAAGTGACCACACTAAACATGCTTTTACTAGCTGGCTTGCTAGCTGCAGAGAGTTGGTATACATTGCTTGATATCTGTGGAATTTGTTTGTACCAAAGGAACAGGTCCATGGCTCAAGGTTGATAAAGTTACAAAAGTTTTCCTTTATGAAAATAGCAATGTGCCCTTTATGCCATTAATGGAATTATCTCTTGTACAATGTTCCAAAAGCCAAAATAAAGCCTTTATCTTCTGAGTTAGCATTAAATTATGGAGTGTAGAATGAGTTTAGGACCTGTAATGCAAGGTACAAGCATCCAAAATCAGATTTGCAACTTGATACTTTGTGAAAATGGCATGAACAAAAGTGATAAAATGCCAATTTCTCTTCTTCGATTCTCCCTAACCACAAATGATCTTGAGGAGTTCCTTGACATTTTGGAAAGCTTGCAACATGTTCTACAATCCATATTTGAAATTCATTTTGAGATACCTCTTGGAACTAGGTGAAAAATGTCCATGAAGTTGGGTCAAAACCTGCCTAAATTAGGGCAAATTTTCACTAAGTTATTTAGTTCATAGACCCCTATTCACAAATTCATAACTTGAGATCCAAGCATCTTTTGGGAAAATTTTGTGAAGAAAAGTTGTAAATTTCATGAGGACTACAACTTTCATGTTGGAAGTTTTCTTTGAATCAAATTTCATCATGGTGAAAAAGTGGTGAAAAGTTGGGAAAATATAAGAAAGTTTCCATACTTAGAAAAATTCTAAGTTATTAAAATTTTCAAATTCAAAACCCTAATTTGCAATTTTGAGTTTCTTGATCAACAAGTTTCATATTTTGACATATTTTGATGAATTGTGACCCTTGGCACTTGATTTTGACCAAAAAGTCAAAGTTTGACTTTTCAGTGTACAGTTGACTTTTGATCAGTTGACTGGAAAATTCATATGTCAATCCAATGAACTTGAGATCTTTTGAACCATGTAATTAGGTCAAGATGATGTCATTAGATCCTTGAAATCATGTTTGAACTCAATTGGTCATTGGCTAAGTTAAAAATCAGAAATTGCCCTTTCTCAGTCGAAACCCTAATTTTAACCATTTTGCCCTTTTGATGATTTGATCAAATTTCTTGAGGAGTTGTGATCCAAACCTGATAAAATGGTACATAGGAGCCTATAATGTTGTTATGGATCAAAAATTATGAAGTTTGACTGTAAATTGGCCATAGTTGACTTTTTCCCCAATACAGCTGATTTTTAGGTCAACTGTCCAATTGACTGGTCAAAAATGTGGTTCAAGGCTTGAAACTTAACATGAGCAATCTTAGGGGTCCAAGATGATGTATGAAAGTCACATGAAGCATTGGTGGTCCAAAAATCCTTGTGCAAACTCAAACCCTAATTTTGGGTGATCAGTGCAAGATGAGGTATCTTGAGCTGACCAAACCCTAATCTTGTCTTGAGTCCAAGAAGTCTTGTGATAAAAATCTTGATAAATGAGAGGGAAAATTTTGAGGTACAACAGTATGCTAGGCCCATGCGCAGTTTCTACTTTTCCTTAATTCATGCTGCCAATTCCAGTTTAGGCGCTGTTAACCATCCTACTTGGTACATTAAACCCCACTTGTTTAAGCTTACTTCAAGAGTAAGTCAGCATCTAGCGTATGATGTTGGTGCCACTTGACCTCTCCAAACTACAAAACCTTTGCCTATAAATAGAACTCCATTGGCCATTGAAAAGAGGTCGGAAAATTTTTAGAGGAAGGTGTGGAATTTGAGAAAGAAAAGCCTTGAACCTCCTGCAAAATTCCAAGAATCCAAAAAGATTGCAAACACAAAAATACAAAACCTTAGCATTTGATTCTTGCATTAAATCTACATTTTTTATCAAGTTGTTTCCTGACCAAAACCACCCATACAGTTACTAATATACATTCAAAAGCCATCCAAAATTCTGTAATCAAACAGTAACACATTCTCCACCAATATCCACTTCAAAGGATCAAAACTTTATCCCTTGGTTGTTCCAGAATTTTCTAAATCATTTACAATCCAAGCTGAAAGTTTCCAACCTGCTGAAAACGTGAGGAAGCTGTTCAGAACACCACAAGTGGTCAGAATCAGATTCCAGCTCCCAGAATATTTCCCAGCTGCAAGGTAAGTTCCTGCTGACTCTCATCATATTATTTAGGCATTGTCAGATCTTGCATATTTAACACAATGTAGATATTGTGATTATGATGGTGTACATATTCTGAGATTTCATGCATCTGCCTGCCTAAATAGAGGGAATTCCAGTTCAAAGTTTCATAAAGAAATTAGGACTCAGAATTAGGATTAGCAAATTCATGTTGCTTCTGATTTGTGTTTCTGATATTTCTTAAAACTTGTCATAACTGTCATGTATGCAACTTCTGTTCTGTTAAGAAATGACTAAGCTGCAGATGTTCTGACTAGCAAGGAGAGAGACAAAGTTCTGACAGTTGCATCAGAACTTCAGAAAACTACTGAGTTCTCAGAAGATCCAGAACTTCTGAACTTCCATATTTCTACTAACGTTGTTTCTGTTTGTGCAGTAAGTCAGAGTCAGAACTTCTGACTTCTTCTATTTTCAGCATTTTCGTTGATTCTGTTTTCTTTCTCTTTTATTATTTTTCCATCATCTTTATTTTTCATTAACCAAAAATACCAAAAATATTTCATATTCACATATTATATTTTCTTTTAACATAAAAAGACAAAAAAACATTTTCTTAAACAAAACTTATTTTTTTTCTTAAATAAATAAGCATTTTACATTTCCTGTACATTCTTGTCTATTTCAATATGATTGTAATAGTAACTTAGGATTTAATTTGCAATCCCCATTCATAAATATGTACCCCATCCCCAAAATATTGTAATAGCGTAGGACTTTACATTTCCGCACTGTTATTACTTTCATATATTGTTAGTAACTAGGGTGTGTATGGCAAGACTAAAATCAATGTTAGAAAACCCTAATTCAAGACCAAAATTACGCATGCAATCAAATACACTTGCACACTAGCACCCCTAGGGTGATTCCACTTGTTGCCTTACGAAAATGGCCATGTTATGCATTTGGGATGTCTTAGCACAAATCAAAAATACAAGATCATAGTCCCTCGATGACGCTATCAAAGTTGCCTTTCAAAATGATCTTAGTCCCTAAAAGAAAAGTGCTAAGTCATCTCACAACATTGCTATCATGGTCATACGATGACCCAATGCCCGTCCCTTCACATCCAATGATGGGGCTTCTTACCAAAACAATGGTAAGATAGCAACGTCTAAAGGAGAAGGAAAAAGAACACCTAAGACCTTTTGAGTAGGTAGATTACTTTAGTTGCTTGCTCAATTTCAAAACAAACATCCTTGCTATTTTCAAAAACAATCATATACACTTTCAAAACACTTTCTAAACATGGAATATTTTCAAAAGCTCAACACTTTGTATACGTTCTTACGAATGAGGACTATTACAAAGTTTGCCTAAAACGATGGCGCCTTTTCAAAATACTTTCAAAACACACAAAGCACATTTTTAAACAAAAGTAAGTGATCTAGCAAGTAACTAAGAGCCCATGGATGAAAAGGGTGCTAATACCTTCCCTTTTCATAATCTACCCCCCCCCCCCCCGAACTCAAGAAAACATCTCTAAAGGTCTTTCCTGTGCTTTTTCACCTTTCCTTATTGGATAAAAGAAAAGTTGGTGGCGACTCTTGCTAAACCGCAACATTTGCGAACACAAACGCAAAACACCTCAAGTCATTTCTCCCACCGTATCAAAGATAGCTTGACCTGATCATCATCCTCAATAGGCCCCTTAGCAGATAAGGAAGTTTGATTATTACACCCAGCATACAGTGGAGACTTCCTCAATGTAGCCAATAAAAGTCCAATCCCCATCATAGTTTCTTTCCTTGACACAGTTTACAAGAATTTAATTCCCCAACGGAGTTTATTACTCCAACGCTATAAAACCCTAACATAATTCTCTTCTCCAGCAGGGTTTAATCAAAGTTGCTATCCCTAGAAGATTTGCTACGGTATCTGAAACTTGGACAGATAGTACACCGGAGGAATATCCATCTCTTTTATCCCCATACAGGGTACGTTCCTTCAACAAAAATAACGGTAAATGACCAACTCTCCTTGAATGCTTCTATCCTTAAGCAGAATTCGAAGATCCCCAACGGAATATCCTCAGACAGAAAGCAAGAATTTCCAGCAAATTATTCACAGCGAAAGTTGAAGAATCACTTTCTTCATCCCTAGCAACAGTCAGGGATTTATTTCCCCAGCCAGAGTTGTTACAAAGAGCTACCGATACGCTTCAATGATATATTACATCCATATATCATTTCATAATACATCATATCATATGCATAACGAAACGCATATTGTGACACCCCAAATTAATTCAAGTGTTAAATAATTAGGAATTTAATTATTTAATTAATTAAAGGCTTAATTAATAATATTTTGGATTAAAAGGATGAATTAATTATGGAATTAAAAAGGAAGACCGGGGGGTGTAAAGTTGAATTAGAGGTGTGTGAGGTAAAAAGCTCTACTAAATAATGACTAATTTATTTCTATTATTTGGAAAATAATAAAAGGAATATAAAAAGAAGGAAAAAGGAAAAGGAAAAGGAAGTTATTTGGAAAAAGCCATTATACGTGAAAGTGGAGAAGAGAAGAGAAGAGAGGAAAAAGCCAAACACCGTGAATTCGAAGGATCATCGCGATGTAAGGGGTGATTTCGATTATTTAATATGCCTTATAGATTTTGGGATCAATAGAATTGATTAAGCATGTTAGGAATCCCAATTTAGGATTTATGAAATTCAAACCCCAATCCCATGAATTTTATGTTTTGATTCAATTTGATGTTATGAGGGAATTGTATGATGTTATGGTGTGTTATAATCTCATTGGAATCATGCACTATAACTGGTTTTGACATTGCTGTGAGTTGGATTCGTATGGGTGTGAATTGGATGGGATTGGAATGAGTAAATGCTGTCAAAATAGTAGTTTTTGACTTTTCAGGTCGCAGGAACCGGTTTCCAGTGGGGAGGAATCGGGTTCCACTGTGTAAAATTACAAAAACTGGCATTTTTCAACGTAGGAACCGGTTCCTGTATAGGTAGGAACCGGGTTCCAGTACATTTTCCAGAAACGTAACTTTTTGAAAAATATTAAACTTTGAAAATTCATAACTTTCAAACCGTAAGTCCGATTTGAGTGCCGTTTTCGGCAGTATTTCTTAAATTTAAAATGATATCTTATAAAATAAGAAAAATATTATTTTATGAAAATTATTTTAAAAAGAGTCGAATTCCCGATTTTTGTAAACTTTGGTATTTTGAGAATGATGTAGAATTGTTTGTAAGTTGTTCTGATTTGGTGAATGAGAACTGATACTAATGTGTTGTGCCTGCTATCCATTATGATTGGGATGTGATCATGTGATATATTGGTTTTGGCATTATTTGGAATTATGTTGTGATCATATTCCGTTGATTTGATATTGACTTTCCGATTATGCGGTTTGTTATTATGTGCATATTTGGTGTATATGCAATGGTGTATCCATGATAATTGATTGTAGCAGGTCCTTGTGGATGAAGTGCATGTTTATGCTGTTTGATGTGTGTATGATAGATAATGATATCATGTTTCTTTTGGTTTTGGTTCAATTATGATAAATTGATGTATTTCATAGACTGATTTGATGTTGCATGCTGGTGATGTGCATGCATATGCATTGTTTTGGTGAAGTTAATTCCCATTGTATGGAATTTGACTTGTATTGCCGTTAACCGATACCCGGGTGATGATGGGTGGTTAGGATGGATTTGTGTCCGGTGTTTATGGACGAATCGATGGATTGCTGTATCCGATTGATGATGGATCAGCTGGATTCGTGTCCGGTGTTTATGGACGAATCGATGGATTGCTGTATCCGATTGATGATGGATCAGATGGATTCGTGTCCGGTGTTTATGGATGAATCGATGGTTGTTGTATCCGGTTGATGATGGATCAGTGTTGGGTGACTTGGTCACGTGTTGGTACCACATGCATAGTGTCTGCATTTGTGTTTTCATGGAATTGTAACATGTTAGGATGTCTTCCAGTGTTACAATTCTTTGGTTGATTATTGATTTGTGCATAATGACTTGTATGATTGGAACTGTGTGTTGAATCTGAATTTATGCTAAAATGGGTGAAATAATATGCTTGTGATATATTGTTGATTGAGAAGCTTATAATGCATGTTAATTATGAGAAATTTAACCCTTACTTTAATGATTTCAGATTAAAGTTAGCAGCTCAGGAGTTGGTGAGGATGGCTCTAGAGCTATGTTATTTTAAGTCCGCGTGTCAGTGTCGTGCTCTGATAGGTTGTAACACTGGGGGAAACGTTTGAATGACGAGTTTTATTTTATACTCTGTTGTTTAATTTATGTTGGGAATACTTATGGAGTGAAGTTATTCCGGTTTTGAGATATTTCCGCTGTGTAGAACATGATGTTGATTCGAATATTTATTTTAATAATTCCTTCAGTAAAGCATGACAACTGTAGATTTGAGGTTTTTATATTTATCTTGAATTGTGTGATCCCTGTTTTCCATGTTACTTTGATTTAATTAATATATTTGCGGGTTATTTAGAAGGGGTGTTACAACAGTGGTATCAGAGCAGGTCGGTCTATCGGCCAGGTTGTTTATGTGTTTACTCCCTTTTGGTATGCGACATATGTGTGAAACACTGTCGGTACTTGATTGTTTCCTTTTTGTTGTCTGCAGAGGTACGTGTGAAATAAGTGGGGGAGAAGTTTCTTCTCTGAAGTTTTGTGCAAGGGGTGGTTCAGTATACCGCCGATTGTAAGATGTAAGTATTGTCGAGCAGTTGATGCTTCAAGCATGGTTATGTTTAAGTAGCTTGAAGGGTAAGATTGAAGATGCTGTTGTGGTTTGGTAACGATGGTTGATGCCACCTCATGATTGTTGACTATCTATTGACAAATTGAGGAACTGATCACCCTTAATCTCTTGTTGATAGTAGTCGGGATCGCGTTGGATGGGATGTACTTATTGTGCCAGCTTTACAGTGTGTGAAATTAGTTGAGTCGGCAAGAAGAGAAGCGTTATGGTTTGCGTAACGAGAGATTTAGATCTCGGCGAGAGCAAGATAAAGGCATGTGACCTATTGGATGTAATTTTTTTATGAAGTGTTCTGTGATGAAGTAAGTGGAACGGTGTGAGAGTGCAAGGTGAAGTCTTAATGGTTTTATTACTAGAACTAGTTCGAATTCGAGGATGCCTATAAGAGGTCTTCTTCTAGACTGAGAAAGTTGAAGAGTCAACTTGAGGATTTGTTTGAGAAGAAGTTTATTCATCCGAGTGTTTCGCCGTGGGGTGCTCCGATGTTGTTGGTTAAGAAGAAAGAAGGTTCAATGAGATTATGTGTTGATTACAGATAGCTGAATAAAGTTACAATCAAGAATCGGTATCCTTTGCCGAGGATCAATGATTTGATGGATCAACTAGTTGGAGCTTGTGTATTTAGTAAGATTGATCTGAGATCTGGATATCATCAGATTCGTGTGAAGTCGGAAGATATTCAGAAAACTGCATTTAGAACGAGGTATGGACATTACGAGTATTCTGTTATGCCGTTTGGAGTTACTAATGCACCTGGTGTTTTCATGGAGTATATGAACAGGATATTTCATCTGTATCTTGTAAGTTTGTGGTGGTGTTCATTGATGATATTCTAATTTATTCGAAGAGCGATGAAGAACATGCAGAACATCTCAGAGTGGTGTTGGAATTGTTGAAAGAGAAGAAGCTTTATGCGAAGTTGTCCAAGTGTGAATTCTGGTTAAGTGAAGTAAGTTTTCTTGGCCATGTAATTTCCAAGAATGGAATTGATGTGGATCCTACGAAGGTAGAAGTAGTATCTCAGTGGGAAGCACCGAAGAATGCTTCTGAGATCCGTAGTTTTCTGGGTCTTGCAGGTTATTACAGGAAGTTTATAGAAGGATTTTCCAAATTAGCGTTACCGTTGACTAAGTTGACCAGGAAGGGTCAGATGTTTGTTTGGGTTTCAAGAGCTGAAGAGGAGGTTGACAAGTGCTTCGATCTTGATTTTGCCAAATCCGACTAAGTCTTTTGTTGTGTATTGTGACGCATCATTAATGGGATTAGGTGGTGTGTTGATGCAAGATAAGCAGGTGGTGGCTTATGCTTCGAGACAATTGAAAGTACATGAAAGGAATTATCCGACTCATGATTTGGAGTTGGCAGCTGTTGTGTTTGTTTTGAAGTTGTGGAGGCATTATTTATATGGTTCTCGGTTTGAGGTGTTCAGTGATCACAAAAGTCTGAGGTATCTCTTTGATCAGAAATAGTTGAATATGAGGCAGAGATGGTTAGAATTTCTAAAGGATTATGATTTCGGTTTGAATTACCATCCTGGTAAGGCAAACGTTGTTGCGGATGCCTTGAGTAGGAAGTCCTTGCATATGTCGATGTTAATGGTCCGTGAGTTAGATTTGGTTGAGCAGTTCAGAGATTTAAGTTTGGTATGTGAAACTACTCCGAATAGTGTGAAATTGGGTATGTTGAAACTGACTAGTGGTATTCTGGAAGAAATTCGGAATGGACTGAAATCCGATGTTGGGTTAGTTGATAAATTGACATTGATCAACCAAGGTCAAGGAGGCGAGTTCTGGATTGATGAGAATGGTGTTATGAGATTTGGTAATAGGGTGTGTGTTCTGGATGTTGCAGAGATTAGGAAGAGTATTTTGGAAGAAGGACATCGTAGTGGATTGAGTATTCATCCTGGTGCTACTAAAATGTACCATGATTTGAAGAAGTTGTTTTGGTGGCCGGGAATGAAAAAGGAAATTGTTGAGTTTGTGTATGCTTGTTTGGTTTGTCAGAAGTCGAAGATTGAGCATCAGAAACCGTCAGGATTGATGGAACCGTTGTTTGTTCCGGAATGGAAATGGGATGGAATCTCTATGGATTTTGTGTCTGGTTTACCAAGGACATCGAAGAATTGTGATTCTATCTGGGTTGTTGTTGATCGGTTGATGAAATCTGCTCACTTTATTCCGATAAGAATGGATTATCCGATGGAAAGGTTGGTAGAATTGTATGTTGAGAAGATTATGAGTTTGCACGGTATTCCTTCTAGTATTGTGTCGGATCGAGATCCGAGGTTTACATCTAAATTCTAGACGGGATTGCAAGAAGCTTTAGGTACTAAGTTGCGTTTGAGTTTCGCTTATCATCCACAGACAGATGGTCAGACGGAGAGAACGATTCAGTCGTTGGAAGATTTGTTAAGAGCTTGTGTGTTGGAGAAAGGTGGAGCTTGGGATAGTTATCTACCATTGATTGAGTTTACCTACAACAATAGTTTTCATTCGAGCATTGGTATGGCTCCGTTTGAGGCATTATATGGTAGGAGGTGTCGGACACCGTTGTGTTGGTATGAATCTGGAGAGAGTGCTGTGATTGGACCGGAAATTGTCTAACAGACTTCGGAAAAGATTAAGATGATTCAGGAGAAGATGAGGACTTCTCAGAGTCGTCAGAAAAGTTATCACGATAAGAGGAGGAAAGATCTTGAGTTTAGCGAAGGAGAACATGTTTTTATGTGAGTTACTCTGATGATTGGCATTGGTCGAGCTTTGAAGTCAAAGAAGTTGACTCCATGTTTTATTGGTCCGTTTCAGATTACCAAGAGAGTTGGGAAAGTTGTTTATCAGATTGCTTTGCCGCCGTCACTTGCAAATTTGCATGATGTTTTTCATGTATCTCATCTAAGGAAGTACATTGTTGATCCGTCTCATGAGATTCGGGTAGACGATATACAGGTACGAGAGAATTTGACTGTGAAAGCGGTACCTGCGAGAATTGAGGATCGGAAGTTGAAACAGTTGAGAGGCAAGGAGATCGCGTTGGTAAGAGTGGATTGGGGAGGACCAGCAGATGGAAATGTCACTTGGGAACTGGAGAGCCAGATGAAGGACTCGTATCCCGAACTGTTCGTCTAAGGTATGTTTTTTAGGACGAAAACTCTTTTAGTTGGGGAGAGTTGTGACACCCCAAATTAATTCAAGTGTTAAATAATTAGGAATTTAATTATTTAATTAATTAAAGGCTTAATTAATAATATTTTGGATTAAATGGATGAATTAATTATGGAATTAAAAAGGAAGACTGGGGGGTGTAAAGTTGAATTAGAGGTGTGTGAAGTAAAAAGATCTACTAAATAATGACTAATTTATTTCTATTATTTGGAAAATAATAAAAGGAATATAAAAAGAAGGAAAAAGGAAAAGGAAAAGGAAGTTATTTGGAAAAAGCCATTATACGTGAAAGTGGAGAAGAGAAGAGAAGAGAGGAAAAAGCCAAACGCCATGAATTCGAAGGATCATCGCGAGGTAAGGGGTGATTTCGATTATTTAATATGTGTAGCGATAAAAAATGTAGCAGGGTAAATCGGAGATCGAATTATTGATTAATTCGTCTCACAAAAGCAAGAGTCGCCACCGCGCTTTATTATTTCCAAGGGGAAAGGGGAAAGAGCGAAATAAAACCCTAAATATGCAATGTAAATAATACTTTTTAAAAGTAATAAAAATACAAGGCGTTTTTGAAAAGAGATCTATGGTTCGGGGGTTGGTTATACAGTGGGAAGGTATTAGCACCCAGTGTATCTATAGTACTCTATAGGAACCTTTTGAAATATCTGTTTATTAAAATTGTTCGTTTGATTTAAAAATAAATTGTTTTGGCCGAAAAGGGGTACGGACGGTTTTTTGAAGATACGACGACCTAATGTCGAAGTTTTTGCTTAAAAGGTTTGAATTTTGAAAAGATTGAGTTTTGGGGGGAAAATTGTCTTAAGCTTTAATGAAATGCAAAATATTCGCGTGATCGGACTTGAAGACATGAAGTCAACAAATTTAATCGTTTTTCCCTTGGATTTAGAGGTAAACAAATAAACAGAAAATTATGATAGATAAATGATATACAACAATTTAAATAAAAGACTAAATGTGTGAACATGCATTTTTTCATTTTTGTTTAATATTAATAACGCAAGATAATTAACTAAAGAAAAGATAAAATGTTTTAAATCTTAAATTCTATTTTTTTTTATATTTTGTATTAGTAATAACTAAAGCGAGGGAAGTAATTAAATAAAATGTTTTTTAAAGTTCTATTTTTATATGTTTTTTAGAGTTTTTATTAAAGCATTATTTTATTAATTATTAAATAATTAAACTAAATTAAAACTTAAAAGGTTATTAACTTAAATCTAATTAAAAGGAATACTAAAAATTATTAAATTAGTCCTAAAGTTAACCTAATAAAATGATCAAATTATTAAAATGAAATTATTAATAACACTAAGTTAATAAAGTTCTAAAAAAAACTACAAGAAGATAAATAGAAAGAGATGTCAAATTAAAGGATTAGATAATGAACAAAAGCATGGGCCTAAGGGTTTAAAGGGGGGCCTGATCAAAACAGAAAAAAAAGGGGGTGCATTAAAAATTTGTTTGGGCCTTGGCAGTTGAAAGGGGTTAAGGTCCAAATGTCATAATATGTTTTTAGGGTTAAACATAATTGTTAGTTGAATTAGGGTTAAGCCAAAGGTTTACAGCGCCGTTCCCTCTTGTTTACGTGTTCGTCTTCTTCGTTCCATCTTCTTCTTCGTGCTTCTGAGTCTCTGAGTTTTCCTCTGTCCCAACGGCCACCAGTATCCTCTGCCTTCCTCTCCCCTCCAACGAAAGCCAGGGCGATGGAATCACGGTACAATGTTATCTATTTCGTTAGGGTTTGTTGATTACTGCATGTTGTGATTTGATTCTGTTTTGATTCTTACTTCGTTTTTTCTCACATGATTATTGAGGTATTATGAAAGTAAAAGAGGGAAAAAACGTTACCTGGAGACGGAGACGGAGGAAAAAGGTTGGACGTGCGTAGGAGGCCGGGGCGAGGAAGACGGTGACGCTTGCTTCAGTTGCCTGGTATTTCGTTCTTATTATCTCTGATTTGTGGCTTGATGATGACCTCTGCGTGATATTTTCTTCTTCTTCTGTTGCCTCGTTGTATGCTTTTGTTGCCTTTGAAAACTTTTCCTATCTCAGTTGCCTTGAATTTGTCCTATGATGAATGTTTGAGGCTTGATGCTTGAATGCTATTGTTGAAAACTTTATTTTTGACTAGCTTCTCTTCTTCTTCTTCTTGTGATTCCGTCGCCTTCTTTGTTGTCCTATGATGGAGCAACACTGAGGCTTAGTGGTTTTGACATTTTCCAAAGTTGGTATGTTGTGGTATTCGGATTTTTGGCTTTTTGGGCGTGTATGGTTGGATAGGCAACAGGTTCTGGTTTTTTGCTTAGCTTGATACAGTAGGTTTTTGGTTTTAGGCCAATATTTCAACTGGTTTTGCAGGTTATAGCCTTGAATTGGTTTTTGGTTTGGCCATGAGATTTTGAAATGGTTATTTGGTTAGGTTGGACAGGGCCAAAGTTTTACTGGTACAGATTTTATGGTTATGCAGGTTAATGGTTTTATGGTTTAATGTTTGACAGTAGGTGGAAGGTTTTGGTAATGGTTATGCAGGTTAATGGTTTTGGGCCATGATTTTACGGTCTTGAATGCAAGTTTAGGCTTGGGACTTTGAGAAATTTTCCTTGTATTTGTTTGACAGTTTTTGGTTTTGAAAATTTCAGGCAGGTTATGAACTCTTTTTTTGTTTGAAGGAGTTTGTTGTGTTATATATTTTGGCCTTCCTATCCCTAAGGTTTACGTTACAGGTTGTATGCATTGGTATCTTTCTTGATACTCTGCACCATATTGTTTTATCAGTTTTGTCCACATTCCTTTTTCATGCTTTCTTTTTTCTTATGAGATGCTGCTGCAGTTTGTTTTGTAACTCTTTCCTGCCTAAACCAAACCTGTAAAACCATACTTCTATCTCTCTTCTCTCTCCTCAATACAAATTGACATAAAAATGATATGTTATGTATTTGTTCTGAAAAAGCAATAGTGCTGGAAAATGATGTAAATGGAAATGTTTTTGCTTGCAAATATTGATTTGAACTGCATATTTGCTCTTTGTCTATGCAATGTAACAGTAAGGAGCCTATGCATTTTGGCTTCTTCCCACCTTTAGCATGTTAACGTTGCATTTCTTTTGAACATGTAATTTGTTTATGCATATGCTGTTGCTTTATGCTTTTGAAATATGCATGGGATTTGAAAATGTGCAATTGATTTAAAAAATGCAGTTTACAATTAAAATGCAATTTTGACAAAAGAAATAAATTTGTGCATATTTAAATTTGTGCATTCATTTTGAAAATAAAAACTCACCCCTTTTTGTGAACCGGGAGAAATCCTGTGATTTGCAAAAAGGGTAAAACTGATTCCAGCCGTTTGCTTTTAATGATGAACGCTTAAGATTAATTTTCTGCTTTTAATTATTTATTTATTTCTAACTTTTTCTTTAATTCTTTGCAGGTAAAAAAATCAAATGAGCAATTGGATAGAAGATGAAGATTTAGAATATTAGAAGAATAGTTTTTATTTTACTTTAAACTTTTTATGTAATTGTTATTATAAATACTTTGTACAATAGTATTTAAACAACAATTGTAATAATTAGAATAAAGATGAATAAAAATTCTATTGTTTACCAATTAATTATTTTTCTTTCCAATTATTTATTTTATCATTTATAATTCTTTAAATTATGTAATAACTGAAAATTAAATTCAATTATTTAAATTTAGAATGATAAATAATTAAATAAATATCATTGATCAATTAACTTCTTCAATTATTTACTTCATTATTTTTAATTCTTCTAAATTATAATAACTGAAAATAAAATTTCAACTATTTAAACTTAGAACAATAAATAATTAAATAAACATTGTTTGGTCAATTAATAAACTCCTTTTCAAATGTTTATTTCATTATTCATAAATCTTTAAACTATATAATAACTGAAAACAAATTCCAATTATTTAAATTTAAGATAATAAATAATTAATAAACATTGTTTGATCAATTAATAAATTTAGCGTTCAAAAATAAACAGCTCTCGACTTGGAAAAGTTATGAATTTTTAAACTGCTTTGAAAATTGATAAAAATAGGTCAAAACCCCTGCAATGCAATGATGCAGATGGGAGATGGTATCTTAGGTCAAAAGTTGGGGTACAACAGCTGCCCCTATTTAAGTTTCTTCTATCCGGAGATATGAAAATTAAAATCTTCGTCTCGACGAGATTGAAGGTACTTAAATACATAAAAGGCAAATTTTTCTCTAAGATACCGCCATTATGTTTGATATGAATGTAGTGATTGAACTCACAGAGAAAGATTTCGTATGAAACAAGACAATGCTGGAGAAATTAAACACCAACAAAACACAGAGACATGGATTATACACTACTGGGGAAACGAGCTATCGACTTCAAACGATAGACTCTTGACAGCGAATAAAATTGAGGGAATACGACCTCTGACCCTAACAAAGAAGGCATCTTGCATAGGCCATAAAACAGATTATTGACCCAAAAATATCAGTGAGTTCACGACTCAAGGCCAGCGATAGACAAAAAGTATCAAATTTTGCTGATAATGGATTACCGACTTCTGAAGGTAAAGATTCATGACAAGCTTCTCTGCGAGATTTCCCGAGATATACTCATTACTGCTGAAAGAATAAGATTGTAGATACGCAAGTTGTTCAAATAAAGAAACTGCCACTTGCTGTCTTGCCAAAAATATTATGACATACAAGCTACTCAAATAAAGAAGCTGCCACTTGCTGTCGTCCAAAAACTATGACATACAAGCTGCTCAAATAAAGAGGTTGCCACTTGCTGTCGTCCAGGGGTGTCAATAACACACAAGCTGCTCAAATAAAGAAGTTGCCGCTTGCTGTATTCCAGAAAATACCAATAACATACAAGCTGTTCAAATAAAGAAGCTGTCGCTCGCTGTATTCCAGAAAAATAATAACGTACAAGTTGCTCAAGTAAAGAGACTGCCGCTTGCCGTTTTCCAAAAATAATAACGTACAAGTTGCTCGTGAAGAGCTGCCGCTTGTCTTTTTCCAGAAAACTAATAATAACGTACAAGTTACTCGTGAAGAGCTGCCGCTTGTCGTTTTCCGAAAATAATAATAACGCACAAGCTACTCGTGAAGAGCTGCTGCTTGTCGTTTTCCAACGATGTCTATAACGCACAAGTTGCTCATAAAGAGCTGCCGCTTGTCGTTTTCCAAAAATAATAATAACGCACAAGTTGCTCGTGAAGAGCTGCCGCTTGTCGTTTTCCGAAAATAATAATAACGCACAAGCTGCTCGTGAAGAGCTGCTGCTTGTCGTTTTCCAACGATGTCTATAACGCACAAGTTGCTCATGAAGAGCTGCCGCTTGTCGTTTTCCAAAAATAATAATAACGCACAAGTTGCTCGTGAAGAGCTGCCGCTTGTCGTTTTCCGATGATGTCTATAACGCACAAGTTGCTCATGAAGAGCTGCCGCTTTTCGTTTTCCAAATAATTCAGAAGGAAATTGCAATGACACTGGCAGAGAATAAAATCTTCGTCAAAGAAAATCATGAATCAATCCTTCCCGAGGAGATCACATATTTAAATGTGCAAAATAAATGCACCATACGTCTAGGTCGCGACTTCACTGGGGAAAATCATGAGATAGCCTACGCAAGAGACAACAACTTCATCCAGGAATAACTAGAGAGAAAACAATCAAACAAGACTCCACCCAATGAGAAAGCAACTCGATTGGGGAATTCATCCTATCCAGAAATGGACAAGGTGAGCTAAATCAAAAATCATCCATGAGGATTAGCTCAGTTGGCGAATTTAGAAAGGAAGCACATTTTCTGCTTAAGCTAGCTTTCCACTTGGAAAGAAACATGTACGTTGTTTGAATAAACAGAGTACAACCAAAATCAACGGCAAATGTGAATATGCATGCGGGATATGAGTGTAAATGAATAATGAATGTTATGCTGACAAAACGAACAGATGGAATATCTTGAAGATAATAAGATGTCACAGCATAATAGATACTCGGCCAATCTTAAAAAAGACGGAAAATAACTGGAACTGGAACCCCAAAGCAATGTCAGAGTGTATCACGCTACAAGGCTCGAATCTTCTGAGGAGAAAAGCATTCAAATCCAATCTTACAATACCAATAGACCACTGGCAAGAGACAAAGTGTACCACACTTCCGAAATCTGCTCAAATAAAGATAACTGAAACAAATCTTAACTGGAACAGTTGGGGAGTCACCAAACTTAGTACCACCAGAAACACAAGCTTACACAACCAACACCTCATGACGATTTTGAAATAAGACATGTTTATCATGCAAGGATAAACTATTGTACTGTTGCATTTCATGGCTTGACCATCCTCGGAACAACTGTTAATATTCCTTTCATTATTTATGACGCATTTTAAAATAAAAATACTTTAAATAACTTTATTTCAAATATTTCCATAAAAATTAAAATTTTACCCACAAAAGGTAAATGCTCAAATTTCATTAATAAGATGGTAGTTCGCTAACAACGCGACTCCAACGGTTTACAAAAGTTTGGGAAATAGTACATGAAAGAAAGGATTACACAAAAACAATGATCACTATTCTCCCTAACAACTTAGAATTTCCAAAATATGTTCAAATGCCAAGACTGGTCTGACCAAAAGCTCGCCTAAGCGAAATACTTCTTGACTGCATCGGCGTTCATGGGACGCGGGAGCTCTTCACCGTCCATATTGGTGAGAATCAAAGCACCTCCAGAGAAAACTTTCTTAACGACATACGGTCCTTCATAATTCGGAGCCCACTTGCCCCTAGAATCAGGTTGAAAAGATAATATCTTCTTGAGCACAAGGTCACCTTCTCTGAACTCGCGCGGTCGAACCTTCTTATCAAAAGCCTTCTTCATTCTCTGCTAATATAATTGATCGTGACACAACACTGTCAATCTCTTTTCTTCAATTAAATTCAACTGATCATACCTACTTTGACACCATTCGGCCTCAGAAAGTTTAGCTTCCATCAACACTCTCAGAGACGGAATCTCAACCTCCACGGGGAGTACTGCTTCCATACCATAAACCAGGGAAAATGGGGTTGCGCCTGTTGAAGTTTGAACTGAAGTACGGTATCCATGCAGAGCAAACGGAAGCATTTCATGCCAATCTTTATAAGTTACCACCATCTTCTGGACAATCTTCTTGATGTTCTTGTTAGCAGCTTCAACAGCTCCATTCATCTTCGGTCTGTAAGGAGAAGAATTATGATGTTCGATCTTGAACTCTTCACAAAGCTCTCTCATCATCTTGTTATTCAAATTCGAACCATTATCAGTGATGATCTTGCTCGGGATACCGTATCGACAAATGATCTGATTCTTGATAAATCTGACTACCACCTGTCTGGTTACATTAGCATAAGATGCTGCTTCCACCCATTTAGTAAAATAATCGATCGCTACCAAGATGAAACGATGACCATTTGAAGCTTTGGGTTCAATCATTCCAATCATATCAATGCCCCACATAGAGAAAGGCCAAGGTGAAGAGATAACGTTGAGGAGGGTCGGTGGCACATGCATCTTGTCCGCATAAATCTGGCATTTATGACATTTCTTCACATATTTGCAGCAATCAGATTCCATTGTCATCCAATAGTAACCAGCTCCCAACATCTTTCTAGCCATCGCATGTCCGTTGGCATGAGTGCCAAAGGATCCTTCATGTACTTCTTGCATCAGCATGTCTGCTTCGCGCCTGTCTACGCATCTGAGCAAGACCATGTCATAGTTCCTCTTATACAATACTTCTTCATTGAGGAAGAAACTGCTTGCTAATCTTCTCAATGTCTTCCTATCTTTATTGGATGCCCCAGGCGGGTACTCTTGAGTTTGAAGAACACGTTTAATGTCATAGAACCATGGTTTGTCGTCGGTGACCTCTTCTACTGAGAACACATGAGCAGGTCTATCAAGGCGCATAACTCGGATGGTAGGCACGTCGTTCCAACCATTCACTTGAAACATTGAAGACAAAGTAGCTAAAGCATCAGCCATTTGGTTCTCATCTCTAGGGATATGATGTAATTCCACTTTGTTGAAGAAAGTTAACAATCTTCTAGCATAGTCTCTGTAAGGGATCAAACCAGGATGACGAGTCTCCCATTCTCCTTTGATTTGATTAATCACCAATTCCGAATCTCCATAAATATCAAGAATCTTAATCCTTAGATCCACTGCTTCTTCGAGACCCATAATACATGCCTCATATTCAGCCATGTTGTTCGTGCAGTCAAACTTCAATCTCGCCGTGAACGGGATATGAGTACCTCGGGGAGTGACGATGATTGCCCCAATTCCATTTCCATAAGAGTTCACAGCTCCGTCAAATATCAAACCCCAATGCGATTCAGGATCAGGTCCTTCTCCAGGTAACGGCTCTTCACAATCTTTAGCTTTCAAGTACATAACATCTTCATCTGGGAAATCAAACTTGATGGATTGATAATCGTCAATTGGTTGGTGAGCTAAATGATCGGCTAAAATACTCCGCTTGATTGCTTTCTGAGTGTGATACTCAATGTCATATTCGGATAACAACATCTGCCAACGGGCTATTCTTCCAGATAAGGCGGGTGTGATCGGTGGATCTGCAACTGACTGTTTAACGCTGGTTCGCGAAATGTCGCGGAAGCAAGAGTCGCCACCGTCTTTTATTTTCTCCAAATGGAAAGGACAAAAGCACAGAAAAATTCCTTTAAAGAGATTGCTCTCGGTTCGGGAGGTAGGTTATAGAAAGGGAAGGTGCTAGCACCCTTTCTATCCATGGTTATCCATGGGCTCTTAGATACTTGCTCAATGTGTTTTCAAAAAATGTTTGCTTGCTTTTCAATTGTGGGTTTTAAAAAGTTTCTTTGAAAAATTTCAGTTCGACTCGTACGTCAGAGTGTTTGAAAAGTTTGCTTTGAAAGCTTTTGAAAAGTGTCAGTGTGAAAAGTCTTTTTGTTTTGAGATTAGAGCAAGTATCCTTGAGAACCTACCTACCCTAAGGAATTTGTCTGTGTAAATGTCCTTTAAAGTAGTGCCATCCCACCATTGAGAGGTAGGTAGCACCACCGTTGGAGGTGTTCGGGTCAATTCGATTTTTAGGGACATGGTGATCACCAGAGCAATGGGAAGACACCTTAGAAGCTACCCTCATGCCAGGTTCCCGGATCATGAGGACTTACTAAGACATCCTCTACTCGACGATCACCTTTCGAAAGGCAACAGTGAGGCGTACCCTAGGGGTGGTGTGTGCGCATTGTGTGTCATGTTTCAGTTATTTGTCTTGTCATGTTTATTTGTGTTCTACGCTTGATTTTAATTAGGACATTCATTCTTGCATGCATATTTAACAGTTATAAAGTTTGCGGAAAAATAAATCTAAGGCTATTACAAAGGCGCGGGTCCATATCGCCAAAATTAAACCGGACCCGATTTAGCGGAAAGTAAATGAAGCAAAATAAAGTGAAAGTGCGAGAAATTAAAAATTATAATGCTTTGGGAGAATTACATAATTATAATAAACGATAAAGTAAAATGCGCGAAACAAAATAATTAAAGCGACGGGCGTTGGACCCTTTTGCAAAATATTAAAAGTTAATGAGAATTAAAAAATTAAATGTTTTTGGTATTTTGTGTTTTTTAGATTTAAAAGAAAAAGAATTTATTGAAATTAAAAAAGGAAGCGTCAAACCCTAATTCTAATGTTTTTTAAGCTATTAAGAAAAAAGATTGAATTTTTAACCTAATTTAAATCTACGTTATTTATATACATTTAATTATAAAAAAAAATAAGAGAAATAAATAAATAATTATTACTGTAAAAAGGGAAAATATGAAAAAGAATCAAAATTGTTAATTAACCTAATTCTACATTTTTTATATTTATTATGAAAAGAATTAACAATAAACCCTAATTTAAATTAACTAATTCACATGCAAGTTTTTTTTATGAAAAATAATTAAAATAAATATATACTATATTTTTGTCTTTTCTGAATTTTCTGTATTTTTTATGTATTGCAAAAAATATTTAATTAAATTAAAGCAATAAAACAAATAACATAATGATTAATAATAAAATAAAAATAAGTAAAAGAAATTGCAAACCAGAGTGGGGTGTAGTCCCAATTTAGGAGGTACAGGCCTTAGAATTCTGGCCCAATTAACCTTGAACTCGTTGACTTTTGTGCAAGCCTATGACACGTCTGACTATGGTACATGGTGTTCCTTGAATCTTGACCTTTTGATTGATGGAACTGGACGCGTGTATGTTGATCCTTGAACGTGCATGGTGAGTCTTAACGTTATGCCTGCATGTAATCACTAATGGAAAAAGAATATGGAAATTACTCAGACCTGGGACTCGAACCCAGGTCATGGAGGTTGAAACAATAAGCGCTTGCCATCTGTGCCACTTAACCTGTTTGATATATTAATAACACAAAAATAACAAAAAGCAAGAACGAATGCATTAATGATCAAACGCGCGAAAATTTAAAAGATCCAACCAATGCTTGCCAACGCATCATCGTCTTCGTTCTCTTTTTATTTTTTCTGAAAACACAAGCCTATGGAAACGGTTTTCTGGGCGTGGTCTAAAGCTGGTTTCAAGAAAATAGCGATTAGGTCCCTAACGCTCATAAATTGAGCGCGAGGGTTCCATTGCTTTCGTCTCAATGCACCGGTTTGAATGATGGTGGTTAGAGATCCCAATTTTTCCTCTAGTAAGAACCCCTAATTTTGAAGCTCCAGAAACCCTAATGTTCGATCATGGCATAATCTTGTATGGCACAGAAAAACTCAATTAAACATACCAGTTAGCTTCAAAACATTATGATAAACATGAATCAATAAAGAAAAATGCAAAAAGATGCTTGAATTATGCTATGCGATTTCAAGAATTTTGAGATACAGTCTGAGTTCTTGATACCGATTCTTGAAGCTTTGCTTGTCGTTTGTGATTGGAATATGATCAGGAGTCCACGAGCAAGCTTTTGGTATAAGAATTAGGGCTTAAAACCACTTGTAACCTTGAAATCAGTTTTGTGTTTTATGGAAAAAAAATCAAGTTTGCAAAGGAGTTTTCAGCGCAGCTTAGAGTGTAAAGGCATTAGGTTTGCGTTCCTGATCATATAGTGAGCATGCTAGGTCAACAAATTTGCACCAAATCTCATGAATTCAATTTTTTGCATATTTGATTTTGTAAAATCTTTTTTTGAATCTTTTTCACATGTAATTTGGTTCAATCATGCTCCAATCACACCAAAACTTGCCTTATTTAATTGTACACGAAATCTTGAGAGTAGAAGGTGCACAAAAAGATTTTTTTAGGTCAAATTTATATTTTCTATATATTTAAATGATTTAAATGAATTAATATTAATATAAATTCAAATAAATAATTTAAAAATTCAGAAAATACTTCCCCTTGGGCTTAATGGTCGTGCATAGGCTTGGCATGAAGAAACTTGGAAGAAAAATGGGCCCATTTGCATTTTTGGATCATTTGAAGTAAAGTTGACTTTCAAAAATTTCCAAAAATTTCCCAACTTCCACAAGGCATAACTTGCTCAATTTTTAAGCTTTTCACATGTTCTTGGACATTTTGGAAAGGTCTTTGAGTCCTCTAACCAATGCCTTTGGTCCCATGTCATTTTGATTTACCAATCTCAAGTTATGGCCTTTGACCTAAAGTCCCTTTTTGTTGACTTTTGAAAATGACCTATAATGTTGAAATTGATAACTTTTTGTGAGAGCATTTCTTGGACTTTAAGTATGAAGATGAGTTGTAGGAAATGTCTTTCTCTTCAAAATGAGCTTTGGATGGAAATTTTCTGATAATCCATGTGAAAGTTATGCCCTGGTCAATTTCAGTTGACTTTTTCAGCTGTCCAAATATAGTAACTTTTGCATCTTTGATGATTTCTGAGCCAAATTTTGAGAATCATGATCAAGCATTGATCAAATGATGTTTGTGGCTTCAAAATGACATATTGACCAAAAATTTGAACTTTTGACTGTCAAATGACCATTTTGCCCCTACAGTTGACTGTAGTGCAATCTAGGGTTTTGACTGTGCAATTTTGAGCTGAATGCCTTGAAACTTGATATGAAGA
Organism: Vicia faba; assembly: GCA_948472305.1. Lineage (NCBI taxonomy): Eukaryota > Viridiplantae > Streptophyta > Magnoliopsida > Fabales > Fabaceae > Vicia > Vicia faba. The sequence goes on from OX451737.1 coordinate 361,167,345, forward strand.
TACTTGACCATCTTTGTAGGCATATGAGACTTGATTGGGTCCTTGAAAACTTCCTTTCTTTGATCAGAACACAAACCCTAGTTTTGACTGTATAGGAGACAGTTGAACTGCATAACCCTTGGGGAATTTTGTGACTTGGCTTGACAAATCTTGGAGCATATGGGAGGGAAAATTTTGGGGTGCAACAGCGGGCTTCTCAAAGATATACTTGATCGGATCCATTTTGGAGATCAACCAAGTGGTGTGGTTAATCATATACTGGCGCAGACGGCGAGCAGCCCAAGCTAAAGCACAACAGGTTTTCTCAAGCATTGAGTATCGAGACTCACAGTCTGTGAATTTCTTACTCAGATAGTATACGGCATGTTCCTTTCTTCCAGTCTCATCTTGTTGACCAAGCACACATCCCATAGAGTCTTCCAATATAGTCAGGTACATAATCAAAGGTCTTCCTTCCACCGGAGGAATCAAAATGGGAGGTTCAAGCAAATATTCTTTGATGCTATCAAAAGCTCTCTGACAATCTTCTGTCCACACACATCCTTGGTTCTTTCGGAGAAGCTTGAAAATCGGCCCACAGGTAGCAGTCATATGAGATATAAACCTAGAAATGTAGTTCAGTCTCCCAAGGAATCCTCTTACTTGTTTTTCCGTCTTGGGTGCGGGCATTTCCCGAATAGCTTTGACTTTATCAGGATCTACCTCAATACCTTTCTGACTGACAATGAAACCCAGAAGTCTTCCAGAACGAACACCAAAAGTGCACTTGTTGGGATTCAGACAGAGTTTATACTTTCTCAAACGCTGGAATAACTTCAACAAATGTACCAAATGATCCTCTTTAGTCTGTGATTTGGCAATCATGTCATCCACGTACACTTCTATCTCTTTATGCATCATGTCATGGAACAAAGCAGTCATGGCCCTTTGGTATGTTGCGCCAGCATTCCTCAAACCAAACGGCATAACCCGATAGCAAAATGTTCCCCAAGGTGTAATGAAAGTTGTCTTCTCCATATCTTCTGGTGCTATCTTGATTTGATTGTAACCAGAGAAACCGTCCATGAAAGAAAAGACTTTGAACTTTGCGGTACTGTCGACCAGTACGTCAATGTGCGGTAATGGGAAGTCGTCCTTTGGGCTAGCTCTATTCAGATCTTGATAGTCTACACACATTCGAACTTTGCCATCTTTCTTAGCAACAGGCACTATGTTGGCTAACCACTGAGGATAGACCGATGTAACAAAGAAACCTGCATTAATCTGCTTTTGAACTTCTTTTTTGATCTTGTCAGCCATATCGGGACGAGTCCTTCTCAGCTTCTGCTTAATCGGCGGACATTCAGGTCTCAACGGTAAACGATGCTCCACAATATCGTTGTCCAAACCCGACATATCTTGGTAGGACCAAGCAAACACATCAACATACTCTTTGAGAAGCTCCAACATTTTCTCTTTTACCTCTGGGATAAGCAATGCTCCTACTTTGACTTCCTTTCTATCTTCTTCATCACCCAAGTTGACCAACTCTAAAGGTTCTTCAAACGGTTGAATAATATTTTCATCATGCTCAAGCAAACGGGAAATTTCAACAGGAATCTCTTCATTATCCTCTTCTTCGGCTCTGAACACAGGGAATTCAAAGTTGGGAGAGGGCATAGGATCATTGTTTTCGATGGTTAAGTCATGGATTAATCTGCACATATGATTATGCTTTATTTTAGAAATCGATTTGTGCAAATAAAACAAAAGGTTATTATATTTTCCTATTACTACCAATTAATTTTCATTGCTATTTCCCAGAAAAAGTGAAAAATAAAACAGTAGTGGACAAAATAACAATTTTATTCATTGAAGGGAAATACTTGAAACAAAGGGCCCAGACATTTCTCTTTTGCCTTGGGCAGAGCAAAAGGATTTATTTTTATCATAGCCCGACACAAAATACTTTTCGCCTTGGGCATAGCGAAAGTTTTCAAAAAAACAAAACAAAACATTACTCGGAAATGTGCATCACAACAGGAACATCAACAGCTATCCAGTTTTGGCAAGCCAATCCAGGCGTCACAAAATCGGGTAAATCCTCTTCGGAATCGTCCCCTATGATAGCATCTACCTCAGGATGTATAAAACCTGCACTTCAGAAAACCTCTTGAATCGGACGAGCAACCACCTCCTGCTTGACTCTCGCAGACACGGGACGAAAACCAAGACCTTCTCCAGACTTGTTCTCAGGTAAAGTCAACACCTGGCCCCATCCTTCGGCTGAACCACTTTCCACCACTCATCGCGCATCCTCAAAAGAAGAAATGGATGCCCCTTGCTTCTTCACTTCATTCTTAGCAACAGATAGACCTTGGAACTGGGTTCCAACATCCTCATCAGCATCAATAAAAGAGAAGGATGATAAATGGCTTACCACCATAGCCTTCTCTCCACCGATCATTACTAGCTTCCCATGCCTCACAAACTTCAGTCTCTGATGGAGCGTGGAAGTGACTGCCCCTGCATCGTGGATCCAAGGACGACCCAATAGGCAACTGTAGGCAGCACGAATATCCATTACTTGGAAAGTAATCTGAAAAGTGTGAGGGCCAATAACTATAGGAAGATCCACTTCACCAATAACAGTCTTCCTAGAACCATCAAACGCTTTAACAATTACTCCACTAGGTCTCATGGGAGTACCTTGATATGAGAGTCGAGACAATGTAGTTTTGGGCATCACATTTAATGATGAACCTGTATCTACCAACACGCTTGATAAAGTATCATTTCCACAACTTATTGAGATATGCAAAGCCATATTATGGTTTCTCCCCTCCTCCGGGAGTTCTTCATCACTGAAACCAAGATTGTTACACGAAGTAATATTTCCCACAATTCCATCAAATTGGTCAACCGTCACATCATGATCCACGAACGCCTGGTCCAAGACCTTCATCAAAGCTTCTCTATGGGCACCAGAATCTCTCAGTAAAGCAAGCAAAGAAATCTTGGAAGGAGTTTGCAAAAGTTGGTCCACTATCTTATATTCACTTCTCTTGATAAGCTTCAGAATCTCATCATCCTCAGGGCGGGGGATAGGTTCACTGGATCGGCCTATCTCAACCCTTGGTTCAACATTTCTCACTTGAATTTCCGCCGGTATGGGCCTCCTAATCTGAACTTCTGGTCTCTTCAAAGGTACTGCTGCAAAGACACGTCCACTTCTCGTAACTCTACTCACATCAGCAATGTTAACAAAAGACGGTCTTGTTGGTATAGGGACTTCTACCCCATTCTCAATCATTGTGGCATTATACTTGTACGGCACAGCTTGGTCTGAGTTGTAAGGCACAGGACCAGGTGGATAAATGGTCAAAGGAGAAGCAGGTGCAGTCTGACTGTCGTAAACGATCTCTACTGATTCAGGCAAATTGAATTGTGGTATTATAACATTCACTTCATCCTCTGGATCTCTGTCATACGTAATAGTGATAACTCTCTGGTCCAACAACTTTTGAATATCCTCCTTCACAATGGGGCAATCAACCTCCCTTGAACAAAACTCACAAACATCATAATCATGCTGATGCCTAACAAAGTCAAGTCTTCTCAAACTCTGATGTAACCTGATCAACGACTCTCTTATGTGTTCAACTTGAAAAACTCGAAACTTCCCCGGACAACCTTCCACCATATTCACTGATGCTGCCCCATGTCGAGGCAAGAGATTATCTCTAACATTTGGATTAACATCCTTGAAAGACAAGATACCATTCTTAATCAACCTCTGCACGTCCGCCTTCAGAGCAAAGCAATTCTCAAGGTTGTGCCCCGGCGACCCTTGATGATATTCACAAAAATGATCCGCCTTGTACCACGGAGAAGTACTATTTGGTGCGACAGGAGGAGGCTTTGTCGTTATGAGATTCTTTCTGATAAGAGCAGGGAACAATTCAGTATAAGTCATAGGAATGGCATCGAACTGCGGTTTTCTTGGTGAACGGTTCTGATTGTTGAATGGATAAGCCTGGTGTCGAGGTTGCTGCTGAAATGGCCGTTGTTGAGTTGGTGGGGTTTGATGAGTTGGGGTCATCAAAGCTGGGCGGACAGCCGGAGTGACTGCCGCGACGTGTGAGTAACCTCTCCTCGGTCTCCCTGGGAACAATGCGCTGACATCCTGCTCTTTTCTTTTCGGGAAAACACTTCCAAACTTCTTAGTACTGCTAGACGGACTTCCTTCTTTAACCAAACGCCCTTCACGAATCCCTTCCTCTAACCGCATGCCCATGCTTACCATTTCGGTGAAGTCACTGGGTACGCTGGCGATCATTCTTTCATAGTAAAAGGAACCTAAAGTCTTCAAAAATATCTTAGTCATCTCTTTCTCCTCAAGAGGTGGATAGATTTGAGCAGCAATTTCACGCCACCTCTGGGCGTACTCCTTAAAAGATTCTCTGTCCCTCTGCGACATCGCCCGGAGTTGATCCCTGTCCGGTGCCATGTCAACGTTATACTTATATTGGTGGACAAAAGCTTCGCTAAGATCGTTGAAGTTGCGGATCCGAATACTGTCTAAACCCATATACCACTTTAGAGCAGCACCCGTCAAACTGTCTTGAAAATAATGAATCAACAAGTCATGATCATCGGAATACGTAGACATCTTTCTCACGTACATAGTCAAATGACTTCGAGGACACGAATCACCCTTATATCTTTCAAAGTCTGGCACTTTGAATTTTGCTGGAATCTTGACATTCGGAACTAAACAAAGGTCATGCGTGTTCTTCCCAAACAAATCCTTCCCCTTTAACGCTCTGAGCTCCTTCTGCATTTCTTGGAACTGATCTTGAAATTCTTCCATTCTATCAAAAAGACCCAAACTTTCAGCAGGCTCGGCAGGATAAGTAGGTTCATTCAAGTATGGCACAGAGTGAACCACAGGAGTGACAGTTGTCATTACCGGTTGCGGAAAAGGTGTTACAGACGGGATTACCGGCGGCAAGGCAGTTGTCTCTGGTTGAGGAAGAGACAAAGCAGGTTGAAACAAAGGCTGCACGGCAGGCTGATACCCCTCTGGCACAAAGTTGTAAGGCATTCCCCACGGAAAACCTTTCGGCATCTGATGTTGAAGCGGAGAGTTGATTTGAGTCACAGAGGTTGGAACGGTGACAATCTCGGAAACCACTGGAGTTGAAGTCTGAATCTCAGCAACTGTAGTCGATGGTTGATTCTGAACAGCCACCAAACTTTCCACTAACGCAGTTAACTTTTCCATCTCGATACGAAGGGTAGCAACTTCCCCACGAAGCTCATGATTTTCCTGTTCCAGATCTTCCATTTTCCTTTGACGATTGGCTCGAGTGTCGTATCGGTGAGACAGCTTGACAACCTTCGGGGTGGAAAAAGAAACAAGGATAAGACTCTAGAAAACATGTGAAGTGGAATGTTGAATGATGCATGATGTGTGATGCAAATGATGATTCATTTTAATAGTTTTTCAAGGAACTTCGATAATTTTGCACACATCAATGGTAAAGGAATTTGGAATAACAAAAACTTAATCCATTAATCAAAAACAGTAAATTACAACTTACAACTTTGGAATAACAAAACAATAAATTACAACTTTGGGATAACAACCCACTAATAAAAGCAGTAAACTACAACTTTGGAACATGAAGCCCATAATAAAGCAATAAATTACAACTTTGGAACATGAAGTCCATAATAAAAGCAGTAAATTACAACTTTGGAACATGAAGTCCATAATAAAGCAATAAATTACAACTTTGGGACATAAAGTCCATAATAAAAGCAGTAAATTACAACTTCGGAACATGAAGCCCTTTTACAAAGTTTTACAAAATGACATTAATAAAATAAAACTAAAAGCTAAAGATCACTCAGAATCATCAGATGAAGGACCAAATACCAACTGTAACTGGAGCTTCCTGATCTTCTCTTCATAAAATTCTTCCATCTCTTTCTTCTCAGCTACCAGTCGATCAATGATTTCCTTTTGCGGATTAGGAACAAGAGCAACGCTTACCGAACCTTCCTTCTTTCTCTTCCTTTCACTAGCATACTTCTTCAGCAAAGCATCCTTTTGACGAAGTTTTTCATCATGATCAAAAAACCATCCGTCTTGAATAAAGAGTAAATCCTCCTTTTCCTTTAGCTGTCGAGTCAGGACTCGATTCTCATATTCAGACATATTGTACTTTTCTTTCCAAGCATCTCTCTCGGACTTCATCCTGTCCAGATTTCCTTGGTATTCTCCTATATTCGCGATAGGGATAACAACAGATGATGATGCAACGGTAGGAAATAAAGGTTTCTCAAGTTTATAGGGCATCTTGAGAGCACAAGCCCTAGCACGGACCCACTGTAGATAAGGCTCCAAAGAAACGGCACCCTTAGGTCCTAACATGTCTCTCCCTTTCCTATGGATGTGGCGCCAAGCTCCTTCGATCTCCCTCTTAGCTGTCTGGTGATCTTGTCCTTCCTGTAGAAAGAAACCACTCACATGGATGTTGTTCGGCTTGTCCCTCATCGGGTATCCAAACTGACGGCGCGCGAGAACAGGGTTATAGTTGATTCCACCTCTCGTACCAAGAAGAGGCACGTTAGGAAAAGCACCACAGTTATCGATGATCTTCACGTCATAGTAAACTCGATTATACCAATCAATTTCGAAATGAGAGAGAGCCATAATCTTTGGCGCCCAACGCGGCTCCTTCTCGAGATCCCAGAAAACATCAGACCCAGGTAGATGCGAAACATACCACTGATATAGCAACGGTGCACAACAAATAATCATCCCTCCTTGATAAGAGTTTCGAAGATGGATGGAGTAGTAGGTATCTCCTAGCAGCGTAGGGACCGGATTTCCAATCGAGAAAATTCTGACGGCGTTGATATCCACAAACTTATCAACGTTAGGGAACAATAATAAACCATAAGCGAGTAAAGCAAAGACGTCTTCAAAGGCAATAGTATCTTCTATCTCAGCAAAATGACGAGCTTTCCTCAACAAAAACTGCGCAGACAAGCCTCGGATTCCCCCTTTTGTAGTCATATTCTCCTCTATCTCTGACTTCTTCAAGTGGGTGATGGTCGCTATCTCGTGAGATTTGGGTTCCTCTTCTAATCCAGAAAAAGGAACACAGTCGGTGATCGGCAAACCAAGTATGTAGGAATACTCTTCTAAGGTGGGCATTAACTGGTAATCCGGAAAGGTGAAACATCGGTACAAAGGATCGTAGAATTGGACCAATGTATTAAGGATGCCTTCCTTCATCTTGCGCTTCATGAGAGGTATAATGGACCCATACTTTTTCTGAAAATCCGTCGGGTTCTCGATCTTAGGAATCAAACTCTTCAGCTCTTCGATCTCGGGCTCCTTAAAACTAAAACTCCGAGTGTTTCTCCTTCCAAATTCCATAATACTTGAGGTGTCTGCAAAAATCATTCCGAAGTTCCTTGAAAAACAAGTTTTTTACAAAAATGTTGATGAATGCATGAATGAATGATAATGCAACAGTTACACACAGGTTTGCAAACATGGGGTTCAAAGGTTCAACATTCAGCATGGAGTCGAGGGTAAAGCCCACCCCAAGGTATGTACTAATGGTTCAATCACACCTGTAAGACAAGGTTCTAAGAGTTCCCAGAGTCTACATTCCTCCTTCGGATATTACCAACATCTTGATTACTCAATAATTAGCAATATTATCAAGAGAAACTGGTCCAAGCGTAGCATCGCGTAACAACTACTTCCGAATTACTCCGTTATAGTCTCCGCGCTACACCTAAAAAGGCCAAGATGGGTTAGGGTTCTACGGTCCTCAACTTCTCGGGCTCCTAGGTCGAAAATAATAATGTCTTCCCGATTACTCGGTAAACAAATATTAAGTTCAAGAGGGCCTTCCATTGAGTGGGGGATCTCATGCCTCCTTCTTCGGGATTACTCCCTCAAAGTTAACACGACTGTACCGCCCGTCCTATTCCTTAAGTGTTACTTAATCTGGGTATAGGATTCGTCCTTTGCAAAAAAAACCAAACAACCCCAATTTAAGCACATAATCAAACAAATCAAATAATAATAAAATAGATAAGACAAATTAGGCTTAACCCACTTAGGGATGGACCAGCAAGAGGCCAATCTTTCCCCAACAGAGTCGCCAATTCTATAGCGATAAAAAATGTAGCGGGGTAAATCGGAGATCGGATTATTGATTAATTCGTCTCACAAAAGCAAGAGTCGCCACCGCGCTTTATTATTTCCAAGGGGAAAGGGGAAAGAGAGAAATAAAACCCTAAATATGCAATGTAAATAATACTTTTTAAAAGTAATAAAAATACAAGGCGTTTTTGAAAAGAGATCTATGGTTCGGGGGTTGGTTATACAGTGGGAAGGTATTAGCACCCAGTGTATCTATAGTACTCTATAGGAACCTTTTGAAATATCTGTTTATTAAAATTGTTCGTTTGATTTAAATATAAATTGTTTTGGGCGAAAAGGGGTACGGACGGTTTTTTGAAGATACGACGACCTAATGTCGAAGTTTTTGCTTAAAAGGTATGAATTTTGAAAAGATTGAGTTTTGGGGGGAAAATTGTCTTAAGCTTTAATGAAATGCAAAATATTCGCGTGATCGGACTTGAAGACATGAAGTCAACAAATTTAATCGTTTTTCCCTTGGATTTAGAGGTAAACAAATAAACAGAAAATTATGATAGATAAATGATATACAACAATTTAAATAAAAGACTAAATGTGTGAACATGCATTTTTGCATTTTTGTTTAATATTAATAACGCAAGAGAATTAACTAAAGAAAAGATAAAATATTTTAAATCTTAAATTCTATTTTTTTTTTATATTTTGTATTAGTAATAACTAAAGCGAGGGAAGTAATTAAATAAAATGTTTTTTAAAGTTCTATTTTTATATGTTTTTTAGAGTTTTTATTAAAGCATTATTTTATTAATTATTAAATAATTAAACTAAATTAAAACTTAAAAGGTTATTAACTTAAATCTAATTAAAAGGAATACTAAAAATTATTAAATTAGTCCTAAAGTTAACCTAATAAAATGATCAAATTATTAAAATGAAATTATTAATAACACTAAGTTAATAAAGTTCTAAAAAAAACTACAAGAAGATAAATAGAAAGAGATGTCAAATTAAAGGATTAGATAATGAACAAAAGCATGGGCCTAAGGGTTTAAAGGGGGGCCTGATCAAAACAGAAAAAAAAAGGGGGTGCATTAAAAATTCGTTTGGGCCTTGGCAGTTGAAAGGGGTTAAGGTCCAAATGTCATAATTTGTTTTTAGGGTTAAACATAATTGTTAGTTGAATTAGGGTTAAGCCAAAGGTTTACAGCGTCGTTCTCTCTTGTTTACGCGTTCGTCTTCTTCGTTCCATCTTCTTCTTCGTGCTTCTGAGTCTCTGAGTTTTCCTCTGTCCCAACGGCCACCAGTATCCTCTGCCTTCCTCTCCCCTCCAACGAAAGCCAGGGCGATGGAATCACGGTACAATGTTATCTATTTCGTTAGGGTTTGTTGATTACTGCATGTTGTGATTTGATTCTGTTTTGATTCTTACTTCGTTTTTTCTCACATGATTATTGAGGTATTGTGAAAGTAAAAGAGGGAAAAACGTTACCTGGAGACGGAGACGGAGGAAAAAGGTTGGACGTGCGTAGGAGGCCGGGGCGAGGAAGACGGTGACGCTTGCTTCAGTTGCCTGGTATTTCGTTCTTATTATCTCTGATTTGTGGCTTGATGATGACCTCTGCGTGATATTTTCTTCTTCTTCTGTTGCCTCGTTGTATGCTTCTGTTGCCTTTGAAAACTTTTCCTATCTCAGTTGCCTTGAATTTGTCCTATGATGAATGTTTGAGGCTTGATGCTTGAATGCTATTGTTGAAAAATTTATTTTTGACTAGCTTCTCTTCTTCTTCTTCTTGTGATTCCGTCGCCTTCTTTGTTGGCCTATGATGGAGCAACACTGAGGCTTAGTGGTTTTGACATTTTCCAAAGTTGGTATGTTATGGTATTCGGATTTTTGGCTTTTTGGGCGTGTATGGTTGGATAGGCAACTGGTTCTGGTTTTTTGCTTAGCTTGATACAGTAGGTTTTTGGTTTTAGGCCAATATTTCAACTGGTTTTGCAAGTTATAGCCTTGAATTGGTTTTTGGTTTGGCCGTGAGATTTTGAAATGGTTATTTGGTTAGGTTGGACAGGGCCAAAGTTTTACTGGTACATGTTTTATGGTTATGCAGGTTAATGGTTTTATGGTTTAATGTTTGACAGTAGGTGGAAGGTTTTGGTAATGGTTATGCAGGTTAATGGTTTTGGGCCATGATTTTACGGTCTTGAATGCAAGTTTAGGCTTGGGACTTTGAGAAATTTTCCTTGTATTTGTTTGACAGTTTTTGGTTTTGAAAATTTCAGGCAGGTTATGAACTCTTTTTTTGTTTGAAGGAGTTTGTTGTGTTATATATTTTGGCCTTCCTATCCCTAAGGTTTGCGTTACAGGTTGTATGCATTGGTATCTTTCTTGATACTCTGCACCATACTGTTTTATCAGTTTTGTCCATATTCCTTTTTCATGCTTTCTTTTTTCTTATGAGATGCTGCTGCAGTTTGTTTTGTAACTCTTTCCTGCCTAAACCAAACCTGTAAAACCATACTTCTATCTCTCTTCTCTCTCCTCAATACAAATTGACATAAAAATGATATGTTATGTATTTGTTCTGAAAAAGCAATAGTGCTGGAAAATGATGTAAATGGAAATGTTTTTGCTTGCAAATATTGATTTGAACTGCATATTTGCTCTTTGTCTATGCAATGTAACAGTAAGGAGCCTATGCATTTTGGCTTCTTCCCACCTTTAGCATGTTAACGTTGCATTTCTTTTGAACATGTAATTTGTTTATGCATATGTTGTTGCTTTATGCTTTTGAAATATGCATGGGATTTGAAAATGTGCAATTGATTTAAAAAATGCAGTTTACAATTAAAATGCAATTTTGACAAAAGAAATGAATTTGTGCATATTTAAATTTGTGCATTCATTTTGAAAATAAAAATTCACCCCTTTTTGTGAACCGGGAGAAATCCCGTGATTTGCAAAAAGGGTAAAACTGATTCCAGCCGTTTGCTTTTAATGATGAACGCTTAAGATTAATTTTCTGCTTTTAATTATTTATTTATTTCTAACTTTTTCTTTAATTCTTTGCAGGTAAAAAAATCAAATGAGCAATTGGATAGAAGATGAAGATTAAGAATATTAGAAGAATAGTTTTTATTTTACTTTAAACTTTTTATGTAATTGTTATTATAAATACTTTGTACAATAGTATTTAAACAACAATTGTAATAATTAGAATAAAGATGAATAAAAATTCTATTATTTACCAATTAATTCTTTTTCTTTCCAATTATTTATTTTATCATTTATAATTCTTTAAATTATGTAATAACTGAAAATTAAATTCAATTATTTAAATTTAGAATGATAAATAATTAAATAAATACCATTGATCAATTAACTTCTTCAATTATTTACTTCATTATTTTTAATTCTTCTAAATTATAATAACTGAAAATAAAATTTCAACTATTTAAACTTAGAACAATAAATAATTAAATAAACATTGTTTGGTCAATTAATAAACTCCTTTTCAAATGTTTATTTCATTATTCATAAATCTTTAAACTATATAATAACTGAAAACAAATTCCAATTATTTAAATTTAAGATAATAAATAATTAATAAACATTGTTTGATCAATTAATAAATTTAGCGTTCAAAAATAAACAGCTCTCGACTTGGAAAAGTTATGAATTTTTAAACTGCTTTGAAAATTGATAAAAATAGGTCAAAACCCCTGCAATGCAATGATGCAGATGGGAGATGGTATCTTAGGTCAAAATTTGGGGTATAACAATATGCCTTATAGATTTTGGGATCAATAAAATTGATTAAGCATGTTAGGAATCCCAATTTAGGACTTATGAAATTCAAACCCCAATCCCATGAATTTTATGTTTTGATTCAATTTGATGTTATGAGGGAATTGTATGATGTTATGGTATGTTATAATCTCATTGGAATCATGCACTATAACTGGTTTTGACATTGCTGTGAGTTGGATTCGTATGGGTGTGAATTGGATGGGATTGGAATGAGTAAATGTTGTCAAAATAGTAGTTTTTGACTTTTCAGGTCGCAGGAACCGGTTCCCAGTGGGGAGGAACCGGGTTCCACTGTGTAAAATTACAAAAACTGGCATTTTTCAACGTAGGAACCGGTTCCTGTATAGGTAGGAACCGGGTTCCAGTACATTTTCCAGAAACGTAACTTTTTGAAAAATATTAAACTTTGAAAATTCATAACTTTCAAACCGTAAGTCCGATTTGAGTGCCGTTTTCGGCAGTATTTCTTAAATTTAAAATGCTATCTTATAAAATAAGAAAAATATTATTTTATGAAAATTATTTTAAAAAGAGTCGAATTCCCGATTTTTGTAAACTTTGGTATTTTGAGAATGATGTAGAATTGTTTGTAAGTTGTTCTGATTTGGTGAATGAGAACTGATACTTATGTGTTGTGCCTGCTATCTATTATGATTGAGATGTGATCATGTGATATATTGGTTTTGGCATTATTTGGAATTATGTTGTGATCATATTCCGTTGATTTGATGTTGACTTTCCGATTATGCGATTTGTTATTATGTGCATATTTGGTGTATATGCAATGGTGTATCCATGATAATTGATTGTATCAGGTCCTTGTGGATGAAGTGCATGTTTATGTTGTTTGATGTGTGTATGATAGATAATGATATCATTTTTCTTTTGGTTTTAGTTCAGTTATGATAAATTGATGTATTTCATAGACTGATTTGATGTTGCATGCTGGTGATGTGCATGCATATGCATTGTTTTGGTGAAGTTAATTCCCATTGTGTGGAATTTGACTTGTATTGCCGTTAACCGATACCCGGGTGATGATGGGTGGTTAGGCTGGATTCGTGTCCGGTGTTTATGGACGAATCGATAGATTGCTGTATCCGATTGATGATGGATCAGCTGGATTCGTGTCCGGTGTTTGTGGACGAATCGATGGATTGCTGTATCCGATCAATGATGGATCAGCTAGATTCGTGTCCGGTGTTTATGGACGAATCGATGGTTGCTGTATCCGGTTGATGATGGATCAGTGTTGGGTGACTTGGTCACGTGTTGGTACCACATGCATAGTGTCTGCATTTGTGTTTGCATGGAATTGTAACATGTTAGGATGTCTTCCAGTGTTACAATTCTTTGGTTGATTATTGATTTGTGCATAATGACTTGTATGATTGGAACTGTGTGTTGAATATGAATTTATGCTAAAATGGGTGAAATAATATGCTTGTGATATACTGTTGATTGAGAAGCTTATAATGCATGTTAATTATGAGAAATCTCACCCTTACTTTAATGATTTCAGATTAAAGTTAGCATCTTAGGAGTTGGTGAGGATGGATCTAGAGCTATGTTATTTTAAGTCCGCGTGTCAGTGTCGTGCTCTGGTAGGTTGTAACACTGGGGGAAACGTTTGAATGACGAGTTTTATTTTATACTTTGTTGTTTAATTTATGTTGGGAATACTTATGAAGTGAAGTTATTCCGGTTTTGAGATATTTCCGCTGTGTAGAACATGATGTTGATTCAAATATTTATTTTAATAATTCCTTCAGTAAAGCATGACAACTGTAGATTTGAGGTTTTTATATTTATCTTGAATTGTGACATCCCTGTTTTCCATGTTACTCTGATTTAATTAATATATTCGCGGGTTATTTAGAAGGGGTGTTACACATATAACATTCTCATTTATTTTGAGAGAATCATTAAACAATGCATTAGATACATCATGACATTACATAAAGCTAATTTAGTCTTTTCAGGTAAAATTCACAAACAGACGAATACCATCAGCAATTTTCAGACAGGACAAATATTAATTCTCGAAACAAGATGGGGAAACTATCTATATGACCAGGCGGTATGAATTCTCGAAACAGCACGGGTTTACCAACAAAAAAAACAGGTCGAGGTTAATTCCCAAAACAGGACGGGGTAACTATCTATATGACCAGGTGGTATGAATTCCCAAAACAGACAGGTTTAGTAATGAAAAATAGGTCGCAGATTAATTCCCGAAACAGGATAGGGCAACTATCTATATGACCAGGCGGTATGAATTCCCGAAATAGGATGAGTTTACCAACGAAAAACAGGTCACAAATTAACTCCCGAAATAGGACAGGGCAACTATTTATATGACCAGGCGGCATGAATTTCCGAAACAGGACGGGTTTACCAATGAAAAATAGATTGTAGATTAAATGAAATAGTAAAAGATGGACCAATGCATATGGGCTTGGTTGTGGATCAAATTTGAAGCCCAATAACCCTTTGACAGCCATGCAAATCATGGGATACAAGAGATAGGGACATGATCTTCTCAAAATGGAATGTCTCAAAACTTTTTTTTGTGTTTTGGCAAGGCATTGAATACTTGGTCTTTTCCACATTTGTTTGACTTGAGTTTCTTCCTCTATATAAACACAACACATACAGATCTAGAGGATACTTTTGGACTGCCTCAAAAGGACCTCAATAAATCATAGAAAAAAATCAAGAAAAGTGTGCAATCGGATTCCCCATTCCAAGTTGTTTCAGTCCAAAACGAGGCCAACAATCACTCCCTGAGGATCAAAGGAGTTGATCCAAGCCATTTCCTCAGCATTCTCACGTCCAAAACAGCCATGTCGTTGTCACTGGTTGAGGTATAATTTTCAAACCTGAAACTTTCATTTTAAACACTTTCAATGCCATATACCATTTGATTCGTGTTCTCATGATTGTAAGGGATAAATATATGCAATCGTTTGAAAGAATTGGGGCCTGGATCGTGAGATTCCATTGTTAGGGAATCACCTTATTTTATGCTCGAATCCCATGATATACTAATTTTTTGCTTGTTTTGGGTACATATTCAAATTCAGGACAAAATATCACATAAGATAGGAGGTCCTTTTGTTTGCCTTAAAACTGACATATTCGCAGGTTTTTTAAAAATGGATGACTAGAGAAGGTGACCAGAGCTAGGGCTCCGACGCCTCTTGGATTTCAGTTTTGTCTTTATATTATAGTGTTACATTCCATTTTTAATGACAAAGGAACAGCGTAGCGCAGATGGTTGAGGGACAGATCTTTGACATATGAAGTGTGGGTTCGATCCCTATGGTTGCTTTTGCTTTGTTTTTCATTTTTTACAAACTAATGCACATGTTCATAATGTATGGGTTGGTTCCCGTTTCCATAACATAAAAGGTGCATAGCTCAGCTGGCAAGAAAGGAATTTGTGATGCAAAGGGCGCGGGTTCAAGCCCCAGCGCCTGCACCCTATTTTTCCCCTTCATTATTTTCAAACTTTTTTCTATTTTCTTATTTTTCTTTAATTAATTTCTTGTTTTTTTCTTTTAATTATTTTTTTAATCAAGAAAAATCATAAAAAATATAATAAAATCAGATTTAGACTTTTAATAGGTTAATTTAATTTTAGACAATATTTCTCTTAATTAATTAGACATAGGATTTTTTATAATTAATTTAGTATTTAATTTAGGTTGAAAATCCATTTATTTTATTATTCAAATCAAACCAAAAATGCACAAAATTAATTTCTAATAATGTAGATGTTAAGACTTTAAGATAATTTTTCCAAACATTTTTGTTTACTTTGCCATTTTTTTATTAGAAACGATTGTATAGGTCGCACGAGTTTTTTTGTAATAGCTTAGCGTTTAAATTCCCACAATGTTTTAAATATTGTAAATCTATTGAAGCCATGTAATAGTTGTAGGTCTTTACTTTCTTTCATTTTATTTTCTCGCATTTATGCTTTATATGCACTGTATATATGTAGCTGTTAGTTAATAGGATTACATGGAAAGATAATAATCAAACGCTAGAAAACCTTAATGCAAGATAAAATAACTGAATCAACACACTTGAACATTTTCACCTTTAGGGTAACCTCCCTTTGTTTCCTTCAGAAAAATAACGGTTATGTCCCTCGAACGTAGGGATGCTTTACCAAAGACCCTCGAATAAAAGATCTTAGTCCATCGATGACCCTTCGACGTTGCCTTTAGGAATATGATCTAGTCCCTTACAAAATTGCTAAGGCATCCTTACAAGTTGCCTTCAATGACTGTATGATGACCCTTCGCTAGTCCCATCACATATAATGATAGGGCTTCCTACTAACTAATAGTACAGAATACACTATCTAAAGGAGAAGGAAAAGTATAAGAAATACCTTGAGTGGATAAAATCTTATTAATCGCTTGCTTAGAATTTTCAAAACAAAATCATCTCACACAAACACTTTCAAAGATATTTTCAAAACACTTTGTACGCATTCTTGAGGACTGATACAAGAATCATTACAAAGTTCGCCTTACATTGGCATTTTCAAAATATTTTCAAACACACACAAAAAGAAAATTTTCAAAGTGAGATAAGCGATTAAGATCCCGTAGATAACTACGGATGAAAAGGGTGCTAACACCTTCCCTTTTCATAACCTACCCCCCGAAATCAAAATTTGTAAAGGTATTTCCTGTTCTTTTCATCCTTTCCTAATTGGATAAAAGAAAATTCGGTGGCGACTCTTGCTATCCGGAATACTCGCGATAAAACGCAAAACAAATCAGTTCTCCCACCGTATTATAATGAGGATACAGAGGAGGTGGTGGATGATTATGAGAAGCCACAAAAGAGTCTACCAGAGCAGCTATATAATCCATTCCAGTCGTTAGAGCAGTCACTCATTCGCACAGTTCGCGATTCTCATGTTCAAGATTTTCCATCTTCTTCTTGTAATTGGCTCGAGTGTTGTACTGGTGAGACAACTTGTTTCTGAAGACCAAAGGATATCGAGTAAGACTTATGGGAAACTCCTGAAAATCAAAATTAAATGAAAAATAATGCATGACATGCAATGAAAATGTCATGTTCTTGTTTCCAAGAGTTTACACGTTTTGATTCCTATTATTAAGCCATGGTGTTTTTCTAAACAATGTTCATTTTTTTTAGCGGCTTAACAATTGGAATCAAATAAATGATACTTGGAAACGAAGGAACATGTATGATAATAACGATATTAACATGTGTTGTACCCCAAAATTTGCCCTCTCGTTCTTCTGGAAATCATCCTAGATTCTCAGAGTTTCTCTTAAACAAATCCAAGCCCTGAATTATCATTCCTTTCCAAGTAAACCATTTACAAGAGCAAAGTGGTCATTTGCAAGCTCAAAAGTCAAATTTTTACCTTGAAAAAGTTAAATTCTAAATACTTAGAATTTTTCTAAAGTGTTTAAGAAAAATGGCACTTCAGAACTTCTGAACCAACCTCCAGGAAGAAACGGTCAGAAGTTGCAAACTTGGCTCAGCACATAACATTCAGTCAGAAGGTGGCTCTTCAGCAGCTACACCAACTCAGTTAGAGGTTGTAAACGTGGTTCAGCATGTAATCTTTAAACAGAACATGGCTCTTTCAGCAGTTATGCAAGTTCAGCCAGAGTTTGTTAGAGAAATGCAAAGAAAGCAGTGAAGCCTGAAAACTCCTTCAGAACATGCTGGGATCAGAAGGTAATGGGATCAATAGATTGGGTGTAATACTGAAGCAGAATCTCTAAGTCCAGAATTTTCAGAGGCAGATCAAAAGAACATGCTGGAAAGTCTGGAAAACCCTCAGAATTTGTTGAGGCAGCAGGAGGCCAAGGTTAAAGCTTGGTTTGCGTTATTTTCTGGTGAAGCAGAACTCCTAGCCCAGGTTTTAGGTAATGATGCAAAATCCCCTATTACAAGATTTCTGATTTCTGACAAATCTCATCACCATTTAATGCTCATTAATGCTCACAACAACTTTTGAGCATTCATCCAAGGGGTCTCTCCACGTGTGGAATAGTAACACCCTCGTGCAGGTTTAGGCATGGATCTATGCGCCACTTTTCGCCTATGGGTGTCACTTTTCCTTAATCCTCACTTACTGTTCCAGCCTAGGCTGAAAAGTTGTCCATCATCACAACTTTTCATGAACTTCCTTCAAGAGCAAGTCAACACCTATTGTATGGTATTAGCGCCACTTAAACGTTTAAAAAATACACAAAGCCTTGCCTATAAATAGAGTACCATTGTCCACTGAAAGACCCCGGTCAAAAACCCATAAAAATTGCTAGAAGAGACACACAAAATTCTAGCTAGAAAACATTGTGAAACTCTGCCAAAATTCCTAGTGTTTCAAGAGCCTTAAACACAGCTTTGAATCTCCTGCCTTAAAACTTCATTTGCACCCAATTTGTTTTCCTAACTAAAGAACGCCCATACAGTTTCTGACCACATATATACCCTCTATCCACTCATACAAAGAATCTGTCCAGAACACCATCAGGGCTAAAGCTAGCTCCAATTCATAAATTTTCTTCCAACAGAAAGGTAAGCACCTACTGGCTCTCACCACGCTGCTAAGCATCATCAGATTTGCATGCTCAATAAACACAATGTAAATATCATGCTTCTGATGTTGTTTACGTTCTGAGATTTTTATGCCTCTGCATGCTTAAGTGGAGAACGAATCAGCTCAGAACTGTCTGGAAGAATCTGAGACTCAGAGTTAGAATTAGCAAAGGCATACTTGCCTCTGATTTTTTTGTTTTTGTTTATCTTTACTTCTGAGGCACCATGATACCTGCTGAAAGTGCCATAGGCATGTTTTCTGTTTTGGGGAGAAATAACCAAATTGCAGATGTTCTGACTAGCACAGCGGGAAACTAAGTTCTGACTTTGACGCCAGCACTTCCGAGACCTGTTTTGTTATCAATGATATCAGAACTTCTGAAAATTGTTGTGTTCCCAGCAGGGTAAGAACTCCTGACCTCCACACTAATAGATTTTTGTTTTACAGCGTATGGGAGTCAGAACTTCTGACCTCCCCACTAACCGGTTTCTGTTTTGCAGCGCACCAGAGTCAGAAGTTCTGACTCATACATTTTCACTAACAGGTTGATATCCTGCAGCAGGCCTGGGTCAGAACTTCTGACTTCCTCTCAGCAGCGCGCTGGCCCCCTCCCTCTTTCTCTTTTTCTTCCTCTTGTTATTTTTCTTTATTTTTCTCGCTGGATTCCCCATTTATAAGTGTGTATCCCCTGCCCCCTAAATATTGTAATAGCGTAGGATTTTACATTTCCGCATTTTTATTGCTTTCAAATGTAAATGCTAGCAATTAGGATATGTATGGCAAGATAAAATCAATGAAATAGAAAATCCTAATTCAAGATAAAAATGTATGCAATAAAACACACTTGCACACAAACACCCTTAAGGTATCTCCACTTGGTTGCCTAAAATAAAATGGCCATATTACGCACCCGAAGTATTTTGGCAAAACAAAACCAAAATGAGATCATAGTCCCTCGATGACGCTATCAAAAGGTTGCTTAAACAAATGATCTTGGTCCCTCAAACATGCTAAGATACTTGGCAATATTTCTATCATGGTCATACGATGACCCACGCCCATCTCGTTTACATCCAAAGATAGGGTTGCTTACCAAATCAATGGTAAGTCAACAATATCAAAGGAATAAAAATACACAAGAAAGATATTTGATTAGGTAGATTAGCTTTTAGTTACTTGTTACATTTCAAAATAATCCTTGCTATTTTCAAAAATAAACACACACACATTTCAAAACATCTTACAAAACATTGAAACATTTTTCAAAAGAAAAACATCTTTGTATACATTCTTACGAACGAGAATCATTACAAAGATTGCCTAAACAAATGGCCTCTTTTCAAAATACTTTCAAAACCACACCAAGCACCATTTCAAACAATTTCAAAGCAAAGCAAGTGATCTAAA
This sequence comes from Vicia faba, assembly GCA_948472305.1. Taxonomy (NCBI): domain Eukaryota; kingdom Viridiplantae; phylum Streptophyta; class Magnoliopsida; order Fabales; family Fabaceae; genus Vicia; species Vicia faba. The sequence continues at coordinate 361,187,343 of OX451737.1, forward strand.
CAAGTAACTAAGAGCCCATGGAAAACCATGGATGAAAAGGGTGCTAGCACCTTCCCTTTTCATAATCTACCCCTCGAACTCAAGAAAACATCTCAAAGGTCTTTCCTGTGCTTTTTTACCTTTCCTTTTGGATAAAAGAAAAGTCGGTGGCGACTCTTTCTAACCGCAATATTTATGAACACAAACGCAAAACCTCAAGTCATTTCTCCCACCGCATCATAGAACTGGCGACTCTGTTGGGGAATATTCTAAAAGTGGGGTTACCTTAGGGTTTAGATCACCTTTACTTGCTTACAATTGTTTGACTTGTTTGCTTTACAATTATGGTTCTTTGTTTGGGTTTGAATCCTCTACCCGGATTTGGGAAACATTATAGGTAAATAGCAATACGTTGTGGAAACTGTGTGGGGTATACTGACATGGTCTAAGCAATAGCTATATTAGTGCGACATATTTGTGGGTACCGGTAGCCTTTGAGTCAATCAAAGAGAATACAGGGCTGCTGAGTGATGTTATGAAGCACTAATAAACTTTTAGAACCTTTACTTAACCAACTTGGCCTTTTAGGATGTAGTGAGATGACCAGCTTTGGTGCAGTCCGAAGTTGGTAGATACTCGATACTACACTCATTGAGGGTTGGTTTCTTGGAATATTTCAGTCGCCATTAAAGAGGCTTGAACTGAAACAATGAACAAGGAAACAATCTGGTGATATTGAGCTCCTTAGAACCTAGTTACTATTTCTAGGACAGGTTGAGCCAACTAAACTTCAAGAGGGTACTTACCTATGAAACCCCATGCAAGCCTAAACTAGGAACTTGTGTGATTTGCTTGTACATATATACTTGTGCATAACATCATGGACAGCATGAACATCATATGCATTCACTAACCACTTCAAGGATTTTGGAGATTTATCTTTATTCCTGTTTTGTAGGTTATGGATTCACTTCGCAGGAAAACTATCCAAATCAACCCTGTAAGAATTCCTCCACAACTCAAGGAGCTAGCTTCTAGGATTCCTGAGAATTCTACATTCACCGAGAGACATGGTTGTCTACTCAACTTGGTCACTTCTAACACAGAGGAGGATATGATGAAGGTTCTCTTCCAATTCTTTGACCCTTTGCATCATTGCTTCACATTTCCTGACTATCAACTTGTGCCCACTTTGGAAGAATTCTCTCAACTTCTGAGGATTCCTATTCTCAATCAACTACCCTTCAACGGTACGGAAAGAGATCCAAAGCCAGAAGAGATTGCTCAATCCCTACACTTGCACTCATCTGATGTCACAACACATTGGGAAACTAGAAGTGGTGTCAAAGGCTTCTTGTCAAAGTTTCTATTTGAAAAGGCCCAAAGCTGTTGGAATTCCCTAGACTTGCAAGCTTTTGAGGAGATTGTAGCTCTCCTTATCTATGGGATGGTCCTGTTCCATAATCCTGACCAACTTATAGATGTGAGCATTGTCAAAATCTTCATGTCTCGAAACCCGGTGCCTACATTGCTTGGGGATATCCTCCACTCTGTTCACACTCATACAACGAGGAAAAGAGGTGTTCTTATGTGTTGTACTCCTCTCCTAGCAAGATGGTTTATTTCTCATCTTCCCCAATCAGTCTTGAAGAATGAGCAAGGTTTAAGGTGGTCACAAAGGTTAATGACACTTAACCATTCAGATATTCATTGGTGTTCTCGATCCAAAGAGAATGTCATTATTGTTGACCGTTGTGGAGAATTCCCTAATGTCCCTCTACTTGGAATTAGGGGAGGCATCACCTACAAACCTTGCTTAGCTCTAAGACAATTTGGTTATGCCCGAAGGGATGGCCCACATGATATGCTGATTCAAGGATTGGTTTTCGACTACGACAATGACGACCAAGGACTCCGTCAGAGATTCATCCGAGCTTGGAGGATGCCAAACAAGGTGGATAGTAAGACTCTGGGACACAAGAATTCCATCCCTCTCAAGCCTTACTTCAAGTGGGTACGAACCCGCGTCCAAAGTCTTATAATGCCTTATCCCTCCATTCTTCCAGTGATTATAGAGCTTGTTAATGAAGGAGAGGTTCCATACACCATCCTACATCCTGACATGCCAACATCACTCGAAGATCTACAAAGGAGTTGGATACAGCTCAAGGGAGAGCGTGATACTTTCGAAGCCCAATTCTACACAAGCGAGAAGAAGGTTTTGGAACTCACTCGGCTACTCCATGAAGAGCAGACTCTCAACACCTACAAGAAGCCAAAGAGGATGCGCAACGTCTTTTTACCTTAGAATTTTGTATTATTTTGCCCAAGGGGCATTGATGTACTCACAATTCTATCTTATTAATATGACGTGTGTTTCTTTTTTGTTTAAAACAAATTTGAATTTATGAATCCTTGAAAGCATTGCATGAATACATATCATTCATCATAAGCATAAACAGGTCTTCACACCAAGTTTCCTCATCTCTCTGCTGTTTATTTCAGCAAGATGGATCTTGAACAAACGGTCAAAGACTTACAAGCTCAGAATTCACAATTTCAACAGTTGCTCATGACCTTAGCTAAGGGGCAGGAGGAGCTGAAGACTTTGCTAGAAAAATATAAAGAGAAAAAGAAGAAGAAGCCAATTGGTGTGGTTCTCATGGGCAGAAGATTTCAGGGACAAGCCAGACGGACCTTAGATTTTCCAACAACATCTGATGAAGGGGAAAGAAAAGGAAAAGAAACGGCAGTACCATCAAATTCTGAAGCAGAAGAAGAGGAAGAAGATGACTACTCTAAACAACAATACCCTCCGGCTGATGACAAGTACAAACACCTTGAAGAGTGACTCAGCGTTATGGAAATCCAGAGAGTACCAGGGCTAGATTTTGAAGAGTTAGGGCTGGTGTCAGGCATTGTAATCCCGTCAAAGTTTAAAGTGACACTATTTGCCAAGTATGATGGGGTGTCTTGCCCTAAAATGCACCTTAGATCCTATGTCAGGAAGATTCAACCACATTCTGCCGACAAAGATTTGTGGGTCCACTTTTTCCAGGACATTTTATCAGGAACGCAACTTGATTGGTTCTACCAGTTGGAGAGGACAGATGTTCATAATTGGGAAGACTTGGCAGCAGCCTTCTATAAATAGTATGAATACAACAACGACTTGGCTCCAACCCGTACTCAGCTACAGAGTATGGCCATGGTTTCCAATGAGGGCTTTAAAGATTACGCGCAAAAGTGGAGAGACCTAGCCGGAAGGGTGCAACCTCGTCTATCTGAGAGGGAGTTGGTGGACATGTTCTTGGGAACTCTTTCAGGTCCTTTCTTCAATCACCTGATTGGAAGTTCTTCTGCAGGGTTTACTAAATTGATCTTAACCGGCGAAAGAGTGGAGGCTGGTATAAGAAATGGGAAAATTCAAAAGGATGTGTCTGCCTCAACAGTTGTGAAAAAGCCTTTCACTGGAAGGAAGGAAGTGTTTGCTGTCTATTCACAGAGGAATCAGGAAAGAACTGAGCGACGACCAACAGTGGGGGGCGTTATGATTCTGAAGCCTGCATCAGACCAGCCAAGGAATAACCAGCAAAGGGTAGAAAGGCCAGTTCGGAAATTTACCAAGATTAACATGACTCTAGCTCAAGTCCTACCACATCTCCCAAAGTTGAATCTGGCCACTTTGAAAGAGGCCCCAAAAAATCCTAATACTACTTCTCCACATTATCATCCAAACGCCAGATGCGCGTACCATTCTGAAAGTCCAGGGAACGACACCAACAACTATTGGGCTCTGAAGAACAAGATTCAAGATATGATAGATGCAAAGGAAGTTAAATTTGAGGCGCCTGAGAAACCAAATGTTATTTCCGCCCCAATGCCGAGACATGGTCACAATGCCAATGCTATTGAAGAGGATCTGTTTGTTGCTACTGTGGATAAACTGTTAACTCCGCTCCCGATTATCAAGTTGAATTTGTTGAAAGCTGGCATCTTCCCAGGTTGTGACAAAGACTGCCATGCTTGCCTGTCCTCCTCATTTGACTGCCCTATGTTGAAGAAAGGTATCCAACGACTGATGGATAACCAAGAAATTTTTTTTGAGAATGCTCCTGTTTCACCCGTTCCAGTGAAAGAAGTTTCAATAATAACCATATACGCCAATCCTTCCAGGGCCCCTAAAAGACCCGTTAGGATTACACCTGCTCCAAAGACTGCTCCGCTAAAGATAACAATACCCGGGCCGACCCCATACAATTCAGATAAAACAGTACCATAGAACTATGGTGGAGAAATCTACTACAATGGTATTAAACAGATTGAACTGACTGCCGAAGAAGAAAGCTCCAAAGAGGACAGTTCCGACATTGGCAATATTGTTGGAACTAGCAAGATCAACCGCAGTGGTAGGATCTTCTCTCCAGAGATTGCTCCTCCAACAGCAGTCTTTGGACCCGTGGCTGTTCCGAAGATTACATCTGTACCAGTGATTGTACCTGCAAGCGTACCCACCAACAAAGACAATATAATTCCTATCCCTGTTTCCACTGCTGAGAATAAAGGAAAGAACGTTCAAGAGGAGCCTGTCCAGACGAAGGCTCAATCACTAGTTATTCCTGAAACATCCAAGAAGGAGATGGAAGAAATCCTGAGGATCATTAAGAAGAGTGATTATGATGTGGTTGAACAATTGGGGCAGACCCCTTCCAAGATCTCTATGATAGCCCTACTGCTGTGCTCTGAAGCACACGCCAAAGCTCTGGTAAAATTTCTGAAGACAGCTCACGTGCCGTAAGAGACGTCTGCTGACCAGTTCCAGCACTGTGTGTCCAGTTTGACAGCTGATAATGGCATGGGCTTCTCCGATGCTGACTTGACACCCCGAGGGAGAAAACACAACGATGCATTACATGTCTCAGTGGAGTGCAGAGGAACAACCCTAGCTCATGTTTTGGTTGATACTGGGTCATCTTTGAACATCTTGCCGAAGAAAGCCCTTGATAGATTGGATTGTGAGGGGCTGACTTTAAAACCCAGCAATATAGTGGTGCGAGCTTTTGATGGATCGAAGAGGATGGTCCACGGGGAGGTGGACATCCCAATCAAGGTGGGAACTCAGGTCTTCAACTCCACTTTCTATGTGATGGACATCCGTCCTTCTTATTCTTGTCTGTTGGGGCGCCCCTGGATCCACAATGTCGGTGCTGTCACCTCCACTTTGCAGCAGATGCTAAAGTACCCCGTCTAAGGGAAGATCATAACTGTCCATGGGGAGGAGGAGTATATGATTAGTCATTTGAATTCCTTCTGTTATATGGAGTTAGATGGAGAGTTCATAGAGACCCCTTTCCAACATTTTGAAGAAGTCTCTGAAGAAATAGCGGCGACCAAGGCGGTATCTTCGATTCCTAAGATCACAAGACCTCCATATCGGATGTCATCTTTAAAGGATGCAAGGGCAGTAGTGGAAGAAGGGGGATGCACAATCTAGGGTCATCTTCCAGACATTCCTTACAAATCAGACAAGTTTGGCTTGGGGTTTACTTCGACTGGTCAGAAGGCCGTGCGTCGTGCCCGTGCTGGGGGGCCACCGATAAAGATTAGCAATCAAAGCGTCAATGTCGTAGATGACAATGAAGAGGAGGTAGGCTTGGAAGATTGGATATTTCCTACTGTCAGCGGAGGACTGCGCAACTGGGAAGCCAGAGACTTTGTTCTGATAACTTTCATATCTCAGTAATTTATCTTTTACATTTCTGTTGAACTATAATAATTCACAAATAATTCATACTTTAAAAACCTTGTGTCTTACCCGAGACACAACGGTCCATTTGTAACGGTTTTTATTTCATCTACATATGTCATTCAATGAATCATGGACGCTTTTTCATATATAAACCTTTTACGCTCATTGCCTTTCTTTTACATTTTATTGTTTTAAGATGGCTATACCCTTACACACACCCACACTCACAGATGCAGGTACCCTTCCTTCTGGATCCCATGGGTAACGATACTGCTATAGCCTTCAGTGACTCTGAAGATCTGATCTACCAAGCCGAATACGAAGGTGAGGAAGATTGTGAGGTGCCAGGGGAATTGGCCAGACTATTACAACAAGAAGAAAGAGAAATTCAGCCTCATGAGGAGCTATTGGAGACAATCAACTTGGGAACTGAGGAAGATAAAAAGGAAATCAAAGTGGGTGCCAATCTAGAGACGAGTGTCAAGGAGCGCCTAATTCAGCTATTGCATGATTATGTTGAGATCTTTGCCTGGTCATACGAAGACATGTCGGGACTCGATACATACATTGTGGTACACCGTCTACCCACCAGAGAAGACTTTCCACCAGTGAAACAAAAGGTCTGCCGCATGAGACCTGACATGTCAGAGAAGATCAAAGCAGAAGTTATGAAACAGTTCAATGCTGGATTTCTGGTTGTTACTTCCTATCCTCAATGGGTGGCCAACATTGTTCCCGTGCCTAAAAAGGATGGCAAAGTGAGGATGTGCGTGGATTATAGAGATTTAAACAGGGCCAGCCCTAAAGATGATTTTCCACTTCCACACATTGACATCCTGGTCGATAATACAGCCCAGTACAAAGTATTTTCTTTCATGGACGGATTCTCAGGCTATAACTAGATCAAAATGGTACCTGAGGACATGGAGAAAACTACATTTGTCACACCGTGGGGTACGTTCTGCTATAAAGTGATGCCATTCGGACTGAAGAATGCCGGGGCAACCTATCAACGCGCCATGGTAGCTTTGTTTCATGATATGATACATCATGAGATAGAGGTCTACGTAGATGATATGATAGCCTGATCAAAAACTGAAGAAGAACACCTTGATCACTTGCAAAAGTTGTTTGTCAGATTGAAGGAGTACAAGCTAAGATTGAACCCAAACAAGTGTACATTCGGAGTCTGGTCCGATAAACTCTTAGGTTTCATTGTCAGTAACAAAGGCATCGAGGTTGATCCTGCCAAAGTCAAAGCTATACAAGAAATGTCTGCTCCTCACACTGAGAAGGAAGTCAGAGGTTTTTTGGGAGGCCTAAACTACATTGCCAGGTTCATTTCTCACCTAACGTATACTTGTGAACCAATCTTCAAGCTGTTGAAGAGAGATCAAGTAGTCAGATGGAATGATGAATGTCAGATTGCTTTCAATAAAATCAAGGAGTATTTGCTAGAACCTCCTGTCTTGATGCCACCCGTCGAGGGAAGACCGCTAATCATGTATCTGACCGTCTTAGAGAATTCAATGGGGTGCGTACTGGGGCAGCATGACGAGTCTGGCCGAAAAGAGCACGCCATTTATTACCTAAGCAAAAAGTTTACCGACTGTGAAACCAGATATTCACTGCTCGATAAAACTTGTTGCGCTTTGGTATGGGCTGCTCGCCGGCTAAGGCAGTATATCTTGACTCATACCACTTTGCTAATATCTAAGATGGATCCGATAAAATACATCTTTGAGAAGCCTGCTTTGTCTGGGAGGATAGCTAGATAGAAGATGATCCTAACAGAATACGACATACAGTACACGACCCAAAAAGCTATAAAGGGCAGTGTACTAGCTGATCATCTGGCTCATCAAGCTGTAGAAGATTACCAATCCATGAAGTTTGACTTCCCTGACGAAGACATTATGACATTGGACAATTGTGAAGAGATCATACCATATGACGGACCTGAACAAGGATCCCGATGGAACCTGTACTTTGATGGGGCATCCAATGCACTTGGTAACGGCATCGGTGTTGTGCTCATATCTCCAGAAGGATGCCATACTCCTTTCACTGCCAGACTTTGCTTCAACTGTACGAACAACATGGCAGAGTACGAAGCATGCATCTTTAGTCTCAAGGCTGCCATGGACCTGGGAATCAAATCCTTATATGTGTTTGGGGACTCAGCTTTGGTCATCAGTCAGATCAAAGGAGAGTGGGACACTAAGCATCCAAACCTCATCCCTTACAAAGAACATGTTTTGACATTGTTACCACATTTCGAGCAGATTACCTTCGAGCACTTCCCGCGAGAAGAAAATCAGCTAGCAGATGCTCTAGCTACAATGTCATCTATGTTTAAACTTGATTGGGATAACGAGGCTCCCCAAATCACCATTGAACGGATGGACGAACCAGCATATTATCACGAGATTAATACCGAAGAAGTAGTGGACCAGCCGTGGTTTCATGAGGTCAAAAGGTATCTCGAGGCTCAAGAATATCTTGAAGGAGCTTCAGTCAATGACAAAAAGTTCTTAAGGAGATTCTCAGCTAAGTTCTTCCTAAGTAATGGCGTCATGTACAAGCGTAATCATGATTCTATTCTACTCCATTTTATGGACAAGATTGAAGCTGAAAAGATCATAGCTGAATTGCATGAGGGTACATTTGGCACTCACTCTAGTGAGCATACGATGGCAAAGAAGATTCTACAGGAAGGCTATTATTGGTCTACCATGGAAGCTGACTGCAATCAACACTCCCGGACCTGCCATAAGTGTCAAATATATGCAGACAAGGTGCACGTGCCTCCGGTTCCTCTAAATGTCTTAACAGCTCCTTGGCCCTTCGCTATGTGGGGAATAGACATGATTGGGGAGATCAAGCCTACAGCCTCCAATGAACACCGCTTCATTCTAGTGGCCATTGATTATTTCACCAAGTGGGTCGAAGCAGCTTCCATCTGTTACTAAGAACGTTGTTGCCCACTTCATCAAACAGAATCTCATTTGTCGGTACGGTATCCCCGAAAGGATCATCACTGACAATGGTACAAACCTTAACAATACTATGATCATCGCCTTGTGCGAGCAGTTCAAGATTCAACATCACAATTCATCCCTGTTGCACCCCAAAATTTGCCCTCCCATATTCTCCAAGATTTGTCAAGTCAAGGTCACAAAATTCCCCAAGGGTTATGCAGTTCAACTGTCTCCTATACAGTCAAAACTAGGGTTTGTGTTCTGATCAAGAAATTGAAGATTTCAAAGGCCCAATCAAGTCTCACATACCTACAAATGTGGTCAAACATCCTCATGTCAAGTTTCAAGGCATTCAGCTCAAAATTGCACAGTCAAAACCCTAAATTGCACTACAGTCAACTGTAGGGGCAAAATGGTCATTTGACAGTCAAAAGTTCAAATTTTTGGTCAACATATCATTTTGAAGCCACAAACATCATTTGATCAATGCTTGATCATGATTCTCAAAGTTTGGCTCAGAAATCATCAAAGATGCAAAAGTTACTATATTTGGACAGCTGAAAAAGTCAACTGAAATTGACCAGGGCATAACTTTCACATGGATTATCAGAAAAATCCCATCCAAAGCTCATTTTGAAGAGAAAGACATTTCCTACAATTCATCTTCATGTTCCAAGTCCAAGAAATGCTCTCACAAAAAGTTATCAATTTCAACATTATAGGTCATTTTCAAAAGTCAACAAAAAGGGACTTTAAGTCAAAGGCCATAACTTGAGATTGGTAAATCAAAATGACATGGGACCAAAGGCATTGGTTAAAGGACTCAAAGACCTTTCCAAAATGTCCAAGAACATGTGAAAAGCTTAAAAATTGAGCAAGTTATGCCTTGTGGAAGTTGGGAAATTTTTGGAAATTTTTGAAAGTCAACTTTACTTCAAATGATCCAAAAATGCAAATGGGCCCATTTTTCTTCCAAGTTTCTTCATGCCAAGCCTATGCACGACCATTAGGCCCAAGGGGAAGTATTTTCTCAATTTTTAATTATTTATTTGAATTTATATTAATATTAATTCATTTAAATTATTTAAATATGTGAAAAATATAAACTTAACCTAAAAAAATCTTTTTGTGCACATTCTACTCTCAAGATTTCGTGTACAATCAAATATGGCAAGTTTTGGTGTGATTGGAGCATGATTGAACAAAAATAACATGAAAAAAGATATGAAAAGATTTTACAAAATCAAATATGCAAAACAATGAATTCAAAAGATTTTGTACAAATTTCTTAACCTAAAAGCTTGGCTACATATGCAGGATCACAAACCTAATTGCCTTAGACTCTAAGCTGCGCCTCAAGAGCCATTGGAACATTGAAATTTTTCCAAAAAAACTCAAATCTGAAATCAACCTTGGAGGAGGATTGAAGCCCTAAGTCTTATTCCAATAGCTTCCTTGACTAATTCTGAACGTGTACCAATCACAAACTACAACCAAAGCCCCAGGAATTGGTAGTTAGAACTCAAACTGTACCAAGAAATTTTTGAAATCGTATAGCATGATTCCAGCATCTTTTTGCATTTTTCTTTATTGATTCATGCTCATAATGATGTTTCTAAGCTGACCAATGCGTTTGATTGTTTTTTTGTGCCATATATACGTTTTTACCATGTTCACTTCCTAGGGTTTTCAGAGTTCAAATTTGGGGTTTTCACGATAAGGCAAAATTAGAGATCGAGATTAAGACCATTAGATTCAGCGTATTAAGACGAACAAAGACCAATCCTCGCGCCTAATTTATGTTTGGATATGAGCTAATCGCTATTTTTCGATAGCCTGTCTAAGGAAACGCTTCATAAACCGTTGCCATATTGTTTATATTACAGGGGACGTGAAGAAGATGAAGTGGTGGCAATCTGTGATTCGCCGGTTTAAATTTTCGCGCGATTTCAAATCATAGCTTCTTTTCTTTTTTATAATATTTGTTGACTAATATATATTAAAACATTTGAAGTGGCTCAGTTGGCAGGTGTTGAACGTGGTGACTTCTAAGACCTGGGTTCGAATCCCAGGTCTGAACAAATTCAATATTATTTTTCCTTCACGAATCCTATGCAGCGTCAGTGATGGTACACGCCATACATCCTCCAAATCCAACGTGACACGTCCCTATCAAGAGCGAATCAAGGGCTCAGGATTGAAACGCACCATGGGCATAAGTCAACCTTGTAATACACGAGCTGGGGAAGTCAACAGGCCACTGCCTATTGGGCCAGGACCTTTGGATCTACACCCCCCCTGGTTTGCATTTTTTTCTATTTTTCTTCTTATATTTCATTTTTGCTATTTCATTTATTTTATTTGTTTTAACATAATTAATTTTATTTTTTTTTCATAAAAATACACAACTTCACAAAAATTCAGAAAAGACAAAAATATAATATTTACAATATTTTAATTATTTTTCATAAAAAGCTTGCATGTAAATTAGTTAATTTAAATTAAGGTTTATTGTTAATTCTTTTCATGATAAAAACACCAAAAAAATAGAATTTAGGTTTAATAACTTTTTATTTTCTTTTTAATTTTTTCCCTTTTTTCAGAATAATAATATTATTTATTTGTTTTCATAAATAAAAAATTGTACATAAATAATTTAGGGTTTAATTTAGGTTTTAATTTAATTCTTTTATAATAAATAAAAAAACATTAGAATTAGGGTTTGCCTTTTTAGTTTAATTTCAATTAACTCCTTTTTTTTTCTGTTAAAACTAAAAACATAAAATACCAAAAAGAAAAACATTTAATTTTCATTTTTTATTTTAATTCCTTATTAATTTAATATCTTGCAAAAGGGTCCAACGCCCATGTTCATAATTTATTTAATTTCGCGCATTTACTTTATTGTTTATTATAATTATGTAATTCTCCCAAAGCGATGTAACGATTCTATTTTTCGCACTTTTATTCGCTTTCTTTATTTTCTGTCAAATCGGATCCGGTTTAATTTTGGCGATGTGGACCCGCGCCATTTGTAATAGCTGTAGATTTATTTTTTCCGCAAATACTATAACTGTTCAAAAGCATGCAAGAATGAATGCCCTAATTAAAATCAAGCGTAGAACACAACCAACATGACAAGACAAATATCAATGAAAACGACACACAATTCGCACACACCACCCCTAGGGTACGCCTCACTGTTTCCTTTCGAAAGGTGATCGTCGAGTAGAGGACGTCTTAGTAAGTCCTCATGATCCGGGAACCTGGCATGAGGGTAGCTTCTAAGGTGTCTTCCCATTGCTCTGGTGATCACCACGTCCCTAAACTCGAATTGACCCGAACACCTCCAACGGTGGTGCTACCTACCTCTCAATGGTGGGATAGCACTACTTTTAAGGACATTTACACAGACGAATTCCTTAGGGTAGGTAGGTTCTCAAGGATACTTGCTCTAATTTCAAATAAATCAAAATCTTTTCACACCGACACTTTTCAAAAGCTTTCAAAGCAAACTTTTCAAACACTCTGACGTACGAGTCGAACTGAAATTTTTCAAAGAAACTTTTTTAAAACCCACATTGAAAAGCAAACAAACAATTTTGAAAACACATTGAGCAAGTATCTAAGAGCCCATGGATAACCATGGATAGAAAGGGTGCTAACACCTTCCCTTTCTATAACCTACCTCCCGAACCGAGAGCAATCTCTTCAAGGAATTTTTCTGTGCTTTTGTCCTTTCCATTTGGAGAAAATAAAAGACGGTGGCGACTCTTGCTTACCGCGACATTTCGCGAACCAGCGTTAAACAGTCAGTTCCAGATCCACCGATCACAGAACTGGCGACTCTGCTGGGGAGTATACTTAAAGTGAGGTGTACCTTAGGATTAAGATCACTGTGTTTTCAATTGCTTTCTTTGCTTGCTTTAAAATTGTGGGGTTGCTTGGGAGTTCTATAGATCCTAACCCGGATCTGGGGGATACCTTCTTAGAAAGTAGCAACAAGGCTGTGAGGGAACTGTGCGGGGTATACCGACATGGTTGAAACAGTCTGCTACGTTGATGTGGCACTTCGGTGTGTACTGGTAACCCTTGAGTTCAGTCAAGGAGAGTACGGGGCCTCCGCGTGGTGTCGTGAAGCATCAACAGACCTTAGGAACCTTAATTGAACCATCTTGGCCTCTTTAGGGTAGTGAGATAACTGACTTTGGTGCAGTCCGAGGTTGGTTGATACTCGATACTACACTCAATTGAGGGTTGCTTTCCTGGAATATTTCGGTCGCCAGTTCAGTGGCTAAACCGAAACGATGAACAATGAAAGCAATCCCGTGATATTGGGATCCTCTAAGAACCCGGTTACTTTGATTAGGACAGGTTGAACCCACCAACTTCAAGAGGGTAATACCTAAACCTCATGCTGGCCTAAACTCTAAGGGCTCTTTTGTGTGACTTGTGTGCCTTCATACTTGACTACCTGCATGCTTGTTATCTGACCCTTAATGTCTTGCAGGTTTTGTTCATAGTCCTTAATTGGGACTTATAACGGGGTGTACTAATTTCTTGCAGGTCTTGTTTATAGTCCTTAATTGGGACTCATAACAGGGTACTAAGTTTCTTGCAGGTCTTGTTTATAGTCCTTAACTAGGACTCATGACAGGGTTTACCAAATTTCTTGCAGGTCTTGTTTATAGTCCTTAACTAGGACTCATGACAGGGTTTACCAAATTTCTTGCAGGTCTTGTTTATAGTCCTTAACTAGGACTCATGACAGGGTTTACCAAATTTCTTGCAGGTGTTGTTTATAGTCCTTAACTGGGACTCATAACAGGGTTAACCAGATCTCTTGCAGGTTTTGTTTATAGTCCTTAATTGGGACTCATAACAAAGTATACTGAATTTCTTGAAGGGTCTGTTTATAGTCCTTAGTTGGGGCTCATAACAGGGTTTACCTACATCACCCCATGCATAGCATGACATCATACCATTGCATACATCCTAACCCATTTCAAGGATCTCAAGGGCTTGTGATGCAGGTCATGATAAATCAAACATCTAGCCAGGGGCAAAGAGGATTTATTTTCCTCTAGCCAAGGGTGTCAGGGGCTATGACCCACTGGATATGGTGAGCCTTTGACCCTTGAAGAAGGGCTCTCTACAACAGGAGGTTCCTTCAATCAAGTTGCCAGTTTCCAACTCTAACAAGTCTCTCTGTTTACCCCGCGAGGTCCTTGAAAACATTGCATGCATATCATACATCTCATTGCATTGCAGGTATCCCTTTGACAGGTTGCTTACCCTTCTCCGCTGTTTATTTCAGCCGCTCGTCATGAATCCTGAATCATCAGCCGAGCAGACTATCAAGGATCTCCAGGCTCAGAACGCCCAGTTCCAAGAGCTGATCATGAATCTGACCCAGGGGCAACAAGACCTGAAGGCTCTGCTTCTGAAGAAGGACAAGAAGAAGAAGAGGATTGTTTTGTTCAGCCCTAGACGCAGATCTGGGAATACACCGCAGATTGAAACCGAGAGGACAACTCCATCTGTGGGGAAGAGCAGTCATCCAGAGGAAAGGGTGCCCAGTCCAGTGGTCTCTGACAATGAAACAGATTTCGACGACGAACAATACCCTCCGGCTGAGGACAAGTACAAACAGTTGGAGGATAGGCTGAATGCTATGGAGACCCAACAAGTACCTGGGCTGGATCTTGGAGATTTGGGTTTGTCAACTGGTGTGGTTATTCCCCGGAAGTTCAAAGCACCATCCTTTACTAAGTATGACGGGGCGTCTTGCCCCAAGCTGCATCTAAGGTCCTATGTTCGGAAGATTCAGCCATATACGGTGGACAAGAATTTATGGATCCATTTCTTCCAGGAGAGTCTTTCAGGGACTCATCTCGAATGGTTCTATCAGCTGGATGGGACCAAGGTTCGTAACTGGGAGGAGTTGGCTACTGTGTTCTACAAGCAGTATCAATATAATGCCGACCTTGCCCCTACGCGTACCCAACTCCAGGGTATGTCGTTAGGATCAAGCGAAGGTTTTAAAGAATATGCGCAGAAATGGAGGGATCTTGCTGGAAGGGTACAACCACCTCTGACTGATCGGGAACTTGTGGACATGTTCTTGGGGACCTTGTCTGGTCCATTTTATAACCACCTGATTGGGAATTCGTCTGCTGGATTCACAGATCTTATCTTGACTGGGGAGAGAATTGAAGCCGGCATCCGGTCTGGGAAAATTCAAGAGGCTGCACCTTCTGATAAAAAGCCTCATCATGGAAAGAAAGAATCCAATGCCGTGCACGGTAAAAAGAGCCGTCATGAGGCAGGGGCAATCCAGATCTCCAATCCTGGACTTGCTCAACAAGGACAGGGGCAGCAGCGAAAGGAGAAACGACAGTATACAAAACTCAACATGTCGCTGGATCAAGCATTGCAACAAATGTTGAAGGCAGGGCTGATCACCTTAAGGGCTCCTCTTCGGAATCCGAACACTTCTGCACCCAACTATCATCCCAACGATAGGTGCGCATATCATTCAGATAGCCCGGGGCATACTACAGACAATTGCTGGCCTCTCAAGAACAAAATCCAAGATATGATTGACGCCGGGGAGATTCAGTTTGAAGTGCCAGAGACTCCGAACATAATCACTGCTCCGTTGCCCAATCATTGAAGCCTTTTGTTTATTTGAATTTTTGAGTTGTACTTTTCTTTGCTTATACAAACAATTAATGTCATAGCAAACTCTTTTATTCTATTAATGCATCGCATATGTCTGTTTTGAAAATTAATACAATTATTTTCATTATGTTCAAATATCTTTTCATATTTTTTCTGATGTCAACTCTGGATCTAAAATTCTAAGCCTCTTGAGGGAGGATGACGAAAACGATACCGCGATCATTACAGTATGCTTTTGAACAAACCCCGCTGATGAGGTACAGGCATTGTTTCAACCCCTAAACACTGGAGTTATAAGGATGATAATCCCTCGTCAACCCATCAGAGCCAAAGAAGTAGGAGTTTTTATTTTCAAAAAATCAAAACCCTTAATCATAACCTGGGGCAGGGTAGTTCTCTCAGTTGATCCAAGCGCATCTTTACAAAACGAACAAAGACAGTGATGGTTCAGAACAATCAAAAGGACAGGCAGTCATCATCAAAATTCATAAATGAAAAGCCCAAAAAGTCTAAACCTATAAAGGGGACTTACGAAACTGGGGCATCCCGGTGACTGTAATTCCAAAAAAGGAAACAGTTCAGGCAAAAAAAGAAAGGGATAACAAAAATCAAGAAAGAGGTCTCACAAACCCTCAACCAAAGCAAAAAATGACTGCCTATTCAAAAGAAATCATCAACATCTGAACCATTATTGGAACATCAAAGCAAAGACTCAAGCAAGGTCTAACGCACGATCAACTGAGTTTAGGTTTGAAGAACATCACGAAGAGCGGGTGGGTACAAATAAAATTTGAGCCTTTATCCTTTGTTTCTTAAACCGTGAACCAGGCCACGTTATAACCCTTAAAAGTCCTAGCTGAAGCATGGGTTAGTTCGAAAGCATACTGTCACGAAAGGTATCCTGACTCCTGAAGGCCTATGGTAAATACGGAGTTTGACATCACGTTTTACAAACATTCATTTGTTTTATGGAAAAGAATGCATTTTTCAAAATCTTCAAGACAGACATAAGCTTTGCATTTTTTAACATAACTTTGTTTGCATATGACTTTTTGTTTGAACAGCATAGAAATTCGCATGACGAAAGTCTAATGAACAAGAATATCTCCAATCAAGGGGCACTGCATGATCATGGTCTACCATCTGGGGCAGTTAAGTCAAGATCCAGAGAATCTCTCAAAGGCCAAATAGCTTGGGGCAAATCTCCGCCTGAGTCACTTGGGGCATTCCAACAACGAATCTTGCCTGATCAAATACCTCCTGATGGCATAACAAAGCACTTCTAACAGGGGCAACTCCCTACGTTCTGAAAGCATGGACATAGTCGAAAAATACTACGCAAAATCAAAGACCTGCTAGGTTGACATACCTAGGCAAAAATAAGGGCTTCCCGGCGAACCAAAAGGGTTCGGGCAAAAATAAGGGATGAAAATGAAAAATCTGTACACCCGGCAAGTCGAAAACCTGAAAAGGCGGCTTGGGCAAAAATGGGTATCCCGGTGGACTGAAAACCCGAAAGGGCGGTCCAGGCAAAAGTTAGGGATCGAAGCGTACGACTATGTCCTGTCATCTTATCACCGGCCTACCAGAAGAAGGTTTGTCCATCAACAACTATCAGCACCTCACAGATCTTCCTCTCCCACCTTAGAAACAGGGGCAATAAAGAATGGTCCAAGCAATCTGATTGTTCTGTCCTCCAAGGCATCAGGGTAGGTTCCGTTGAAGAACATCCCAACATATCAAAGCTTCCCCAGGAGAGTCCAACCCAAGATCCCCAGGAAAGTTGGAATTCATACCCCCAAGCAATAAGCGTACCCCCAGTAGATTCTGGAAGTTTATCCCCTAGCAGGGCACGAACGCGTCGTCCGGCTTGATTTAAAGAGTTATTCCCTTAACAGGATATAACTGGGTTATCCTCAGCCAAAAGCCACGGAAAGAGCGTCGTCGACAGAGTCTTCTTATCCCCAACGAAGTCCATTCACACTTCCAATACAGCGAGTCATCCTCAACAAATCAGCAAAAGCATCTCTACCCCCACAGAGTATTTCTTCCCAGCATGGTCGCTAGAATATCTTTTTCTCCCCGCAGAATCCTCCATTCGCCAAGTTTATTCCCCAACGGAGTTATCTTCGTCTATTGGAATTCTTGCAACTATTCTTCAACATCAGCCCAGGATACGACTTCCCGGCACCCGTCAAGGATTTAGTTTCTTAGACAAACATACATTCATAAAACGTCACATACATCATCGTCATGCATATGCATCATGCTACATGAATCTCCCTAATTTTGAAAACATACAGTTCATGCATCATGATTTTGCATACAAATTATGTTTTGCCTTTTCAGGAAAAAGATCAATACAAAAATGACTACTATCAACTAATCGCAATTCATTCTAGATATAGTTTCAGATGTAAACCCAGCGATGGTGACGTTCTGATACTGCTTCCAGATTTCCTTCTAGATATAGTTTCAGATGTAAACCCAGCGATGGTGACGTTCTGATGCTGCTTCCAGAATTCCTTCTAGATATAGTTTCAGATGTAAACCCAGCGATGGTGACGTTCTGATGCTGCTTCCAGATTCCCTTCTAGATATAGTTTCAGATGTAAACCCAGCGATGGTGACGTTCTGATACTGCTTCCAGAGTTCCTTCTAGATATAGTTTCAGATGTAAACCCAGCGATGGTGACGTTCTGATACTGCTTCCAGAATTCCTTCTAGATATAATTTCAGATGTAAACCCAGCGATGGTGACGTTCTGATACTGCTTCCAGAGTTCCTTCTAGATATAGTTTCAGATGTAAACCCAGCGATGGTGACGTTCTGATGCTGCTTCCAGATTCCCTTCTAGATATAGTTTCAGATGTAAACCCAGCGATGGTGACGTTCTGATACTGCTTCCAGAGTTCCTTCTAGATATAGTTTCAGATGTAAACCCAGCGATGGTGACGTTCTGATACTGCTTCCAGAATTCCTTCTAGATATAGTTTCAGATGTAAACCCAGCGATGGTGACGTTCTGATACTGCTTCCAGAATTCCTTCTAGATATAGTTTCAGATGTAAACCCAGCGATGGTGACGTTCTGATACTGCTTCCAGATTTCCTTCCAGATATAGTTTCAGATGTAAACCAGATATGGTGACGTCCTGATACTGCTTCCAGAAGTCCTTTTTAGATGTTTCCCTCTCTGACGATGAGTGTGAGGTGATATTCTCCTATGGTTCCCTCTCCAACGGTGTGTGAGGTAGTAATCCCTTTTCTAGATGTTTCCCTCTCCGACGAGGAGTGTGAGGTGACATTCTCCTATGGTTCCCTCTCCAACGGTGTGTGAGGTGGTAAGTCCTTTTCAGATGTTTCCCTCTCCGATGATGAGTGTGAGGTGATCATTCCTTTCAAATTATAATTAGCTATGGTTCTCCGCCCAATACTGCAAAGATAATAATTCCCATCAAGATTTTTCTCAACGAGCGTTGTTGAGATTAAAGTCACCCAAGGTTCTCTTATCATTCATGCTAAGGCAGTAAACATTCCTGGTTCATTCATCAGCGTTTGAAGCTCCAGACTCAGCTCCTGTAACCAGTCAGGACCCATTTATACCAAGCATCTAAAATCAGCTCCTGCAACGTGTCAGGTACTCTTTTCTTCTTTTGCAGGTATGCAGGTTCTAGCTAAAGAATCTCCTACGCGATCAACATCCAGATGGCATCTATAAGCCCATCATCCTATTCAGCAATCTCCAAATGGCATCTATAAGCCCATTCCCCCATCACTGTCACTATGTGAGCGCAAATTTCTGGGCACTCTAGTGTCCAATCATCTTCTACCCTCGGATTACGAAAGGCACGTCCGCCAATCTGCATCCTCAGGTCTAAGAAGATTGAACAGGGGCAACTGTTGCACCCCAAAACTTGCCCTCCCATATTCTCCAAGATTTGTCAAGTCAAGGTCACAAAATTCCCCAAGGGTTATGCAGTTCAACTGTCTCCTATACAGTCAAAACTAGGGTTTGTGTTCTGATCAAGAAATTGAAGATTTCAAAGGCCCAATCAAGTCTCACATACCTACAAATGTGGTCAAACATCCTCATGTCAAGTTTCAAGGCATTCAGCTCAAAATTGCACAGTCAAAACCCTAAATTGCACTACAGTCAACTGTAGGGGCAAAATGGTCATTTGACAGTCAAAAGTTCAAATTTTTGGTCAACATATCATTTTGAAGCCACAAACATCATTTGATCAATGCTTGATCATGATTCTCAAAGTTTGGCTCAGAAATCATCAAAGATGCAAAAGTTACTATATTTGGACAGCTGAAAAAGTCAACTGAAATTGACCAGGGCATAACTTTCACATGGATTATCAGAAAAATCCCATCCAAAGCTCATTTTGAAGAGAAAGACATTTCCTACAATTCATCTTCATGTTCCAAGTCCAAGAAATGCTCTCACAAAAAGTTATCAATTTCAACATTATAGGTCATTTTCAAAAGTCAACAAAAAGGGACTTTAAGTCAAAGGCCATGACTTGAGATTGGTAAATCAAAATGACATGGGACCAAAGGCATTGGTTAAAGGACTCAAAGACCTTTCCAAAATGTCCAAGAACATGTGAAAAGCTTAAAAATTGAGCAAGTTATGTCTTGTGGAAGTTGGGAAATTTTTGGAAATTTTTGAAAGTCAACTTTACTTCAAATGATCCAAAAATGCAAATGGGCCCATTTTTCTTCCAAGTTTCTTCATGCCAAGCCTATGCACGACCATTAGGCCCAAGGGGAAGTATTTTCTCAATTTTTAATTATTTATTTGAATTTATATTAATATTAATTCATTTAAATTATTTAAATATGTGAAAAATATAAACTTAACCTAAAAAAATCTTTTTGTGCACATTCTACTCTCAAGATTTCGTGTACAATTAAATATGGCAAGTTTTGGTGTGATTGGAGCATGATTGAACAAAAATAACATGAAAAAAGATATGAAAAGATTTTACAAAATCAAATATGCAAAACAATGAATTCAAAAGATTTTGTACAAATTTCTTAACCTAAAAGCTTGGCTACATATGCAGGATCACAAACCTAATTGCCTTAGACTCTAAGCTGCGCCTCAAGAGCCATTGGAACATTGAAATTTTTCCAAAAAAACTCAAATCTGAAATCAACCTTGGAGGAGGATTAAAGCCCTAAGTCTTATTCCAATAGCTTCCTTGACTAATTCTGAACGTGTACCAATCACAAACTACAACCAAAGCCCCGGGAATTGGTAGTTAGAACTCAAACTGTACCAAGAAATTTTTGAAATCGTATAGCATGATTCCAGCATCTTTTTGCATTTTTCTTTATTGATTCATGCTCATAATGATGTTTCTAAGCTGACCAATGCGTTTGATTGTTTTTTTGTGCCATATATACGTTTTTACCATGTTCACTTCCTAGGGTTTTCAGAGTTCAAATTTGGGGTTTTCACGATAAGGCAAAATTAGAGATCGAGATTAAGACCATTAGATTCAGCGTATTAAGACGAACAAAGACCAATCCTCGCGCCTAATTTATGTTTGGATATGAGCTAATCGCTATTTTTCGATAGCCTGTCTAAGGAAACGCTTCATAAACCGTTGCCATATTGTTTATATTACAGGGGACGTGAAGAAGATGAAGTGGTGGCAATCTGTGATTCGCCGGTTTAAATTTTCGCGCGATTTCAAATCATAGCTTCTTTTCTTTTTTATAATATTTGTTGACTAATATATATTAAAACATTTGAAGTGGCTCAGTTGGCAGGTGTTGAACGTGGTGACTTCTAAGACCTGGGTTCGAATCCCAGGTCTGAACAAATTCAATATTATTTTTCCTTCACGAATCCTATGCAGCGTCAGTGATGGTACACGCCATACATCCTCCAAATCCAACGTGACACGTCCCTATCAAGAGCGAATCAAGGGCTCAGGATTGAAACGCACCATGGGCATAAGTCAACCTTGTAATACACGAGCTGGGGAAGTCAACAGGCCACTGCCTATTGGGCCAGGACCTTTGGATCTACACCCCCCCTGGTTTGCATTTTTTTCTATTTTTCTTCTTATATTTCATTTTTGCTATTTCATTTATTTTATTTGTTTTAACATAATTAATTTTATTTTTTTTTCATAAAAATACACAACTTCACAAAAATTCAGAAAAGACAAAAATATAATATTTACAATATTTTAATTATTTTTCATAAAAAGCTTGCATGTAAATTAGTTAATTTAAATTAAGGTTTATTGTTAATTCTTTTCATGATAAAAACACCAAAAAAATAGAATTTAGGTTTAATAACTTTTTATTTTCTTTTTAATTTTTTCCCTTTTTTCAGAATAATAATATTATTTATTTGTTTTCATAAATAAAAAATTGTACATAAATAATTTAGGGTTTAATTTAGGTTTTAATTTAATTCTTTTATAATAAATAAAAAAACATTAGAATTAGGGTTTGCCTTTTTAGTTTAATTTCAATTAACTCCTTTTTTTTTCTGTTAAAACTAAAAACATAAAATACCAAAAAGAAAAACATTTAATTTTCATTTTTTATTTTAATTCCTTATTAATTTAATATCTTGCAAAAGGGTCCAACGCCCATGTTCATAATTTATTTAATTTCGCGCATTTACTTTATTGCTTATTATAATTATGTAATTCTCCCAAAGCGATGTAACGATTCTATTTTTCGCACTTTTATTCGCTTTCTTTATTTTCTGTCAAATCGGGTCCGGTTTAATTTTGGCGATGTGGACCCGCGCCATTTGTAATAGCTGTAGATTTATTTTTTCCGCAAATACTATAACTGTTCAAAAGCATGCAAGAATGAATGCCCTAATTAAAATCAAGCGTAGAACACAACCAACATGACAAGACAAATATCAATGAAAACGACACACAATTCGCACACACCACCCCTAGGGTACGCCTCACTGTTGCCTTTCGAAAGGTGATCGTCGAGTAGAGGACGTCTTAGTAAGTCCTCATGATCCGGGAACCTGGCATGAGGGTAGCTTCTAAGGTGTCTTCCCATTGCTCTGGTGATCACCACGTCCCTAAACTCGAATTGACCCGAACACCTCCAACGGTGGTGCTACCTACCTCTCAATGGTGGGATAGCACTACTTTTAAGGACATTTACACAGACGAATTCCTTAGGGTAGGTAGGTTCTCAAGGATACTTGCTCTAATTTCAAATAAATCAAAATCTTTTCACACCGACACTTTTCAAAAGCTTTCAAAGCAAACTTTTCAAACACTCTGACGTACGAGTCGAACTGAAATTTTTCAAAGAAACTTTTTTAAAACCCACATTGAAAAGCAAACAAACAATTTTGAAAACACATTGAGCAAGTATCTAAGAGCCCATGGATAACCATGGATAGAAAGGGTGCTAACACCTTCCCTTTCTATAACCTACCTCCCGAACCGAGAGCAATCTCTTCAAGGAATTTTTCTGTGCTTTTGTCCTTTCCATTTGGAGAAAATAAAAGACGGTGGCGACTCTTGCTTACCGCGACATTTCGCGAACCAGCGTTAAACAGTCAGTTCCAGATCCACCGATCACAATCCCCCTATCGGCCAAAGATGAATGGTGCAGTCGAAGCTGCTAACAAAAATATTAAAAAGATCATACAGAAGATGACAGTCACCTACAAGGACTAGCATGAGATGCTATCGTTTGCTCTTCACAGGTACCGTACCACGGCACGCACATCAACTGGGGCAACACCCTATTCTTTGGTTTATGGCATGGAGGCTGTTTTACCTATCGAGGTTCAGATTCCCTCTTTAAGAATCATGAAAGATGCAGGTTTGAGTGAAGACGACTGGATCCAGACCCGACTTGATCAGCTGAACTTGATTGACGAGAAGAGGCTTACTGCTGTTTTCCATGGTCAGACGTATCAAAAACGAATGACCAAGGCTTTCAACAAGAAATTCAGACGCCAAGTATATCAAGTTGGAGATCTAGTGATCAAACGCATCATTTTGCCACAAAGTGATCCCAGGGGCAAATGGACTCCTACCTATGAAGGACCATTTGTAATCAAGAACATCTTTTCTGGTGGGGCAATGATCTTAACCACCATGGACGGCGACGACCTGCCACACCTTGCGAACACAAACATAGTCAAAAGATACTACGAATAAGAGACCCGCTAGGTTGACACACCTAGGCAAAACAAGGGCATCCCGGCGAACCAAAAAGGTTCGGGCAAAAATAAGGGATAAAATAAAAAAATCTGTACACCCGGCAAGTTGAAAACCCGAAAGGGCGACTTGGGCAAAAAAGGGTTTCCCGGTGGACTGAAAACCCGAAAGGGCGGTCCAGGAAAAAGTTAGGGAATTAAAGCGTATGACTGTGTCTCGTCGGATCACTTTAAGGACAATCTCTTCACTGACAAACTCTGAGCTTCTGATCAATTCCATCATCTTCGGATGAAGCAACAAATGGACAAGATATTCAGAGATATGAAGGCTATAGAAGAATGCGAACCCCATGGGATTTTTACACATAGCTATCTTTCTTTGTATAAATTTTTCTTACTTTTATGACACCATCCTCTTACTAGGATGTTTGTCTCCTTTGTACAAAACACTTATTCAAAGTAAATACAAAGACATCTCTTTCAATGTACAGAAAACTATTTGCCTTTTTCTTTACGCTTGTGTTTTTATTTGCAAAAACGTCCAATGATTCATTGATGAACATATGCATTTGAACATAATTACTGTTTACAAATAAACATAATGGAAAAGAACAATTATTGACAGGCTGAAAGGATAGGAAAACGTCTTTAGGCTATTCCATGAGCAATCCCTATAGTACATCATCTAGATCCCCAGCGGAGCTAAAATTTCAAGCCCTTAATCCCCATCAGAGTTAAAACTTCAAACTCCCAATCCCCAGCGGAGCCAAAACTTCTAACTATCAATCCACAGCGGAAACCTTCCAGTTTCTCTAAATACCCCAGCAAGTTTGTCTTGAAGCCTGAACAGCAACCGGATAACAGTTAACTTTTGTCTCTCCCCAACCTAGGATAATTCCCCAGTAGAGTGGCAGACGACCGAAACTCCTGAACCTACTCCCCAGCAGTAAGCCTTCTTCCCCACAGAGTTTTTATTGCTCCCCAACAGAATAAAGATTCTCTTTGTTAATTCCTCGCAGAAGTCATCAGAGTTTTCTTTATTCCCCAGCAGAATAAGGGTTTCCCATTGTGTAATCCCCAGTAGAAGTCATCAAATTCTCTGGACTCCCCATGCAGACTACTCAGGCAGTATATGGCATTGC
Organism: Vicia faba; assembly: GCA_948472305.1. Lineage (NCBI taxonomy): Eukaryota > Viridiplantae > Streptophyta > Magnoliopsida > Fabales > Fabaceae > Vicia > Vicia faba. Next base: position 361,212,058 of record OX451737.1, read on the forward strand.
TCACAATAGAACTTTTGTCAATACTCTGACTTCAAAACATGAAGGATCCCTATATCCCCAGACAAGTCGCCGAGGATTTCTTATCCTTAACAGTCAAGGATTTATTTTCCCCGGCAGCAGTCAAGGATTTATTTTCCTCAGCAATACAGCAAATCAGCTTACATGCGCATACATCACCTCCACATATCATAAACAATTGACAAAACACATATGTTGCATCATACATTTCATACATCATAACTTTATGTTTCAACTAACATTTTACCCTTTTCAGGATAAGGTTAACAGCTACCATTGACAATGTTCAAAGGTTTCAGATACAGTACAGATACACTCCAGACGCGGAAGTCATTCTGTTACTCATTCAAATCTCAACTCAAGATACAGTACAGATACGCTCCAGACACGGAAGTCATTCTGTCACTTATTCAGATTCAAGTTTAGATATGCTCCAGACACGGAAGCCATTCTGTTACTTATTCAAGACTTCAACTTCAAGTTACCGTATAGATACACTCCAGACACGGAAGTCATTCTCTCACTTATTCAGATTCAAGTTCAGATACGCTCCAGACACGGAAGCCATTATGTTACTTATTCAAGACTTCAACTTCAAGTTACCATACAGATACACTCCAGACACGGAAGTCATTCTGTCACGTATTTAGATTACAGTCCAGATACACTCCAGACACGGTTGCCATTCTGTCACTTATTCAGATTTCAAGTCCAAATACGCTCCAGACACGGATGCCATCCTGATGCTCACTCAGATTCATCTTTCAAATACACTTCAGATACGCTCCAAACACGGAAGCCATTCTGATACTCATTCAGATTTCAAGTTCAGATACAGTTCAGATACGCTCCAAACATGGATGCTATTCTGTTGCTCATACCGATTCAGTCTCCAGATACAGCTCAGATACGTTCCAAACACAGACACCATTCTGATACTTATTCTTTTTACTTACAACTTACAATTAAACAAACATTCTTGGATGGCATCTACAATCCCATCTCCAACAAGACGCTGTCACCTCTCCAAATGGCATCTTTAAGCCCATTCCCTCAACTACACTTTGTCGAGTGAAAATTTACGGGCACTTTAGTGTCCAATCGTCTTTTACCTTTGAGTCACAAACGGTAAAGCTCGCCAATCTAACTCTTCAGGTTCAAGAAGATTGAACAGGGGAAGCTGTTGTACCCCAAAATTTTCCCTTTCGTTCTTCAGGAAATCATCCTGGATTCTCAGAGTTTCTCTTAAACAAATCCAAGCCCTGAATTATCATTCCTTTCCAAGTAAACCATTTACAAGAGCAAAGTGTTCATTTACAAGCTCAAAAGTCAAATTTTTACCTTGAAAATGTTAAATCCTAAATACTTAGAATTTTTCTAAAGTGTTTAAGAAAAATGGCACTTCAAAACTTCTGAACTAACCTCCAGGCAGAAACGGTCAGAAGTTGCAAACTTGGCTCAGCACATAACATTCAGTCAGAAGGTGGCTCTTCAGCAGCTACACCAACTCATTTAGAGGTTGTAAACGTGGTTTAGCACATAATCTTTAAACAAAACAGGCTCTTTCAGCAGTTACGCAAGTTCAGCCAGAGTTTGCTAAAGAAATGCAAAGAAAGCAACAAAGCCTGAAAACTCCTTTAGAACATGCTGGGATCAGAAGGTAATGGGATCAGCAGATTGGGTGTAATATTGAAGCAGAATCTCTAAGTCCAGAATTTTCAGAGGCTGATCAAAAGCACATGCTGGAAAGTCTGGAAAACCCTCAGAATTTGCTGAGACAGCAGGAGGCCAAGGTCAGAGCTTGGTTTGCATTGTTTTCTGGTGAAGCATAACTATTGGCCCAGGTTTTAGGTAATGATGCAAAATCCCCTATTACAATATTTCTGATTTTTGACAAATCTCATCACCATTTAATGCTCATTAATGCTCACAACCACTTTTGAGCATTCATCCAAGGGGGTCTCTCCACGTGCGGCATAGTAACACCCTCGTGCAGGTTTAGGCATGGATCTATGTGCCACTTTTCGCCTATGGGTGTCACTTTTCCTTAATCCTCGCTTACTGTTCCAGCCTAGGCTGAAAAGCTGTCCATCATCACAACTTTTCATGAACTTCCTTCAAGAGCAAGTCAGCACCTATTGCATGGTATTGGCGCCACTTAAACGTTTAAAAAATCCACAAAGCCTTGCCTATAAATAGAGCACCATTGTCCACTGAAAGACCCCGGTCAAAAACCCAGAAAAATTGCTAGAAGAGACACAAAAAATTCTAGCTAGAAAACATTGTGAAACTCTGCCAAAATTCCTAGTGTTTCAAGAGCCTTAAACACATCTTTGAATCTCCTGCCTTAAAACTTCATTTGCACCCAATTTGTTTTCCTAACTAAAGAACACCCATACAGTTTCTGACCACATATATACCCTCTATCCACTCATACAAAGAATCTGTCCAGAACACCATCAGGGCTAAAGCTAGCTCCAATTCACAGATTTTCTTCCAAAAGCAAGGTAAGCACCTGCTGGCTCTCACCATGCTGCTAAGCATCATCAGATTTGCATGCTCAATAAACACAATGTAAATATCATGCGTCTGATGTTGTTTACATTCTGAGATTTTTACGCCTCTGCATGCTTAAGTGGAGAATGAATCAGCTCAGAACTGTCTGGAAGAAACTAAGACTCATAGTTAGAATTAGCAAAGGCATACTTGCCTTTGATTTTTTGTTTCTGTTTCTCTTTACTTATGAGGCGCCATGATACCTGCTGAAAGTGCCATAGGCATGTTTTCTGTTTTGGGGAGAAATAACCAAATTGTAGATGTTCTGACTAGCACAGCGGGAAACTAAGTTCTAACTTTGACGCCAGCACTTCTGAGACCTGTTTTGTTATCAATGATATCAGAACTTCTGAAAATTGTTGTGTTCCCAGCAGGGTCAGAACTTCTGAACTCCCCACTAATAGATTTTTGTTTTCCAGCGCATGGGAGTCAGAACTTCTGACCTCCCCACTAACAGGTTTCTATTTTGCAGCGCACCAGAGTCAGAAGTTCTGACTCACATTTTTACTAACAGGTTGATATCCTGCAGCAGGCCTGGGTCAGAACTTCTGACTTCCTCTCAGCAGCGCGCTGGCCCCCTCCCTCTTTCTCTTTTTCTTCCTCTTGTTATTTTTCTTTATTTTTCTCGCTGGATTCCCCATTTATAAGTGTGTATCCCCCGCCCCCTAAATATTGTAATAGCGTAGGATTTTACATTTCCGCATTTTTATTGCTTTCAAATGTAAATGCTAGCAATTAGGATATGTATGGCGAGATAAAATCAATGAAATAGAAAATCCTAATTCAAGATAAAAGTGCATGCAATAAAACACACTTGCACACAAACACCCTTAAGGTATCTCCACTTGGTTGCCTAAAATAAAATGGCCATGTTACGCACGCGAAGTATTTTGGCAAAACAAAACCAAAATGAGATCATAGTCCCTCGATGACGCTATCAAAAGGTTGCCTAAACAAATGATCTTGGTCCCTCAAAAATGCTAAGATACTTGGCAATATTGCTATCATGGTCATACAATGACCCACGCCCGTCCCGTTTACATCCAAAGATAGGGTTGCTTACCAAATCAATGATAAGTCAACAATATCAAAGGAATAAAAATACACAAGAAAGATATTTGAGTAGGTAGATTAGCTTCAAGTTACTTGTTACATTTCAAAACAATCCTTGCTATTTTCAAAAACAAACACACACACATTTCAAAACATCTTACAAAATATTGAAACATTTTTCAAAAGAAAAACATCTTTGTATACATTCTTACGAACGAGAATCATTACAAAGATTTCCTAAACAAATGGCCTCTTTTCAAAATACTTTCAAAACCACACCAAGCACCATTTCAAACAATTTCAAAGCAAAGCAAGTGATCTAAACAAGTAACTAAGAGCCCATGGAAAACCATGGATGAAAAGGGTGCTAGCACCTTCCCTTTTCATAATCTACCCCCCGAACTCAAGAAAACATCTCAAAGGTCTTTCCTGTGCTTTTTTACCTTTCCTTTTGGATAAAAGAAAAGTCGGTGGCGACTCTTGCTAATCGCAATATTTGAAAACACAAACGCAAAACCTCAAGTCAGTTCTCCCACCGCATCACAACATGCTATGTATGTAAACATGTAGGATCAAAGCTCCAACAACACTGGATAGTTGTTGAGCTGATAGTAGAACCACGGTCACGTGCAACAGGATCAAAGGTCCGAACCATTTCAGAATACAAAAGAACTAAGTACGAAAAATCAACATTTGTACCTATAATAATAATTTCCCACCCCACCTCGCACGTAAATTCTAATCAAAACAAGGTTTATAATGGCAACCAGAGTCGGGAGTCGTCTATTCTAACACCTCGTCTCTGCACAAAGGGTGCAAGACAAAGGCATTGTCAAGAGAACCTCAACTGAGTGTGGTATCTCATGCCTCCTCACACATGTCAACAAAACACGGGATTCAACATGAGTATCCATCTAACCTATATGGACATTGGCCTGGGTAATGGGCCTTTTAGCTCATGTAACACCCTCCCGCCAACGGAACAACATAATTCAGCATAGCAGCAATAACCAATATATGGAAAATGGTAAAACGCAATGCATACATATGCTCAGATAAACATGTACAAATGAACAAGATATAAAACATAAAGATAAACACCCAAAGAAAAGAAAAACAAGAGCTAGAAGTGACTCATGGGATGGAACAACAATTGGTCAATCTGTCCCTAGTGAAGTTGCCAGCTGAAGTAACCGGCGGAGGATCATTGAGACAAAATCAATAGAGTCACCATCGAATATTTATTTATCCCACAAGAAGGGAAAGGAAAATCATCTAAGAAAACCTGAGAAGGGAGAAGTCACAATCTTGTGACCGAGAGATTAGGTATGGGAGTCGATTACGCAAGGGGAAGGTATCAACACCCCTCACGTCCGTGGTACTCCATGGAATCCACTCTTATTGTTCTAATCAAAGAGTCTGTTCATATCTAAAGCTTACAAGCTAAGAATAAATTGCATGTATATAAAGTGTATATACAAAGAAAAAGGTTTTATTAGTCGTGCCTGCCTCGGTGGAGAATCTTTGTCCCTACGTACCCTCTTCGTGCAATGAGAGATCAAGACACTCATAGTCCACCTTAAAATTTTTTGATTGGTTTTATGTTTTTCATGAACAATTCTAATTTCGCCTTCTACCGCAGCTCGACCTTTAGAGACTTGTACATTGCAGCATAAAGGAATTAACATGTTCTTATCTCAAACTGGTTTTCAAAGAAAAAAAAGGCCCGAAGGCAAAAATGTTTGGATTGGTTAGTGTTTTTTACCTTGAAAAAGGATTTAAGTAATGTTAGAGTATTTTGAAGTTTTCTTAAGAAAATGAGTTTTTGTTTTAATCATGCATAAGGGGAATAAAAAGTATGAAGGAGACTAACCTAGTTCTGTCCCTAGTGTTATCATACAATGAAGGTCCTAAAGTTTGGATAACAAAGGAAAATATCTACCTAAGTTAGCATGCATAGTTAACAATCGTAATTTCTAACTTCTTCGAAAACGAAACAAGTGAATCCTAAGGAAACATTCAAAGGTGAACCTAAAATATCAAGCAAATGTGTAAAGAAATGCACAAACACAAATGCAATCGAACAAAGTCTAACCTAAACCAAAACAAATATCAAGTGCAAGCTAGAAACAAACAATGAATCCAATGGATTCAAAGTGGGAGTAAGGAACTCTTTCCACTTGATTTGCTTGAGCACCAATATCGAGTAATAACTCGAAACGTCAATGTTTAAAGAAACATGAGCGAACATTGTCGAAACGAATGATAAAGCGAGGGGTTAGTTATAAACCCTTTTCCACTTTATTTGACTCAATGGATAAGAATAAGCACAGTTTGAAGCATCAACGTATAACATGAGCTAAGAACGACACGAACTAGAAAGTGTGGGGCCGATTGTGGACCCTTTGCTATACTTATTAACTCGATAGAGAGCCAAAGTAAAAGGGGAGGGAATTGCCTTCTTTGAGGACTTTAGCAAAATTTCCTCTTTTTGAGGTCTTTAAACAAACATAAACATTGCCTCATTTTGAGGTCTTTGAACAAACACAAACATTGTCTCCTTTGAGGACTTTAAACAGATTTTCCCATCTAAAGTAGGGACTCCCAGGCATGCATCTTTGTTCCTACTTATCATGGCAAGGAATTGAAAATACAATGCGGAATGTAAACAGAGTCAGAAACAATATCAAACAAACAATAATGTTTGTAGCAAAGCACAATCAAACCAAAAGAAACCTGATGGTCTTCGTGCAAGCTTCACCAAGCAAATGAGAAATAATCATAAAAGATATCCAATATAAGAATCAAGACATCTCCGAGAGAAAATAAATCACATGCGAAAAATGTGTCGCATCAAGCTAACAGTTTTGCACGAAACAAGTCTATGCAACAAAAATAATCCAAACATCGCATGTCGCGTAACAATGCCTTCGAGAACTTGCACATGCTACAAAATGAGTTAGAAAACAACAAGAAAACATAATCAAAACTCAAACATCAATTCACAACTCAAAAACGATATCAAATTGCAAATAAATCAAGTCCAAATAAGCATCAGAACATGAAAATCCACCACCAGGCAGCAACATCGTTATCTCATGAACCGTATAAAAAGTTGATCTAAAATCATCAAAGCTCAATGCAAATGCCAAAAAATACCAAAGAAAGCTTACCTATGCATTATACAATAATTAAATCATGTGTTTATGCATACTTACTAATCGTACCTGAGCATAAGAGATTTTCAAAGCCCACAAGCTTTGAGCCGAGCAGCGGTTGGATATGAAGTGTGGGGGTTCAGAGCTAGAGCGAGCAAGTATGAGAGTAAGAATGATAGAATGAATACCTGACTCTCTCAAATAAGAGGGTATTTATAGCCCCCAGCACTGGGCCAAGATCCCCATCGTTGAGCTGGGCAAGCAGGTCCAAAATGGAGACTGCCAAGTTCTACGTGCATAGTGGGGGTCAACGCGTGATCCCTAACCTGGATGGAATCCTCCGAACTATCATAAGGATATGGATGCGGTCTTTCTGATAACAGGAGTACTTCTTGATATTCAGAGGTGTTGAAAGTTAGCCCTACAAGGAGGATGCTCGTGAGGTCCTTCTGTCCGTCCTGGACCATCCCCGCCAACTGTAGGGTTGTCCCCGGAGGACTTGTCTTAGTCGACGAGAAGAATGGAGGATGCTCACGAGGTCTTCCTGATCGTCTTTGGCCCTCCTCGCCATTCATGGGGTTATCCTCATGGGACAAAACCATGTCGACTAGAAGAGTGAGGTTACTACCCGACCTAGTCGAGGGCAAATTCTGTCAGCATGCTTTCTCATGTAGCGCAGTCAGATTGGGCCATGTATGTTGTTTGAGCCAAGTGCAGGCCCACTCCAGAACACTTACCATATCCAGACAACGCTACACCATATCACAAAATTACCCAGAAAATCGCATCGAAAATGATAAATCTCAACATTAATGCCCAACAAATGCATAATTATGCTGAAGTATGCATCAATCAACATTTACAATGCATTTACACTTTTCGGGCAGCAACGCTACATGAACCGAAATTGACCAAAAATCGAGTTTAAAACTCACAATCGGATACATCAAAATGCTTGTTGGTTCATGTAACGTCACTAGGAAATTACAAAGACATTGTAACAATTAATTCACATCAATGTGTCAAATATAAGCCTAAACAAAATCATTCAAGTGTTGATGCAATTAATCGAATCAAAGTTTTCAACGTCGAAACAATTAGATCATCATAAAATCGAACTCGAAATTACATCAACACATGAATTCAACATTAATTCCCAACAAAATTTCATAATCAATCAAATTGAATCACATTTCGACACAAAAATTCATCAACAATTGTTAATCAGATTTTCAAGATCCGCAAAAAATCAACAATTATTCAACCAATACCACATGTTTCTATCATCATCATTAACAATTAAGCACTTATTTAAAGGTCCAAAAGTTAATTTATGAACAAATAAATTAACATTGAAATTCACCGATAAAAATTCATGAAAACAATTAAATCAACCAAGGATCAAGAAATAACCAAAGTGATGACAAGAAAATTAGATCGAAGCAAGAACAGAGGGAGTGTCGCGGAAGGAACATAACAGAGGCGAAGGGATTAGCGCCGAGGGAGGAGGCCGGAAAGGTCAGAGACGGCTAGAGTGTTGTTGGCGCGCGAAGGAAGGAGAGAGAAGCAGGGTGGCGCGATTGAGTGAGAGGGAGGAAAAAGATGAAGATCTCGCAATGTTCTTGAGCAAACTCTTGAAAGAAATTGAGAGAGAATTAGAACTCTTTTGTGTGATTTTTGAATAGTGAATGCAAAAGTGATTATGATTTGAATCTCAAGAATATATAGGAAGCCCCTAAGTATTGTTTGGCAAGTGATTTTTGAATAAATGTAGAATTTTGACTTACTTTGGTGTACGGATCAAGATCGAACCATAATCTCATAACCTTCGATGTATAATTCTGACGCGAAACCGGAAACAAAATCGTCGATGATGAAATTTGTGATGCAATGCCGAAAGAATCGCCCCAATACGATAAAAATCGAGTGAGTTTTGAATTTCGAAACAGTGATAAACGATTGACAGAAAACTCTCTGAGCAGATCTTTTCAGCTTATTTTTGTGGGTAGTCCGAGAAAACCCACAAGGTCATTTAACTGAAATTCTTATCAAGGACTGGGAAAGAGAGAAGAATATTCTTCTATGGTTCATGGGTCAAGATACACTCTCTTATGCTTGCGTTCATCAGTTTTGATTAGGGCTTCGACCAAGATCATCGCTTAATGCACATCATGGGTAAGGTTTCGTTGAATGTTTTTATGATAAGAGCCTGCATCTAGTTGCTTGAGTTACAAGACTGTGATCGGTGGATCTGGAACTGACTGTTTAACGCTGGTTCGCGAAATGTCGCGGAAGCAAGAGTCGCCACCGTCTTTTATTTTCTCCAATTGGAAAGGACAAAAGCACAGAAAAATTCCTTTAAAGAGATTGCTCTCGGTTCGGGAGGTAGGTTATAGAAAGGGAAGGTGTTAGCACCCTTTCTATCCATGGTTATCCATGGGCTCTTAGGTACTTGCTCAATGTGTTTTCAAAATGTTTGCTTGCTTTTCAATGTGGGTTTCAAAAATATTCTTTTGAAAAGTTTCAATTCAACTCGTACGTCAGAGTGTTTGAAGAGTTCGTTTTGAAAGGTTTTTGAAAGTGTTGGTGTGAAAAGTATTTTGATTTGTTTGAAATCTGAGCAAGTATCCTTGAGAACCTACCTACCCTAAGGAATTCGTCTGTGTAGATGTCCTTTAAAGTAGTGCTATCCCACCATTGAGAGGTAGGTAGCACCACCGTTGGAGGTGTTCGGGTCAATTCGAGTTTGTAGGGACATGGTGATCACCGGAGCAACAGTAGGACACCTTAGAAGCTACCCTTATGCCATTGATCCTTTATTTTCCGAGGCAACCGTTTCGAGGCAACTGGATCATGTCATGGACATAAGGACTTACTAAAACGTCCTATACTCGACGACCACCTTTCGAAAGGCAACAGTGAGGCGTACCCTAGGGGTGGTGTGTGCGAATTGTGTGTCATTTTCAGTTTATTGTTTGTCTTGTCATGCATTGGTGATCTAACGATTCGATTTTATTTTTGGGCATTCATTCTTTCATGTTATTGTTTAACAGTTAAAAGTGCGGGAATTTAAAGTGCGGAAAAGATAAAAGTCCTACGCTATTACAAAGGCGAGGGTCTACAACGCCAAATTAATCCAGACCCATTTTAAAATAAATTGCAGAAAAGAAATTTCTAATAGTTATTACATGGCTTTGGTACAAGTACATTATTATTTACAAAAGAAATAAATGAAACGCGCGAAAAAAAGAAAATAATCAAATGCGAGGGCATTGAACCCTTTAAAAGAATTAAAATAATTAAGTTATCTAAAATTAAAATTAAATGAAAAATGGTATTTTTGTGTTTTTTAGATTTAAAAGAAAAAAAAGAAAAGTTAATTAAAATTAAAATCCTAGTTCTAATGTCTTTTAAGTTTATTATGAAAATATTGACTTTTAACCTAATTTAATTCTAAATTAATTTATGTGCATTAAATAAATAAATAATATTATTATTAAAAAAAAAAAAGAAAATAAAAAGTTATTAAACCTAAACTCTATTTTTTTGGATTTTAGTTATTAAAAGAATTAAAATCTAACCTAAAATGCAACCCTAGTTTAATTATGAAAAACACTAATACTATGGCAAAAAACAAGGAAAGTTAAAAGGAAAAAGTCATTAACCTAATTCTATGTTTTTGTTTTTTGATTTTTATTAAAAGGAATTAAAGTTGAAAACTTAATTAAAACTAAACATTTTACATGTTATTATTTATACAAAAAAAAAAAACAATATTTAAAATAAAATAATTATTAAAATTTTTGACTTTTCTGATTTTTTTGAATGTTTTTATATTTTATAGTAAAAATAAACTAATTATGTTGAAACAATAAAATAAATAAAATAGCAAAAATAAAGGTAAGAAGAAAAATATAAAACATGCAAACCAGGGGGGGGTAACCCCAATTTGGAGGGTCCAGGCCTGGAATTTGGCCCATTAGACTTTGAAGTCCATTGACCTTTTGGCTTGTGTATCAGTGCATTGACTTTTGTTCATGGTGCACCTTGACTCTGAGCCCTTGGATGATCATCTGGGACACGTGTATGTCTTGAGGACGGAGGCATATGGTGTACCTGGAAGTTAGTAAAGCATAGAATTTTGTTTTGAAAAATAATGTGGAAATTGGCCAGACCTGGGACTTGAACCCAGGTCATGAGAGTCATACGTACGCTTCCTTGTCCACTGAGCCAGTTGTGTTTCAATTAACATATAATATAATAAAAATAATATAAAAGAAAAGTGGCACAACTCTTGGAACGCGCGCGAATTTTTAAACCTCCCAATCCCTGCATGCCACCACATCATCATCTTCGTTCTTCTTTTTTTTCTGAAACACAAAAAGCAATAAGCAACGGTTTTAACCCGTTGCTATAGAAGGCATGTTAGAAAATAGCGATTAGGATCCTGTTGGACATAAATTGTTCGCGAGGCATGTTTCTTGTTCGTTGGAGCACGCTGATTGCAATGGTAGTGATCTTGAGGCTTGATTTTACTCTGTTCTAAAAGCCCTAATTCAAAAAGCTGGAAACCCTAAAAACCAAACATGGTAACTTGGCCAAAAGTGCACGAAAATTCAATTAACAGTTATGGTTAGCTTAGAAACTTCACATGGAACAAGAATATACAATTGAAATGCAATGAAGATGCTTAAAATGGAGAGTACGATCTCAAAAAATTTGCTGTACAGTTTGGGTTGTAGCAACTGTTTCTTCGCGTTTTGATTGAAGTTAGGGGTTGGGACGTGTTCAGTGATTGTCCAGGATGCTAATGGGAAAAGAATTAAGGCTTCAAAGATTGTCTAGCACTGATTTCAGATTTGTGTTTTTGACCAAAATTTTCAATCCATCCATGCTTGTTTGGGCGCAGCTTATAATGTCTTAGGCCTAGGGTTTGACTCAGTGATGATCATAGAATGGAATTGGCTTGCTAACTCACCTTAATTCATGCTTGGGAAAGAATAAGTCTTAGGGTTTTCACTCTTAACCATTTTTCCTCCTTTTTAGCCAAAACCTAGACCTAGTGTGCAAATGAACCCTAGCCTGATTTCTTGAGTTGGTTCATGATTCATAGAAATTGTCCAAGTTCACATGACACTATTTCATTGGTTTTTAAATTTTATTTGAATTTTCAAAGAATTAAAATGAATTAAATCATCAAAAATTAAATAAAATAAAAAAATCAATATTTGGTCTTGAAATTAACCATGGGACACGTGTGTGGCATGACAAGGATGAACCAAGTGGAAAAAATGGGTCCCTTTTGTCAAAAATTGGATTTTCAAGGATAGTTGACTTTTGCCATTTCACAAAAATTTCCCAACTTCTACAAGGCATAACTTGCTCAATTTTTAAGCTTTTCACATGTTCTTGGACATTTTGGAAAGGTCTTTGAGTCCTTTAACCAATGCCTTTGGTCCCATGTCATTTTGATTTACCAATCTCAAGTTATGGCCTTTGACTTAAAGTCCCTTTTTGTTGACTTTTGAAAATGACCTATAATGTTGAAATTGATAACTTTTTGTGAGAGCATTTCTTGGACTTGAAGTATGAAGATGAGTTATAGGAAATGTCTTTCTCTTCAAAATGAGCTTTGGATGGAATTTTTCTGATAATCCATGTGAAAGTTATGCTCTGGTCAATTTCAGTTGACTTTTTCAACTGTCCAAATATAGCAACTTTTGCATCTTTGATGATTTCTGAGCCAAATTTTGAGAATCATGATCAAGCATTGATCAGATGATGTTTGTGGCTTCAAAATGATATATTGACCAAAAATTTGAACTTTTGACTGCCAAATGACCATTTTGCCCCTACAGTTGACTGTAGCGCAATTTAGGGTTTTGACTGTGCAATTTTGAGCTGAATGCCTTGAAACTTGATATGAGGATATTTGACCATGTTTGTAAGCATATGAGACTTGATTGGGCCTTTGAACACTCCATTTTCTTGATCAGCACACAAACCCTAGTTTTGACTATATAGGAGACAGTTGACCTGCACAACCCTTGGGGAATTTTGTGACTTGGCTTGGCAATTTCTTGAAGAATATGGGAGGGCAAATTTTGGGGTATAACAGTTGCCCCTGTTCAATCTTCTTAGACCTGAGGATGCAGATTGGCGGACGTGCCTTTCGTAATCCGAGGGTAGAAGATGATTGGACACTAGAGTGCCCGGAAATTTGCGCTCACATGTTAGCAATGATGGGAATGGGCTTATAGATGCCATCTGGATGTTTGATTGCGTAGGAGATTCCTTAGCGAGATCCTGCATACCTGCAAAACAGAAAAATGAGTACCTGACACGTTGCAGGAGCTGATCTTTTAGATGCTTGGTATTGATGTGTCCTGACTGGTTACAGGAGCTGAGTCTGGAGCTTCAAACGGCGATGAACGAACCAGAGATGGTTACTGCCTTAGCATGAATGGTAAGAGAGCCTTGGGCGACTTTAACTTCAACAACGCTCGTTGAGAAAAATCTGGGATGTCTTCTACTGGGATAAGAATCAGGGAGATCTTAGGGTCGATCTGACTGAACCAGAGAGGCCTTTGACTGGGTAAGAATCAGGAAAATCTTAGGACGATTTAACTGAACCGGTCTAGGTCTTGAAATGTCTTCAACTGGATAAGCAATCAGGAAAATCTTGGGACGATTTAACTGAACCAGAGAAGGCCTTTGACTGGATAAGCAATCAGGAAAATCTTGGGACGATTTAACTGAACCGGTCTAGGTCTTGAAATGTCTTCCACTGGATAAGCAATCAGGAAAATCTTGGGACGATTTAACTGAACCAGAGGAGGCCTTTGACTGGATAAGCAATCAGGAAAATCTTGGGACGATTTAACTGAACCGGTCTAGGTCTTGAAATGTCTTCTACTGGATAAGCAATCAGAAAAATCTTGGGACGATTTAACTGAACCAGAGGAGGCCTTTGACTGGATAAGCAATCAGGAAAATCTTGGGACGATTTAACTGAACCGGTCTAGGTCTTGAAATGTCTTCCACTGGATAAGCAATCAGGAAAATCTTGGGACGATTTAACTGAACCAGAGGAGGCCTTTGACTGGATAAGCAATCAGGAAAATCTTGGGACGATTTAACTGAACCGGTCTAGGTCTTGAAATGTCTTCCACTGGATAAGCAATCAGGAAAATCTTGGGACGATTTAACTGAACCAGAGGAGGCCTTTGACTGGATAAGCAATCAGGAAAATCTTGGGACGATTTAACTGAACCGGTCTAGGTCTTGAAATGTCTTCTACTGGATAAGCAATCAGGAAAATCTTGGGACGATTTAACTGAACCAGAGGAGGCCTTTGACTGGATAAGCAATCAGGAAAATCTTGGGACGATTTAACTGAACCGGTCTAGGTCTTGAAATGTCTTCAACTGGATAAGCAATCAGGAAAATCTTGGGACGATTTAACTGAACCAGAGAAGGCCTTTGACTGGATAAGCAATCAGGAAAATCTCGGGACGATTTAACTGAACCGGTCTAGGTCTTGAAATGTCTTCAACTGGATAAGCAATCAGGAAAATCTTGGGACGATTTAACTGAACCAGAGAAGGCCTTTGACTGGATAAGCAATCAGGAAAATCTTGGGACGATTTAACTGAACCGGTCTAGGTCTTGAAATGTCTTCAACTGGATAAGCAATCAGGAAAATCTTGGGACGATTTAACTGAACCAGAGAAGGCCTTTGACTGGATAAGCAATCAGGAAAATCTTGGGACGATTTAACTGAACCGGTCTAGGTCTTGAAATGTCTTCAACTGGATAAGCAATCAGGAAAATCTTGGGACGATTTAACTGAACCAGAGAAGGCCTTTGACTGGATAAGCAATCAGGAAAATCTTGGGACGATTTAACTGAACCGGTCTAGGTCTTGAAATGTCTTCAACTCGATAAGCAATCAGGAAAATCTTGGGACGATTTAACTGAACCAGAGAAGGCCTTTGACTGGATAAGCAATCAGGAAAATCTTGGGACGATTTAACTGAACCGGTCTAGGTCTTGAAATGTAGCTTGAGAACTTAACTGGATCTTTCCTGCAATGCATGATATGGATCAAACAATGATGTTCTCAACATAACTGAAGTTTGTATGATGCAGTGTGTTATGCATGCTATAATGATGTATGTGATATTTCATGACTTATATGTTTTTGTCTAGGAAAGTGAATCCTTGACGGGTGCCGGGAAGTCGTATCCTGGGCTGATGTCGAAGAATAGGTTTTGCTTCCGCTGAGGATGATAGTAATTGCAAGGATACCGGTAAGAGACGATGACTCCGTTGCGGAATAAACTTGGCGAATGGAAGATTCTGCGGGGAGGAAAGATACTCTAGCGATCATGCTGGGAAGCAATATTCTGTGGGGATAGAGGTGCTTTGCTGAGTGTTGATAGCAATAATTTGCTGAGGATGTCTTTGTTGTTGGAAGTGTTAATGGACTTCGCTGGGGATAGGAAAGAACTATGTTGACGATGACCTTTCCGTGGCTTTTGGCTGAGGATAACCCAGTTATATCCTGTTAAGGAAATAACTCTTTGAATAAAGCCGGACGACGCGTTCGTGCTCTGCGAGGGGATAAGCTTCCAGAATCTACTGGGGATAAGCTTACTGCTTGGAGAGATGAATTCCAATTTTCCTGGGGAAACTGGGTTGGACTCTTCTGGGGAGTTTTGGAATGTAATTTTATAAGTTGAAAGGGGGAACCTATGTAGGGTTGCATGCTGATGAGTTTGTGTAAAACTGTATCTGAAATGGAGAAGGAACCTGGATAGGGTTACTTTGATGATGAGTTCGTGTAAAACTTCTCGATGAACCGGGGTTAGGTCATCTTGAGATAGGTTCATGTGAGACTCTTGGAGGAACCGGGGTAAGGTTACTTGGATAAGTTTGTGTAAAAACTTCTGGAGGAACCGGGGTAAGGTTATTTGGTTGAGTTTGTGTAAAAATCTCTGGAGGAACCGGGGTAAGGTTACTTGGATAAGTTTGTGTAAAAACTTCTGGAGGAACCGGGGTAAGGTTGCTTCGGGATAAGTTTGTGTAAAACTTCTTGAGGAACCGGGGTAAGGTTGCTTCGGGATAAGTTTGTGTAAAACTTCTTGAGGAACCGGGGTAAGGTTGCTTCGGGATAAGTTTGTGTAAAACTTCTTGATGAACCGGGGTTAGGTCATCTTATGGAGGAGGAGTCTGTGTATGACTTTGTCTGAAGGTTAAGCAGAAACCGGTGTTGGGTTGCATGATTTTGATTAAGTGGATAATTGTCCTGTTTGGTCTCGGACGTTAGCCCACGATCTGGAATTTGTAAAGGTAGATGGTAATCATTTTTATGTTGATCTGTCCTTTGTAATTTGGTTGACAGAGCAATTGGATCGCCTGGATAGCTCATTATTTCCCCTGCTTCGGAGGTGAGGGAAGAGGATACCTGTGCGGGTGATCGACAAATCTTCGGGTAGGCAAGTGACGAGATACCGGAACATAGTCGTACGCTTCGATCCCTAACTTTTGCCTGGACCGCCCTTTCGGGTTTTCAGTCCACCGGGATACCCATTTTTGCCCCAAGCCGCCTTTTCAGGTTTTCGACTTGCCGGGTGTACAGTTTTTTTTTATATTCATCCCTTGTTTTTTTGCCCGAACCCTTTTGGTTCGCCGGGAAGCCCTTATTTTTGCCTAGGTGTGTCAACCTAGCGGGTCTTTGATTGTGCGTAGTATTTTTCGACTATGTCCGTGCTTTCAGCATGTAGGGAATTGCCCCTGTTAGAAATTGTTTTGTCATGCCACCAGAAGGTGTTTGATCAGGCCAGATTCGTTGTTGAAATGCCCCAAGTGACTCAAGCGGAGGTTTGCCCCCAGGCTATTTGGCCTTTGAGAGATTCTCCGAATCTTGACTGAACTGCCCCAGATGATAGACCATGATCATGTCGTGCCCCTTGATTGGAGATACTCTTGTTCATTAGACTTTCGTCATGCGAATTTCTATGCTGTTCAAACCAAAAGTCATATGCAAACAAAGTTATGTTAAAAATACAAGGCTTATGTTTGTCTCAAAGATTTTGAAAATGCATTCTTTTTTCATAAAACAAGTGAATGTTTGTAAAACATAATGTCAACTCCGTATTTACCGTAGGCCTTCAGGAGTCAGGATACCTTTCGTAACAGTATGCTTTCGAACTAACCCATGCTTCAGCTAGGACTTTTAAGGGTTGTAACGTGGCTTGGTTCACGGTTTAAGAAACAAAGTATAAAGGTTCAAATTTTATTTGTACCCACCCTCTCTTCGTGATGTTCTCCAAACCTAAACTCAGTTGATCATACATTAGACCTTGTTTGAGTCTTTGCTCTAATTTTCTGGTGATGGATAACTTATTTTGAATAGGCAGTCATTCCTTTTTTGTCGAGGGTTTGTGTGACCTCCTTTTTTGATTTTGTGATCCCTATTTTTTGCCTGAACTGTTTCTTTTGTGATTACAGTCAGCGGGATGCCCCAGTTTTGTAAGTCTCCTTCATAGGTTTTGACTTAATGGGTTTTTATTTTTTGAGACATAATGACTGCCTATCTGTATGATTGTTTGGAATTATCACTATCTTCTGTTTTGTAAGGACCTCTTTGGTGCCATTCGTTATGTACTTGGATCAACTGAGAGACTACCCTGCCCCAGGTTAGAATAAAGGGTTTTGATTTTCGAAAAGAAAAACTCCTACTTCTTCGGCTCAAAGGGGTTGACGAGGGATTATCTTCCTTATTACTCCAGTGTTTAGGAATTGAAACAATGCCTGTACCTCATCAGCGGGGTCTGTTCAAAAGCATACTGTAAAGATTGCGGTATCGTTTTCGTCATCCTCCCTCAAGAGGCTTAGAATTAACGAGAGTTGACATCAGAAAAAATATGAAAACAGTTTGCATACAGTAAATGCGAACATATTGATTCAAAAATAGACATAAGCGATGCATTAATAACAATGTTTTAATCATGAGTAAACGTTTGAACAATCAAAAGAAAATTACAATTTGAAAATTCGAATGAACAAAAATTTCTAGTCTCAGGGCTTGTCACTTCAAATGGTGAGCCTTGGAGGGATGGTAGAAAAATTCAGCCTGACCATCTTGTGTGAATTCCAGTGCTCCTTCATCAATCAGATCCTGGATCTTGTTTTTCAAAGCCCAACACTCGTTTGCATTATGTCCTGGACAGGCAGAGTGGTAGGCACACCTTTTATTGGGATCATAAGCAGGATGTGCTGTGTTGGGGTTCTGGGGATGATCCCTTAATGTGATCAGGTTCAATCTCAACAGGCGTTGTAAAGCTTGAAACGGCGACATATTGAGCGGGGTGAACTGCCTCCTGGGCTTGTCTGTCTGAAGTTGGTGAAGTTGCTGCTGAATTGGTGATACTGGAGCCATATGAGGAGCTTTCTCCTTGCCTCTTTGTCTCAAAGGTGGTGGAACGATGATTGGCTTTTTACCCTTAGATGTTTGCCCCAGTTGGTTGCCCTGAAGCAATTCGTTGATGAGAACCCCGAGCTCATCTTGTCTTTGAGTTAAACCCTGAATGGCAGTCATCTGCCCCAGCATTTGGGCTTTCAATGCATCCACCTCAGCTTGTAGGTGTTCCAGCCTTTCATCCTCAGCACTGTTCCTGACAAAAGTCTCCATGATAAGTGTCCTTAGCTCTTCCTGCCCCTTGGATAGATTCAGGAGGATTTTCCCGAACCGGGTCTCTTGAGCAAGAAAGTCCTGATTGTCTTGTTGGGAAGCCATGGCTGAAATAAACAGCGGGAAAGGTGAGTGACCTGCAAAAGGGATACCTGTTATGTAAGGATGAGTATGATATGCATGCAATGTTTTCAAGGATCTCG
Source organism: Vicia faba (assembly GCA_948472305.1). NCBI lineage: Eukaryota > Viridiplantae > Streptophyta > Magnoliopsida > Fabales > Fabaceae > Vicia > Vicia faba. Next base: position 361,230,744 of record OX451737.1, read on the forward strand.
CGGGGTAAACCAGAGAAACTTGTTAGAGTTGGAAACTGGCAACTTGATTGAAAGTACTTCATGTTGTTGAGAGTCCTTCGTCACGTGTCAAAGGCTCACCATATCCAGTGGGTCATAGCCCCTGACTTTAGTCATCATGTCTGGTTTTGATTTCCAAACAACCTTGGTTAGGGAACCTTCTTCAGGAGTCAGAGCTCACCATATCAAGTGGGTCATAGCCCCTGACAACATTGGCTAGAGGAAAATGAATCCTCTTTGCCCCTTGCTAGATGTTTGATTTATATGACCTGCATCACAAGCCCTTGAGATCCTTGAAATGGGTTAGGATGTATGCAATGGTATGATGTCATGATATGCATGGGGTAATGTGAGTAACCCTGTTATGAGTCCAAATTAAGGACTGCAAAAACCTGCAAGAAACTTAGGATACCCTGTTATGAGTCCTAATTAAGGACTGCAAACACAACCTGCAAGAGACAAATGTCAGGTAATAAGCATGTAAGTAGTTCAAGTAGGAAGGCACACAAGTCACACAAGAGAAGCCCTTAAAGTTTAGGCCAGCATGGGGTCTGGGTAGTACCCTCTTGAAGTTGGTGGGCTCAACCTGTCCTAATCAAAGTAACCGGGTTCTAAGGTTCCCAATATCACGGGATTGCTTTCATTGTTCATCGTTTCGATTTAGCCACTGAACTGGCGACCGAAATATTCCAGGAAAGCAACCCTCAATTGAGTGTAGTATCGAGTATCAACCAACCTCGGACTGCACCAAAGTCAGTTATCTCACTACCCTAAAGAGGCCAAGATAGTTCAATTAAGGTTCCTAAGGTCTGTTGATGCTTCACGACACCACGCGGAGGCCCCGTACTCTCCTTGACTGAACTCAAGGGTTACCGGTACACACCAAAGTGCCACATCAATGTAGCAGACTGTTTCAACCATGTCGGTATACCCCGCACAGTTCCCTCACAGCCTTGTTGCTACTTTCTAAGAAGGTATCCCCCAGATCCGGGTTAGGATCTATAGAACTCCCAAGCAACCCACAATTTAAAGCACACAAGGAAAACAATTGAAAACACAATTATGAACTAGCCCTAAGGTACACCTCACTTTAAGTTTTGTCCCCAGCAGAGTCGCCAGTTCTGTGATCGGTGGATCTGGAACTGACTGTTTAACTCAATCAACCCTAAAAACCAAACATGGTAACTTGGCCAAAAGTGCACGAAAATTCAATTAACAGTTATGGTTAGCTTAGAAACTTCACATGGAACAAGAATATACAATTGAAATGCAATGAAGATGCTTAAAATGGAGAGTACGATCTCAAAAAATTTGCTGTACAGTTTGGGTTGTAGCAACTGTTTCTTCGCGTTTTGATTGAAGTTAGGGGTTGGGACGTGTTCAGTGATTGTCCAGGATGCTAATGGGAAAAGAATTAAGGCTTCAAAGATTGTCTAGCACTGATTTCAGATTTGTGTTTTTGACCAAAATTTTCAATCCATCCATGCTTGTTTGGGCGCAGCTTATAATGTCTTAGGCCTAGGGTTTGACTCAGTGATGATCATAGAATGGAATTGGCTTGCTAACTCACCTTAATTCATGCTTGGGAAAGAATAAGTCTTAGGGTTTTCACTCTTAACCATTTTTCCTCCTTTTTAGCCAAAACCTAGACCTAGTGTGCAAATGAACCCTAGCCTGATTTCTTGAGTTGGTTCATGATTCATAGAAATTGTCCAAGTTCACATGACACTATTTCATTGGTTTTTAAATTTTATTTGAATTTTCAAAGAATTAAAATGAATTAAATCATCAAAAATTAAATAAAATAAAAAAATCAATATTTGGTCTTGAAATTAACCATGGGACACGTGTGTGGCATGACAAGGATGAACCAAGTGGAAAAAATGGGTCCCTTTTGTCAAAAATTGGATTTTCAAGGATAGTTGACTTTTGCCATTTCACAAAAATTTCCCAACTTCTACAAGGCATAACTTGCTCAATTTTTAAGCTTTTCACATGTTCTTGGACATTTTGGAAAGGTCTTTGAGTCCTTTAACCAATGCCTTTGGTCCCATGTCATTTTGATTTACCAATCTCAAGTTATGGCCTTTGACTTAAAGTCCCTTTTTGTTGACTTTTGAAAATGACCTATAATGTTGAAATTGATAACTTTTTGTGAGAGCATTTCTTGGACTTGAAGTATGAAGATGAGTTATAGGAAATGTCTTTCTCTTCAAAATGAGCTTTGGATGGAATTTTTCTGATAATCCATGTGAAAGTTATGCTCTGGTCAATTTCAGTTGACTTTTTCAGCTGTCCAAATATAGCAACTTTTGCATCTTTGATGATTTCTGAGCCAAATTTTGAGAATCATGATCAAGCATTGATCAGATGATGTTTGTGGCTTCAAAATGATATATTGACCAAAAATTTGAACTTTTGACTGCCAAATGACCATTTTGCCCCTACAGTTGACTGTAGCGCAATTTAGGGTTTTGACTGTGCAATTTTGAGCTGAATGCCTTGAAACTTGATATGAGGATATTTGACCATGTTTGTAAGCATATGAGACTTGATTGGGCCTTTGAACACTCCATTTTCTTGATCAGCACACAAACCCTAGTTTTGACTATATAGGAGACAGTTGACCTGCACAACCCTTGGGGAATTTTGTGACTTGGCTTGGCAATTTCTTGAAGAATATGGGAGGGCAAATTTTGGGGTATAACAAAGACATTGGTCAAAATATGAGACATGAATTCAAGGATACTTTCTCCAATCAACCGTTGCTTGAGATACAAGGATTTGAGAACAGTTGCTTATGGCACAAGTTATGCTTTTTTAACTTCATGCAGGAGGTTGAATTCAAGTTTGGCAACTAATGTTCATTTGAGTCGGGTGCGACATACAAGTTTGTTTTGAGCACAAGTTCTTATGAAACCGTGAGATGATATACTAATGTTGAATTCAAACCAAGATCAAGCAACATCCATATTATTTGATTCATCATCTTCAATTTAAAACATTCATTCAAATTCAAAAATCCATGATTATTCAAGTATCATTCATGTTGCTCTTGCAAGATTACAAGTCATTACACAAAATAATTTCATCAAACCACTTCCATAGAATCGTTCATATTCATCCATAATCCTTTCCCAAATAAAGTATCATTACATGTCATATTGTGTACATTCTAAAACAAGAAGAAAAAGGGAAAATAGAGCTACAAAATGATATGTTTCTAAGTGACCAATTGTTAAAACTTGATTGAACTTTATGCTCCAAGAATGTTGTTGTCCAAAAAGCCAAGATGACAAACTGATTCAAGATATGTCAAAAGAAAACCAGCAGCAAAATTACAAAACCTCTTGTTGTCCAAAATTGCAGATGTTGTCCCAAACCTGTCATACAACCAAACCAGTCCAAAAACTGCACAAAACCTGTCAAAACAATCCACAGATGCTGCAAACAATGCCAAGAATTGCATAAAAATGGCAAAACACAAAAACAGCATTAGAAATGATCAAAACAGTGTACCGAATTAGTTCAAAATCTATTTCAATATTCCCCCCAATTTACATCCTTTCTCATCTAGAAAACAAGCAGATAGACAATAGGAATGAGGGGGCAAGAACACACAGAAAATTTCACATAAACTAAAAAAAACAGTAAGGGATTAGAAAAAGGATTTTACAAAAGATCTTCATTTTTATCGACCCAAAATCTTTCCTCTTCATTCATCAATCCACCTCCATTCTACAATTTCAATCACACAATTCTCTATGTAAATCGAATATTACACCTTCCACAACATCCATTTTCCTATAAACTATCTTCCAAACGCTAACATCACCATCAACAACACCGTTCAATCCACTTGTCAATCTCCCTTCGCCTCTCACCGTCTGAAACACAACTGTTAACCTCTAATCCATTCTCCCCTGACTACTTCCAACAACCAACAAAATCACAAACATAGTGAACTCCACCAACTTCAACCTGCATTATTTTCTAGATTTCTCATATACAACAATTCCAACAATATTTCTCAGATTCAAAGTAAAGTATAGAATAGGAAGATAATGTATTTTAGAGCTTAGCGTGCCTACTCGGATTCACATCACCTCTGATTTTCTTTTTTTCTGAATTTGTTGTTGGAATCGAATCATTGGACTTGCTCTGATCTTGTAAGTCTTCCTGTTTTTTTCTCAAATGTTATGCTTGTGTTGTCATGATTGTTTGTATGCATAGAATTAGAAACTTTGTTGTTGCTCTTTAATACTATGAATATTGTGAACCGCAAGAATATTTAGAACCGAAACCAAAACAAAGTTACGTTATTGTTGTTGTTTCTGATTGCTTGAATCCGAGCAAGAGATGTAGTTGTTGTTTGAAAACTGAAGTGACAAAGAATAATGAAGCAGATGATTGTTTGTTGTTGTTGTTGTTTTATGGTAGTATAAAGGCAATGAGAAATCGTGAGATTGATAAGAAACAAGAGAAACTGAGATTTAGAGAAACAGAAGAAAAAAGGAAGAAGCGGTCGAGAGCTTGTTTTAGAACGGGAGAGAGGAGAGTTCATAAGCATGGAAAATAAAGAAAGATTTGTGATGATTTTGGTCTTTTAGTTGTGATTATGAACAGAGATGTAGAAGTGTGTTTGAGAGAGATGAACGAATTTTGAGAAGGAGATAACAGAGTAAGGTGGAGAGGCGCTAGAGAGTGGAAAAAGAGTTCAGAAGCACGAGAAAAGAGAGAACCATGATATGATGTTTGCGTTTTCCAATTTTCATTTTTTGCAATTATTGAAATAATTTGTGGACCAAGTTTCAAGAGCTAAACAACCACCCTTTTGTTCTTTTTTAAGTTTTTTTTTTGTTTACAACAGATTTACATTGGGCCTTACCCCAATACCAACCCGACCCGATTCCCTCCTGCCCAACTTTTTATTTTATTTTATTTTTTATTATTTTCTATTATGTTTTATTGATATTGGGCTTAAGCTGCCAGCCTAATCTGAGATTACTTATTCTCCACTCTATTTCGAACTTTGCACCTTCCAGCCCGATTTTGAAACAGTTAGTTGGGCCTTCTAGCCTATCCGAAATCCTGCCCACACCCTCCTATTTGCTTAAATTCTGGCTCATTTACATTAGTTTTACTCTTATAATTTTTCAATTTAGTTTATTTGTTTTGTTAATTATTTCAATTTTCTTTATATAAAAATACCAAAAATATATTAGTATATTTTAATTTCTTTTGTTTTTAATCAATCATTTTCTTTTCTTTAAATAGAATAGGTTTTTATTTTCTCTTTTCAAATTTTTCTCACAAACAAAAATACTAAAAATATTATTTAGAATTTTAATCTTTGAATCTTCGTTCATAGCTTTTATTTGATTTAATTTCCTTACTTGATAAAATCATAGAACAATTTCTTTTTCTTTTTATTTACGTGTAGTTTACTATTTTCTTATTTTTTTCGATTATTGTAACTACTTACGTTTGTAATAGTTTAATTAAGCTTTTAGTTTTTCCCCATTCATTAATTTTTATCCCCATTCCCGAAGCGTTGTAATAGCGTAGAACTTTATTTTCCTCACTTTACCATTTTTACTTATCACTGTATAGTAATTAGGCGTGTATGATAAGATTTAAAATCAACCGCTAGATAACCCTAATCAAGACAAATTAACTGAAATCAAAACACTTTTCACCATGCACCTCTAGGGAGACCTCGCTTGTTGCCTTTAGATAAAACAGCCATGTCCCTTGAACGTGAGACACTTTAGCAAATACCCTTGATTAAAAGATCGTTGTCCCTCAATGACTCTTCAATGCTGCCTTCAGTAAACGATCTTAGTCCCTTACGAAAATTGCTAAAATATCCTACAAGTTCCCTTTATGATTGTACGATGACCCGCGCATGTCCCTCACATCCAATGATAGGACTTTCTACTAACTAATGGTAGGATATCACTATCTAAAGGAGGAGGAAAAGAACGAAAGACCATTGAGTAGGTAGATCGCTCGTAACCACTTGCTCACAAACTAAAATAATTTTCAAACCTCATGCTTTCAAAACAACCCGTTTCAAAATACTTTATAAATACTCTCGAGGACTGATACAAGGGTTATTATAAAACAAACTGTCTTACATTGGCATTTCTAAAACATTTTCACACAACGACACTTTTTCAACAAATATTTTTAAAATAGACATTTTGTATACATTCTCAACGATACGAGAATCATTACAAAATCGCCGCACTTAGGCATTTTCAAAATATTTTCAAACATACACAAGCACAAAGCATTTCAAAAGTGAGCTAGCGATTAAGAGCCCGTAGATAACTACAGATGAAAAGGATGCTAACACCTTCCCTTTTCACAACCTACCCCCCTTACTCGGAAAATTCTCAAAATGTCTTTCCTGTTCTTTTCATCCTTTCCTTTATTGGATAAAAGAAAATTCGGTGACAACTCTTCCTTACCGCAATTGCAATAAAACACAAAACTAAAAGTCAGTTCTCCCACCGTATCACACATTGCAACAATTAATTCACATCAATGTGTCAAATATAAGCCTAAAAAAAATTATTCAAGTGTTGATGCAATTAATCGAATCAAGGTTTTCAATGTCGAAACAATTAGATCATCATAAAATCAAACTCAAAATTACATCAACACATGAATTCAACATTAATTCCCAACAAAATTCCACAATCGAGAAAATTGAATCACATTTCGACACAAAAATTCATCAACAATTATTAATTGGATTTTCAAGATCCACTACAAATCAACAATTATTCAACCGATACCACTTGTTTCTATCATCATCATTAACAATTAAGCACTTATTTGAAGATCCAAAAGTTAATTTATGAACAAATCAATTAACGTTGAAATTCACCGATAAAAATTCATGAAAACAATTAAATCAACCAAGGCATTAAGAAATTACCGAAGTGATGACCAGAAAATTAGATCGAAGCAAGAACAGAGGGAGTTCCGCGAAAGGAACAAGGTGTAGACGGAGGGATTAGCACCGAGGGAGGAGGACGGAATGGTCGGAGACGGCTAGAGTGTTGTTGGCGCGTGGCGGGTGGAGAGAGAAGCAGGGTGGCGCGATTGAGTGAGAGGGAGGAAGAAGATGAATATCTCACAATGTTCTTGAGCAAACTCTTGAAAGAAATTGAGAGAGAATTGGAATTATTTTGTGTGATTTTTGAATAGTGAATACAAAAGTGATTATGATTTGAATCTCAAGAATATATAGGCAAGCCCCTAGGTATTGTTTGGCAAGTGATTTTTGAATAAATGCAGAATTTTGATTCATTTTGGTGTACGGATCAAGATCTAACCATAATCTCATGACCTTCGATGCATAATCCTAACGCGAAACCGGAAACAAAATCGTCGATGACGAAATTTGTGACGTAATGCCGAAAGAATCTCCCCAATACGATAAAAATCGAGTGAGTTATGAATTTCGAAACGGAGAGAAACAATTGACAGAAAACTCTCTGAGCAGATCTTTTCAGCTTATTTTTGTGTGCAGTCCGAGAAAACCCACAAGGTCATCACTTTCAGTGCATAGTCCTGACGTGAAACCTGAAACAAAATTATCGATAACAAAATTTGTGACGTCGTTCCAAAAAATCGCTCTGATACGATAAAAATCGAGAGAGTTGTGATTTTTTGAATAGCGATAAATTTGGACAGAAACCCCAATGTTTCGGGCTTCACCATTTCTTACAGCTTATTTCCATGCACACTTTAGGAAGCAAGCCATAAACCGACACCTTCAGAGTACAATCCGAACTCGGAACCTGAAGCAAAGTTGTAGCTAATAAAATTTGTGATCTCATGCTTCGAGAATCGTCTCAAACTGATAAAAAATCAAGAAGTTACGATTTTTGCAATATGGAGAACCAGTCTGGTAGAAAACCACTTCGGGGTACAATTTTCTCAGGTAATTCGCACTTTGAAAGATCTTCTTCAAAGAATTAACTTTTGACCCGAACATAGGAATTGAGGACAATATCAAGATGGATTTTATGTCCAAAGAACCATCCAAAAATGATCTTTTGGTCGGAAGTTATTCATTTTTGAACATCCGAAATAACAATTGACCAGCAAATCTGCTATATAACATGTTTTCGGATATTTTACGCTTTTGAAGATCTTCCTTACAAATTTAACCTTCAACCTGAATAAATGAATTGAAGAAGACCTCAAGACGGTTCTAATGCCTGAAGAACCATTCCCAAACCATTTTTAGGTCTCGAGTTATGAATTTTTGAAGTTGCACCATGAAATATTGAATTTCTGTTCAAATTGTCCTGAATCAACCGAAGCGCTTGATTTTCTTTGCAATTCAAAGTATGATGGAATTCGTGAGAGCTTGACATGATGATTACTTGATGACTCACTGATTGAGAAGCTCGAAAAAATATGCAGAGTGCACTTGAACTCCGAAAACCCTGAATTTCTGCTTTGCTATACTGTCGGACGGAACACTTATTTTTGTAGCTCGCCGAGGATAAATACTTGGATCCCGTAACCATGAAATCGATGATATGCTATGCACGATCTTGATGGGTCATTCAATTTCAACTAAAAATTTAATCTTTTTGAAGTATTTGAAATTGCAATGTTTTTACTTGGTTGCTGAGAAAATCTTAAAAAAAGGGCGTGCTTTGAACTGTCTGTATTGTCTTCTTGAAAGTGTTGATGTGGATGAAAATAATATGTTTTCTCTTTCACTTTGGAACAAGGACAGGTTGTTTTTGCTATTTAGGTAATAATGTCGTGTAACAGTTTCCCGTTTACTTTTTCATTTTTCTGTTACTAACATTTGTGGTTAGTTTTAGAATTGTTGTTGTGCATAAACTAATAAATTTAACATTTCAAAATTAAAACAATATTTGTTGGGGATGGTTGATTTTGTAACAAATTTTGCAGAATCTCTCTTTTATTTCCCTATCTCGCTATTCTGTTTTTTGTGAATTCAACTAAAATCTTTTCAACTAAGCTTTCTATGCTTTAAATATGTAAAAATCTCTCTGCTCAACTATCATTCATATTAAAGTTTTTCTCTTTTCATTTTGCAGATTCTAGTATAGTAATAAAGAGGAAGATAAATAAAATAAAAGTCATGTGCAACATATCAAATAGAAAACCCTCTCAAGAATATGGAAGACAGGAAGAACTGCATCATAAGGTTTGTGATTTGCTTGTGTTTTCAGCCACAGATGATGTAAAAGCTTTCAAAGAGGCTGTTGAAAAACACAATCATGATGTCAATGAGGTCGGGTTGTGGTATGGAAGAAGGATTGGCTCAAAGGAAATGGGATATGAAGAGAGGACACCTCTTATGATTGCTTCCTTATTTGGAAGCAAGGCTGTATTGTGTTATATTCTCGAAACCGGCCGTGTTGAGGTAAACCAAGCGTGCGGATCGGATAGGGCTACTGCTCTTCATTGTGCTGTTTCTGGTTGTTGTGCTGCTTCTGCCGAGGTTATCAAGCTTTTGCTTGAAGCATCTGCAGATGTTAATTCTGTTGATGCGATGGATAAACGGTGCATTGACTTGATTGTCATGATGCCTAATAGTATCTCCGGTTCAAAGAAGAGGCTACTACAAGCCATACTAGATGGTACTGATAATATCGATGATGACAATTATTTCCTTAAGGAGGTAGGTTTCCAAATGGAGAAGCAGCAACAAGATATTAGTACACCTCGAATCGAGAGGAAAGATTATCCGATCGATCTATCTCTACCCGACATAAATAATGGAATATATAGTACAGATGAATTTAGGATGTATATATTCAAAGTGAAGACTTGTTCAAGGGCTTATTCTCATGATTGGACTGAGTGTCCCTTTGTTCATCCAGGGGAAAACGCAAGGCGCCGTGATCCGATCATATATCATTACACCTGCGTCCCTTGTCCTGAGTTTCGGAAGGGGTCATGCAGTAAAGGGGATGCTTGTGAATATGCACATGGTATTTTTGAGTGCTGGCTTCATCCTGCTCAATACAGAACAAGGCTTTGTAAGGATGAGGCCGAATGCACCCGAAGAGTCTGCTTTTTCGCTCACAAACCCGAGGAGCTTCGGCCATTGTATGCTTCTACTGGTTCTGCTTTGCCTTCACCTATATCCTATTCAAATTCACCTAGTGCTTCTTCAATGGATTATTTCTCATTGAGCTCTCCGTCCAGTTCGACAAAGTCCATGTCGACACCGCCTTTGACTCCATCTGCAGCGTCATCTCCTTCAGGCGGAACCATGTGGCCGACTCAGTCTCATGCTGCAGTTCCTACACTTCAATTGTCGAGAAGCAGATTGAAAACTGCATTGAATGCTAGAGATGATACTGAATTTCTCGAACTTGAAAATCGCCTTTTGCAGAAGCTAATGATTGAAGAGATGACAGGTCTTTCATTCCCTTCAGATAGGCTTGCAGGTGTGAATCCTGCCAACCTCGAAGACATTCTCGGTTCCGAGATGCAATCTCCAACATCAATTCAGGTGCACCCGAATGTGACTCAACAACTTTGGGGCTTTTCTTCTGACCTTACCAATACAAGAAATGATGCCTTGTCGAAGCGGAGCCAGAGCTTTATCGAGCGCAGCAACATGGGAAGCTTTAGTTCTAAGCTTCCTTGTGCTACCTCGGCTGCTATGGAGCCATATACTAACTTCTCTGGTTGGGGCTCCCCTGATGGAAAATTAGACTGGTCCATCCATGGTGATGAACTGAATAAGATGAAAAAGTCTTATTCTTTCGGCTTTGGAAACCAAGAATGCAATTCAACAATGGCTGCAAAAAGTGCTGATGAGCAAGATGTATTAATAAGGCAGGAATCATGGGTTAATTCACTAGTGAAGGATGCACCAACAGTGCAATCAGATCAATATTGTTTTGAAGTGTAAGATCAAATGCAATGCCATAATCCAGATGCAATTCTGTAATTTTCAGAGCTGTTGTAGATGGAGTATGATCAGATAGATGGTGGTGTGAATCTAATGTTAACTCTTACATTGGATCCTATGTGCATCCCTAGACTAAGTTATGTATTAAATAATTATTATTATTATACTTTTTTCATAGGTGAGGACATTTTGTTGAAAAAATGTAAAATGTCAATAATACAAAAGTTGGAGAGAATGCAAGTATTTTGCATCAGTACCAACTTGATACTACTATACTACTAGGGTTTAATTATTTGTTTTGTTATTATTTATGTTGAATTGAGTTGTAACTTTTTTATTAGTTATGTTGAACTGAATGCAAGTATTTTTTTTTTCTATTAGAAATTACTTGATATTTGGATGTCATCACATTACTAGCTAAGTTTCTATTTTATAGTTTCACCGCTGTTCAGGAAAAATCTATTAGCAATGTTCCAAGTATGTAGTTTCTTGTAGTTAATCTTGTTACATAGAGGATTTAAAAATATGCAATGAGGCATATTGATCTTGGAGTAGAAGACACAAAGATCAAGAAAGTGTCGCAAATATGTTAGAATTTAGTTAAGGATAGGGAGAAGATCAAAATAATCGTCAGAAGGGATGATGATGTCTATGGCAATGTATAGACAAACTTATGTGTTTTAGGATGTTTTAGTTCTTTGTTATTTTTCAATCTGAAATTTCCTAGTTTTTGTATTATTTCAATTCTGCAAGTTTTCCTTTGTATTTTGAATTCTTAGCAATTTCCAATTAATAAAAGAGTGACGTTTTTCCTTTTTTAAATAATTATATTTCAATATATTTGAATATTTAAATTATCGCAATACATCTTTATCTGCATTTTTCATCTTGACAAAGGGGAAGAAGTATACTCTTAGGGGAAAGTAGAATATACTCTCTACTCTCTACTTTTTTATTGCATTGTCATCATCAAAAAGTGAGAGAATGTGAAATCATGATTTACAAGTTTAGTGATCAAGGGAGATCTCAACTCTTGAATAAGATTTTGATAATAACAACTAACAATTTAAGTGAAAGGATAACAAGCGGTCAAAGATGCAATTAGACCAAGTAGACAGAGCTAGGGTTTAATGATCACTGCAAATACTCTCTAATGATTGGGGTCTAAATGGAATATGACTCAAGCCTCATCTGAATTCAAAGTTCAAGCAAGTGTCTACAAGATTGAAGTAGCTCACAAGTCTTGAAGTGTGTGAAAGCTCTCTCTGACGCGTCTGAGCGAATAAGTATTGTAAAAGCATAAGGGTTTTCTCGTAAAATTTACGGCTAATCACACACACACACACTAAAACAAATTTTATAAATATTTTTCATTAAAAAAAAATCTCTAAAAATGATTTAAAGTCGTGCCAGATGAATTAAAAGTTGTTAGAAAAATTTTGGCGTATTTTTCATATCGGCAATTTGATTGGTACTTATACTCAATCAATTGGATTAGTACAAAAATGTGACCTAAACATTTAGGATAGCATCTTAATGAATGATAACGCCTAAATATTTTTTATTACCTTTTAAAACTTTCTAATGAATTATTTTTAGGCCAACCAATTGATTGGTACATATGCCAATCAATTGGCTCGTCAATTTTGGCCACAAAGATTTCTTTTTGTTAGGTCAACCTATAGCCTATAAATAGAGGTCCCTTCACCCATATTTTAGCATCCAAAAATGTGAACTCTCGTGCCTCACTTGTCACACTCTCTCTACAATATTTTTCTTTACTTTCTCTTAGTTAAATCTAGTCCTAGTGCTTTTGAGAAAGTTCTTTTGCAAGTGAGGCATTTGTGTAATTTTAGAAGGATAGTATTGTAAATTCACCAATGAACTTTTGTTTTTACCTTGGTTGAATAATCCATCCATTTAAGAGTTATTTATTGGGGTTCGAAGCTAAATCCTTTAAAAGCTTCGATTGGGGTATTAGTTATTGAATCATCGATTTAGTTCGAAGGCTCGGCCCATTCAAAAGCTTTCATCAGTTAGAGATCATCTAGATATTAAAACATCAAGTTGGTTTGTGGTTATATTGTGTAAAAACTTTATTCGGTTAGTAAGCTCAACATGGTTAAAAGCTTTCTAAGGTTGAAGATATGTCAGGTAAATAATTTCTAGGTTCGTGAGTTTATTCCGGATTAAAACCTCGCCCCACTTCAAGATTAACCAGTGTAAAATCTTGATGTGAAACTTGAAGACTAGCCACTACGAGTTTCTGTTTGGAAAGAAGACTAATTTTTACAATCTATTGTTTGGAAGGAAGACTCACTGCTTCTCTCCTTGTTCGTTGTTTGGTTGAAGTTAGCCACAAAATTCATTTTCCTTGTATAAGGAGGTTCGATTGTCCAACCTATTAAAAGATCTTAAGTTTGTTGGATACTCTCAAGAACAAATATTGGAGAGATGATTATGTCTTTTTCTTTTAACCGAACCTCTATAATTTCTGGTGTCATCTCCTTATCTCTTAACTATTTACTTTCTGCATTTAATTTTCCGCTACTTATTTCTAAAACTTTTCTCTAAATATTTTCAAACTCTGAAATTAATCCAAAAGGTTTTCAAACTCAAATTTTTCGGGAACACACAATTCACTCCCCATCCCTCTTGTGTGTGGAGTTGTATGTTCAATAAGGAGAATCACAAGTTAAGCATATCCAGTATTACAACAGTGGCCCTAAATAAGCCGAAAATAGTGTGTCGGTGGATTATACAACTACTAAAGAAGTATCAGGCATAACTCAACAAAACATGGGGGAATCAAGTGTGAACATAAATGCAGACAATTCAGACATCAACAAGATACATACCATGAATAATTCAGGAGTTCACAAGACAAAGTTAACTTATGTTGGAGTAGTTGAGGCCCACAAAGACACAATGGAACCTATAAGTTCCAAAGAAGCTTTCACAAAACCTTTGTGGAAAGAATCCATTCAAAGAGAATTACAAGCTCTCATGTCCAACAATACATGGACACTAGTGCCTCATCGAGATCAAGAAAGTATAGTTGGCTCAAAATGGTTCTTCAAGATCAAATACAAGTCAGATGGCTCTGTAGAAAGGAGAAAATTCAGACTTATTTGGCATTGATTATGAAGAAACATCCAACTTTGTAATCAAAGTTAGTGTAGTCATAATTATCCTCTAAATTGTAGTGCACCTCAACTAGGAAGTAGATCAACTAGACATCAATAATGCATTCCTAAATGTATACCTCAAAGAAACAATGTTCATGCGCCAACCTAAAAGATTTGATGATCCAACAAATCCTAATCATATATGCAAACTATTCAAGGCAATCTATGATTTGAAGCAAGCACCAATAGCTTGGTTTGATAGTCTCTAAAATGCACTATTGAACTGAGGTTTTCAAAACAAAAAGAGTGACTCCTCTCTTTTCCTTCTAAAAGGTAAAGAGCATATCATGTTTCTTATCATATTTATGGATGACACGGAATTCACATGGAGCAACAACAATTTCCTTCAAGCCTTCATTAAACAACTTAATGATGTTTTCTCTCTGAAATATTTGGGCCAGGTGCATTATTTTTAGGCATAAAAGTACAAAGAGATACCAACATAATGTACCTTAAAAAATCGAAATACATAGGTGAATTTTTGAAGAATTTAAATATGGACAATGCCTCACCATGCCAAACACATATAGTAACTGGTAGGAAATTCTCAATTGAGGGGGAGAAATTGAAAGATCAAAGTGTGTTTAGATAACCCATAGAAGGGTTGCAATACCTGACACACATAAGACATGTCATAATCTTTTTGTGAAAAAACTCAATCGATACATGATTTCACCCACCATTGACCATTGAGAAGGCATAAAAAGATTTTTGAGGTATCTCAAAGGCACCATCAATCATTTCTTACGCATCAAGCCATCTACAAACTTGGATATAACTAGCTTCTCTAATGTAAACTGGGCCATCAGTGTTGATGACAGGAAATCCATGTTTGGTCAATGTATATTTAATGGGTATTTTGTAAGTGTACGAAAAGTATTAGAGTAATTGTTGAATCCACAGAGACCTAGTAGTCAAGCTATCATTTTCTATTACTATGGTGTTTATCTAAGGCGGTTAAAATGATGATTGGAGATACGGAAAATAAAGTAGAATAGAAGAAATTAACTAATTCAGAAATGCAATGCTGGAATGTGGATCTCATCAATTCGTTGATATTCTTATTGTTCCTAAATTGAACTACCCATGGAACAATGTTTTCCTCTTTGAAAAAGAATTAATTAAAAAGGAACCGTCATTGTGGCATAATCGAAACCGAATTTCACTCTCTAATTTATACTGTCCTCTATCGCATAACCGATGCATTTTGCTTTATAGAAGTAGATACCATTTTTTTTAAATAAGTTTCTTTTACTCAGATATAAAGTAGTTTTTACTTGAAAATTATACTTTAAAGGGTTCCCGACGTTCGCTCGGCCAACCGTACCTTAAACACATAAATGCATCTGAAAATGAGTTTAAAAATAATTTCTAAAAAATAATAGCTTTTCTAATTAATTAACAAAGAGCTCCCACGTTATTTATCAATTAAAAACTAAACAACCTTAATATTTTGTACCGGACGACTTTCGATCTTACCTAGCATATATATGGTTCTACTTTCGTAGCAACCTAATAAATTAAGTTTAGAAAAGCTATTATAAAAATCAAAACAACCCCATAAGTATTTCTCAAATAACAACAATTTAGAGTATTATCGAATCGACGGTCCTCACATTCTAACACTTATAATTTAGCTAGACACATGATTATAACATACGACAAAACAATTGATTCGATCATGGAATAAAACATAATAGACATAGAAAGTAAAGTTGAAAACATGCAATTGATAGAAATTAATTTAAATAGAATTAAGTGCAGATAAATAAAGAGACGATAAAATAAAAGTATTGCGATTAATAAAAACCTGCTCCGAAGAGACTTTAATCTGGTACAGGAAGTAAATCAACGGAAATACTTGAATGTGGGAAATAAAATGGCGGCAAGATTAAACTTCTAAAGAGTGGTTGCTCCAAACTTGATACAGAATAAATAGACAATGCTATAACCATCTGATGTAAAGAGTTAAAGCTTACAAAATACAACAATATATGGCTTAAGTTCGTACTAAGCTTTGATGATCCAAAAATTGAAGCTAAACACCTATTTATAATGTTCCAAGACCTAAAATATCATATGGGAAGTTGTTGGATTTATGGGAGAAAATATAGGAGTGAATGGAGAGAATGGAAGACCAAGCCAAACCCATTTGTAACTTCTGCATTTTTATAAGGGGTGGCAACTGCTACACCCCATGGAGAATGCCATGCTTACAAAATGGACATGACTGGGTCTTTGAGACCGTTAGTGTGTGGACCACTCATGGCCACCTCTATTGTGAATGCCATGGTGGTCGCCTTGAGTGTAAAATTCCCATTTCTTCTTTGTTTTCGTATGAATTACTTTGTTTCTTCGTGTACGACTCCCATTTGGTCAAATACCTGAAATGCATAGAAAATAAACATATTACTAGAAATGGAGATAAAACAACAATAAAACATATGTAAATCGAGTCAAATATACATTGTGCTTTGGTGTTATCAAACTCTCTCACACTTGAACCAATGTGTGTCCTCATGCAAAATGAAAGTAACAGTGACACTCGATAGCTACTCTGGGCTTAAAGACTTTACTTTGAACAAGGTTATCTCAATAGGTACTAATTCACAAAAACAAGGGCATAATAATAACATATTCCGCATTTTGCGGACATAAGTCTCCTTCCTATACAAACCAATTTGTATCATGTTATTATGCTTAAGCCTAACTTTCTCATCCCTTTTTTCATCCATTTTTATTCAAGCACAAATTATATTAAGCATGTTATCTATACATACTCATAGTAAGGCAACCAATTAGTGATTTTGATCCTTTGCACGGGTTTCTTGTACATTAATTGGTGTAACCCCTTTATTTTCCCTATTATAGTTGCGAGAGATCAGACTGTAATCCGCCCTACCAAGTTCAACACCAGAAACTTCTAAACATACTAACAACGAGTATTTTATGTTATATTTGCAGGTTCCACAACCGTTGGGTTAAGCAACCGAGTGGGGGTCACTTAACTTAGAAGTTGCATTCCCTATTTTCAATTAACTATAGTAGAAAAATTAGGATCAATCACTTATATTCATCAGCTTCCCTACATAGAGCATTCTTAAGCCGGAGTCGACTGCTAAAATAAACTACTTAAGGACTTATTTTGGGTTGAGACTTTAAGAATAAGGCTTAACAATTATCCAGATCAATCTCTATAATTTGGGGACTTACAGTGAATATGATACTGATATTTCAGGATATTTCCCAAGTCTCTATAACATGTCCTAAGTTTGTCTAATATCCCACAAATTCAAAATAAAGTGTTTCTTTTTGCAAAAAATTTGGTATGGCTCAAGAAAAGGAAAATATTAAATAAACAGAAAAAAAACACACATAAAGACTCGACAACACATGCAATGACTCTATAAAACAAATTAAAACTAAGCAAAAGAAATACTAGTAAATAATAAAGTAAGCAGGAAATCTAACTAGAAATTAAGTAAATTTCCTCTCTCACACTTAAGCTAAACAGTATCCTCAATGTTTTGATCATGGGTGAGAAAGGAAGGAAAGAACATGGCGTGTAATTAGATCAGGGGCCATAATAGCCTTGAGCTCTCCTTAAAGAATAAATCTCCTGGAAGAGATGGTCCAACTGTTTGGTCAGTCTGTCAGCTTATTCTCCTAGGTCATGACGGAGGGCCATGATTTCTCTTCTTAAAGCATTAAGCTCATAGTCAACCTGGTGCTTATTTTCATAATCTAAGAACGAAGGTGATGATGGAATATCTGGATAAGGAGTATGGTGATATGTGGGAGCTGGAGGTGTCTCAGGTGGTGACGAGAATTCATTTTGGTTTTCTAATTGATAACGCCAATTTTTATGGTTATGAACACTAGTGAACTCGTGGTTAGGTAAGGTGAAATGATGAACCACTTCATAATTAATCATAAGTTTAAACTCATTAGGTCCCTCTCACCTTTCTAAATTATAGTTTAAACAATGCTCAATATCTAGCTGGTTGTAACCACAAGCAAGGGTTAGGTGGGTTACACAGCTTCGCAGGTCTAATGCTACTGCAATATGAGTGACTAGTCCGCCCACATAAATGTTTTTTATGGTCTGGTGGGAAACCTAATTTAGATTTGTCAATAGAAAGGTTATAGAATTTATTTGACGATCCTCAAAAATACTTTGTATGAAAAATAACTCCTCATGGCTTACACCTGTTTGATTTTCAGCTTTTCCAAAGAAAGTTTGGGTTATAACCATGTGGAAATACCTAATGGAAGGATTATGGATAAGAGTGTTCTTCATGCCTTCGTGATCTGGTGGGAAATCCTTAGTGATTCCACCCCAGAAAGGTCTAGTTTACCTTGCATATTAACAGGTACTTTGGTATAAGCGCTGGGACTGTGCTGAAATGCTAGGGATCTGGCTAACTCACTATTGGTAAGACTGTAATCCTGGCCAAAGATTCTAAAGGTGGTTGAGCCTATGTCTTGTCCTAGTATAGTGTTAGGCTGAAAATGAAATGAGCTAAGGAACTCTAGTTTTAGGTTTCTGTAGGTTGGTGTTTTGCAATAGAAAACCTATCTCAACTCACCTGGCTAAACATAAAACAAAACTATCAACAAGTCCTAAGTGGACAAGGCAAGGGAAGTCTGGATATCTGGTAGGTGAGATAGTTCTTTCAGCTAGGATATCAAAACGCTCCCTCTGGGCGTCGTTTTTTAAAATGATCTTCATTTCATCTAGTGTTTGCATCTTGAAATAATATTAGTGAATTAAATCTGACTAAGTAGAATGCAGTGGCCCTGAAAAGAAAACACATAAAAGTTAGAAACTTATTACCTAGAATTTAAATTAACCATTTATTGATAAAATGAAAAGAAATTTGTGGGTTGCCTCCCATACAACGCTTTGTTTAACATCGATAGCTCGACGGGTGCGAGAATTAAGTTGTAATAGTAATAGGAGGTGGTTCAATCAAAGTATGGTGATCATAGGTAATAGGGTTATTACCGCTGCTATAGTGTTTCAATCATTGTCCATTTACAATGAAAGGAGTGGTTGACTGGTTTCGAATCTCAACTACACCATATTACTATCTACTCATTAATAGTACGATAGCACTATCTAAAGGATAGGAGGAAAAGAAGTACCTTTTCGAGTACAAAGTAGATAGCTGTTATAAGTTTGCTCAAAAACATTTTGCACTTACACAAATACTACTTTTCAAAAACAACTTTCAAAAACATTTGCTTTGTCAACACTCTTGAGGACTGATACAAGAGTTAACGCAAAGCAAATCTCCGCGCTAAGGCATTTCAAAACATTTTTTTAATACACAAAGCACAAAGGTATTTAGAAAATGAGCAAACCTATAAAGATCCCATAGATAACTACGGATGAAAAGGGTGCTAACACCTTCCCTTTCCATAATCTACCCCCCTTACTCAGAATAATCTCGAAAAGGTCTTTTTTCTGTTCTTTTCACCCTTTCCTTAATTTGGATAAAAGAAAAGTCGGTGGCGACTCTTGCTTACCATAATATTTGCGAACACAAAATGAAAAAAACCAGGATTAAACAGTCGGTTCTTCCACCGTATCACACCTGTCGAAGTCTTTCGACACATACTCTCCACCACCACCAGTTCTAAATACTTTGAGTTTTTGACCAGTTTGTCTTTCGGCCATAGACTTAAACTTGGCAAATACTTCTATCACTTCACTTTTCTTCTTGATCAGGTAAGTCCACAACTCTCGACTGAAATAACCTATGAATGTAACAAAGTATTTGTTACCTCCCATTGAATCCACTTGGATTGGTCCACATACATGAGAGTATATGACTTCAAGAATAACCTTCTACCTGCTTCCTGCATCCTTGCTGAATCTATTCTTGTGCTGCTTCACCTGCACACATTCCTCACATACTTCGTTTTGAATGTTAATTTATGGAAATCCTGAAACCATATTTCTTCTATTCAAATCTCTGATGTCTCTGAAGTTGAGATGGCCTAGTCGATAATTCCATATACATTCATCTCTGCTAGCTGCAGTTGAAAGACACTTGTGCTCCATCACATTTACTTCAATCTTGAAGGTTCTATTTTGAGACATAGGAGCCTTCAAGATCAATCTTCTATTTGCGTCGACGACTCTCATTATCTTATCTTCGATCGACACTTTATAATTCTTTTCGACCAACTGCCCTATACTGAGAAAGTTACTCTTCATGCCTAGTATGTACAACATATTGGAAATTACTGACCTCTTGCCATCTTTCCTCATAATCATAACATCACCAATACCTTCAGCTGCTAGGGTATTGTTATTTGCAAATTTTACCATATTTTTCATTGAGGGCTTTATGTTGACAAACCAGTCTTTCCTTCCAGACATATGTGATGAGCATCCTGAATCCAAGTACCATTGATCCTTGAATCTATCTTCATCTCTTATTGTGACCATCAACATCATCTCTTTTTCTTCATGTTTTGCAAACTTTGCATCACTTTCTTGATTCTTTCGTTTTTCTGGACAATCACTCGAATAGTGACCATACTTTTGACAATTGTAACATTAAATGTGACTCTTATTAGGTTTTTGACCATCACATCTTCCTCTATTTGCAACACCACCTCTTTGGTTGCCTTGGTATGGTCTTCTTTGATTCGACATGTTTCCTTCGTTCTGGTTTTCTCTACCATTCGATTTGTTGTAGCTGCCTCTACCTCTATCGAACCATTTTCCTTTTTGGTTTCTTTTATTGAATGTGCCTGCAAAGCCACATCACTCTTCGACTTGCCTGCAGCTTTTTCATTCATTCTTTGTTCATGAGATTCAAGCGTCCCTTGAAGCTCTTCCTTTGTCAATTTCGATAATTCTTTCCCCTCTTCTATAACCACCACCACGTGGTCGAACTTAGGAGCCAAAGATCTCAAGATCTTCAAAACAACAACTCTTTTTGTTAATGTTTCTCCACATGCCTTGATTTGATTCACTAGTTTTGTAACTCTAGTGAAGAAATCAGATATGCTTTCACTATCTTCCATCTGAAGCAATTCATACATTCTCTTGTGAGTTTGTAACCTCACTTTTTTTACCTTTTCTGCACCACCAAAGGACTTCTCAAGAACATCCCAAGCTTCTTTTACAGATTCCGAATCACTCACTTTTTCAAAATTTTCTGGACTCACACATTGATGAATTATAAAGAGTATTTTATAACTCAGCTTCTCAATTTCTGTGTTTCTTCTTTTCTTCTTCTGAAGCGTTTTCTCCAAGCGCTTCGAATCCATCTTTTACAAGATCCCAAATACCTTGACACCTGAATAAAACTTTCATCTGTTTGCACCAATTCTCATAGTTGTCTACTTTTAGAATTGGTAGAGTTGCTGGATAATTTGCATTCCCATAATTTGCCATCGTGAATTCTTTTTCTTCCTCAATCGTTCTTGATCGATACTTCCCTTGAATCGAAATCGAGCTCTGATATTAGATGTTGGAAATCCACCAAATATTTATGATGAATTCCTACACAATGACAATGAATTATGAGAAAGAAAAGAAAAGAAAGAAGACAATTATTTTCTGCAGAGTTTCTCTCTATCCACAAACTGTAGAAAACTTTTGTTATTCACTTTACAATTGCAAAATACTGTGAATGACTTAATTGACTTGATTACAAACTTTGGGGTTACTCCCTATTTATAGATTTTGGTTAGCTCAAAACCTAAAACTATAAAAGTTCAAAATACTTATTTTGGTACTAAATCAAATCTATCTATTTTAGATATAAATTAAATCTATTTAAATCTAAAACAAATCTAATTTGTATGCTCTTCGACACATCATAGTTTTGACACTATAAATTACAATTTAACATATTAGAGTCTCTTTAAATCTATTAGAATTTCTTTATTTTTTATATTTAAAGATCTTTGACACAATCTTAAAAAATGATTTTTCATTATAATAAAATCAAAAATTTTCTTTATCTGATTTTACCTTTACAATTCTATATTTTGATTCTAAATTTAGTGTAGTGTGTTATTCTTTTGAAATTTCCAACTGCATGAGTAATGATATATTAATGTGATACTTCCAATTCCCTAACTTACGATTTATTTTTGAGTTGATTAATTATTGTTTGCTTGTCGTTTTTGACTTGTGCCTTTGTCTATGTGGCATTCTAGAGATTTTCTTTGTTTCATTTTATTTTTACCTGTTCTAAACCTTTTTTTATTTAGGTGTTTCAACTTCATTTTGAAAAAAGTTCCATTTCTTAATTTTTTTTATCGTATTTTGTGAATTTTTTTTTACAATAACCATGTATTAAAATAATATTTCACAAATAACTGGGTTTCGGAAAAAATTACGCAAATAACCAGGTTTCAGATGACTCCCCAAAGGAGGAGCCATCTGAATTGGCGCATCCACCCATACTTTTGTCCTAGGCGCCATCTCACTTGGCGCCTCCCTTCACTTTTAGCTAAGTGAGATGGCGCATGCTCCTTAAAAGTGAGAGGAGGCGCCATCTCACTTGGCTCCTAGGGCAAAACTAGGGCAAAATGTTGTTTTATAAATAATTCGTCCGTTTCTCCAAAATTTCGCACACTTTCTCGCACTGTATTTTCATTTTTTACTTTGTTATTTGCGTCATGACGTCGCCCATGATTTTTAGCAGAGATGGTTACGTTATCTTCTCCGCCACGAAACCTGCGATGAAAATGAAATTCTGGCACATTCACTCCATGGAGCGTCTGAAGCGGGAATTGATGCGATGGCTAGATGGAGACATTGCGGAGGGGGGAAAAATTCGAAGGATCCAGCGAAAAAGAACAACAACCTCACATGCGACAGGAAGACCTAATGTATGGTTGGAGGAAGTCAAAACATACAGCGATGTAATGTTGATGATGCATGGGTCAGATGAAATTGTGTTAACAGTTGTATTTTCGTAGACGGAATATCGTTAATTTTTCTTGTACGCATTTTAATAATTGTAGCAAAACCTGTTAACGGAAAACCCTAATGTTTACAACACAATTAAGGAAAGATTTTATGTATTACAATTTTTATGTGGTCGAGGCAGACGCCCGATTCGGACAATTTTTGCGATTGTGTCCGACCTGACGGCATAAACCACACTTTCTTTCCAACTTGTCAAGATCGTCCATTTCTGTTGTGATGCGCTTACTTTTGGGACGACCCTTCTTGTTCCTTCGCATTTGGTCATTGTGCAACACTATTTCACCGTCGTACGCAGGCCAATAATCTGGTTTTGCTACCAAAGGAAAGTTGTTGTTGTAAACGTTGAGCAACGTTTCAGATTTGTAAATGTTTGACAGAAGTTGCAGCGCGTCTTGATGGGTATGAGCACAAGCGACAATAACATGAGAGCAAGTCATATAAAATGCTTGAAACCTGCCACAATCGCACCAACGAGAAGGTAGCATGACCCTATATTCTTGTCATGGCAGGCCTTCGTTATGGTCGATTGTCTCTTTCACAATGAAGTTGTGCCTGTGTCGGTCAAACCGTATAACCATATGAGTGTTGGCTTTAGCACTTTCTATCTTAATGTATTTCATGCAGCTTTCACTCCATAGTTGTCCAGATTGCAACACCGCATTCCACATTTCACCTCTTTTGGCAAATAACGCAGCCATCCTAAAATACGTAGATTTTACCAAAGCAGTGATCGGGAGGTTTCGTATGCCTTTGAATACCCCATTCATTGATTCAATAAGATTCGTTGTCATGTGCCCCCATATTTGGCCATTGTCGTATGACCTAGTCCATTTTTCCACCAGAATATTGTCGATCCACCTACCGGCTTCTGGATTTGACAAACGGATCTCGTTGCGGTAATAGTTGAATATGGGTTATGTCAATGCATATCCCGCATTCATAACCGCTTTCCTTAATGTTTTGTCCTTGATCTCCCTCGTGAAATTCTAGACGATATGCCTAACGCAATAGACATGCGTAGAAGGAGGGTCATGCCAACCGTTTGCAGGATTATTGTAGGCACTTTCAATGGAGGCATGTATGTCCGAGATCAAACAGAGATCTGGTTGAGGAGCCACGTGTGTCCGCAGATTTTTCAGAAAAAATCTCCAAGCACCACCAGTCTCCCCCTCGACAAGGGCAAAGGAAATGGAGAAAATGTTGTTGTTGCCATCTTGTGCAACTGCCATCAGTAGCGTGCCTTTATACTTTCCATACAACCAAGTCCCATCAATTTGTATAATTGGTTTGCATGATGCAAACCCTGTGATGCATGGTTGAAATGCCCAAAACACTCGACTGAATATTCTGTTGCCGTTTAGTAGACTACCATCTTGGGCGTATGCTGGCACTGTTTCCAGAACGTAAACACTACCCAGAGAATACGTCTTGAGTGCATTCAGGTAGCGGGGAAGTTCTTGGTATGACTCCTCCCAGTTTCCGTACACCCTTTCAATCGCCTTAGTCTTTTCTAACCACGCCTTACAGTAAGACGGAGTGTAGTTAAAAACTGTGGTGATGTGGGAGATGCTTGTTTTCACCTTCAAAGATGGGTCGTTGCTGACTAGGGGTAGGATTTCTTGACAGATGAGATCGTAGTTAAGTTTTCAGTGGTCCTGTGATTGAGTGGAACTTACACAAGTGTGGGTAGTCATGGAACCTATGACCCAGAAGTCACCTCTTAATCTGTATGATGCGGTCAGCTTGAACATACAGTCAGGGTGGACACACTTGATCTTGTACCTTTCTGGGTTGACACGGTCCACCTTAAAATCAACCGAGTTGAGCATGTGGAATTTTTTGATGGCTCTGATGCATTCCTCTCTGTTACGAAACTTGTCCTTCTCTTTTAAATTTTCATCCGACTGCATATACGGATTGAAAAATAAGTCAGTAGAAGGTTCATCTCTGCCCATGTTGAAGTTTGTCATGTGCGGAGGTGGTGTGTAGATTTCGTTTGCAGGAATACTAGGTATGCCATCATCGTCGGAATCATCATTCACCATTTCATCAAACTCTAACTCGTCATCTTCTTCTTCATCATCAACTGCATCTACCTCAGCTTGTTCATTCTCCAAAGGATCAACCACTTGTGTCACCTGAGGCTCTCGCAGCATAACGTACAACTCAATAGAGTCGTACCCAGAATACACATGGCTGGAAAATATATTTTGGAGATCCTCGTCATCTTGGACTTCAACCTTATGAAAAATTACTTGGTTGTTTCAAAAAAAAACTGGATTCTGATAAAATATCTGGGTCACCGGGCCTCGTCTAAGTTTGGCCTCCAATTGTTTTTTGAAGTACGAGAAATTGGCTTTCCCGTTTAAGAGAAATCGGATGTTGTCTGTGTCTCTAAACAAAAACCCAGCGGTGGGACAAATGTATGTCTCACCGTTGAAATGTGCTTTGACGACAAATTGTGGTGCAGAGGCCATTGCGTAGGATTGTTTGAAGGTTTGAAGGTATGAAGGTTGGAATGTTTGAATTTTATGAGTTATTCGAAGGTTGGAATGTTTGAAGTTTATTGATTGTATGAAGGTTTGAATATTGTAAGGTTTGAAGGTTGGAATGTTTGAACTTTATGAGTTATTCGAAGGTTTGTATGTTTGATTGTTTGAAGGTTTGAAGGTTTGATTGTAAGAACGTTTGAAGGTTGGAAGATTTGACAGATTAAGTGAATCAATGTTATGATAAACGTAAGACTAAAAATTTCAATTAAGTAAGGATGTAACCCCCAAGGCTGCCAATAGTGTTACATGCATGGCTTCCCAAAGGCTGTCACGTAGCCTGAGCCTAGCCTGCAGCCAAGGACACCTCTTATTCGCCAATTGGGATGGCGACACCATTCATTTTTGTACTCTTTCGTCAAGTCCAATGGCGCCTCCCTTACTGTCCAATCGTGATACATGCATGTAGAAATGTAACCCCCTAGGCTGCCACCTAGCCTGTGCCTACTCTGCACCTATACTGTATGTTGTAAGTCTCCTCCCATCACCTCTAATAGGGTTACATGCATTCAGGCATGGCATCCCAAAGGCTGTCACGTAGCCTGAGCCTAGCCTGCAACCAAGGACACCTCTTATTCGCCAATTGGGATGGCGACACCTTTCATTTTTGTACTCTTTCGCCAAGTCCAATGGTGCCTCCCTTACTGTCCAATCGTGATACATCCTTAGGCTGCCACTTAGCCTGCAAGAGTGACACCTTTCATTTTTATACATGCATGCATATATGTAACCCCCTAGGCTGCCACCTAGCCTGCAAGAGTGACACTTCGCATGCATGCAAGCACTAGTAACCACTATATGAAATTTTTTTGCCTATAAATATATACCATATCATACATCTCTCACACCCACACAAGTCTCACTCTCTGCTACGAAATCTTTCATAATCTCTTACACTTTCTAAGTCTTTCATACTTTTTTACTCTTTCTAAGTCTTTCATAATCTCAAGCATTTTAAACAATGGCTCTTCTAACAATGGGCGATTCTCACAGAGGCACAAGGGAAAACATTGCCGCATTTGTAAGTTTCTATTTTGGTTATACATTTTTCATATTTGAGATAATGCTTTGTTCATCTTACTTAATCTTACACCTTTTACATTATGAACTCAGGACACCAAAAGATTCAGAATCTGTTCTCACAACTACCTGGCTCCCGACCCATTTATCGTACCATATCTGGAATACGCAGGTTTTGGACATGTCATAAAGATCTCCAACTGCACAATTGATTCGAAGTTCATTCTTGCAATGTTGGAAAGATGGAGACCAGAGACCCATACATTTCACCTACAAATAGGTGAATGTACCATCACGCTAGAGGATGTGTACATACTACTAGGTCTCCCTGTCGACGGTAAGGCCGTGAACGGGTCGGTTCAACAACCTAACTCTCAGTGTGAAGAACTGTTGGGCAGGGATATGGTTGAAGGTAATGGTGCGAGAGGTCAGGGAATACTACTCACTGAGCTTAAAAGTCATTATGCAAGTTTGGAATTAAACGAAAATTCCTCCGAGCAAGACAGGGTAGTAAAAGCCAGAACTTATCTTATGATACTATTTGGTACCTTTTTATTTCCCGAAAGTACGGGAAATAGTGTAAAATTTATGTATTTATATTTACTAAGAAATTTTGAAAAAACAAGAAAATATAGTTGGGGTTCTGCAGTTTTAGCCCACCTATACAGTTCCTTGTGCAAAAATGCAGTCAAGGAAAAATGTACATTTTATGGGTGCACTTTTTTACTACAAGCCTGGGGTTGGTGGAGGATGGAGTCCTTAAACCCCGTCAACAACAACACTTTCGTTTTCCCGTACGCAACAAAGTAAGTCATCAAGTTATATCATTTATTACTATTCATCTCTTCTGCAAATATATGCTAAGAATAAAATATTTATCATTTCCTTTAGGTACTGTGTGAGGGGTATGGATTACGGAAAGAATCCAAGATTCAATGTCGCACTATACCGCAATCTGTTGGATCACTTAGGCCCGGATGATGTACGTCATAGCTTTAAACTTTTCTTCATTTAAATTATTTATACATTACTTTTGCGTTAACCTGATTTAAATTTTATCGCAGTTCGTCTGGAGACCATATTTGGGTTTGGGCCATGATCCAAACCCGGAGGATGCAGCAATTTGGACCGCGAAGACTGCAATCATTCGATTTAACATTGTGGAGATACACCACAGCGGTCGTGTGAAGATGCAGTTCGGAATGCATCAAGAGATACCAAGTGATCCAACTTGTTTGTCCCCATGGCATCTTAAAAGGGTCGACGCCCAGTGGGGTCTTACCAACTGGAAAGACTTCGCTTCGAAATGGTGTAAGATGTGGCAGAGGCGTCACCGCTATGTCTTGCAATTCCCGGTTTTCCTTAATCATGGTAATATGCGACACACGGATCAATATTTATCTTGGTACGGGTCGGTTAGTAACCCTGAAATGCACGTGTCTCATCCAAGGTACTTGGCTGACCCACGCACACAATGGGCACAACCCTCGTTTCCCCAACAACAAACCCAAAACCCATCAACCTCCCACCAACCCCCAAGAAGAAACAGACCCACAAACACCCAACCACAGTCCCTACCACAACACAATTACACTCAAATGCCACACAACCAACCACAATCACCACCTCACTACCAATACCCCGATATGCCTCACACCCAACCACAATACCAATCACAATACCAACACACCCGCATACCCTACACACATTTTCAGTCTTCCGTATATCCCAATATGGGCCCCTCAACATCCAGCCTTAGCCCTGATATGGGAATGTCAGAAGATTACGAACAAACCGACCCAGCCTACCATCAACCACAATATCACCAAACCACCCAACATCCTCAATACCAAACACCCCAAGATCCATTTCCTTTCTACCAACCGTACTCAGACGATCAATGCTACAGACTCACCATGGAACCCCACCCACCGCCAACACGACCAAACTTTGAGGGTATGAGTAACCGACTGTACCAAAGCGGATCTTCTAGATATGGAGATCTGATTGATTTTATGGATCCGGACCGCATTGACTTCGCTGGGCCGTCGACCCTGCCGCAGTAGGAAACGCGACGACACCCAGCACGGGAAAGACGAGGACGGGGATGCGGAATCGGGGGTCATTACCGGGTTCCGGAGGATCACTGATTTATCTGTTTTTTTTTTCCTGTTTTTTTTTATCTGTTTTTTTTTATCTGTTTTTTTTATCTGTTTTTTTAATGTAATACAGTTGGATGTAATTAATTTTTTTTAATAAAAAGTCCATTTTGTTGATCTTGTATCCAATACGCAACGCACCGGACAAAAAAAATAATCAAATTTTGCTCTAAAATAACACCTAGGCGCCATCTCACTTGGCTTAGGGCATGCCCTAAGCACATAGGCGCCAAGTGAGATGGCGCATCCCCTTAAAAAATGGGAGTAAGCACCAATTCAGATGACTCCTCCTTTGGGGAGTCATCTGAAACATGGTTATTTGCGTAATTTTTTCCAAAACGCGGTTATTTGCGGAAAAAAATTTTTAATACATGGTTATTCAAAAAAAAAATTCGTATTTTGTTGGCGAAGATGTTTAACTTAAATTCTTAATTACCCAACACACAAAAATTTGGTATTAGAATAAAATTATTTTAAAAAATAAAAATAAAATATTTAATATATAATTAAATAAGATAAATTAAATACTATAATATAATTGATGGAATATATACTATCTAATTTTTTACGATGGATAAAGAAGTTGTCCTTGTTAAAATCAAAATTGATTCTAAACACTCATTTGTTAAAACTTTTGTAATGGATTTTAAATATCCTTATACTCACTTCAATAAACTATGTTTATAAGAAATATAATCACATTTACAAAATAGTAAATTTTCCCATTGTAGAATAAAATGTAAGTTCCCGAGAGAGTTGGAAGGATCTGTTGCTCTTGTATTGAATCAAAGAAACTCGCCAAGATACTTTTCCATTAAATAATTTGCTACTATCTGACTTGTTCTTTCTGAGGGGTGAAAAGCATCCCAAAATACATATTTATTTGCATCTGTGCATGTAAGTGGACTTTTTGGATCACACAAGAAACCCATCTCAAATCTACCTGTTCCACAACATCCCACTCTTGCATCTTCAAAACCTGATCATGTTCAAAAATTGATTATTTTTAATTTAATACCGTAACATTTACGGCACATAGGGGGCTATTTAATGTTTACATATTAAGAGAATTGAATGATAATGTACTCACCAATTTATGTAACTTATTGAGGTATACTAACATTGATTTTGTTGTATAAAATGAATTTGCATTTGGGAGGGGTTAGTTGGATGATATAAAGTGGGTTGATGATTGAGAATTTTTTTTTAGGTAGTGGTCAGTATGTCTTGATCATTATCTCCCATAATTAATTCAACAAAAAATTTCTATATGCATTGGTTTACTTTGAAGAATAGTATAAAGAAAATTATGCAGAGAGTATTCAAATTATAGATATAAAATGATGGGTTAGTTTTTCTATTTAAGTGGAAACTAATTTGATGTACCACCGATCCACTTTCTGACATGCAGGTTTAATTGGACAGGTGGCTCAATGAATGTGGTGTGCTATTTATCACAATTTATTTATGCTTTGAAAGTTGTATTAGGTCCACATAATTTAACCAAACCATATGAATTTAATTCTTTAGAAGACAGTGTATGATGAAATACACTTCTTAAGAAAGGTAGCAATATGAGACAAACTTTTAAGAAGCAATTAATTACTCATTGTGTAGAATTGTCATAATTTTATACTATAAAGTAGATAAAATAAAAGCAATGATGCAAAAAGGTTATGAGTTTTTTAACCCAATTTTGAATATGTTGTATTGTTAAATTCTTTAAGAGAAAGTAAAAGTAAACTTACCAAATTGAGAAGGTTCTGTAACAATTTGCATGACCAAATCATAAGCATTTGTACATACCAATTGAAGTCCATAGAGCTCCTTGTTTAACTTAGCCACTAAGAATTCCAATTTTGCATTAAAGTCCAAAGCAACATCATTGTATAAATCCTTACAACCATGATGGCCCAAAATATTTATTGCCCTCTCTAGTGGCAGACACCCCATAGGAATCAACCCTGTCATAGAAATTTTCCTTGCTCCAAGGTCATAAATTTCCCTTAGAAAATTTTCAGCAAGTCCAATTAAAAAATCCTCATATTCTTGAACACTAAATTGCAACCTCCTTTCAAGACGTTGGTAATAATTTTCAAGAAAATCATTTGTTCCTATGCTAATCAAATATAAAGACTCATTTATTATTTCATTAGCTTTCTTGTTTCCAAATTTTGCTCTTAATCTGTTTTGATATTCTTTGTAATACTCAACTTCTTTCCATAAAGGTATCACATCCTGAAATATACGTATACCATAAAACTAAGCTTAGTATGAATTAGAAAAAAAGTTAATAGTATGATGCATGAAAATATGATTGAACGTTGAATGTAATAAATTTATTAGTTGAGAACTTACGGCAACACTTGCAGTAATGTTATCAAATCCAGTACCAGCAGAGGCAAAACAAACACCAGTAGCAAAATCAGTAATGTCATAAGAATGATCCAAATAAGCAGGAACAATTGGCTTAAGTCCAAACGCCTCGGAGATGAAATCAGGAGCTAATCTACCATTTGAGAATCTACCAGTTGGATTTCCATTAGGAAAATCTCTACCATAAGGTTCAAAGTTGCTTCTTGCTATTGTTGGAATGAAATTGTTGTTACCAGAATCAACAGATGAGTCTCCAAAAACTATTAAAGCTGGAACTTTTCCACTGCTTGAGGATGAAACATGCAGCAAAATTTGAATGGAAAAGAACCATATGATGTGGATTTTCATCATTTTTCACCTGGTCTCAACAATTTGAGGTGTCTGTGATGCTAGTGAGGGGATAAAGAGGTTGTTTGTAAGAGACTCAGGATAAGACCCTATTTATGGGACAATTTAGTAACGGTTTGTGTTGTGTTGGGTCTACCACAAAGTATTCAATTTCTGCAATATGACAAAATTTTAATTTTTAGAAGAGTGGGCAGGTTTATAGTTTGATATTTAAAAATAATAATAATAATAATAATAATAATAATAATAATAATAATAATAATAATAATAATAATAATAATAATAATAATAATAATAATAATAAACAATATTATATATAGCAGCATTTAAAAAAGCATTCCCGTAACAACGAAATCGATTGCCACAAAATAGTATTAAATCGGACCGCAAAAAGAACTAAGACAAAATTGTATTGGCAAATGTTAATATCGATACTATTATCACATTTAAAAAAAAAATTTATGGTAAATTTACACAACGATGATCGCAATTAATATCACAATATATTTGTACCAACTAAAATTGTAAAAGTCGTATCGAGTGCATTAATATATATCATATTGTTTTTTTTTAAAATTTATTTAAAATATCAGATAAGTATTTAAATATAACTTATTTCTACAACTTTTTAAAAACCAACTGATATGATTTATTTTTTATGTAAATGGTCCTGAATTTAATGTATGGTTAAGAGGTGGCAAACGAACATGTCTATTCTATTTAGATTTGTTTTGTAAAAGTCTGTAAAATATGGGATAGAACGGGGTGGGCATAATTGAAGATGAAAATTTAAAATTTAAACCTATTTTACAAAAAAAAATGAGTGCGGAATAGAGAAAGCCCACAGACATTGCATTTTTTAAGTCTAAAAATATAAAATTTTATACTAATAATCATGCATGCAAAAATCCGCAAAAAA
This sequence comes from Vicia faba, assembly GCA_948472305.1. Lineage (NCBI taxonomy): Eukaryota > Viridiplantae > Streptophyta > Magnoliopsida > Fabales > Fabaceae > Vicia > Vicia faba. The sequence continues at coordinate 361,263,219 of OX451737.1, forward strand.
GAATGAAACAGAATAGAATAGTCACATTAAGAGTAAGATTTAAATTCTTAACCCGTTCTATATTAAAATATAGATAGAACGGACATGTCTAATATGTCGAATCAGTTTTACCACCTTTAATTTTCTATGCCCTTGACAAATGAATTATTAATATTTGTCTATAAAATAATAATAGCATACTGTATACTTCTTTTAGTCTCGTTATTGTATTCAGGTCTCTTGGAATTGGAACCCTGTACTTATTATCATCTATGAGGAGAGGTGCATGTAACTATTCAGTCTCGCAGAGATCAGAGAAGAGGTGCATGTAATTCAAGAGTTAATGATATCGTCAAGAAAATAAATAGTTAAAAAAAAAAAATCAAAATAGAGTTGGGTGCTTCAATTAAACTAAAGGTGACAAATATACATTTCCACCTTCTTTAGACCTATCATGCAAAAATCTATAATAAAAAAAAACAGAGGGATTTTTTTGCGGTTGGAAGACTGAAATTGGAACCCTTGATCAATTGGTTTATTTCTTCTATCTCATATAAATTTGGTGATGGTTTTACATTGACTTTTGGTGTGATTGGTGGATTAGTCTTTTACCACTTTATAATTTATTTTCGGATTTATTTTTGTTGGCGGATTCTCTTTATCCGAAGATTTCTCATATGAGAGAGTGAATCGATAGTGTTTGGGTTTGGTCTGTATGGTGACGGATTTGTTCGGTTGTTTGAATAGCACCAACACAGACTTGAGATTTGTTGTTTTTGTTGCTTCTGGTTCAACCGCGTTGCTCAATTGCAAATTCTTTGGTTTGGTGGAGAAATGGTAATGGTTACTCCGTTAATAATTGTTATATAGGGGTGTGCATTTTAACCGGTTCATCCAATCCATAACCATAAAATTGGTTTCCAAATATAAAAAATCCAAACCATTTGGTTATTAACTAACCCACTCCATTTAAAGAAAAACCAATAACATTGGATACCCATTTTATTGAAATTCAGTTCTTGTTCCTGATCCAATTTACTAATTTACTCAAATGTTAAAAAGTATTTCTCTAAATTTCCAACATATCAAAAACCAAACCATTACAAATTGAATAACTGGAATGACAGTTAATTTTTTCTTGGATCCCAACATTAAATATATTACAATAAATATTATTTTTTTAGTTTTAAAAATACACTATAATATATTTTACCTGCAAATGTGTTTGAATGACAACACAGTAATGGAAGTTGAGTTTCATCAATCTAAGACATGAATCTCCATTTTGAAATTCAACTTTCATAATACTATAATCAAATTTCAATTATATATACAAGACCAAACACCAAACTTACTTAAAAAAAACTCTTCACATATCGAATATTATTAGAAAATAAATAATACAGTAAAATAAAATATGTTGACTGAACCTTCTAATGTTTTCCAGCATAATATGCGTAAAAGTTTCAAACTGGTTAAGCAAAAAAATTGATTAAAACAAAAAATTGATGTAATTAGTTTTAAGAAAAACTAATCTTAACTGAATCAAATAAAAAACAAGTTGTTAATAGGAACCCGTTTTAAACCGAATCAATCCAAATATAAACTAGTTTTAAAAAAATAATCTGGTTTTACAAAAACAGTTTTGAAGAATTAAACCAAACCATATATTTGGTTCAATTCGGGTTGGTTTGAGAACTATGCACACCCCTACCATCCAACATCCAAGCTTCAACCATATTGTTTTCTATATATGTTCTTCAATTTCTCGCACAACTCCTTTCTAAGGTTTTCATAAGGACTCACATAAGTTGCTGTAAAAAAGCACTCTTTGCTGCCATGATAGTTTACTGGTAGTTAACCAAGCAACAATGATACCTCCCGAAAAACAGAATTTTTAGATGCTATAAATCCATAGAAACCTAACAAGTGAAAAGTTTTCTTCAGTTTATCAAGTTTACATCTCGTTTCCATAATCACAATCAACACAAGTCTCCAAGTTGTTACATATTCTTTGTAAATTATTTTTGATATAAAACTTTATTTTTTTAAATTGATTTTAAAATTGGTTTTTTTTATAAAATTGATTTTGAAACTGGTTTTTTATAAAATTGGTTTTGAAATCGATTTTTTAAAGAAAATTAAAAACTGGTTTTTAGAAAAATCAGTTTAAAATTGGTTTCTTTTTAAAAACTGGTTTTTGTGAGAAACCGGTTCAAAACCGAACCGATCCACATGTAAACCGATTTTAGAAATATAAACCGGTTTTAATGAAGTAGTTTTAAGATCCAAACCAAATCATATATATGGTTCAATTTGGTTTGGTTATTGATCCATGCACACCCCTATTGTTATAATTGTATTTTGAAAGAGGAATCACGAACGTGCGAGATGGATGCTCAACATTTCTTGACTTGGGTTAGTTTGTGGAAAACTAAGGTCCCTAGTAGAATCTAAATGTTTGGGTGGAGATTACTTTAGAAAAGACTTCCAACGAAGTCGGAATTTCTCAAGCGTGGGGTGTTAAGGCACTGTCATAATTTGGTTTGTTCTCTTTGTTTTGGTGTTGAGGAAGATTTAGATCATCTCTTTTGTAATTGTCCTGTTTTGGAACAAGATTTGTCTTTGGGTTCGGGTTGATGATTTTTTGGTTTAATTATTTGTTGGGTAATTTGAAAATGTAGAAATGATACTTTTTTCAAATGACTCATCTTGTCAAATTTCAACGGGTAGATTTGATAAAATTGTTTGCGTGAGATTGTTTTTTCAGTGTTTTAAAGTTAAGAGTTCTTTATCTTAAATAGATTGGTGTGACAATTCGAGAGAGACTTTGTGGTGATATTCTAATTGTTTTTTTTTTCTTTTGCATTCTGGTTTTCAGGAAAAGGAGTCTTAGTAATCCAAAATCCGGGTCGAGAGATATTAAAACATTCTGAATTATCATTTAATTCTAAATTGTACATATGGTTGTAGTTGTTACTCCAATTTTTTATAATCGTTGTTCACTTTTTATTATAACATTATCCTATCATCTTCAAAAAAAAATTCATGATTTCCATATTTTGTACATTCGAGTTTTAATCTATCTTATATAAATTTAAAAATAGGCTCAATTATGTATTCTTGCTAATTAACTCTAAAACATTTTAAGAGTTCTTAAAATACTATTAAAAAGTGATTACATTCACGATTAAATTTACCATTAAATTTACAATCTTTACCTCATAGTGAAATTTTCTATTATTAGAAGGTTGAGGCGATACGGGAAAAACGTTTTTGCCAACAACATACGCAACAAGTTAGTGGATTGTGCTAATATCTCATTTTGGTTGGAAAAATGGTACTAATATGAGAAATAAAACATAATAACATTCTGTTTTGTAAATTTAATTCAGCGTCCATATAAAAATCAAATACATAACTAAAAACGTTAAATAATACCTGAAATTATCTGCACTTAAGAACTTACTATATACGTAAATTCTGGAGACAATAACAGATTCCCTCCAATGTGTTGGAGAGATAAAAGAATGGAGACCCAGAACACTTTTTTTATGAGAATTAACCAAATTGATTTTTTTTTTTGGTGGTATTATACGTTTGCTGTGTGCTAATTTTATCATGTATTAGACCAAAAATAGAGTACCGAATGAAGGGAGGAGCGTGCAATAATGATATGCTAACAAAGTAGTGAACCTTATTTAATTAAAGGAATATGTAAGCTTTTTATATCAATAATCTTAAGTAATTGATAGGTATTTTATACATTAGTTTTAAAATTTTAAATTTAATAAATAAATAAATTATACTAAAATTTTAAAATTGTTAAATCAATTTAGATAATATTTTAGAAAAATCAATTGACACTACTAAATAATCAATTGAAAATATTTATATAAAAATTATAAATAAATAAGAGGTTTTACTTTATATATTAGATGATTTTAAATAAATATAAGTTATTTATTATATTTAAATCGAAAAATATCATTGTAGAAAAACGATTTTTATATAAAATATGAAGATAAGATTCATTCATAGTTTTGCAAATTTCAAAAATTATTTCAATTTTATATAATCTAATTTTAATTAAAAAATTAAGTTTTTGAACATATTATTTTATTAATTTAATATAAAATTCATTTGTTTATTTAGTTGTATCATATTAAATTTAAAATTATAAAATTTTAAATTATATAATTTTAGAGATAAATGACTTGTCTATTTTGTTATTCTGATTATTAAGCCAACTCAAATTTAAGATAAAAATTTGAATTACAGAAATACGATAGGATAAGTTTTATTAGTAACTTATTAAATCAAGTTGTGTTAACAAACATTCGATCGAGACAAAATATGATATAATTATCATATTCTGTCATTTATCCTGCATACCAACTGACCCAAAGTATTCTTGTTTATATTCCATAATTGAATAGAAAATTGGTGATATATTTGAAGAAACCCATCATCAAGAGGTTTGTTTTTGGTGTAGTGGTGACAGAAAGTTAGAAAATTGATGCTCAAATTAATATGTGAGGTGGAACTTTTTAATTATAAGTGAAAGTATATTTAAGTGCCATTCTGAATCATACTTATATGAGAACGACAATTACAGGTATCTCCAGATTATTCAACATAGAGTGCGTATAGTCGTTGGATGTATGTTAACCGTTTAAATAAAAAGAGAATGTAACCCCAATGAATTCATGCACACTTGCATTTCATTGATTTGATTGACAGGCTTTGACTTAATTGGACATGTGGATCAATCAATCTTTGACGGTTGTCATTCTATGAACTTGTCTTTGTCATGAAAATTGGTTTGATTATATATATAGTATCACTAATTACACTAAATTACAAATTATAATAATAAATATTATGTTGTCTAACTTATCTAACCTATTATAGAAAATTAAATAATTTATAATAAAGGATAAAATCAATTCCTAATTAATACTCTCCTCGCTTTAAATTGATCCGACTTATCAATTAACATCAATTTGCTAATAAGAAATTGATGGCGTGAGCGCGAGACAACTTTGGTAAGAATATCTGCAACCTCAAGCTGAGTACTGACGTGAGGAAGTGCTATAAGTCAGTCATCATAGGCATCACAAATGGAATGGCAATCGACTTCGATATGTTTGGTGCGTTCATGAAAGACAGAATTTACAACAATTTGGATGACACTTATATTGTCAGAATAAAGTGATGTAAGCTATATTTGAGGAAATTCAAGTTCAGCCAAAAGACCACGTAGCAAAGTAATTTTCGAGCAAGCAGCGGGCATGACGCAATACTCAGATTCAGTAGAGGATTTAGAGACTCTTACTTGCTTCTTACTTTTCTATGAGATTAACGAAGAACCAAGAACCATGCATCAACCAGTTACAGATCGATGAGTATCCAGACACCCTGTCCAATCGACATCACTATAAGCACTCAATTTAGGAGCTATTCCAGTGGGGAAAAATAGACCACGATGATAGGTTCCTTTCAAATAGAGAATTATACGATGAATCGCTGTCAAATGAAGATATCGAGGAGAATGCGTGAACTGACTTACTTGCTGAACATCAAAAGATATGTCAGGACGAGTAATATTCAAGTAATTAAGGCTACCCACAAGTTATCGGTACAATACGAGATCAGGCAAAAGATCACCATCGTGACTATGATATTTAACATTAACTGATAACGAGAAATTGTATCATGTATTTAAGCTTATTGTGCAAATTTTTTGTCTGCATTTTATTTTGTTTAGTTGTATTTTACCTTATTTTTGTTGTTTTGCAGTTACTTTGATCATCGATCACGAATTCGGAGCTAAATCGGAGAAAGAGCAGAAAAAGAGCTAAAGTGCAGCAAACAAGTTAAATTTTGCCTGTCAGTCTGATATGGCCTTTTCCATGGGGGGGTGGAGTTTGCCATTCCCCCTGCCACGTACTTAACGAGTTGAAGCAATGGCGATCGCCATGGCCCCAACGCCGACACCATTCAGTCGCAGTACACATTTTCTATTTTTGAAGAAGCAGTTAACTGTAGTTTCAGATTTTGAATTTTTCCCTCCGGTATAACCGCGCCCAAAAGCAGTTGGAGGCCCTCTTCTCTATATATAGCACCTCATAATCAGTTTTAGGCATCCAAGTTTTGTGCTGAAGCTCTGCAAAATAGTTATAGGCATAAAATCTCTTGTAAAGTGACAATAACTCACATCGAGGGATTCTCACTCTTTTTATTTTCTGTTGTTATTGTACTCTTGGATCAAGAACAAGCCTGCCGGTATTTTAATTCCAATTCCATTTACATTTTACTTACATGTTTTTATCCTTACAGTTCTTTATTTATATTTGTTTTCAAATTGTCAATATTTTTCCTAAATTGTCATTATATCAAAAATTAACTCCAACATGCTTGTATTAAATTCCATAATCTTTGACATGTTAGACTTGGGATTTATAATGTCTGGCTAAATTCATCTGAGACTGTTGTATGAGGACCTTCGTAATCGACGGGACTCGGTAGAAAACCTTAGGTGTGAACTTATGAATAATTGAATATTCTAGTCCTAGTTTCCATGTTGTTAGTTTATTATTTTGACACGAGAGTGGGGAATAGACCAAGGTTCAATATGATAGCGCAAGAGTGTGAGGAATGAGCCGAATAGTGGAAACTAGGCATCGATCCTAAAAATAGCGAGAGCGCTTTAGGCATCATTTAGAATTTTATCGACTTTTAAAATATTTTTTCTAATTAACAGGCGAGCGAGAGCAATATCATGTGGTTAGTGAGCGTGGTTCTTGTCAATGGCGCGAGAGCGTGAGGCAGAGTCTTTGAGTCGGTACATTTCTACATAACTGACTTTTATTTCCTAATTAGCATCTTATTCTACTAGTCATTTAGGCACGCGGGATCCATACTTCGGACTCGTTTAGTCGTTGTTTTCAACCTTAAGCAATTTTGTTTCCGACTCTCATTTCTTAACATTTCAAATCCATTCAGCCTTAGCTATTGTTGTACCCCAAAATTTTCCCTCCCATTTTTCTTTAAGACATTCTCAAAAGGTTCTCAAATGCTCAAGGTTGCTCAATAATTGATCAGACAAATTCTCCTCCTAAGCAATGGATCCACAATTAGGGTTTTGTTTTTAACAAGGAAAATTTGGTTCTCAAGGTCTCAAGTGGTTTTCATGGTTCTCCATAGGTCTCAAAGAATGCTCATGTCAAGTTTCAAGCCTTGCATCACAAGTTTGCTCAGTCAATTGCTTAGATGATTGAAAATCAACTGTATTGGGAAAAAAAGTCAACCATGGTCAACATACAGTCAAACCTCAATATTTTTGGTCAACATCAAGGTTTTGAATCCATATTTATCATTTGATTAAGGTTTTATCATGATTCATTAAGGAAAATTCTCAAATCATCAAAAGTCAAAAGATGCCAAATTAGGGTTTCCTTAGGAGAAGTCAACTGAACTTTAACCAAACATAACTTTCACATGCTTCATCAGCTTTTCCCCAACCAAATCCTATTTTTAAGGAAATTAAATTATCTACAACTTTGTCTCTCTAATCTCAAGTCCAAAAAATACATCATTTGAGAGATATAAGCCAATACATTACAGGTCATTTCAAAAATCAACAAAAAGAAACTTTTTTTCATGACAACTTACATCAAGATAAGGTCTTCAAAAGTAAAAATAATCAACATAGAGGTTGTAGAGGACATCTTAAACTTTCGAAAAAGTCCAAGATCACCTTCAAAAGATAAAAATTGAGAGAGTTATAACCATTTCAAGTTGGGAAATTATGAGCAAATGCATGAAGTCCAAGTTAAGCAAGCTTGATATTTTGGGCTAATGGGCCATTGTTTAAGAGTACAAACGTGCTTTATACTCCTTATATACCTTAGAACTCATTCATACACCCCTTGGTTTTTTATTTTATTTATTTATTTTTTTTATTAATTTAAAGTCAAAATAAAATAAGATAAACTCATATTTTATTACAAGAGTCCAAGCCCATCATATCTTTGCCCTAATTTTCTCTATATATTCATATCAACTCAGACATCAAGAAGAGAACCCTTACGCACAAAACCTTGCCTCACAATTTTTCCAAAAATATTAAACTTTTTCAAGAACCCTAGAATCTCAAAGTCCTTATTACATTGCCTTTCACCACCAACTTGCAATCCCAATCGATTCCATTCACTCCCAGAGTAAGATTGGATCGTTTACAACGATCCAAAAGGCCAAAAAACACTCATGCAAGCATCACGATTTCATCCATGTTTGAATTCTGTATTATCTTGTTTTACTACATTCTAATATTTACTAATGTTTTCCATGTGTTCATGAGATCCAATAAGGTAGAATAGAACAATCTTGGAGGTCCCATGCATGCTAAATTTCAAAATACCATGTTTTCTCCGATTTGTCTTGTCTGCGCCATAACTCAAAAACCAAACCTTTTCAGTCTAAAATGATTGCACCATTAAATTCGTAACCCTCAATTTAGGGGGGTAGAGTATCATTTGATTTCTAATAATGGTTATTTTGCAGGTTTAAATAAAACAGGTCACCGGAGAAGACGACCGGAGCTAGGGCTCCGGTGCCTCTCCGTCAATGCAATCAGGCATATATTATATATTATTGGATTCAATTGTATAAACTGACGTATAGTCGCCCCAACGGTAGAAGCTTGCGTGACAAAGGCCTTAGTATACCAGGGCACGAGTTCGATCCTTGCCCCTGGCAATTTATTTTTCACATATTTTCTTGTTTACAGATCCTACGCGAGCCAATACAATGCGCTCACCATGCCCTCATCTCATCACCATCAGATCTCCACAAATTCAAATATGACGCCCCTGATATGCTGGCCTACGTTGAACCCTCCCTGGAAGCCACACTGGATCACACAAATTTTTTCCCCATAAATTAAACATAAAATCTTTTTCTATTAAAAGATCAAAAAGAAATTTCCTTTCCTGTTTTTGTTTATTGTACGATCTTCGTGAGCCTTATTATTTTCGCATTATTTTCCTAATTTATATAACTGCTAATGGATTCTAATAGTTTTAATTAGGGTTTACTATTTTCCCTCCAATTTTGTGGTTTGTACCCCCTTTCCCGAAGCCCTATAATAGCTTAGATTTACTTTCCACACCTTTACTTTCCATAATTTACCGCTTTTCTTATAACTATATAGTAATTAGGGTTTGTATGAGAAGATCTAAAATCAATTGTTAGATAACTCTAAATGCAAGATAAAATAGTCGAATTAAATCACTTTTCACACATTAACCTCTAAGGTAACCTCACTTGTTACCTTCGAATAAAAAACAATCATGTCCCTCGAACGTGGGGACGCCTTAGAAAAGACCCTCGGCTAAAATGATCGTAGTCCCTCGATGACCCTTCGATGCTGCCTTCGGTAAACGATCTTAGTCCCTTACAATAAATTGCTAAAGCGCCCCTACAAGTTGCATTTATGATTGTACGATGATTCGCGCCTGTCCCTTCACATCCAACGATAGGGCTTCCTACTAACTAATAGTAGGATAGTACTATCTAAAGGAGGAGGAAATTACAAGAAAGACCATGATTAGGTAGACCGTTGTTAATCGCTTGCTCACAAACATTTCAAAACAAAAACATTTCACACAGACACTTTCGAAATATTTTCAAAACACCTTGTACACATTCTCGGGGACAGATACGAGAATCATTACAAATTTCGCCTTACAATTGGCATTTTCAAAATATTTTCAAACATGCACAACATAAAGCAATTTCCAAAACAAAGTGATCTAAGCGATTAAGAGCCTGTAGATAACTACAGATGAAAAGGGTGCTAACACCTTTCCTTTTCATAACCTACCCCCCGAACTCAAAATCTATGAAGGTCTTTCACATTATTTTAACCCTTTCCTTTTGGATAAAAGAAAAGTTGATGGCGACTCTTGCTATCCGCAACATTTGCGATAAAACGCAAAACCAAGTCAGTTCTCCCACTGTATTACAGAACTGGCGACTCTGCTGGGAAAACTAAAAGTGGGGTTACCTTTAGAGTTAGATCACTTTTTAAATGCTTTACTTGCTTGATTTGATTGCTTTATAATTCAGGGTTTTCTCGAGTTTATTTATTGTAAAGATCCTATATCGGGATCTGGGGACATTTGAGGTAAGTAGCAATAGATCATGGAAATTGTACGGCATAGAACAATATGGTTAAAGCGATGGCTACGTTAGTGCGACACATTGGTTGGTACTGGTGTCCCTCGAGTCAGTCGGGGAGAATACTAGGCTGCCACGTGGTGTCATAAGCACTAACTGAGCTTTAGAACCTTAATTGACCCAACTTAGCCATTAAAAGGTAGTGAGATGTCCGGCTTTGGTGCAGACTAAAGTTGGTTGATACTCAATAATACACTCATTGAGATCGGATTCTCGGGATATTTCGGTCGTAAATCAGATGCTATGCTGAAACAATGCCTGGGAGAAAGATCGGTGATATTGAGACTCCTAGAACCCGATTGCTATTATTAGGACATGTTGAGCTAACTGAACTTAAAGAGGGTACTCACCTACAAACTCCATGCAAGCCTGAACCTAAGGCCTTGTGTGCTTTGCTTGTGTTTTGTTAACTGTTCGAACATGATATCATGACATCATACCATATCATTTTCACTGACCATTTCAAGGATCTCAAGGGCCTGTGATGCATGTTATCATGAACCAGACGTCTAGCAAAGAGAAAGGGGATTTATTTTCCTCTAACCAGTGCCATCAAAGGCTGAAGTACGTTACCTTGAGTCAAAGGCTAGGACCCTCTTGACATAATGAGCTTGATTCTAATAGAAGGACGTTCAATGACACGAAGTTCTTAAGTCAAAGCGACAGCCAGACTCTACTTATAACACTGTTTTTCGATTTACCCCGCGAGATCCTTGAAAACATTGCATTTACATATCATGCATCATTACATAACAGGTTTTCCCACATAGGTTTTCTCATCTTCTTGCTGTTTATTTCAGTAAAAGATGGCTCTTGAACAAACTGTTAAGGAACTCCAAGCTCAGATCGCCCAATTTCAGGAGACCCTCTTGAACCTAGCTCAAGGACAAAAAGATATGGTGGCGCTCATTGCCAAAAAGATGAAGACTAGGAAATCGATTGGCATTTTCAAGATGTTAAGAAGATTCAAAGGTCCTTCTAAACTAGTTCAAACTGTTGATATCTCCTCTGATGAAGATGACAACTAAGAAGAGGATGGTAGAAGTGTTTATGATGAAGGTGGAAGCAACCTTGGTTCTAGTAAGATGCTTGAGGATGAAGACTATTCTGATGAACAATATCCTCCCACTGATGACAGATATAAACAGGTTAAAGATCGCCTCAAAGCCATGGAAATCTAGAAAGTGTCTGGATTAGATTTTGAAGAGCTGGATCTTATTCCGGGGGTAGTTATCCCTTACAAGTTCAAGGTCCCCGCTTTTGATAAATATAATGGTGAGTCTTGTCCGAAACTTCATCTGAGGTCCTATGTTCGGAAGATCTAACCTCATACCTATGATAGAAAGTTATGGGTTCACTTCTTTCAGGAAAGTTTGTCTGGTACCCAACTCGAGTGGTTCTATCAGCTGAAAGGAACCAACATTTGTACTTAGGAAGACTTGGCCGCTGCTTTTTACAAGCAGTATAAATATAATGCTGACCTTGCACCAACTCGCGTGCAATTACAAAACATGACTATGGGTTTGAATGAAGGGTTCAAAGAATATGCCCAGTAATGGAGAGACTTAGCTGGAAGGGTGCAACCTCTCTTGTCAGACTGGGATCTGGTTGATATGTTCATGGGCACTCTAACATGTCCATTCTTTAATAATCTGATTGGGAGTTCTTCATCTGGTTTTACTGAGCTGATTCTAACTGGAGAACGTATTGAAAATGGTATTAAGAGCGGAAAAATTCAAGTGGTTGCGTCTTCAAATGTTGTAAAAAAGACATTCAATGGAAAGAAGGAGACTAATGTTGTTTATGGCCGGAAGGGGCGTGGTAAAAATGACCAAAATCAGTCTGTGGGAGCAGTATTAATTTCTAATCCCGCACCTGTTCAACAACAACAAAGGCAATAGACGTAGGTCAGACGTTCCAGGAAGGCAGTTTACCAAGATTAATATGCCATTGTCTCAAGCGTTACAACATTTACTGAAAGTGGAGCTGATTACGCTAAGGGATCCCCCTCAGAACCCCACACCTCCTCTCCTAAGTAAAATCCGAATGTGAAATGCGCTTACCATTCTAACAGTCCTGGGCACAACACCAATAACTGATAGACCCTGAAAAACAAAATTCAGGACATGATTGACAACAAGGAGATTGAGTTTGATCCTCTGGAGACCCTGAATGTAATTATTGCACCTATGTCGAAGCATGACAAAGGCATAAGTGCAATTTACAATGTTCTTTATGTGGCTACTGTAAGTGAATTGGTTACTCCTCTACCAATAATTAAGAAGAATCTGCTGCAGGCCGGTTTATTTTCGGGTTGTATTAAAAAATGTTACTGTTGTGCAACCCAACCCAATGGCTGCAAATTACTGAAGGAAGGCATTCAAAACCTAATGGATAATCATTTAATTCTGATCGAGAAGGTTCCATTTGCTGAGAATCTGTGTCAAGACTTATCTGTAATTTTCGGCCCTCTTGTCAGGATCACCTCCAAAGGTCCTCTAAGGATTATTTCCAATCCAAAAGTTGCTCCTCTGATCATCACTACACTTGGACCTATCCCATATTCTTCGGATAAAGATATTCCTTAGAATTATGGATCTGATGTCTACTACCATGGCGTCAAATAAGAACTACCGATTGTTGAAGATGAAGTTACTGAAATTGCTGATCTCGGTATAGACAATATTGTTGGAACCAGTAAGGTTACTAGAAGTAGAAGGGTTTTCTCTCCAGAAATCTCTTCAAAGAATATTGCTACACCTGTTAGAGTTACAACTACTGAGTCAACTGATGAGGCTCGGGGTAAAGAGAAAATAACAGAGCCTGCCCATACAGAGGCACCTAAGGAAGCTACAGTTGAAGACACCTATAGACAAGAGTTTGAAGAGGTATTAACGATTATTCGCAAGAGTTACTACAAAATTGTTGAACAGTTGGGGCAGACCCCATCCAAAATCTACATGTTATCCCTATTACTGTGTTCTGAAGCTCATGCACAGGCTTTAGTAAAATTCTTGAAGACTACTCACGTGCCACAAGAGATCTCTGTCAATCAATTCGGGATCTATGTTGCCAGCTTAATGACTGACAATGGATTAGGTTTCTTTGATGTTGATCTGACTTCGGAAGGAAGAAACCACAATAAGGCCATGTATGTCTCCATTGAATGTAGGGGCACTACTCTGGCTCATGTTTTGGTTGATATTGGGTCCTCGTTAAATTTTCTATCGAAAGGCGCTCTTGACATACTTGATTGCAAAGGGATCGTACTGAAACCCATTGATATTGTAGTTCGAGCCTTTGATGGGTCAAAAAGAATGGTACACGGGGAAGTGGATCTTCCGATCAAAGTGGGTTAACAAATCTTTGAATTTACCTTCTATGTAATGGATATTCGTCCATCTTACTCTTGCTTACTGGGACGCCCATGGATCCATGGGGCAGGCGTTGTTACATCGAAAAAAATAAGAGGGCCAGTTCTAGGGATTGTTCGCGACCCAAGCCCATAGATCCTTTTCGTCCTCGAGGGGAACAAGCAACCTTGATCAGCGGAGGCCATCTCCACATTGCTTCCCCCCACTTGTTGTGCCGGTTGATTCAGCTCGTCCTTGGAAATCTCCAGAATGCTCGACGAGCTACTCGCCTCGTCCGAATAACTTCTCGAAGATCCAGAAGACTCGCTCGAGAGATCAATCCGGGCGTTTTCGAACATAGTACCTGAAAAAAAGAGCATGAAGATGAGCTCGACATCAATGCCTAAACCACCTTTCCACCACTAATCAAGTGAAAGGGCGCTGGGAAACAAGGATCGTGTCCTCTACCAGAACCCTCACTAAGGTGCATAAACAGGCAGAAGTTCGAGAAAAAACCCTAGGCCCTAAAGGACCATCTATGGCGCATCATGAAATGCCCGAGGAGGATCCACGGCGGCTCCGGAGATTCTAAACTACAGAACCACCGCCTGCCACCAACACTCCCCAAGGGCGTCCTAACAGACATAATGCTAAACCTTGGCCGCATGCATTTCTAGGAAGAAAATCATGAAAACCTGAACTATTGAAAGCAAATGATAACGAAAGAATGAAATATTACCAATTAAAGAAGAAGGAAGGTTGGAAGTAGCAGCAGCGAGCAGCGAATCTCAAGAAATGATGGTGGTCGACAGGCGAGCGATTGTGAGCAGTTGAGAAAGAGAACGGAAAACACTAAACTCCCCACTCCTCTCATATTTATAGCTGGGACCATCCACGCGTGTGAAATACCTGCCTGGGAAACCCTAGGGTCGTCATCATTAGGCCCTAGTCCCCAAGCCATCATTGCGCCGCTTCGCCAACACGTTACTTGAAACATGCTACCTCTTCAAGTTCAAAGCTCCTAACGACCAACTCCTTATCTCCCCGCGAGAAAAGCGCAACGGGAGACACTCATTCTCCCCGTAAGAAGCGCCCTGTTCCACGAGCAGGTGTCAAACTCATCACACCCATGCCCAAAAGCAACGACTTGGGGGGCTATTATTCTGGACTGACCCGACACCCAGAGCGGGCCCAGTCTAACCCCTTCTTTCGATATGGTCCATATGACTATGGCTCGAAACTTCCCCGCTTTCCATCGGGAAACGTCGACCCTTTGCCTTCCCAAACCGGCACTGAACCACGATGATTAACGGGAACCTCTCAGTCTGCCCGACCTCAAGCCATGCAGACAACCAAGAACCGACCAAACCGCTGCCCGTAACTTACCTCCTCCTTGGAACCAACGGCTAGTTACAGGAACATCTATCCGGTTTGACCAAGTCTTGGAAGTTACCTATTTTTACGCACCCGTATATTCAGGCCTAAAAACAGGAACCAACAACCATGTGCCAGGGGAATTTTATATACCCTCACACTTGTGAGGGTCAGGTGTCAAATATTCACTATTCACCACCAATACCTTAACACTTTGCTTGTATCTCATTGTTCCCACTCTTACTTGATCATCGGAGTTCCTTGCAGGCACAACCCCTTTTTTTCCTCCTCGACATCACAATCCGACTGCAGATCATCAACCGGCCACCTTGCAGGTTCTGATCAAATGGTAAGATAAAGTTTATTGTAATTTTTTTTTGTTATTATGTGAATAGTTATTGAAAAAAAAGTTTGATAAAAGGTTAGCGTGCAAACGTTGCAGGTTAGAATTATTACAGGTTAATTGAAATTTTTTTGTTGAGTATATAAAAAAAGTTGAAGATTAATGTGACTGTAAAAAAAATTGTGTAGAAAATTTGGTGTGTAATAGTTAGTGTACAAATAAAAACCATCAGCTCCATATTATAGGGTAAAAACAATAAATTTAAAGGATGATATTGAAAATAAAAAAGTGGCATCATAGGTCAATCATTGGCCAAAATTAGGGAAATTTAAAAAGATTTTGAAAAAAAATGAAATTGTAAAAAGCAGTGATGAAAATGAGTGAGTGAAAAATTATAAGATTGTTGATTTGTTGATGAATTCTGGATTTGTGGATTTGTGAGAAATTGTGGATCAATTGTGTGTGAAATTCTTGATGAATTGTGTGTGTGAGTGAAATTGTGAGAGATTGTAAAATTGTATAATTTGTGGATGAATTTTTAGGACAAATAAGATTCTTATTTATAAACTTGAATTAAGTTAGACAAAACTTAAAAACTAAGTTATCCAAAATGTATGAAAAGCCCAAGCCCGATTTCTAAAAAAAGAAAGAAATTAGTAACAAAAAGAAATAGAAAAAATGTTAAAAAGTGTTTCATGAGAGATTTGAACCTACAACCTTATATTTGTAAGCTTATTTTTTTACAAACTATGTTATGTTACTTATTCAAAATAAAGAGCCAATTGAAAGTACATGAAGACGAATAAGTATTTGTTATTTAAAAATACAAATAATTTGAAATAAATTATTATATTTTTAATTAGTCTTGAGAACAAATATTTATAAAACTTCAAAATATTAATGTAATTAAATCAAAAGAATTTTAAAACCCAAGTTCGAAAATAAATTTGGCGCTACCATTAAGAGCGGATAAATTTGAGATATGACATCTTCCTTTTGCAGAACCAACCCCATATCTAATTCTCTCCTCTCTCTTTTGGGTTTATTCGTTTATTTTCCATTTTCTTTGAAAACAATAAAACACAGTAGTGATTTTTATTTAATCTATATAAATTAAGTCAATATAATAACTTAGTCTCAATATTTCTGCCGTTATACATAATTAGTCACTTTTTTAAAAAACCTTTATTTTATGATTTTATTTTGTACATAAAAATGAGTCATAACCAATGCCATATTTTTGAGTCAGAAAAACCAATTGCTCCCTAAAAAATCCCACGTTTTCTCCAAATTGTTCTTTTCATGTTCTTTTACAGCCACTTATACTTATTCACATCATAAGCCTTTCATTCAACCTGTAGCTCAAAACCTTCATAAACCACAAAATTCAAATTATCACCATTAACCTGCAAATTTTTTTTACACAACTATAAACTCCTTTCAACCATAATCATCACTACAAACTCAACATCAACATCTACATCATTTTAACAAAAATATCACAACATTAACAACAAAAGCATAGCACCGACACATGACTTATTCATCTTACAATCAAACCCGTAACAAAAGAGAAACAGAACAACAGAGTTTAAGAAAACAAAAAACTCAAGAATAGGATAAGAAAACTACTGCGAGTCCATTATCGAAAGTTACAACGACGTCTCCTCTCTCAGCCGCTCAAATCGTCTTCGAATCCGGCGACACTAAGAAGCTCTTAACCGCACACTCCGCTTCCATGCCATACTAGCAGCACCACGAGATATCGTCACTCCACCGTTCACGTTTCTAGACTCCGACTAAAGCTGCTCCGACATCAGCCTCCATCTCCATGCCCATTTTTCTTGTATGTATTTTTCTTTTCTAGTATTTTGCATTTTAATCAATTAGCTAGATTATTCAAATAATTGTTTTTGATTAATTTTGATTTTTAGTTAGATTATATTTAATTAGATTTTTATGTTAATTTAGATTAATTCTGTTTAGGTCTAATTAGATTATCTCTTAGTATATGTTATCTATTTTTTATCCTCAAATTTAACAAATATTCAAAAGACATCAAAGCTTTTCGCAATCAAATTAATCAACATTTTATAAATAATAGGATGTACATACTCGAGTAATTAAGTAGTTGATTTAACGTCTTACTAATTAATTATTCGAATCAAAACATTTAAAATTGACAAACAAATCAAATCAATTTCTTCATCCAACGCTATTTAATTCGAATGAAGAACAACTCTTCTTCAATCCATCAAAACTTAATCAAAATAGCTAACCAATCAAAAACATTTTTTTACTAACATAATCAAAATTCAAGACTTTTTAAAATAAATAATTGTCTAGCTCCTTTCTACTTGGATATAAAAACGTCGCCTACCATCACTCAATTTTCAAACCCAGGAAAGTTCAAAACCATTCGAAAGCAACTTAACATGATTCTATAAAAAATACTAGCCAAACACCTTCAAACTATGAGGGACTCTAATTTCTTCGCAAGAGGATACATAGGCACACGGTTCAAAAACTAAGGCGAGTCCACTAACTTAAAAAAAAATATTTCCCTCCTCCTCCATATGATAATATAATAATAAATAAAGAAATTCCCCCTCTAAGTCCTAGGCCTAAAAGGATCCCCTTGAGTACAATTGAGATAAATGGTGCATAACACCTTCCCTTTATCTAATTAACTCGCGAACCTTGTAATCTCTAAACAACTAGGTTTTTTTTTCCGTTTCTTCCCATCCTTAGGACAAATAAGTAGTGGTGACGACTCTCTTATTTTTTGCCGGTTATGACACCTAGACGGTTTAGAGTCTTCTTCTTGCATTATTCGGTGCATACATACAAACATGCTTATCCCTTTTATGTCAGATATATTACAACCTATGGCTGCATGGTATTTTCGTAAGACATTTAAGAGCTTATTAGTTTCGTTTTTATGTAGATTAGCATTAACTATAACTGGACAATTTAGTTCTTTATCAAGAAACTCATATCTCAAATATTTAGGTAGTTCCTTAAGCTCCATCAATGGTTTCTTGGGGGTCAAGAATATGGTCAGGCGTGAGTGCTAAACATTCGTGAAGGCTGTAATCTATATAAGGTGTGTATACCTTATTTCCATCATCTTCCATTATGGGTGATGAGGAAGTTTTATTGTTTCCTTATCCAATTCTCTTATACATTCATCAATAATATCAACAGCATAACATGAGTCATTCAGGGATGGTGCTTTTAGGAATTTAGATAAGATAAACTCAACCTTCTCATCTCCCACTTTGAAAGTCATTTTTCCTCTTTTGACGTCTATCATGGCTCCAGCAGTTGACAAAAAAGCTCTACCTAGAAGGATGGGGATATCATCGTCTTCTTTAATATCCACGATGACAAATCCGTAGGAATATAAAGTTAACTAATCCTAACTGGAATATCTTCTAATATATAGATTGGATACTTAATTGATTGACCAGCCAGTTAGAGGGACATCCTTGTTGGTTGTACATCTCCTAGATTTAATCTATAGCAAACAGCTAGTGGCATTAAACTCACACTTGCTCCTAAATCCGGTAGTGAATTTTCAATAACATAATCGTCCTACTACACAAGGTATGGAAAAACTTCCAAGATCTTTCGACTTTTTAGCCAATTTGTTTTCAGCTATCGAATTGCACTCTAGCTGTTTAGGGTCATCGAGCTTGCGTTTGTTTGTCAATATATCTTTCAGGAATTTTGCATAAGATGTGATTTGGGTTATGGCTTCAGTGAAGGGTATTTCAACATGGAGTTTTTCAATCACCTTCACGAACTTTCTATATTGGGCGTCTTGTTTTGTTTGTTTAAGCCTTTGGGGATATGTGATTGGCGGCTTATACGAAAGAGGTGGTACATAATTTTAGTTATCCTTCTCGGCTCCTTTATCTTTATCTTCTTTTTCTTTATGTTTCTATGGTTCAATTGTTTCTTTCACTGCTGGATTATCTGGTGTAATCACAATAGTTTCTTTTGGTTTCTATGGCATCTTCATTAAATTGTTGTTCAACCTAGGGTTTACAGGCCCGTCATATGCAGTCCCCCTTCACAATGAAATAGCATTAGCATGACCTTTAGGGTTAGGTTGAGTTTGTCTAGGGAACGATTCTCCTGGCGTAGCCTGAGCATCTTGTTGTTGTGCTACTTGAGAGATTTGGGTTTCAAGCATCTTATTATGGGTTACCACATAATCGACCTTATCGTTTAATTGTGTAATCATCTCATTTATATGAACCTTTTGGTTCATAAACTCTTTGTTCTGCTTAGTTTGATCTGAAATGAAGTTTTCCATGATTTTTTAAGGCTTGATTTCTAGTGTATGGCTTGAATAGGTTGTGTTGACCTTTGAGCTTGAAAACCTTGTGATATTTGGGGTGAAGTGTTTTGGATAGGATTTTTGTTCTTATAAGAGAAGTTTGGGTGGTTCCTCCATCCAGGGTTATAGGTATTCGAATATGGGTTTCCTTGGGCATAGCTTACCTGATCAAGGCTTGATTCGGCTAGAAGGTTGCAGTCTACAGTGATGTGTGCTTTAGTTCTACAGGCTTTGCATCTAGTTTGTACTGCAACTGCGGTAGTTGTAGGCTTTAAGACTAAGCTTTCAACTTTTTGTGTTAAGTCGTCCATTTCAGCATTCGTATGATCTAGATTACCCACTTCGTATATTCCTCCCTTTGTTTCTTTCTTCTCTATTGATGTTCGTTCAGTTCCCCACTAGTAATGGTTTTGTGCCATATCTTCTATAAATGCACAGGCTTCAGGGTATGGTTTTCTCATCAGTGCACCGCCAGCGACAGCGTTGATGGTCATCTTTATGTTGTAGAGAAGTCCATTATATAAGGTATGGATAGTCAGCCATTGTTTTAATCCATGGTGTGGACAGGTTCTTAGCAGTTCTTTGTATCTTTCTCAAGCGTCGAAAAGAGATTCACCATCTTGTTGAGTAAATAAGGTTATTTGGTTTCGCAAGACAGTGGTCTTACTTTGTGGAAAATATCTAGCAAGGAAAACTTTCTTTAGATCATTCCAAGTAGTGATAGAATTTGCTGGGAGAGAGTCTAGCCATTTTCTTGCTCTATCTCTGAGGAAAAAAGGGAAAAAACATAAACATATAGCCTTTAGAGGAGCATCATTACTTTTTAATGTATCGGCTAGCTGAATAAACACTTTCAAGTCTTGGTTAGGATTCTCAGTTGGGAGATCGGCGAATTGGTTTTGTTGCACAATTTGCAACAAAGCAGGTTTCAATTCGAAATTATGAACCGAAATTGCAGGGTTAAGAATACTCTAATGAGGTTCTTTGTTAGAAGGTAGGGAAAAATCCTTAAGCGACTTAAGGTCTTGTTCTTCTGCCATTACCCTACAGATTCGTCGGAGCAAAAGTCTCACTTGTGCGTATTTTTCTGGTTCAGCTAATGTATTTTCTAGAGTTCTGATACTACGAGTTCTTCACATTTACTGAAAAAGGTGCCTTAGTCTAGATGGTTTAACAACAGAGTTATGATATTTGACGTAATTGGTCCCCGACAATGGCTCCAAAAACTTGATGTGGTGTTTCACAAGTATACGAAATTATCAGAGTAATACAAATAGTGTCGATCTCACAGAGACCTAATAGTTAAGCTATCGTCTTCTATCATTACAATGTTTATCTAAGGCTAATAAAATATAGGTTGGATGTGTGCAGGTAAAAGTAAATAAAACACTTGAATTAATATTAAAAAAAAAGCAATGTTATAATATGTATCTCATCAATTCGTTGGCACTCTTATTGTTCATAAACCAAAATTATATGGGACAATATTTTATACTATGGAAAGAATTAATTGAACATGAATTATCGCTTTTGCGTATTCAGAACCAAGTTTTACTATCTAAATTATACCATCCATTGTCACAGTGGTGACATATATTACGTTAAAGAAATAAAATCTATTTTAAGAGATTAGATTCTTTACTCAGTTGAAAAGAGATTTAGATTGTAAAGTTTAACTTAAAAGGGTTCTAAGATCTCGTTTAGGTAACCTGATCCTAAACCTATAAATGTGTGCTTTCATAAATATTTTTAAAATTACTTTCTAAAAATATTAGACTTCCTAATTAATTGATAAAGTGCTTTCACGGTTTTTATCAATTAATTACTAAGCAACTTTAATCTTTTGTATCGGACGACTTTCAATCTTACCCGACATATAAATGGTTCTACTTTCGTAGTAACCGACATAATTACGTTTTAGAAAAGTTGTAATTAAAACCAAAATAATCCCAGTATAGTTTCTCAAAGAACAACCATTTAAGGTATTGTCGAATTGACGTTCCTCACATTCCAACACTTATAAATTTAGCTAGACATGGTCATGACATAAACTAAAGCAATTGTTTCGTTCATGTGATAAGAAATGGTAAACATATAAGTTTTAAAATGTGAAATTAAAAGAAAGGTAGAAGACGAGCATGCAATTGAAATAAAGAGACGATAAAGTAAAGATAATGTGATTAAATAAAAACATGCTCCGAAGAGACTTAAATCAGGTACATGAAGTAAATTTCTGAAACTTGAATGCGGAAAGTAAATGACGATAATATTAATGGTTCAAATAAAGATTTCTCCAAACTTGCTTACAGACTCGATGAACAATGCGATAACCCTCCGATGTGAAGAGTTAATCGCTTACAAAAATCGATAGTATATGGCTTAAGTTTGTAACTAAGATTGGATGGCTTGAAAGTGAATGATAGTTTGGTATTTATAGGATCCCAAAAACCCTAAAATCAACCAGAGAGGCTTCATAGGCGTGGAGAGAATGTAGGAGCAAATGGGGAAAGTGGGAAGACTAAGCAAACCCATTTTCCAACCGTCTGGTTTTTACAAGGGGTGGCGACTACCACACCCTCCACGAGCGCCTTGTTCCCAAGGCGGCTATGACTTGGTCGTTTTACCATTTGGACGTGGACCACTCATGGCCACCCTTGTGGTGAACGCCATGGTGGTCGCCTTGAGTGCATTTTTCCCTAATTCTTCTGTTTTTCATCAGTTTTGCTTCGTTTCTTCGTGTACGACTCCTAAATGATCATTTATCTGAAACATATTCAAAATACCAACATAATAATGGAAATGTAAAACAAAATGACTATAAATATGAGTAAATCGAGTCAAATAGACAGTGTGTTTTGACCCTATCAGAAAACATTTTACATTCCATACAAATCACTTTGGACATTTCATATTCAAGCTTCTTCTTCACTCCATACCTTACTTCAACAATTTTATCATCCAACCAACCACTTTCTCTGTACAATCAGTGCTTTCCGTTTCTATTTCTCTGTCATTCGCTCTTTCACCATAACTCATAATCATAATATCTTTCTTTTTTTGTTAAAAATAAAATTTATGGATATTATGTTTTGGTGAAAATGTAGAAAACTAATGCGATAAAATTATGTAGTTAAAATAAGAGAGATTTGTATCACTGTTATGTGATAATAAATTTTTATGTCTTTAAAAGAAATTGAAAGTATTTCTTTCAATAAAAAGTTTAGAAAAAAATGTTATTCATTAATATCTGTAAATATCCGCAGATATCTTACAACCCGCAAGTCATTCATTTAACACATACCCGCATAAATATGAGACAAATATGGATGCCATATTTATCCAACATAACAGACGCGGATATCATACTATCCATCTCCATGAATATCTATTTACGTTCCTATAGATCACTAATTAGTGAGGTATTTAAAATAGATGAGTAATTAGTGAAGAAATTCAAATATGTCACAAATTAGTGAACGGATTTCAAAGAGAATATAATAGTTTCTTTCACTTTTGTGACCGATATATTCATTTTGTGACGGTTTACTTATGTCACAATAAATATATATTTTTTAAAATACATTATGTGCGGATGTTTGAAAGAGAAAGAAAACTTACAAATAATAATCTCGCTTAATAAACATTCATAATATATTATTAAATTTTTTAATTATGGAAGTTAATCTCAAATTAAACATAATGGATGAATATTTGATATTAATATTTTATATGAATAATAAAAATCATAAATTAATTATAACTTTAACAATATAATTGACATTAAAAAAGTTTAAAATACTAAATTACCACATATAATATAGTCATTTAAATTCATCCCTTTAACATGGACATTGATTTGAAAAGTTAAATTAAATATTTTTAATTATAACTTTTAAAGCCACTAAATATTATAAAATAAATGTTTTTTTATTGTAGAGAAGAAACATTCAAGTAAATTATATATTTAAAATAATAATAATTATTTAATATACTCTTCATCATCTATTATCAATCTATTAAAAGTAAAGTATCTGGAAATTCCAAGTCTAACCTTTTGATTAGATGTTATAACTTTTCTTATTTCAAGGGTATAATAGATTAATCAACACTATGCTGTTACCATATTCATTTGGCATTTAATTTTGCTGACATGTAAATCTATCATAATTTTACACTATTTTTTATTTATTTGATTTATTAATGTATTTTATTTATATTTGAATTTTATTTATATTTGAATTCCAATTTCAATGTTTCATTCACGGTTAATTTATTTATATTTGAATTCCAATGTTTTTTTTTTGGACAGAATTTGAATTCTAATGTTTGACTCACGGTTAATGAGGAAGGAATTGAAATGGCCAAATTAGATCTATTATAATTAAATGGAATATTATTCATTGCATGATTTAAAAATACCCACTATTTATCATTACACTACAAAATTAAATGTATATTATTGGAATTAGAATGGATTATTTTGATATTCCAAGATATCACAACTTCCCATGCATTATAAACCCTATATATAGCCATTCTAAACCCTTACTCTTTCACTCCTCAATCTTCTTCATTCTCCATTATTTTCAAAAGGTTACGTATTATTTTCCAATTCTTCTTCATTCCCATATTTTGATTCTCTGTGTCCATTTTAATACAGATTTTGTAGCAGGTCTAAATAGTAACATCAATGGCGCGACCGATTGAAGCTGTGAAAGACATCAACGACTCAAACATTTAATTTTGCTGACATGTCAATCTATCATAATTTTACACTATTTTTTATTTATTTGATTTATTAATTTATTTTATTTATATTTGAATTTTATTTATATTTGAATTCCAATTCCAATGTTTCATTCACGGTTAATTTATTTATATTTGAATTCCAATTCCAATGTTTCATTCACGGTTTATTTATTTATATCTATTCCTCTCATTTGTTGTTTATGTTTTTTTAGATGCACTATCTATTTTTTTGTAAATTTAGAATACAATGAATCAGTTGTACAAAGTGTGTTTTAAATACGAATTAAAGAGAATGTATATATGATGAAGGTTCAAAAGGTCTGTCCCTGGGAATATGGAAAAGTACATTTGAGTTTAAAATTTGAATTATTGCAATTATAAATTATGTATTATGATTAATTGATAAAATAATTATGATTTATGATTATAAGTATCTTAAAATCATATAAATTATGATTAATGATTTATTGCAAAATGATAAAATAATTTTCAAAAAAATAAATATTCTAAAATGAGTAATGATTAACTTGAAATTAAATATATAAAGTGAATCATTAAAATCGATAAAATTTTCTATCATTTTAAAACAAATTTATTAAAAAATATTAGCAAAATTGTGATTTGTTTAAAATTTTAAGTAAGTATTATTATAGTTTAAATAATATTTGTTACTAAAATATATTAAAAATCATGTATTTTTATGAAATATTATTAAAAAGCATGTATTTTTAAGAAATGTTAATAAAAATCGTCTCATTTTTATTAATATTTCTTAAAATACTTTATTTTGAATATTTCTTAAGAAAATACTTTTGAAAGAAACTATTATACGTATGATAACTTTACAAAGAGTTAATTGATCAATTAATTCAATTAGATCATTTTCAAAAGATTAATCGATTCATTGAAATTCAATTAA
This sequence comes from Vicia faba, assembly GCA_948472305.1. Lineage (NCBI taxonomy): Eukaryota > Viridiplantae > Streptophyta > Magnoliopsida > Fabales > Fabaceae > Vicia > Vicia faba. The sequence goes on from OX451737.1 coordinate 361,288,529, forward strand.
ATTGAATTAATGAAAATAAAATATATAATATTGATATAATTTTAAATAGCATTCAAAAAGTATTTTAAGAAAAAACTATATAATTTTGAATGCTATTGATATATTTTAAAATAATTTAGATTTTTATAAAAAGTTTAATAAAACAAAATAAAATCAATTGAAATTCTATAATTTTTTAAAACTTATTAAATAACTAAAATTTATGAGAATCTTTTCAATGGTAATCATGATAAAAAATATTAAATGGTAGTCATGAAAATTTAATGATAAATGGTAATCATAAAAAATTAATGATAAAAAGTAAAAATTTAATGATACAATTATTTCTATAAACGGAATAAGTTACAATTATTTTTATACAAGAGAATAACTTACAAATATTTTTATAAATGGACACACGAGTTCAATGTGTTTATAAACGCAAAGAAAGTTAGAATAACTTTATAAACGCGAATAAGTTACAAATATTTTTATAAAGGATAAAAATTGAAGTATTAAAACAATTATTTTTAACATGAATAAATTAAATTTTACTTTATAAATTATCACACGGGTTCAAGTCCCTTATAAACGGGAAAAAGTCTATATGTTGATATAAATATTTTTATATACGGAAATAAGTTACAATAATTTTTTTAAACTAGAATAAGTTACAAATATTTTTATAAACGAAAAAAATTCAATTTATTATTCAATTATTATTATAAATCAGAATAAATTACAAATATTTTTTTATAAATAGACACACGAGTTCAATGCGCTTTCTATGTTTGTAACTATATAAATGTTAATTAACTGAATAAATATATACAAATTTGATAAATGAGAGTGAGAGACGTATAATGTGAATTCAGACGGTAACCGTATAATAGCACGAGTTTCTTACTATTTAATGTTGTTAATTTCATATTAATTTCTAATGCACCGGTTTTCTAAACGTCGTTTTTAAAGACTTTTCATTGCTATTTTCAGAATATACTATTTCAAATTATTCTATTTTTTTCTTATATATAATTAATGTTTTTTACTAATTCTAAATTATGACACTTAAATTACATTTTTGCTAACTCTATAGTTTTCTTCTATTAATTGTTTCTTATTCAATTCTTATATTATATAATTTAACAATAAAGACTTAATACTCTCTTAGTCAAATATATTAATCTAAGATTTCTTTTTTATTTCTCATTTTATTTCTCAATTTAATAGCCGTAGATTGTTCATCTTAATGAAGGACTTTACAGGCATAGATCCACAGGTAAATGTGAACGTATCTATAAATATCAACCGTAAACTGTTCATTTTAATGTTCATCTTTTAAATCTTTCTTTTGCTACTGTTTTATATTAATTCAGTATAGAATTTATTTTTGACTAAATTGTAGAATCTTTTTAATAAAATCAAATTAACATTAAAGATTTAATACTCTTTTGGTCAAATATATTAATATAAGAGTTCTTTTTATTTCTTAATTTAAAAGTTGATGCATATTATTAGTCTATATTTGTAACTATGTGAATGTTAATCAACTAAAAAATATATTCAAACTTGACAAATGAGATTTGACAACGTATAATGTGAATCTAGACGGGACCCGTGCGATAGCACGGATATCTTAGAGCATAAATATCATTATTTTTTTTAAGAAGTATATAATTTTTTCTATTTGTTCATGCAGACGTGATTTGTTGATAGGACCGACGCTTGCTACAAATATAGAGTTAAATGCCAACATGGTTTACATGAGACATATACTCAACTGAAAACATGGTAACATACTTAATAATTTAATAATCTATAAATGTAATGTGAATCCAGACGAGACCCGTGCGATAGCACGGATTTATTACTAGTTTTCGTTAAAACTCTATTATACTCCCACTATCATTTGAAAATCAATTGAAACTACAATTCAAAGTTTTACACTCTCTCATATTTATATGGCAAGAGAGGGAATTAGTCTTAGTTTTGTTACTCTCATAAAAAATATAAGTAATTGGCATTTGAGACCTTTCACAAGAATTAGTAGTTTGATGAACCATCATATAGTTTATTTACCCTCAAAAAAATAGAGATTGAGTATCATTTAAACAAAAGATAAAAATAATTACTACTTATCATAAAAATGGAAGTCACTCGTATAATTCAATTGTTACTTTTGAATGAAACTAATAATAGCACCGGTAAACAAATCAACATGATAATTAAAAAACATGTAAATGATGACAGCAAGCCAATTAGTAGAATTGTCAAACTCATATTTATATTCCTTCCCATCAGTACCAATAAAACCATGTTGAACATTATATCCAACACATGAATATAAGTAAAATCTGTTGAGATGGTAATCCTCTTTGTCGAAGCAGGATGTTGCTCGATAGAATAAAAGTATATCGAATTTAGCTTAATGTATGTGTCGAGTTATGTGTGTTGAAGTGTCGAAGCAGTTGATTTCACATAGAATTTCGACATAGGTCTAAATTGTATTTTGAGCTTTTTGTATTTGTGGGCTTTGGTTTAGGGAACAAGCAATCTCATTATAAATAGGGAGTAACCCTTGTATTGTAAACATAGAGTATTCATAGAATTTGCAGTTGCAAATGAATAAAATTTTCCACAGTTTGTGGGCAGAGAAAAACTGCAAAAAATCATAAATTTCTTCTTATTTTATCAAACCCTAATTCTTTCTTTCATTGTTATTGTGTATTGATAACAATCTTTTTCATCAAGATTGATAGAAATTCTCCATAGATTTTTGGTGGATTTCCAACATCTGATATCTAGAGCTCCGGTTGTGCGATTCAAAGCAAGAAAATCACGATGCAATAATGAATAATCTGATTGGGCATTTTCCAACAAGTCTTCCAATTCTAAAAGTTGATAACTATGAAAATTGGTGCAAGCAGATGAATGTTGTGTTCTGTTGTCAAGATCTTTAGGATCTTGTGAAAGAAGGGTTAGAACGGCTTAAAGAAAACGCAACAAAAGAAGAGGAGGCTGTACACAAAGAATTGAAGAAGAAGAATTATAATGCTCTCTTTATAATTCATCAATGTCTGAATCCAGAAAATTTCGAAAAGGTGTGTGATGTAGAATCCGCGAAAGAAGCATATGAAATTCTGGAAAAGTCTTTTGGAGGTGCCGAGAAGGTGAAATATGTGAGGTTACAAACTCACAAAAGAATGTATGAATTATTCAAATGGAAAAAGTGAAAGTATAACAGATTTCTTCACTAGGGTTATGAAACTAGTGAATCAAATTAAAGTATGTGGAGAAGCGTTAACAACAAGATCAGTTATAGCAAAGATCTTGAGATATTTGGCTCCGAAGTTCGACCACGCGGTGGTAGTCATAAAAGAGTCGAAAGACTTGTCGAAATGGACAAAGGAAGAGCTTCAAGGGACACTTGAATCTCATAAACAAATAATGTCTGAAAGATCTACAGGGAAGTCGAAGAGTGACGTGGCTTTGCAGGCTTAATCAGTAAGAGTAAAGAAAGGCAAAGGAAAGTGATTCGACAATAGAGGTAGAGAAACTACAACAATTCGATTGATATAGGAAACCAATAGAAAGAAATTGTGTCGAATCATAGAAGGTAGAGGTGGCGCTGGAGGTAAAGAAAGAGGTGGTGGTTGAAAACATGACAAGAGTCAAATTCATTGTTTCAATTGTCAGAAGTATTGTTTCAAAACCTGACAAAAGATTCAAGAAAATGATGCAATGTTTGCAAAACATGAAGAAGAAGAAGAGATGGTGCAGATGGTCACAACAAATCTTGGAGCTAATTCGAATCAAATCTCGATGAACAAGAATCAATCTTTCTAATTGATTGCGCCTCTTGTTCTTCACTCTTCACTCAAGTGAATCAACGTCACCTATATTGCATGGTGATTTCTGCTGCACAAAAATTTTAAGAAGAAAGAAAGATGAATTGGGAAAGAAAAAAAAATAAGGGTTGAGAGAAAAAAAGAGAAGAAGAAGAAGATTCTGTAGAGTTTCTCTTTGCTTTCAAACTTAAATTTTATTCAACTTTTCTTTTCACATTTTACAATAATAGGGCACCTCTCTATTTATAGTCGAGTTTGTTTGTTCATTAAACAAACTCAGCTAAAACATACAAAAATGTTAAATTTAATTTTGTCGAGGCTAACTCCTTCGACATTTATTATTTTCGACTATTACATTGTTTTCGACAATTACTTTTTGTATTTGATTATCTGCCGAATATAACTAATATAGACTTTGTCGAATACAACTATTTTATACTTCGACACAATGAATTATACTATATCAACACTGTCAAGTAGTGGTGGTAACGGCACTATAGCTTAGCAGATTTTTGTGAATTTTCTACGAAAGTTGTGACACTATTCTAGTTTCACTTATTGGCAATAACTGTCATTGTGCATATTCTAGTTCCACTGTTCTAGTTTAAAATTGAAAAACTAAAAAGTCAATCATTTTAACTCCTATTATTTATGGTAATATACATGTCTCCATTCCATTTTATTTGTATGCAGTGTGCATTTTTTCCCATATGTAATTGACTTATTTCAATCACTAGTTTAAGCTTTCACTTTGGAACTTTGGTTTTGTAATGGACTAGTTTTAGCTTCGCTTTGAAACTTTGGCTGCTAAAGAGTTGTTTTTCTACTATGAAGGAAATGGTTTGGTTCCTAATCTCTTGACATGTGCTGTTGTATTAGATGGTTGGCTAGTTCTTGAATAAATGTAACGTTTGGGGGGTTAAAAAAACAGGTATATTAGATAAATCATAATGAACATGCTTTGAAAATTTGCAGAGATGGCTTTGGAATGTATAACTTATTCGACAAACAGAGCCATTCATGATTTACTTTCAATTGGAATAAGGCTATGATTATTTTATGAGTATTTAACCTGTCACCCCAACCATTAAAACCTGACATCCCACGTAATTTAGTAATTCTCAAACTGCTCGTGAATAATTTTGAGTTAAAATGTGCGAACTAAATTTCTAATAGTTTATTGAAATTTTTCAGTAACATTCCAAATTTCTGAAAATTTAATGAAAATTTTTGGTAAATGATTGCCTTGTTTTGGAATAAAATTTGAGATTTAACGGTATGAAGTGAGTGTTTCACACATATCAAATACATTATGATAGTTCTCTTCTTGTTTTTAATAGTGCATAAGATGATGATGACAAAAAGAATGAGAAAATATATATTTATTACTCTGCAATGACGGCTACAAAAATATAAAGGTTGATTACAAATGACAACTACCACTAGTTTATTTATACATAAAGTAAATTGTGATATAGGCCTTAACAGAAGGTAAACTTAAAGACTAAGTTAACTTAATAGCTAAGCTAATAAAACAACTACAACTGCAGAAGTTAAACATACTTCTGGACATAACCTCAGAAGCTTCTGCTTCTGACTAACAACCTTAGAAGCTCTACTGCTTCTGAGCAACATTGCTTATGAGTAATACACCAGAAGCTTCTGAATATGAGTTACTTCCAACACCATCCCTTGATTCATATTCAGCTAATCAAAACTACAAAACCAATTCACATCCCTCAAACGGATAAAGTGTTCAATCTTGACATCCTTCGTCAGAACATCTGTAAGTTGCTTTCGGTTGCTACAATGTGCAACTTCTAATACTCCATTTAGAAATGCAGATTTCTCCTTGAAAACCCATCTGACGCTGATGGCTTTCTTCTCCTTTGGAAAATATGTTAACTCCAAAGTCTTGTTTCTTTGTGGCCTCTGGATTTTCTCAGAATCTCCTTCTCATTCTGTAACAGAATCTCATTCTGGACTTTCTTCAGAAGTTCGACTACCACCAAAAGCTCCACCTTTGTTAGCTTCTAGACTTTATCTAGAACCATTACCTTCACAAATACAATCTTCAAAAGTTGGATCGTCTTCAGAAGCTTTGCCTTCAGAATCAGAGCCACCGTGGGAGGCTGGACTACCTTTAGAAGCTCCTCCTTTAGAAGGCCCATATTCAGAGACATGATTTCCACTAGAAACATGACCATCTTCAGAAGTTTGTTCTCTAAAACCTATGTCTTCAGAGTTTTTTCTTCCAGAAGCATGATCACCACTAGATTTAAAATCTAGATCAGAATCAAATTCACCATCTGACCCATCTTCAGAGTCTCCAGAAGATTCTTCATCTTCTGACTCCGACTCACCTTCAAAATTTTCAAGTTCTGACTCATCTTCAGAAGCAGAATCTCCTTCATATTCTGACTCATCTTCTGATTCTTCTTCAGACTCAGATTCACCTTCGGATTCTGACTTGTCTTCACTTCAGTGTCATCTTCTAACTCTGACTCATCTTCAGAAATCTCAGATTCGGACTCATCTTCAGAATCTTCAAATTCATCTTCTGATTCTGACTCATATTCAAAAACTCCAAAGTCAGAATATTCAATGTCATATTCTTCCCCTTTAGAATCAGAAAATGACAATTGCACAGGTTCCTCATCAGATTCATAAGCCATCAATAGCACATATTCATCATCAGAATCTCATATGGCTATTTTTTCTTCTTATGTGTTTGACCAACAGTCTTTAGCAAAGTGGTCAAACCTATTACAACAATAACACTGGACCATTCTCTTGTCATACTTCTCCTTTCCCTTCTGATGTTTCTTACCATCATAATAGAAGACTTCTGACTTCTAAGACCTACCATGTCTTTTATGCTTCTGGTCCTTCTTGACAAAAGAAGCTTTTAGAGCCTGCTCAACCTCCCTCTCAGAAGTTCTTTCAGTCAAATGCAACTCTTGTGCCTCTAGACTGCTTTGCAACTCTTCTATTCTTATGGTGTCCAGATCTTTAGAATGTTCAATTTCTACAACAATGTAATTAAATTGAGGAGTAAGAGACCTCAATATCTTTTCAATGATTGCATGTTCAGAAAGGGTTTCTCCACAAGCTTTCATCTCATTAGTGATCAGAATCACTCTGGAGATATACCCAGATACCTTCTCGTTGTCCTTCATATTGATATTGTCATACTGCTTTCGTAGGGACTGAAACTTTTCCTTCTTCACTGATGCGTCACCACCGTAACACCTAACCAATGTGTCCCACGCAGCCTTCGCCGTCGTCAAATTAGCGATTTTCTAAAACACGTTCACATGCACAAACTGATGAATGTAGAACAACGCCTTCTGATCTTTCTTCCTTTTGCCTCTCTGTGTGTTTCTCTGTTCCTCCATAGCATCTGCTGCAACCAGAGTGTATCCTTCCATAACAAGCTCAAGAACATATTGAGCACCAAATAACACGCACATCTGAATCATCCATCTATTCCAGTTCTTGCAATCTAAATTTCTTTATTTTTGTAATTCCATGTAGAAATTCATTAATCATACATTGAACCAAATCAAGTGTTTCAAGACTATGCAGATTTCCCAAGATAGAAATTCACCCAAAGCATAACCTTTAATGATAAGAGATCGAATATTCTTCAACAATTGGATTGATTGAGGTAATGGTAGTTCTCTCAAAAGAATATCACCAAGTAAATGAAACACTTGAAGGCCGATATTAACACGTATTCAACCTTTTGTAAACCTAATACAACTGCTTAGCTTTGTCCCTTACGTATTCCAAACATTATGTTTTGTTCCAGATTTATGTAGCTGTCATTGGAAGAACAATTTTTCACTTTACAAATGCTTCAATTATCTTTCATTGTCATCATCTTTCTACATATACCTTCATTTCATTTGAAACTCTTTAAGAACTCTTACCTTCATTTTCTATTAATATATTCAGATTCAAATATTTAACATATCATCGTTACTCAGGTTTGTTGTTTCTTCTTCTTTCTAATTTACTTGATTTCTCCTTCCAAATCACTTTGCTAACATTTCACACAAAACTCGTCTTCTCTCCATCATTTTTCTTTTATTATTTCTCTATCTTCTTCATACTCTTTTCTTAATATCTCATTCTCTTTTTCTTAGTAATTCCTTTCTCAACAAGTGTAAGAGTAAACAATCATGGATAATTGCACCGGATATGCAACCGTAACAGTTGAAGTTGAACGACGTTAACAAGGTATGTTTCAAATTAAATCACGTTCATTTTTTGCTTCAAATGTAATTACGTTTTTCGTTTTTGCTTCTCTGATGTTTAAAAGGTTTTCACTTTAGTTAACAATATTACGGATCGAAGAGATGGAGGATGAAGAAGAACGAAAACATTGTCTTATCTAAGCTTTTCGAGTTACCAAGAAACCCTAAATGAAAAAAAGTGTTGACAGTGTTTTTTGTTTGTTTGTTTGCCTTTCCTTTATTATTGGTTGTCTTGCCTTTAACAGAATGTATGTTGTGTTGTTTATCTTGAAATGATGGAAAGAAAACAAAGAGAAAAAAAAGAGAATTCATTTTGCAGAAGATATTATGAATACATGTAGAGATAGTGAAGAATACATAAGGCAACATTTCTTTCAAGATCAAAGGTTTCAAAGAACTGTTATGGTGCAAATGGAATGTCTGCAAATATAATGCAAAATTGATTTATTGTTGAATTTGGTTTTTTTCCTTCTAATTAAGAATTTTTTTTTGGAATAATCATGTATTAAAAAATATCACAAATAACCATGTTTCGGAAAAAATTACGCAAATAACCATGTTTCAGAAAACTCTCCAAGGGAGGAGCCATCCCACTTGGCGCCTATACCAAATTTTTAAGGGGAGGCGCCATCTCACTTGGCGCCTAGGTGTTAAAGGCTTACCCTAAGCCAAGTGAGACGGCGCCTTAGTGCAATTGGAAGGCAAATTTTTGCGTTTTTTATTTTAAATGCGGTACGTTACGTATTCGATATAGGATCAACAAAATATGATTACACACATAACTAATCTTGCAAACGGTTGGCATGACCCTCCTTCTACGCATGTCTATTGCGTTAGACATATCATCTAAAATTTCACGAGGGAGATCAAAGACAAAACTCTTAGAAAAGCGGTTATGAATGCGGGATACGCATTGACACAACCTACGTTCAAATATTATCGCAACGAGATCCGTTTGTCAAATCTGGAAGCCGATAGGTGGATGGATAATATTTCGGTAGAAAAATGGACTAGGTCATACGACAATGGACAAAGATGGGGCCACATGACAACAAATCTAATTGAATCGATGAATGAGGTATTCAAAGGCATACAAAACCTCCCGGATGACTTCGTTGTTTTCCAAAAGAGGTGAAATGTGGAATGTTGTGTTGTAATCTGGACAACTATGGAGTGAAAGCTGCATGAAGTACATTAAGGCAGAAAGTGCCAAAGCCAATACCCATCTGGTTATACGGTTTGACCGACATAGCCACAACTTCATTGTCAAAGAGACAATCGACCACAACGAGGGTCTGCCAAGACAAGAATATATGGTTGTACTACCTTCTCGTTGGTGCGGTTGTGACAAGTTTCAAGCCTTTCGTATGCCTTGCTCTCATGTCATTGCCGTGTGTGCCTATACTCATCAAGACGTGCTACAACTTCTGTCTCCCATTTACAAATCTGAAACGTTGCTCAACGTTTACAACAACAACTTCCCTTTGGTAGCAAAACCAAATTATTGGTCTGTGTGATACGGTGGGAGAACTGACTTGAGGTTTTGCGTTTGTATTCGCAAATGTTGCGGTTAGCAAGAGTCGCCACCGACTTTTTATTTTATCCTAAGGAAAGGTTAAAAAGCACAGCAAAAACCTTTTGAGATGTTTTCTTGGGTTCGGGGAGTAGATTATAGAAAGGGAAGGTATTAGCACCCTTTCTATCCATGGTTATCCATGGGCTCTTAGTTACTTGCTTAGATCACTTGCCTTTTGTTTTCAATTGTTTTAAATGGTGCTTGAGTGTGTGGGTTTGAAAATGTTTTGAAAAGAGGCCAATGTGGTGGCAACCTTTGTAATGATCCATGTTGGGATGTATACAAAGGTGTACGTCTTTTGAAAAGGTTTTCATTTTGTTTTTTGAAAGTTTTGTTTTGAAAGTGTTGTGATGTGTGATTTTGAAATTAGGCAAGTGTTTTGTTTTGCAAGTTGGATTCAAGTAACTAAGAGGTTATCTACTCCTAAATTTCTCAAAAGATCATTGCTATACTTTAACCCTTTTAACAAGTTTGCTCCACCATTGTATTTGGTGGGCAACCTTGTGTCAGGATGTGAAAGGGACAGGCGCGGGTCATCGTTTTAGACCATAATTGCAACGACGTTGAATGTCTTTGGGCAATTTCTTTAAGGGACTTGATCATTTGTTTTTGTTTGTTTTGAAAAAGTTTTATCGAGGGACTATGATCATTCAAACTGTTTGCTTTGCCCAAAGAAGTTCAACATACAATATGGCCCATTTATTTGAAGGCAACAAGTGGAATACCCTAGGGGGTGCAAGTGTGATTTGTGTGTCCATTTTCATGCTTGTTTATCTTGTATTAGGTCAAACTATTTTTTTATCGTTTTTCGCATTCAAACCCTAATTCTAACATGTTATTATTAGAAAGCGTATAAAGTGCGAAATTTAAATTTACTAAGCTATTACAAAACCAAATAGGGGAAGGGGGGTACAAATGTTCAAATGGGGATATTGACAAGAATTTAAATCTAAATTATTACATCATTTTTGAATATTTGCAAAATAAATAAATTGCATAATTTAAATGGAAATTAAATAAATATGTAAAATGCAAAAAGAAAGTTTTTATGTGTATGAGAAAATATTATTTATGTAAAAGGAAAAAGAAAATAAAAATGTATTATTTTTTTGAGTATTTTTGAATTTAGGGTAAAAACCCTAGCTTTTAAGAAAAGGTATTATCATTTAATTTAATACAAGTATTTATTTATTATTTGTAAAAATAAAAATAAAATGAAGTATATCATGAAAAAAATATTTTTGTATCAAATATTAATAAAAATAAAAAAAATCAAGTATGTTTATATTTTTATCTTAAATGTATTAATAAACATATATATATATATTAAACCCTAAATAGGTATTATACACAAAATAAATATTTATTTAATATTTTAATAAAATAAATAAAAGGGTATTTTTTATGTGAAATATTTTCAGAAAGTAAATAAAAATAAAAATGTATTTACACCATTTTTCTATTTTATTTTAATAATGGTAAACATATATATTTATGTATAAACAAAGAAAATAAACAAATAAATATGCAATAAATGCAAAAAATGATGGAAAAAATATTTTTAATTTTTTTATACCATGAGAAAAAATAAACAAAGTCAGCCAAAAAAGAAAAAGTCAAAAATGTTAAGAAATGAACAAATGGGCTCAGGGGGGTGTAAACATGAAAATGGGGTGTGAAAAGAAAATAAATCCAGGCCCAGCCCAGACCACTTCTTCTTCAACCTCTGTACAGTCTTCTTCAAGCTAAAACACGCGTTTTTTATCTCTGGATTCCTGGACTTTCAAGCAAAACTCATAACATGAAAAGTGTAGAGCATTAAGAGACGGTTTCAACCATATAAAGAACATGGCCTATCTCTCTAAGGTGAGGGAGAATTTCTCTCCCCCCCATTTCTGACCTAACTTTTCATCAATGTTCAGACATGAAATTCTCTAAGCACACGAAATATAAATGAAATCTAAACATATGAGCATGTTCAGGGCTATGAGTAGGACCTTGTTTCTTCACAAACTTAAGGCTAAAGATGCATGATAAGAGAGATACGAGTTCAAAGTTTTACCTGTGCAGTTGAACTTCAATCCGGAGAATGAGGAACTTTCAGTGCAATGTAATGATTGGAAAAGCTTCCTTGAGGTCTAGGGATGCTTTTTCAATGCTCACTTTGTCTTGAACCTTCTTGTATCAAGCTGCAGAACTTCAACTGCAAAAGGAGAAATTAAAAATGGTGGGAACTGTTAGAGTGATTACAGGTCAGGTTTTAGGCCATGGTTAGTTTGCATATGTTGTATGGAAGGTGTATGAATTGATTTTGGTGAGAATGCTCGAGGGAAGTGGGAGTTTGCACTCAATCTGCAGGGGCTCCCCTGTTTGTGCAGTTTCAAGGTGATTTTGAGATGGAGAGTGTTTCAGATGGCAAGGGCTCGTGTGTTAGCTTGGGTTTGGTCTATGGAATGTGTTTGATAACTTTGTTCTTCTGTTTCTAAGCTGAGATGAGAGTTGTGATAAGTTATGGACCTTTTTTCACACTTAAGCTACAAAAGCAAGTTGGTTGTTTTAGATTAGTAGGAGGCCTCCTAATGTGCTGCATAAGCCTCTCTTGATCTGTGTGTTATGCACATAATCTTGTGCAAAGCAGATCTTTCATGTACTTGTTGGATTACAAACTTGACATAAAGCTAAACTTTTAAAAAATGGAAATTTCACTTTATCTAGTTTAGGATTAAACCATTATGCAATGTTAGAACACAAAGAACATGACCTTAACACATTGAATATGCATTAAATTATTGAGTATGAAATGGTTCAAGGACCTGTAATCAAGCATAAAGCAAACTGATTTCAAATTGGCAAGATTATGAACATGTCTTGATGAAGAACAAAAGTGAATTTTTGCCAACTTGTGAAATTCGAATCTCTCAAGTTATGAGGTTGTTTGATGAGTTCTTGGACATTTTGGAAAGCTTGGAATGTGTACTACAATCCATCTTTGAAATGCAAATCAAAATTCCAAGTGGAAGGGTATGAAAAGTGGCCTTGAAGTAGGGCAGAAAACCTTGTCAAAATAGGTCAAATTTCACTAAGTTAAAAGATGGTTTAGTGCCCTTATTCAAAAAATTATAACTTGAGATACAAGTTTCAAATGAGAAAACTTTGTGAATCAAAGTTGTACATTATGCAACAAGCTACAACTTTCATGTTTTGACTTTTGTTTGAATCCAAATGTATCATGGTGAAAAGATGGGGCAAAGTTGGGAAAAAATTAGGGTTTTTCATAACTTAGAAAAATTCTAAGTTATGAAAAATTCCATTTTCAAACCCTAATTTTCATTTTGAGATTTCTTGGTGAACAAGTTTCATGATTTGGCATGTTTTGATGAAAAATGAATCTTGACTCTTGATTTTGACCAAAAAGTCAAAGTTTGACTTTTCAGTATACAGTCAAAATTGATCAATTGACTGGGAAATTCAACTGTCAATCTTGTGTACTTGGGATCTTTTGAGCTTGATGAACATGTCAAGATAATTCCATGGGGTTCTTGAGTCCATATGTGAGCTTGGTTTGCCATTGGCTAGGTCAAACAGTCAAAAATTGCCTTTGTGCAGTCAAAACCCTAAAAATGACCATTTTGCCCTTTTGATGATCTGATCAAATTTCTTGGGGAATTGTGACCCAAACTTGATCAAATGGTCTATATGAGTTCATAATTTTGATGTGGGTCAAATTTCATGAGGTTTGACTGTCAATTGGCCACATTTGACTTTTTCCCCAATACAGCTGATTTCTAGGTCAACTGTCCAATTGACTGGGCAAAACTTGGAATCAAGACTTGAAACTTGGTATAGGTAAACTTGGGAGTCCAACATGAAGCATGAAAGTCATCTTAGGCATTTTAGGTCAAAACATCCTTAGGCAAACACAAACCCTAATTTGAGTCCACAGTGCAAGGAGAAGTCTTGAGCAGAGGAAACCCTAACTGGATCTTGATCTTCAAAGGTCTTGTGATGAGAAAATGTTGAGGAAATGGGAGGGCAAATTTTGGGGTACAACAGTTGCCCCTGTTCAATCTTCTTGGACCTGAAGAGTTAGATTGGCAAGTTTGCCTTTCGTGACTCGAGGGTAAAAGGAGATTGGACACTAGAGTGCCCGGAAATTTGCACTCGCATGCTGGAGTCTCAACAACGTGGTGTCGGGAATGGGCTTATAGATGCCATTTGGAGAGATGGTGGATGGGGAGATGGGCTTATAGATGCCATCTGGAGATGTGACAGAACCTTGTCGGGAATGGGCTTATAGATGCCATTTGGAAGTGTCGGTCGCATAAGAGATTCCTTTGCGAGAAACTTGTGTATTTGAGGAAGGAGGATGTTTTCCTGGCTTGTTACAGGTGTTTGATCTTCAGTCTCCTTATGCAGATATGCCCTGGCTAGATACAGGTATCGAATCTACAATCGGTTGCTCACAGATGTGCCCTGGCTGAATACAGGAGTCGAATCTGGAAATAGTCGTTTAATAGATGCGCCCTGGCTGGATACAGGAATCGAATCTTCGAACTCTTCAGACGTGCCCTGGCTAGATACAGGAGTCGAGTCTGGATACGTGGTCAACAGATATGCCCTGGCTGGATACAGGAATCGAATCTGGAGCTGTTGTAGTTGATAGATGTGCCCTGGCTGGATACAGGAATCGAATCTTCGAACTCTTCAGACGTGCCCTGGCTAGATACAGGAGTCGAGTCTGGATACGTGGTCAACAGATATGCCCTGGCTGGATACAGGAATCGAATCTGGAGCTGTTGTAGTTGATAGATGTGCCCTGGCTGGATACAGGAATCGAATCTTCGAACTCTTCAGACGTGCCCTGGATAGATACAGGAATCGAGTCTGAAAGCTGATCACTCTCAGATGGGCCCTGGCTAGATACAGGTATCGGATCTGGAATTGCAACAGTTGACGGTAATTGTTTTTGGGATTGTCTTTTTCCTGAAAAGGCAAGAACGTAAGTTGTATGCAATGTCATGATGTATGATATGCATGACGTCATGATGTTCAACATGAGATGTTGTATGCGTTTCATCATGTATGTAAGCAAGATGTATGAAAATGTGAAATGTTTATGAGTGTAATTTCATCTTAGGAAAATAAATCCTTGACGAACGGCCGGGAAGCTGCTCTGTGGAAGAGATACTTGGCCGAAGTTCTGATGAGAGGCCTGCTGAGGACTTTAACGATGGATTCCGCTGAGGATAATGATGATAAACCCCGCTGGGGAACTCCAAAGATAAACTCTGCTTGGGAATACCAAAGATAGACTTCGCTGGGGATTGAGGGAACTTTGCCGAGAGCGATCTTCCGTGGCTTTTAGCTGAGGATAACCCAGTTATAAGTCCTTGTGAGGAAATAACTCTAAATAAAACTCGGGAGAGACGTCCGTACTTCGTCGGGGATAAGCTTGCAGAATCTACTGGGGATGAGCTTTTAAGACCTGCCGGGGAATGTTGTGCCTTTTTAGGATCGACGGGGGACCAACTCTGCCTGGGGAAAGTATTGTCGCATCCTGTTTTACTCTGCGGGGAATTGAGATGATCTGGCCACATTCTTCAGTTGAACCTACCTTGGTGCCTTGGCGGACCAAACAACCAGACTGCATTAGACAACTCCATATTGCCCCTGTTTCTGATGTCACCTGTAATCGATCTCTCGTTTCATATGCAAATATTTATGAATCAGCAATTTAATGTCAAATGCATATATCAAAAATGAACTTTGGACGTTCTTCGCAAGACAAAACAAAAAAGAGAAAACAATGGTAATTTGTATGGACAAGTGAATTTGTATTGATTTCAACTTTGCCTGTGAATAGGCGTTTTTGTACAAGAGGCTGACATCCTAGTAAGAGGACATCGCCAAATAGTATAGAGTTTACAATTTGAAAAAGGAAACAAAACAGCTATGTGAACAATCCCACTGGGTTCCAACTCTGCTATTGCCTTTATGTATTCGAACGTCTCATCGCTTTGCTACCTAGTTGAAGATGAGGCTGATTGGTCAATGCCGAAATCTGGAGCCAGATAGTTGATGCCGAATTCCGGATGCGAAGTGATCCAATGAGACATAGTGTTACGCTTTTATCCCTAACTTTTGCCTGGACCGCCCTTTCGGGTTTTCAGTCCACCGGGATACCCGTTTTTGCCCAAGCCGCCCTTTCAGGTTTTCGACTTGCCGGGTGTACAGATTTTTTTCATTTCATCCCTTATTTTTGCCCGAACCCTTTTGGTTCGCCGGGAAGCCCTTATTTTGCCTAGGTATGTCAACCTAGCGGGTCTTTTATTTATGCGTAGTATTTTTTCACTATGTCTGCATTGGCGGGGTGAGGAAGGTCGTCACCATCCATGGTGGTTAGGATCATGGCTCCTCCTGAGAACACACGCTTAACCACAAATGGCCCTTCATAGGTAGGGGTCCATTTGCCCCTGGGATCACTCTGAGGAAGGATGATGCGTTTGATTACCAGGTCCCCAACTTGATACTCTTGTGGTCTGACTTTCTTGTTAAATGCCCTGATCATCCGTTTTTGATACGTTTGACCGTGACAGATAGCAGTGAGTCTCTTTTCGTCAATCAGATTTAATTGATCAAGTCGAGTCTGGATCCAATCATCTTCATTCAAGTCTGCATCCTTCATTATCCGGAGAGAGGGTATCTGGATTTCGATTGGCAAGACTGCCTCCATGCCATAGACCAAAGAGAAAGGAGTTGCCCCGGTTGATGTCCTTGCTGAGGTGCGGTACCCATGAAGAGCGAACGGTAACATCTCGTGCCAATCTTTATAGGTCACTGTCATCTTCTGCACAATTTTCTTGATATTTTTATTGGCTGCCTCTACAGCCCCATTCATCTTCGGCCGGTAGGGAGAAGAATTGTGGTGCTGTATCTTGAATTGTTCACAGAGTTCAGTGATCATTTTGTTATTGAGATTGGTACCATTGTCCGTAATGATTCTTTCTGGGACGCCGTACCGACAGATCAGATTATGCCGGATGAAACGCGCCACGACGCTCTTGGTTACTGTGGCATAGGAAGCTGCCTCAACCCATTTCGTGAAGTAATCGATCGCCACCAAGATGAAGCGATGCCCATTGGATGCCGTCGGTCGGATCTCACCGATCATATCGATGCCCCACATTGCGAAAGGCCAAGGTGCCGTCAGGACATTCAAAGGAACCGGAGGGATATGCACCTTGTCAGCATAGATCTGGCATTTATGACAAGTTCGGGAGTGCTGGTAACAATCGGCTTCCATTGTGGACCAGAAATATCCTGCCCGAAGGATTTTCTTAGCCATGGTGTGTCCACTGGAATGGGTTCCAAATGTACCTTCATGCAGTTCCATCATAATTTTCTCTGCTTCAGCCTTATCCACACAACGCAGCAGAGTCGAATCATGATTCCGTTTGTAGAGAATGCCGTTGCTGAGGAAGAATTTTGCAGCAAATCTCCTCATGAACTTCTTATCATTGACAGATGCACCTTCAGGGTATTCCTGAGCTTCCAAATACCTCTTCACCTCGTGATACCAGGGTTTTTCCGTCACCTTCTCAGCCTCGAGCTCGCAGCAGTATGCCGGTTCGTTCAACTTCCAGATTATGATTCGGGGAGCCTCATTGTCCCATTTAACTTTGAACATTGAAGACATCGTGGCTAGTGCGTCCGCTAGCTGATTCTCCTCTCTGGGGAAATGCTCAAAAGTTATCTCTTCGAAGTGAGGGAGCAAGGTCGACACATACTCCTTGTAAGGAATAAGATTCGGGTGTTTCGTATCCCACTCGCCTTTGATCTGATTGATCACGAGAGCGGAATCTCCGAAGACACTTAGAAATTTTATCCTTAAGTCGATTGCAGCTTGTAAACCCATGATACATGCCTCATATTCTGCCATGTTGTTAGTGCAGCTGAAACATAATCGGGCGGTGAGGGGAGTATGAGTTCCTTTGGGAGATATGATTACAGCGCCGACGCCGTTACCCAAAGCATTGGAGGCTCCATCAAAATGCATAGACCATCGGGATCCTTCCTCAGGTCCTTCATCCGGTCCAGGTACTTCACAGTCAGTTACCACCATGATGTCTTCGTCCGGAAAATCAAAGTTCAATGATTGGTAATCGTCCACAGGTTGATGTGCCAAATGATCTGCCAGTACACTTCCCTTAATTGCTTTCTGAGTTGTATACTGGATATCATATTCTGTCAAGATCATTTGCCATCTCGCTATTCTCCCAGACAGAGCGGGCTTTTCAAATATGTACTTTATGGGATCCATCTTTGAAATCAATAAAGTAGTGTGAGTCAGCATATACTGTCTCAGCCGGCGAGCAGCCCATACAAGAGCGCAGCAAGTTTTCTCAAGCAGTGAGTAACGAGACTCACAGTCGGTAAACTTTTTGCTCAAGTAATAAATAGCGTGCTCTTTTCGGCCAGACTCGTCATGCTGCCCCAGCACACACCCCATTGAATTATCAAGCACTGTTAAGTATAGTATCAGAGGTCTCCCTTCCACCGGTGGCATAAGAATGGGTGGCTCTTGGAGATATTCCTTTATCCTCTCAAAGGCGGCCTGACATTCATCATTCCAGCGTACTACTTGATCTTTCTTCAGCAATTTGAAGATTGGCTCACAAGTAGCAGTCAGATGCGAGATGAATCGAGCAATGTAATTCAGTCGTCCTAGGAAACCTCTGACTTCTTTCTCTGTTTTTGGAGTCGGCATCTCTTGTATGGCTTTTACCTTGGCAGGGTCCACCTGAATACCTTTATCACTTACAATGAAACCTAGCAATTTTCCGGATCTTACCCCAAAGGTGCATTTGTTGGGATTCAACCTCAGCTTGTATAACTTGAGTCGGTCAAACAACTTCCTCAGATGGTCAAGGTGCTCCTCCTCAGTTTGAGACCTTGCAATCATGTCATCAACGTATACCTCAATTTCATGATGGATCATATCATGAAACAAAGAAACCATGGCACGTTGATAGGTTGCCCCAGCATTTTTCAATCCGAATGGCATGACCTTATAACAGAAGGTGCCCCACTGAGTCACAAAGGTAGTCTTCTCCATATCTTCCGGAGCCATCTTAATCTGATTATACCCTGAAAAACCATCCATGAAGGAGAACACCTTGTGTTGAGCTGTATTGTCGACAAGGACATCAATGTGAGGTAGGGGGAAGTCATCCTTGGGGCTGGCCCTGTTCAGATCCCTGTAGTCAACACACATTCTGACTTTACCGTCCTTCTTCGGTACTGGCACCACATTGGCAACCCACTGAGGGTAAGAAGTCACTGCGAGGAACCCGGCATCAAACTGCTTCATAACCTCGGCCTTGATCTTCTCAGACATCTCTGGGCGCATCCGTCGGACTTTTTGCTTTACCGGAGGGCAATCTTCCTTGGTTGGCAGGTGGTGAACTACAATGTCGGCATCCAAACCAGGCATATCTTCATAGGACCAAGCAAAAATCTCCATGTAGTCTTGTAGCATCTGGATCAATCGTTGCTTCACGCTGAGCTCTAGATTGGCACCAATCTTGACCTCTTTCCTATTTGTCTCAGTACCCAGGTTAATTGTCTCCACAGGCTCTTCATGTGGCTGAATAGCTCTCTCTTCCTGGAGTAGCAGTCTTGCGAGTTCACTAGGCACTTCGCAATCATCTTCACCTTCGTCTTCGGCCAAGTTGATCGGATTTTCGAAGTCATAACTGGCGGTAGCAGAGCTGTTACCAGTAAGATCCATAGTGGATTGAAACTTGTATAAGTGAGTGTGTGTAAATATAGCTGTTTTGCAATATATATAACACAGAAAGGAAAAGAGCGCAAGATTTGAAATGCAATAAACGTCCAATGTTTTGATTGATGATATATGAAAATGTCATACAAAAGCCCTCACAAATGGAGCTACGATGCCCCGGGTAGGACACCGAGCCAACAAAGTTTTAGCATATTGTTTGTTACAAATTAGAAATCAAAAGAAATCAATTACTGCGTGACAAATGTGATAGGGGTAAAATCCTTTGCCGTCCAGTTGCTTGGTCCGTTGCTGGTAGTCGAGTAGATCCAACTGTCAAACTCAGCTTCCTCCACATCCTCCTCAATAGCATTCACCCTTGAGCTGGAAATAAACACCGGAGCCTTTCCGATCTTCTCTTTGCGCACCGCCTTCTGAGCCTCTGCAGTAAAGCCTAGCCCAAACTTGTCGTTCTTCTGAGTGAAGTCAGGAAGCTGACCCCAGTGTGCACAATTGCCTTTCTGAACCACAGCCCGGGCATCCCTTAGGGAAGCCATCTTCAAGGAATCAATCTCTTCGGCTATTGTCTCTGCAGCGACTGAAATTGGATGCACCTCCTCGAAATGCTGAAAGGGGGTTTCAATGAACTCTCCGTCCATCTCAATGTACCTGAAGGAATTCAAATGGCTCACCATATACTCCTCTTCTCCTTGCACAGTGACGATCTTCCCCCTGACGGGATACTTCAGCTTCTGGTGCAAGGTGGAGGTCACTGCCCCAGCTTTATGGATCCAAGGTCGACCCAACAGACAAGAGTACGATGGACGTATATCCATCACATAAAAGGTAGAGTCAAACACTTGAGAGCCCACACGAATAGGGATGTTAACCTCTCCATGAACCATCCTTTTGGAACCGTCAAAGGCCCTGACGATGATATTGCTGGGTTTCAACTCCAGGCCTTCATAATCCAGACGGTCTAAAGCCTTTTTCGGTAGAACATTCAAGGAAGAACCAGTATCCACCAATACATGCGCCAGAGTAGTGCCCCTGCATTCGATGGAGACATACAGGGCATCATTGTGGTCTCTTCCCTTTGCGGTCAGGTCAGCATCTGAAAAACCCAAGCCGTTGTCCGCTATTAGATTTGTTATACAATCAGTGAACTGGACTGCAGACGTCTCCTGCGGCACATGGGCCGTCTTGAGAAATGAGATCAAGGCCTTAGCATGGGCCTCAGAGCATAGCAATAAGGAGAGCAGGGAGATCTTGGAGGGCGTATGCCCCAACTGCTCGACAACATTAAAATCACTTTTCTTTATTATTTTCAGAATCTCCTCCATTTCTTGTCGGGAGGCCTCAGCATTTATGGGTATTGGTGCCTCCATCCGGGCAGGCTCTTCTTCAATCCCTTTGCCCCGAGCATTTGATGACTCGACAGCGGGGGAAACAACTTGATCGGCAACAGTAACAGGTATACTTGTAGGTTTTATGAGGAGGGGTTTTCGAATAGCGGGCGGCGCAATGTCAGGCGAGAAGAGCCTGCCACTGCGGGTAACTTTGGCTGGACCAGTGATATCGCAGATACTGGCACCAGCGTCAAATTCTTGTTTGATTCCATTTACATACACGTCTGCCCCATAATGCCAGGGGACAGCTTTATCAGATACGTAAGAGAGGGGTCCCGGAACAGTAATGATCACAGGCGCAACTGTCATGATTTGAATAGGCTTCTTCGGGGGAGCCTTGATTGGATTCTTGAAGATGGTAATCACAGAAACTTCTTTCATCGGAACCAATTGAACAGCAGTCTTTTTGAATAGAATTTCCTTGCTATCCATTAGGCCTTGGATGCCTAACCTTAGCAAGGGACAATCAGATGGGGAAATGGCACAGAACAGGCAACCTTCACCGCATCCCGGAAATAAACCGGCCCGCAGTAGGTTCTTTTTAACAGTCTTCAGAGGGGTAACAACTTCATCTACCGAAACAGCGTACACTTCTTCTTCGATGGCATTTACCCTATGCTGGGGCATAGGAGCCGTTACAACATTTGGTCTTTCTGGCGCTTCAAACTGAATTTCCTTTGCGTCGATCAGATCTTGCACCTTGTTTCTCAAGGCCCAGCAATCATCAGTAGTGTGCCCGGGACTATCAGAATGATAAGCACACCGGGCATTTGGGTTATATTTAGGAGACGCAGTGTTGACGACCTTAGGAGCTTCTTTGAGGGTCACCAGGTTGGTGGATAACAGTTGGGGTAAAATTTGAGATAATGTCATACTCAGTCGGGTATACTGCCTCTTGGGCCTTTCACTTCTTTGTTGATTGTACTGCTGAGGAGCAGCAACTGGTTTGGAGATGACCAAAGCATTGACGGCTTGGCGACTTTCGGGCTTGACTTGTCTTCTAGGACCATAGACGGCACTTGCTTCTTTCTTAAACGGCCTCTTCTCAGCACTTGTAGAGGCAGCCTTCTGTATCTTGCCTGACCTGATGCCAGCTTCAATTCTTTCTCCCGTTAATATCAAGTCTGTGAATCCAGCGGAGGAGTTACCAACCAAATGATTGAAAAACGGACCAGACAACGTCCCCAGAAACATATCAACCAGCTCTCTATCAGTCAATGGAGGCTGCACCCTGCCAGCCAAATCTCTCCATTTTTTAGCGTACTCTTTGAACCCTTCACCCGTCCCTAGAGACATACCCTGAAGTTGGGTACGCGTAGGAGCGAGATCAGAATTGTATTGGTATTGTTTGTAGAATGCGGTTGCCAAATCCTCCCAGTGTCGGATGCTAGCTCCATCCAATTGGTAGAACCATTCAAGCTGTGACCCCGAGAGGCTATCTTGGAAGAAGTGAATCCAGAGGTTTTTATCCGCCGTGTAAGGTTGGATTTTCCTTACGTACGACCTCAGATGCAGCTTTGGGCAGGAGACCCCATCATACTTGGCGAAGGCAGGCGCCTTAAACTTGTGTGGAATGACTACCCCAGAAGATAACCCCAAATCTCCGAAATCCAGTCCCGGCACATTCTGAATTTCCATGGCGCTCAAGCGGTCCTCCAATTGTTTGTATCTGTCAGCAGCAGGTGGGTATTGTTCGTCGTTATAGTCCATCTCGTTGTCGGAGACTGCGGGACTAGGAGCTCCTCCCCCTTGGGGACTGTTTTTCTCAGCAGAAGAAGTGGTTGGATCAGCTTCATTGTGGAGTGTGTTCCCAAATCGGCGTCCGGTGTTGAACAATGCGGTCCTCTTTTTCTTCTTCTTCTTCATGAGTAGGGTCTTCAACTCTTGCTGACCTTGGGCTAGGCTTAGGACCATCTCTTGAAACTGTGCACTTTGGGCCTGAAGGGCCTTGATTGCTTGCTCACTGGAGGATTCTGGATTCATGATGACTGTGCACACAAACAGCGAAAAATTAAGCAACCTGTGAAATAGGGTACCTGCTATGCATATGGTGCAATGGAATGTGTATGCTTTATGTTTTCAAAGACAAACAAGATTCAACTTTGTAGACAAAAAGGGAAACACACTTCATTAGATGAAAATTTCAACTGTTCAACAACTTGCCCCTAGGCATTACAGGAATGAAAAATACTGAAAAGGAAATAAAACTACAAAAGGAAACATCAAAGCTCATCAATGCTCCCATGGCCTCCTCTTTTCAGTGCTGATGTAGTTGTTCAGGACCCGTTCTTCCTCCAATTGCTTAGTCAGCCTCTGGATCTTCCTTTCCTGCTCGTTGAACTTCTCCCGATAGAAATCCCTTTCTTCCTTAAGCTGTGCCCAAGATCTCTTCATGGTGTCAAAATCAGTGGGTATCTGAGGAGGGAGGACAGTTGGAGGAACCCCATCTTCAACAGGAGACTCAAGAATGAGAGGTCTAACAGCTTCGTAGGGCATACCTAACTTCTGAGCACGGATGCGGACCCATTTGCAATAGGGCTTCAATGGCAGAGAAGTCTTTGGCCCTAACTCATGTGGGTCAGCTTTGTGAATTCTGTCCCAAGCTCTAATGAATCCTTGGCGTAGTTTGTCACTGTCTGCCTGAAACTCAAAATGGAAGTGAGGAACCAGCATCTCATGAGGCCCATCTCCTCTGGCTCTTCCAAACTGACGGAGAGCTAAACACGGATTGTAAGAGATTCCTCCTTGGATACCAATCAACGGGACATTAGGGTATTCTCCGCAACGGTCGATAACAGCTACCTCATCCAAACCTCTGAGAGTCCAGGTGATGTCATTATCAGTGAGAGACATTAACCTCCGAGCCCAGCCTTCTCCTTCTTCATTCTTCAGTACAAACTTAGGAAGGTGCGAAATAAACCACCTTACTAGTAAAGGAGCACAACACCACGGAGTCCCCCGTTTTCGAGCAGTACGAGCATAAAGTTGTTGTAGAATATCACCCAAAAGAGTGGGGACCGGATTCCGAGACATGAAGATCCTTATGACATGGATACTGATAAAAGTGTCAGGGTTGGGAAACAATACCAGACCATAGATTAAAAGAGCCAGAATATCCTCATATGCCTTGAAGTCCAAGTCATTCCAGAAATCATTAGCCTTGCCAACCAGAAATTTGACCAAAAAGCCCTTGACCCCATTTCTAGTTTCCCAGTTGGACAATATCTCTTCTTTGGTCAAGGGGAGAATTGCAGCAATCTCTTCAGGCCTAGGAGTCTTTTCCAAACCAGTGAATGGAGTTTGTTCCAAGACAGGGATCCCAAGCAGATAAGAGAACTCTTCCAGGGTAGGAACCAGCTGGAAGTCTTGAAAGGTGAAACAATGATGCAGAGGGTCATAAAACTGGGTCAGAACACTTATCAGTTGTTGGTCCCATTTTGCAGTGATCAAGCCAAGGAGAGAACCATGTCTGTTGATGAAGGAGGTAGTGTTTGGAATCCTTCCAACCAGATCCTTGAGTAAAACTGGTGGTTGAACAAAGTTGAGCCGGACAGTGTTTCTACGTACGGGCATCATAATGTCCTACAAAACAGAGCAAAGATGAAACCTTTTTGTCTTTGAAATGGGTTAGCCTTTTATGCATGCAATGGTATGATGGCATGATGCTATGATGAAGCACACCACAAGTATTCACATAAGAAAATAAGGCACACAAGTCACACAAGACACCCTTAGGTTTCAGGCCAGCATGAGTTTCAGGTATTACCCTCTTTTGGTTTGGTTGGTTAAAACCTGTCCTATCAAAAGTAACCGGGTTCTAGAGGATCTCAAATCATTGGCTACCCTCAATCGGTCATAACTCCAGCATCGCAATCTTTTCTCGCGGCCAGAACCATCTCGAGAGTTTAGCCTCAATGAGTGTAGCATACTGCTACTGTCCTAATAGCCAAGTTGGTCAATTTAGGGTTCTAAGGTTGGTTGGTGTTTAATGACCCCTTAGAAGACCTATATTCTCCCCGTTACAACACAAGGGATATAGGTACAGACTAAGATGCCACACCAACGTAGCCACTGCTTCACCCATGTCGGTCTACGCCGGACAGGTCCCTCACAGATTATGCTACCTAAAAAGGGTATTTCCCAGATCCGGGTTAGGATCTATGAAACTCCGATGCAAAGCCCATAAATATAAAAGCAAACAAAGCAAACAATTGAAAACAAAGGTGATCTAAACCCTAAGGTTACTCCACTTTAAAAATTATCCCCAGCAGAGTCGCCAGTTCTGTGATACGGTGGGAGAACTGACTTGAGGTTTTGCGTTTGTATTCGCAAATGTTGCGGTTAGCAAGAGTCGCCACCGACTTTTTATTTTATCCTAAGGAAAGGTTAAAAAGCACAGCAAAAACCTTTTGAGATGTTTTCTTGGGTTCGGGGAGTAGATTATAGAAAGGGAAGGTATTAGCACCCTTTCTATCCATGGTTATCCATGGGCTCTTAGTTACTTGCTTAGATCACTTGCCTTTTGTTTTCAATTGTTTTAAATGGTGCTTGAGTGTGTGGGTTTGAAAATGTTTTGAAAAGAGGCCAATGTGGTGGCAACCTTTGTAATGATCCATGTTGGGATGTATACAAAGGTGTACGTCTTTTGAAAAGGTTTTCATTTTGTTTTTTGAAAGTTTTGTTTTGAAAGTGTTGTGATGTGTGATTTTGAAATTAGGCAAGTGTTTTGTTTTGCAAGTTGGATTCAAGTAACTAAGAGGTTATCTACTCCTAAATTTCTCAAAAGATCATTGCTATACTTTAACCCTTTTAACAAGTTTGCTCCACCATTGTATTTGGTGGGCAACCTTGTGTCAGGATGTGAAAGGGACAGGCGCGGGTCATCGTTTTAGACCATAATTGCAACGACGTTGAATGTCTTTGGGCAATTTCTTTAAGGGACTTGATCATTTGTTTTTGTTTGTTTTGAAAAAGTTTTATCGAGGGACTATGATCATTCAAACTGTTTGCTTTGCCCAAAGAAGTTCAACATACAATATGGCCCATTTATTTGAAGGCAACAAGTGGAATACCCTAGGGGGTGCAAGTGTGATTTGTGTGTCCATTTTCATGCTTGTTTATCTTGTATTAGGTCAAACTATTTTTTTATCGTTTTTCGCATTCAAACCCTAATTCTAACATGTTATTATTAGAAAGCGTATAAAGTGCGAAATTTAAATTTACTAAGCTATTACAAAACCAAATAGGGGAAGGGGGGTACAAATGTTCAAATGGGGATATTGACAAGAATTTAAATCTAAATTATTACATCATTTTTGAATATTTGCAAAATAAATAAATTGCATAATTTAAATGGAAATTAAATAAATATGTAAAATGCAAAAAGAAAGTTTTTATGTGTATGAGAAAATATTATTTATGTAAAAGGAAAAAGAAAATAAAAATGTATTATTTTTTTGAGTATTTTTGAATTTAGGGTAAAAACCCTAGCTTTTAAGAAAAGGTATTATCATTTAATTTAATACAAGTATTTATTTATTATTTGTAAAAATAAAAATAAAATGAAGTATATCATGAAAAAAATATTTTTGTATCAAATATTAATAAAAATAAAAAAAATCAAGTATGTTTATATTTTTGTCTTAAATGTATTAATAAACATATATATATATATTAAACCCTAAATAGGTATTATACACAAAATAAATATTTATTTAATATTTTAATAAAATAAATAAAAGGGTATTTTTTATGTGAAATATTTTCAGAAAGTAAATAAAAATAAAAATGTATTTACACCATTTTTCTATTTTATTTTAATAATGGTAAACATATATATTTATGTATAAACAAAGAAAATAAACAAATAAATATGCAATAAATGCAAAAAATGATGGAAAAAATATTTTTAATTTTTTTATACCATGAGAAAAAATAAACAAAGTCAGCCAAAAAAGAAAAAGTCAAAAATGTTAAGAAATGAACAAATGGGCTCAGGGGGGTGTAAACATGAAAATGGGGTGTGAAAAGAAAATAAATCCAGGCCCAGCCCAGACCACTTCTTCTTCAACCTCTGTACAGTCTTCTTCAAGCTAAAACACGCGTTTTTTATCTCTGGATTCCTGGACTTTCAAGCAAAACTCATAACATGAAAAGTGTAGAGCATTAAGAGACGGTTTCAACCATATAAAGAACATGACCTATCTCTCTAAGGTGAGGGAGAATTTCTCTCCCCCCCATTTCTGACCTAACTTTTCATCAATGTTCAGACATGAAATTCTCTAAGCACACGAAATGTAAATGAAATCTAAACATATGAGCATGTTCAGGGCTATGAGTAGGACCTTGTTTCTTCACAAACTTAAGGCTAAAGATGCATGATAAGAGAGATACGAGTTCAAAGTTTTACCTGTGCAGTTGAACTTCAATCCGGAGAATGAGGAACTTTCAGTGCAATGTAATGATTGGAAAAGCTTCCTTGAGGTCTAGGGATGCTTTTTCAATGCTCACTTTGTCTTGAACCTTCTTGTATCAAGCTGCAGAACTTCAACTGCAAAAGGAGAAATTAAAAATGGTGGGAACTGTTAGAGTGATTACAGGTCAGGTTTTAGGCCATGGTTAGTTTGCATATGTTGTATGGAAGGTGTATGAATTGATTTTGGTGAGAATGCTCGAGGGAAGTGGGAGTTTGCACTCAATCTGCAGGGGCTCCCCTGTTTGTGCAGTTTCAAGGTGATTTTGAGATGGAGAGTGTTTCAGATGGCAAGGGCTCGTGTGTTAGCTTGGGTTTGGTCTATGGAATGTGTTTGATAACTTTGTTCTTCTGTTTCTAAGCTGAGATGAGAGTTGTGATAAGTTATGGACCTTTTTTCACACTTAAGCTACAAAAGCAAGTTGGTTGTTTTAGATTAGTAGGGGGCCTCCTAATGTGCTGCATAAGCCTCTCTTGATCAGTGTGTTATGCACATAATCTTGTGCAAAGCAGATCTTTCATGTACTTGTTGGATTACAAACTTGACATAAAGCTAAACTTTTCAAAAATGGAAATTTCACTTTATCTAGTTTAGGATTAAACCCTTATGCAATGTTAGAACACAAAGAACATGACCTTAACACATTGAATATGCATTAAATTATTGAGTATGAAATGGTTCAAGGACCTGTAATCAAGCATAAAGCAAACTGATTTCAAATTGGCAAGATTATGAACATGTCTTGATGAAGAACAAAAGTGAATTTTTGCCAACTTGTGAAATTCGAATCTCTCAAGTTATGAGGTTGTTTGATGAGTTCTTGGACATTTTGGAAAGCTTGGAATGTGTACTACAATCCATCTTTGAAATGCAAATCAAAATTCCAAGTGGAAGGGTATGAAAAGTGGCCTTGAAGTAGGGCAGAAAACCTTGTCAAAATAGGTCAAATTTCACTAAGTTAAAAGATGGTTTAGTGCCCTTATTAAAAAAATTATAACTTGAGATACAAGCTTCAAATGATAAAACTTTGTGAATCAAAGTTGTACATTATGCAACAAGCTACAACTTTCATGTTTTGACTTTTGTTTGAATCCAAATGGATCATGGTGAAAAGATGGGGCAAAGTTGGGAAAAAATTAGGGTTTTTCATAACTTAGAAAAATTCTAAGTTATGAAAAATTCCATTTTCAAACCCTAATTTGCATTTTGAGATTTCTTGGTGAACAAGTTTCATGATTTGGCATGTTTTGATGAAAAATGAATCTTGACTCTTGATTTTGACCAAAAAGTCAAAGTTTGACTTTTCAGTATACAGTCAAAATTGATCAATTGACTGGGAAATTCAACTGTCAATCTTGTGTACTTGGGATCTTTTGAGCTTGATGAACATGTCAAGATAATTTCATGGGGGTTCTTGAGTCCATATGTGAGCTTGGTTTGCCATTGGCTAGGTCAAACAGTCAAAAATTGCCTTTGTGCAGTCAAAACCCTAAAAATGACCATTTTGCCCTTTTGATGATCTGATCAAATTTCTTAGGGAATTGTGACCCAAACTTGATCAAATGGTCTATATGAGTTCATAATGTTGATGTGGGTCAAATTTCATGAGGTTTGACTGTCAATTGGCCACAGTTGACTTTTTCCCCAATACAGCTGATTTCTAGGTCAACTGTCCAATTGACTGGGCAAAACTTGGAATCAAGACTTGAAACTTGGTATAGGTAAACTTGGGAGTCCAACATGAAGCATGAAAGTCATCTTAGGCATTTTAGGTCAAAACATCCTTAGGCAAACACAAACCCTAATTTGAGTCCACAGTGCAAGGAGAATTCTTGAGCAGAGGAAACCCTAACTGGATCTTGATCTTCAAAGGTCTTGTGATGAGAAAATGTTGAGGAAATGGGAGGGCAAATTTTGGGGTACAACAGTCTGCATACGACGGCGAAATAGTATGGCACAATGACCAAATGCGAAGGAATAAAAAGGGTCGTCCCAAAAGTAAGCGCATCACAACCGAAATGGACTCCCTTGACAAGCTGGAAATAAAGTGTGGTTTATGTCGTCAGGTCGGACACAATCGCAAAAATTGTCTAAATCGGGCTACTGCCTCAACCACATAAAAATTGTATTACAAAAAATCTTTCCTTTATTATGTTGTAAACGTTAGGGTTTTTCGTTAACAGTATTTGTTACAATAAACATTATGCTAACAAGAAATAAAACACGATAAATCGTCTACAAAATTACAACCGTTAAAACAATTTCATCTGACCCATGCATCATCAACATTACGTCGCTGTCTGTTTTGAATTCCTCCAACCAAAAATTAGGTCTTCATGTCGCAAGTGAGGTTGTTGTTCGTCTTCACTGGATCCTTCTAATTTGTTCCCCCTCCACGATGTCTCCCTCTAGCCATTGCATCAACTCCTTCTTCAGACGCTCCATGGAGTGAATGTGTCAGAATTTCATTTTCATCGGAGGTTTTGTGGCGGAGAAAATAACGTAACCATCTCTGGTAAAAATCATGGGCGATGTCATGACGCAAATAGCAGAGTAAAAAATAAGAGAACAATGCGAGAAAGTGTGATGAATGACGGAGAAACGGACGAATTATTTATAAAAACAGCATTTTGCCCTAGGAGCCAAGTGAGATGGCGCCTCCTCTCACTTTTAAAGTGAATGTGCCATCTCACTTGGCTAAAAGAGAGAGGAGGCGCCAAGTAGAATGACTCCTCCTTTGAGGAGTTTCTGAAGCATGGTTATTTGCGTAATTTTTTCTGAAACTGTTTACAGTGATTTCTGGTAAACAACCGTTAGTCCTCCAAACTATCAAATAATCTTAATGACTGTTATTTAATCTCTCTGGTAACTTGCAGGATCGACTAGATTGATCCTATGGAGTATTGGTCATTTGGATAATTCTCATTATAGAACTGATGTTCATGGTTGGTATTTAGAATGTTGTGTGGGTATTCAACTTACTTCGATTAATCTATTAAAGATCTAATGGCATGATCAAGTAAATACGTGCGAACTAAATTGCATGAATAAAGGTTTAATTGTAAAGACATGTAAAACTGCAAAAAGACAAGTAAATAACTTCGAAGTATAAAAGCATGTAATGTAAAAGATTCTCTGGAATGTAAAAGACTCAAAATATAAAGAAAGCGTTTAAATGCAAGAAATCAATAAATTGACTTTAAACGAAAAAGGTGTTCGAATGATAAAGGCATGAAGATAAAGGCATGAAATATACAAAAGTTTCTGAAAGTAAAGGATTTGAAATGGAAAGAAAACATTTAAATGCAAGACATCAGTAAACGACTTCGAATGAAAATACTTTAATATAAAGGCTTTTGAATGATATTGACATGAAGATAGATGAAAGAACTGGAAATGATAAAGAGTTTTATTGAATCATAAACACTTGGTGTTATCATACGTACATTGTTCGAGCATTCGTTTCCCTAGCCATGTGGTATTTTGAATGTTTACTGAATTTTTGTACAATAGATATGACACACGAAATCCTAATGCTAAGACTTCTATTTATACTACTTCGACCATAACGGTCTTGCTATAAGATTCTGCCACGTTCAGAACATGCAAAGCAATGCCCCTCTCTAGCTTCCACGCGTCTTCGAATGCTCCAGCGCATATATTTTGAATTTCGAACATCCCGCTTGCGTTTGAATTTCAAATGTTTTGGCACTCTTCGTTTCGAACTCATTTCTTGGACACAGCCTTATTACCATTTCGAGACTTCTTTGAATATATCCCCATAACTGTCACTCGAAGCTCAGAGTTTAGACATGCCCATTCGAAGCACTGCTTCTACCATGACATCTTGCTTTATTCCAATCGAAACATCCAACTTGCTTCGCTTCGAACAATATCATCAAAATCTTCAGCCAACAAAATGCCCCTTTAAAATATGTATTTCGATTCCTTTGAGAAATACTTATTTTAAACATATACGCAAGATTTTGATGCGACCTTTGAATCATCGTAACATTTATTGCATATGACTCCAGTCACGTCAATCATGACGCTTTTCAGATTCCTTAACCGCCTTGAACCATTTCACAGCATGGTGCAGTTACAAAACAATGATTATTATTTAATCACGCCTATTACCAATATTAACTTTTACGCCACCTCCTTCTCAATCCAACCCACGAATCCCACGTATCCCAATCTTACTCAGTGGGTGTTTAAACTTCCACACTATAAAAACCCATCAACTTAGTCTTTTATTTTTCTTCCCACATTCTGAATCTTTTCTTCCTCTCTTCTCACCGAAACCCTAAAACTTCCAATACTCTTCAAACAATGTCTTCTTCAACATCATCCCAACTGAAAAAAGCTTCCAAAAAGAAAGGAAAGAACACAGGAACCATAATGGAAAGCAAGGTTGGCACCTATCAAGGTCAGTCTGTGCTTATTCCCCAGATGATCTCCAAAGAGAAGGAAATGCTCTACGGATCCCAGGTACTAATTCCCACTAACGCCGCTGGCAAGAGGTTAGCTTTAATGGGCCCTCTTACAGTCTTTGAAATCTTAAAAGACACCAGAAAAATTTTCCCTGTTTGTTATAATTTTAAACCTTTGTTTAATAAAATGGATACCCCCAAGACAGGGGAGTCTTCTGATTCGACCACCGTGGAAACTCCAATCATTCCCCCAAAGGACCCTTTTATGCTAGATTATGTAAAGAGTAACTTCAAACCATTTCGATCCTGCCCCACCTCTGACACAGCCTACCACAACTGGTTTACTAAAGTAGAAGCCTAGAAATCCCAGCAATGGGAGGAATTAGGAATTTACAACTTGATTAAATTATCGAAACCAAGCTTTACCTATAGCCACCCATTATTATTCGCGTCCTTATATTTCTGGGACAGTACTTACAATACCTTCCATCTCCCTGGGGGGATGATTACACCCACCTTTTTTGACATAGCAGTCATTACTGGTTTGTCACCAGTAGGAGAAACCTATATTCCTGACAATGAAGAGCATTCGAGCATTATTGACTTCGAAGTCAAATTAGCCAGCTTTTCAAAGTTCATTAGCCACTATCACACTGAAGGAGACAGTGTGTCAGATGTGGAACACATTGCTTTCCTTACCTTATGGTTATCAAGGTATGTCTTTTGCAGCAGGTCCCTACAGGTAGCCAGCAGGTTTATTCCTCTAGCTAGAGATTTACATGAGAATCGGAGGGTGTGTTTAAGCGAACTGCTACTTGTTGATCTTTACGAAAGTTTAAGATCAGCAGTTTCGAGTTTGAAATCCCACACTCCAAAAAACATCCTGCTAGCTGGCCCCTTCTGGTTACTCCAGTTATGGCTTAATGCCATGTTTGAACCTTCACTATCAACTGCTAATACTATTGTGGAACAAGATCCGGAGATAATGGACATAATCATTGAAGGTACTAGGCTGCGAAGACTTACCCCAAACAATGACAAAGATGACTTCAAAGTTCTCTTCTCAAAATGCATCATGATTTTCTCCAAGAGGCATAAATTCGAATAGACCATGGCGCCCTTTGCCTCAAGGAATCATGGACCATCGTGGTTCACCATGGCTCTCTCAAAAGCAGTCAAAAGCAAAGAAATTCAAGATGTATGGAAAGCCTTTTTGCTTCCCAGATTAATCTCCTCACGAATTACTCCTGCTAAGAATCAAATCTTCCTTTTTGCTTATCAACCCAACTTCGTTTCGAGACAATTTGGCTTGTGCCAACTAATCCCTGAACCCCTATTCCAAATAGAAAGTGCCATCACCTCTGGGCGAACCTTCAAAGCAAGAGAAGCAAAACTTCAACAGGAACAATATCAAGGCTTCGCCCACTTTGAACTAATACCTTTCGAACCTACACACCTCACAACAAAGGGTTTTCTGGAATGGTGGACAAAGTTCTACCAAACTTATATGTTCGATACCCTTTCTATTCAACAGAAACTAACTGATGCGTTCGATGTGCAGGTACAATCCAAGAAAGGTATGTTCACTCATGCCAAAGAGATTAGGGCTTTTCAAAATTATTTCGAAACCACTTATGATCCCACACACTTGGAATCCACTGTGCATCAAGCGGCTGAGACCTTGAAGGAAAAATTTAAAGAAAAAATTTCTAAGTTAAAACTTCCTTCAGGGTTGTCACCTGAGGATAGGTATAGGTTGGCATTCGAAATGCATCCACCTAAATTTCCTAGGTTTCCTACCTCAGAACTGGCTCTGGCTTGGTTTCCTCCATACCCTTGGTGGTTCACTTGCAAAGAAATGTTCAAATATCTTCAAAAGAAACCAAAGCCATCTGAGACTGTGACATGGGCTCGACATTGGCTCCACGATTTCCCAGGACATCTTCGCTATGACCTTTCTGCCATGTCGATTAAATCTGATCAAGGCGCAGGTGCGAATGCTTGGGAAAATCCCAAATGTTTCTCACTTTTTACATTTTTAACTTTTGCCTTAATTGTTTCGATTTTCAGCCATCAGGATAAATATTGCTGCTTCAAAGTCAAAAGAGGGAAGCGCCTCCCAAACATCTGTCGAAACCATTGATAATGTGACTCTATCCAAACCAACAACAACTGCTGCAACAACAACAACAACACCAGTAATAACCAGTGCTCCAACTCCACAGGTAATCAATTAGCCTTGATGTTTCAAATACACTAATGTTTCATGATTTGTATCTAACTCATGTTTAAATCTTTTCAGACTAACAAACTCCCGCCAACCACTCCAAAGAAAAGAAAAACAAACATTACTAGGAAAGATCCCAATGCTGGAGGGAATTCACCAGCTGCTTCGAAGAAGAAGCAAAAGAAGGAAATTTCCAAAAGTGTTTTACCAACTAGTGTCTCTGGACTCGATTCCAGAGATGCTGCTCCCTCAACTAAATCCAAAAATCCATCTTCGACCTCCAACGTAATGTTGGAACATATAGATAGCAACCTCTCTTCTGAGAGTCCACAGGTAAATCGAACTCTAATTCTTAACAAAATGATTATTCATTACCTTGATGCATGCTCTTAATACTCTTTGCCTCTGCAGGACATTTTGAACCCAGCTCTCACCATTTCTACTTCTCCATCGAAAACTGCTGCTCCCATCAACTCTTCTCCCCAAGGGGACTCTAGTAACCTGGTACAGAACAAAGGGTCCTCCAACATGGCGGTTCTGACTGGGGTTTCGGAGCAGCAAGATGACCAGAGAACTTCTCCCCCTCTAAAAGAAACAAATGAAGCAACGCTCCATGAATCTGCAGAGACTTTACAAAAGACTTCTCTTCAAAAGTCCCCTCTTGAAACCCTTCAAGAGAATCCAAAGGATACTCACGCTGAAGGACAGAAAGTTGATTCTGATCAAGGAAACGAAGAATCTGCAGAGGAAGAGTCTGAGGAAGAAGATGCCCACGATGGTTCGACTGCTGGAACAGAGTCAGATGCAAATAGCAGTGAAAACGAAGATATCGAAGTGGTGGATCTGGACGATAATGAAGAAGGCAATGAGCGGGAAACGAGTGAAGGTGACGGTGACGCGACCAATAAACCTATGGAAGTCGAAATGGATGTGACTCCCTTGCGCGTGGAACTTCCTCAACCGTCTCAAGCTCGAATGACTGAAGAGGAGCTTTCTCTCTTAAGACGAAATGACCCAATTGGGTACATGAAGGCGAAGCTAGCTCAAAGGGATATTCCACCTGCTAGGGCTGGTACAAGTTCGACTAGCAATCTGTTGCCCACAAATGATAGAATTGTACTTCTTAACAGGATTAGGAGAACAATTCTTGAAGTGGATTTGTTCGAAGTGCTCAAACAGGATAGCACAGCTTGCTACACTATGAAGGAGCTACTTACAAAAGTCAACCTCGCTACCTGCTCTTTGCCAGTTAGCACTATCTTGTTCGATCTTCAATCTCTGCTAGACAACGTGACTGGGTTCCTTCTCCAAGATGAATTTGCTACTAGAAAGGTTCAAGAAAAACGAACTGCAATGGATGCTGCTTATGAGCATGCTTCGAAGCTCTCTCAAGAAGCTGAAGATCAAGCCATGCATCTAAAGCAAGCAAAAACTGACTATGAAGCTCGAGCTGAGTCCATCCTTCTCTGGGAAAGGCAAATTCAGGAACTTCAACAGAAGGTTAAGGAGGCTCAAGAACAACAATTAGCCTACGAAACCAATACTGCTGGCAACCAATTCGAAGAGCTCCTCAACAAAGGACTTGCAGAAATGGAAACCGCATAACAACTCAAGGGAGAAGTGGCTACCTTAGAGGGAGCAAGACGTTTTAATCAACAAAGGCTTGAGTCTTTTCGAAGTACTTTTAACAGATTGAAGAATAATGTCTATTTTTAAATCTTAGTTTTAATTAGTTTTGTAATTTGGTTTTTGTCTGTAACATCTGAACAACGCCATTTTGGCAATCCCATATTACCATTTTGGCATTCCTATGATATTTTGATTACATTGTTATTATTCGAATCTCCTGCAGGCGTGGCTTATATTTCTTTAAATATTTCCCATTAACCTTTAGGATACGTTTATCATCCATCAATTCTTCTATTTCGTATGCATTGTTTGAAAACATCTTTACTATTCGAAAAAGTCCTTCCCAATGAGGTGACCATTTACCTAATGTTTTATTTTTCTTGTCCATGGGCAAAATGACTTTCCAGACTAAGTCATTAATAGTGAATGCTTTTTCTTTCACCCTTTTGTTATATGCCCTGGCTACCCTTTCCTTTTGTCTCATCAGGATTTCCAATGCATGCAATCTAACTTCATCCAACTCAACTAACTCATTCATCATCATTTCCCAATATAATGCAGCTGAAATTTCGTTTTGCCTTTGAATTCGAACTGATTGTAGATGAATTTCTACTGGCAGAACTGCATCATGACCAAATGTGAGTTGGAAAGGTGTGGTGTTAGTAGCTTCTTTAGGAGATGTTCTACAGGCCCATAGTATTTGGTCCAGAGTTTTGTGCCAGTTCCTTGGCCTTTTCCCAATATGTTTCTTGATTAACCCTATTATCACTTTATTAGCTGCTTCGACCTGACCATTTGCTTGAGCATAATATGGTGTTGATGTTAGTAATTTAAATCCCATCTCTTGAGCAAACTCTTGCATCTTTCTACCAGTAAACACAGAACCTTGGTCTGTGGTTATGCTCTCTGGCAATCCGAACCTATAGATAATTTGTTTCTGTATGAACTCAATAATAGCATTTTGATCAGTAACTATTAATGGTATTGCTTCGATCCACTTGGTAAAATAATCTATTCCTACCAAGATATATTTCTGTCCTTTAGACGAAGCAGGATTTATTTCTCCTATTAAATCCAATGCCCATCCTCTGAAGGGCCATGGTTTAATGATTGAATGCAACTCACTTGCAGGGGCATGTTGAATCCCTGCATGCTTCTGGCATTCTTCACACCCTTTAGCAAAGTCTATACAATCTTTGAGCATACTGGGCCAATACATGCCATATCGAAATAACAACCATTTCATTTTATGACCTGCTTGATGTACCCCACATGCCCCATTGTGGACTTCTGACAATGCTAAGTATGCCTCACTTTCTCCTAGGCATTTCAGTAATACGCCTTCTTGGGTCTTTTTGAACAATTCGTTCCCCATGAGGACATATGACAATGCTCTATATTTTATCTTCCTATCAACATTCGAAGTTGGATTTGTTAAATAGCTCACAAGTGGACTTCGCCAATCTGCATCTGATAAGGTGTCTATGGCTAGTATTTCGAATCCCTGCTTCTCAGCATAACCCAATTTTATACTCTCTAGATCTGATGGTATGAATCTAGTAGCCATAACTCTACCTCTTAATTCGACCAAATCCTCAAAGTTTTTGCCAGAAACTTTATAACCTGAAGCCAACTGTGCTAAGTCATTTGCTTCTTGGTTTTCTATTCTTGGTATATGTTGAATATCCATGTATTCAAATTTTCTAAGTAGCCTGTTGACTATGACGAAGTATATCATCAGATTTTCCTTTATGCATTTGTACTCCTTTGTTATTTGCTTGACCACTAACTCTGAGTCTCCTTTAATTTCGACTCTAGTTGCCCCCAATTCCAACAAAGCTTCAAGTCCAACAATAAGCGCTTCGTACTCAGCTTCGTTGTTCGAGCAACGAGGACCATCTAATTTATACTTGAATTTTGTTGGAATTCCTTCAGGAGAAATTATAAGGACCCCAACACCACTACCATTCCTGTGGGTCGAACCATCAAAGTATAATTTCCATGGTTGCATTTCAACATAACTCATGACAGTCTGTTCAACCAATGAATGGTCCACAATGAAATCAGAAATCACTTGGCCTTTCACCGCTTTTAAAGGCATGAAAGTCAAAGAATATTCTATTAAGGCTAAAGCCCATTTACCAACTCTGCTATGCATTATTGGTTTCGAAAGCATGTGTTTGATAACATCGAAATGAGATGAAACATAAACATCAACAGGCTTTATATAATACTTGAGTTTCATACAAGAAAAGTACAAACAAAGACATAGCTTTTCTATATTGCTATATCTAGTCTCTACATCATTCAATACTCTACTTAAATAGTATATGGCTCTTTCGATGCCATTGCTATCTTCTTGTGCTAACATACTACCTATACTAACTTCAGAGGCAGATATGTACAATCTCATGGGCTTTCCCCATGAAGGTGGAGACAAGATGGGAGGCTGAGAGAGATATCCTTTTATCTTGTCAAATGCCTCCTGATGGGCTTTGTTCCACTCGAAGGCTTGGCCTTGCTTCAAACGAAGCAACGGAGAGAAAACTTGGGTTCTTCCACTCAGATTCGAAATGAACCTTCTGAGAAAGTTAATCTTCCCTAGCAAAGATTGCAACTCCCTTTTTGACGTAGGTGCTTTCGTCTCCATTATGGCTTTGGTTTTATTTTGGTTGATCTCAATTCCTTTTTTATGAACCACAAAGCCAAGGAAATCTCCAGCCTGCACAAAAAATGCACATTTGAGGGGATTCATCTTTAAGCCATGTTTTCTCATTCGTTCGAATGATTGGCTCAAATGATGCAAATGGGTTTCTGCAGATATAGATTTGATGACTATATCATCAATATACACCTGCATAAAAGTTTCAATGAAATCATGGAAAATCGAATTCATTGCCCTTTGATAAGTTGCCCCAGCGTTTTTTAAACCAAAAGGCATCACCACCCATTCGTAGGTGCCTAAGGCTCCTGGGCAACGAAATGCTGTCTTGGCAACATCTTCTTCAACAATAAAAATCTGATTATACCCAGAGTATCCATCTAACATACTTAAATATTCGAATCCTGCAGCAGAGTCTACTAACATTTCTGCCACAGGCATGGAGTACTCATCTTTAGGGGTTGCAGTATTTAAATCCCTAAAATCTATGCAGATTCTCAAAGAACCATTTTTCTTAATAACAGGCACTATATTTGCTAACCATTCGACATACCTTGTGGTTCTGATGAATCTGCAGCGCAACAACCTTTCGATCTCAGCTTTGATCTTTGTGAGAACCGCTGGTGCGAATCTTCTAGGAGTTTGCTTGATGGGCTTCTTGCCATCCTTGATTGGAAGTCTATGTTCCACTAACTCCCTCTTTAAACCAGGCATTTCGTCATAGTCCCACGCGAAGCAATCTTTGTTTTTCTTGAGGAGTTCGATCACTTCCTGCTTGAGGCCTGGGTTAAGTTTTGCGCTTATGTAGGTTATTCTTTTCGTGTTCTCATCCCCTAAATTCACTTCTTCGAGTGGATCCTGCGCCAACATTTTGGCACCTGAGTCTATGGGGTCCCTCTCGAAGCCTAAGGGTTCTTTATCATAGATGGCGTCCAACCTTTGATCTATTTCAAGTTCTTCAAAGGGTGAGCCTTTCGAGCTACCCCCATTTATTTCGTTCATCTTTACAGCCAGTTTATTCATTTCAGCCTCTAAGGCCGCCTTTGATTCGTTCTCAGCCATATAGGCCGAAATCCTTTCGAAAAAGGAGGACTCAGTCATGAGCAAGGTTGTCGAATTCCCAGCCTGCTGGCCGTCTTTGTATAGTACCTTCGATTCCTTCATCTTCACTGATTATTCTTCTATCCCAATATATACCATCATGGCGAAGGGTCATATAGTAGTGTGCGTTCCTGGTTTCGTTGATTTCATCATTTGGGACACAAGGAGCAATCTTTGCCAGATGTTTGTCATAATTCCTCTTGTCAACTAAGTTGACTGCTGACATGAAGTAACTCTGGTCTGCTTCAATGTTTTCCACGATCCCATCTTCTCTCCATAAAACTAATCGCTGGTGCATTGATGAAGGAACTGCTTCTATGCCATGGATCCACTCCCTTCCCAGCAACAAGTTGTAGTTGGCCTTGGCTTCGATCACCATGAACATGGTGGACCTACAGCTTGAGCCTATCGTCAAGTCCAATTGAACCACCCCCAGTGTTTTGCCTACTTTTCCTTCATAATTGGATAGAACCATGTTGTGTGGTTTGATGTCTCCTTCGCGTATTTCTAGCTTTTTCAGCATGAAATGGGGTATTAAGTTAACTGCAGCGCCCCCATCCACTAAAACCTTATTTACGCCATGGGCACCAACCTTTGCCCGAATGAATAATGGCTTCAGATGATTTTTCATAGCTGGTTCTGGACGCTCGAAGAACGCATTCTGCTCATCGACAGCTCCGTTATCCATCACGTAGTAGCACACAGGCCTATGCTTCATCAGATCTATGGTATCTTCTTCCTCATACTCGTCAATTTCAGTTTCCTGTCCAAACTCACAAGGAAGCACAGATACCACGTTGCAATTGATATTGAACGAAGACTCCCCCTCTGATTCGAAGTTGTCCGTTAGCATATCTTCGTCTTCTTCTGGACCTGGAGTGTATTCCTTTGGTTCATTTAGTTGTACTTCAGAGAAGAGCCTCCTACTAACTGGGGGTTTGTCTTCAGTTTGATTTTTTGGTGTGGGTTTGTTGGTGCTAGATTCACCTTGGTTTTTTATTGAAGTTGCCCCTTTATTTGCCATAGCTTCCCTTTCAGCCTTTCGAATTCTCTGTTGCCTTCGCCATTGAGATCTTGACATGGGGTTTCTTCCTTTGTAGTTCTCTAATCTCACTTCTTCCCTCTTCGCTATGTTGAACTACCTTCTATATGTCATAGCATAGCGTGCGTTTCATTCATTGTTTCTCCATTTGTCTTTGCCTTTGTCATTTCTGACTTGCAGCCATTTGTCTGTTGGCACTTCAGTAGGAATTTTGAAAGTCACTCTTCGAGCGCCCTTGGGATGAGGACTATCAGGCCTTCGTTGATTGTATTTGCTATCGAAACGTGGGCCCATCTGAATAGTCTCTTAGTGGTTCTAGCAAGGGGCGAAAGGGATTGTTTCGAAGGCTCTGGCCATGCTTTGATCATACACAGCGGAACACCTTGGGCATATCAAGCATTTGGTTGCCCCTTTGTAGCAGTGAAGCAAAAATTCCAACAAACTTTCTCCAGCTTTAGGATAACACCTGAATAACTGGTTATCCTGGCGCCAGTTGTTGCCAGTTCGTGCCCTTTGTACCCTCTCGAAGTTTGCAGCAATTCTCTGGTTGCAGAGGATGCTGCACCTAGGGCATAGTATCATTCCCGTATCTCCTTTGTGGCACATCATGAGGTAATCCTTAAGACTAGCATCCCCAGGATGATTATCCTCCATTTTATACTTTTCTTTATCTAAGTATCTC
The DNA here is from genome assembly GCA_948472305.1 of Vicia faba. Lineage (NCBI taxonomy): Eukaryota > Viridiplantae > Streptophyta > Magnoliopsida > Fabales > Fabaceae > Vicia > Vicia faba. The sequence goes on from OX451737.1 coordinate 361,329,633, forward strand.
TCCACCTCCTCCATTTCAGAGCGAGGTCTCTCCATATCCACCATGTTTACATCAACATCCTCCCCCTTAGTGTCATCATCTCCCCATCCTGTAGGTTTTATATCTTTAATTTGGATTTTTGAACTCTCTGGGGCAGAATATTTGACCAAGTAGTCAAACTTTCCACTGGGTTCCCCTAAAGTATCCCATATTTCTTTCTGAGGGGAGGTTGGCTTCGTGATTTGGACTTTCTCCAATTCTAGCCTCAGGCCTTCAGTAACCTGTGTCAACTCTTGCTTTTGGTTTTCCTGGCCTTCAGTAGCCTGGATTTCTGCAACAGCTAAAGGTGCTGCTTCGATCGAAGTCTCTGGTTGCTTGTGGATGTCTTCAGTGACCCCCTTGTTGACTTCGACTAACACCCAGCTTTCATTTTCAGTACCTTTTTCTCCTATTGGAGCTTCACTTTGATATGCTTCCACCATGTTAATTTCCCCAATGCATGCAGGCTCGGAGTAATTGGTGTTTGCGACATCCAAAGGATCTTCATCTACTTTCATTTTTGCTTTATCAGCGAATTTCAGTTGCCATCTTTAATTGCATTCTGAATTAGGTCCCTGAAAAGAAAACACTGTGAGGTTTTGTGGCCTAGGAAACTATGATACTTGCAAAATCCTCTTTTCTTCCTTTGATCTAAAGGAGGTATTTTGACATTTGATGGCACAATGAGTTGGCCATCTTTGACAAGTAAATCGAAAATCTCGTCACACTTAGTTACATCGAAGGTATAAACCTTCTTTGGGAATTTGTCACTTTTCTCATTTTCAACAATTTCTTTCCCTTTTGTGGGAACTAATAATTTGCAGGAGTAAGGTGGTTCCTGTTTTAATTCAGCGAGGTCGATTTCGACCTCTTCGAATTCGAATTCAGGATAATCTTTTGTTTCCTCAGTTCCAACATAGGAGACTCTTTCTTTCTCGTTATTTTTAAAAACTCTGGCCTTTTCGGCTTTTAGCCTTTCGACCTGTCGAACCCTATCGGCTAATTGAGCCATATCCCTCAAGTATTTAGTGTCTAATTTCTTTCGAATAGAGTAATCCAGGCCGCCAGCAGCCATTTCGACTAACTCATGTTCAGGGACTACTGTAAAACATCTAGATTTCAAGAGCCTGAATCTATTCAGATAATCATCTATGGGTTCAGTAAACTTCCTTTTGACACTGGCTAGTTCCTTCAGACTTATTTTAGATTGTCCCATGTAGAACTGTTCATGGAATAATCTCTCCAACAGCGCCCAAGTATCAATGGACCCAGGAGGCAAAATGGTGAACCATGTGAAAGCGTTCTTAGTCAGGGAACTTGGGAAATATTTGATCCTAAGGTCTTCATTATTGGCTATATCTCCTGCTTCGGTTAGATACCTGGCTATGTGTTCGACTGTTGATTCATTGGTATCCCCAGCAAACTTTGTAAACTTAGGGACTTTATATCCCCTTGGTAAATCAGTGCACATTATGTAATCTAATATAGGAGAGGCATAATTTGGCCTCCTAATTCCTGTGTTGAGGCCATTCTGGGCCATGATTCTCTCTATCATGGTGGTTAAATTATTTTCTGCCAAGATGTTATCGTTTCGAATTCTGTGAACGACTGCATCAGCATCTTGATTTCGACCCACCATGACAACTCCTCTAGGCTGTTCTTCTCGAAACTCTGGGACTTCTAGCCTTTCGACCCTTGCCCCTGGTTCCATAATTTCCCTTTGTGGGCCTTGAATCATTGGGGCTTCTAACCTTTGAGCCCTTGCCCCCAAATTAACCTCCTCTCTGGCTGGTCTATAGGGTGGGTCGTTAGCAACTTGTTCTATAATAGGTACGTTTGCTCGAACTCCCGCCTGATTCTGCCTACGCCTTTCTGGGGGAGCGAAAAAATCTGCTATTCGACTCATGTTATCTGCGTTTTCTCTGTTCGTCACAGTTACATTTTGTACTATTGGGGCAAAGATCTCTTGCATAGTTTGTGCTAATACTCCTATCATATTATGGTTACTGTCATCCATTAATTGCCTAAAGGCCAACTGATTTTTTGTGGTTAAGATAGGCATTGTGCTATAACCCACTGACCCTTGGTTATTTGTCATAAATTGATTTGCCCCAGACCCATACCCTAATTGTGGTGATGAATTCGATGTGGAATTGTGTAAGCCTGCCATAAAAGATGTTGGCATTCCATAATAGGCATTTCTGGTTCTGTTACCATCAAAACCGGGTGGTCTAGTTAGTGGGGTGGCGAAATGGGTTTGTGTCCCTGGTGGTGGGACGAATCCCACAGGGTAACCAATGGTTCCAGTATGTCCTAGGATCGAACTGTTATTTGATATGCCACTTGTTCCATTAGTGGCTATACTACTGGTAGAAGATGCAACAGACTGTGCATTCGAAGGGATCGCATTAGATGTTCCCATCGAAGCGGACATGTTAGTGCCTGTTGTATGTGGGATATTTTGTTCCCCTTGTTGATTGTCTGGATTAGACATCTTGTTTAAATGTTTTCTTCTGGGTAAGGGTTGGTTGCTATTGGTTATTCTACCACTTCTAAGGTTCATACAACAACAAACTTATCACTCAGAGAGTACTTTTACAATGGTTATGTCTCAACAATTTTTTTACTTTGTTCAAAATTTCGTAATGACCAATGACGGGTCCCACCGGGTGTGCCAATTTGTTTACAGTGATTTCTGGTAAACAACCGCTAGTCCTCCAAACTATCAAATAATCTTAATGACTGTTATTTAATCTCTCTGGTAACTTGTAGGATCGACTAGATTGATCCTATGGAGTATTGGTCATTTGGATAATTCTCATTATATAACTGATGTTCATGGTTGGTATTTAGAATGTTGTGTGGGTATTCAACTTACTTCGATTAATCTATTAAAGATCTAATGGCATGATCAAGTAAATACGTGCGAACTAAATTGCATGAATAAATGTTTAATTGTAAAGACATGTAAAACTGCAAAAAGACAAGTAAATAACTTCGAAGTATAAAAGCATGTAATGTAAAAGATTCTCTGGAATGTAAAAGACTCAAAATATAAAGAAAGCGTTTAAATGCAAGAAATTAATAAAATGGCTTTAAACGAAAAAGGTGTTCGAATAATAAAGGCATGAAGATAAAGGAATGAAATATACAAAAGTTTCTGAAAGTAAAGGATTTGAAATGGAAAGAAAACATTTAAATGCAAGACATCAGTAAACGACTTCGAATGAAAATACTTTAATATAAAGGCTTTTGAATGATATTGACATGAAGATAGATGAAAGAACTGGAAATGATAAAGAGTTTTATTGAATCATAAACACTTGGTGTTATCATACGTACATTGTTCGAGCATTCGTTTCCCTAGCCATGTGGTATTTTGAATGTTTACTGAATTTTTGTACAATAGATATGACACACGAAATCCTAATGCTAAGACTTCTATTTATACTACTTCGACCATAACGGTCTTGCTATAAGATTTTGCCACGTTCAGAACATGCAAAGCAATGCCCCTCTCTAGCTTCCACGCGTCTTCGAATGCTCCAGCGCATATATTTTGAATTTCGAACATCCCGCTTGCGTTTGAATTTCAAATGTTTTGGCACTCTTCGTTTCGAACTCATTTCTTGGACACATTCTTATTACCATTTCGAGACTTCTTTGAATATATCCCCATAACTGTCACTCGAAGCTCAGAGTTTAGACATGCCCATTCGAAGCACTGCTTCTACCATGACATCTTGCTTTATTCCAATCGAAACATCCAACTTGCTTCGCTTCGAACAATATCATCAAAATCTTCAGCCAACAGAAACATGATTATTTACGAATTTGTTTTTAATACATAGTTATTCCAAAAAAAAAATCTCTAATTAGCTATGTAAATTTTTTCTTCAATTTTTATATTGTAAGTACAATAAATAAGAAATAGAAGTTAATATTGAAAGGTCCAAAAAAAAACTGATAATAGTTATTAAGATTATTCTGTTCGTATTTTTTTAGAATAGTTGAAATTGTGTTTGTATTATCTAACATTTTAATTTTTAAACACTAAAGAATAGAAGTTAATATTAGAGGGTTCATCAGAAAAAATATAAGAATATTAAATATTATTTATTTAAAAATTGAAGAAAATGTATGTCACTAAAACTTCATTAATATTACAACATTTTTGAAAGAATAATAAATGAAAATTATCAATAGTCAAAGTATTATTTAATATTGTAATTGATGATGAATACAATTATTTATTATTCATTTCATTTGACAATGAATATCACTCTTTTAAAAGGAAAATTTGAAAATAATGTATTATGATCCATCATTTTCCTTGATTTTTTTATATAAATGTATTTTCTATGATAAATTTCGGTTAATTATAATTACGATTGTTTTTGTGATAAATATTTGCTATTATTAATAATAATAATTGTTTTTTTTGTGTGATAAATGTATGATTGATAATAATAAATTAATAGATATATTCTATAATCAATTATATTATTATCAAGATATACCGTAGACACTTATATATCCTCAATTCCAAAACATCAATTGCAATGTTGGATTGTGATGAAAGTGAAAATAATATAATTTAATTATAATTCATTTTTTAAAATTTGGTTTGACATATCAAATTTAAAACTAATAAATTTGTATTAATAAAAATTATTTTCATTTAATGCGTTGTTTTATAAATGAAATTAAACGTTAAAGAAGACAAAAAAAATACGGTTTTTAATATTCTAATTTTTTTAAATGTGGTTATAGTTCTTTGTCAATGTATTATTAGATGACTACTTAATTATTTTCTTTATTTTTTTGATAAAGTATATATTTTCGACGGGCCTCCATATGTTACCTTCACACCAAAAGCATCCTTAACCATCTCATCACCAGACTAAGGTTTTCCTTATATTTCATAGGCGGTTAACAACTTGAAACATGTATGTTGTTAGTCTCTGGTATGCTACTCGATAATTCTTCACCATTATATGTTCAAATCCATTAATTTTCAATGAAACCCCTTCTATACAAATGAAGTGCTACTTCTTTCGAGTCACTAATTATTGGTCTACATTCACATATAAGACAATGACACCTAACTCCTACTTCGTTTCGACAATACTCCTGAGCAAACGCCCACGTGATAAACTCATTAACTCCTTCTATAAAATGGAGTTTAAGTGCACGTCTTCCTGAATATAATCTATCGATCATCGTCTACTACCATACCGATAATATTCTATACTGCACATTTATACAATCATTGTCTTTTTAATTACATCTGTAATTTTAATATATCAACAAATTTTATACTATTTAATATATAATATACTCTCACATAATATGTTAGCTATAAATAAATATTAACCATAAATATTTAATATATAAACAAATTTGATGTTATTTACAACAAATTTAATACTTTTTAATTACAAATGTGATTTTAATATATTTTATAAAACATTAACTATTAATATATTTTGTTTTATTTTATCTCAAATATACATATATAATCTATTCTATAATTTACAATACATATATAATATATTTTGTTTTTATATATAATTTATAGGACATATATAATTTACAAAATATAAAATACTAATATATTTTGTTTAAAAAATATTTTATTTAAAAAAATTATTTTTCTATGTTATAAAAATATATATAATATATATTTCATTTTATTATTCTATTTTTTTAAATATATAATAATAAATATTTTCTGTTTTAAAAAAATAAATAAATATTTTGTTTTTTTCTTCTGTTTTATTAAAATATATATTATATATCTATTTTAAAAATATATATAACAACAAAAAAAAGTAAAATATAACTAACACAACTAAAATACAATAATCCAATAAAAATTTCAGAGAAAAAAATTAAACAACTAAAATACCTCATCTACAATCACCTTCAATCTTTGTAAATATTGCTCATTCTGCTATTAATGAATTCGTTCAATATTGCTTAATCTTTGATAAAAAAAATAAAATTTTAACTAAATCAGAATAAATATAAAGATTAGATGAAAATTATTAAATTAAATTGAAAAATATGAAAAATCAAGAAATTATACTTGATACTTGAGTAACAAATTGAAAATTGGAATTATAATTGGAAGATTAGTGGAGAGTGGGAGAAGAAGAACTGTTAGAAGGAAGAAGAAGAAAGAATGAAGAAAATTATGAGAAACAACACGTTTATGGAGAATAAAATGCATTAAGTATATAAACATATCGGCGACGTGAATATCACGTCGCAAATTTGCCACGTAATATTCATGTCGCAACCCACAACGATAATATAATTTATTAATCTATCAGTGACGTGATTATCACGTCGTAACTTTGCCACGTGATAATCACGTCGCAACACCCAACAGTCATAAACAATCATTAATTGCCCTGCATCCCATCAGTTCAAAGTCAGACAGTTTCCCTTTTAAATACTTCTCTCCTTCAGAGCGCCAAACCTTTTTGATTTATTTTTTTTAATTTAAAAGTTGTGAAATGATAAACACGCCGCAACTATTTTTTAATAATAAAAAATATGAAACCTCATGTGATAAGTTAATAATTATTATATTTAAAATTAAAAAAATGTAATAACGTGATTACCAAATCGCAACAGATAATTTTTTGTTACGTGATAATCATGTCACTGAAACACGTCAGGTTTTTTTTTTGTAGTGACTATATATTTAATTCAATTCGGGTTGGTTTAAGAACCATGCACACCTTTAACCTAAAACTCAAAGTTTAGAGCTGGCCCCAAGAGGGCATCAGTTAGAGGGTAAAACAAGTGACCTTTGCGTGACATCCCTTTGTAACTATATTCCAATAGCCCTTCAAATGCATTTTTATTGCGAAGATATATTAATCAAAAGTTTGACGAGATGTAGTTTAAAATGCAGCATATAAAGCTATGAATGTTAAATTGCAGAGAAAAAAAATGGAGGAACTTAATTAAATGAATTGAAATAAATGCCGCATAGGTCATAAACATCAAAATTAAAATGAAACTGAAGCTAAATTGACAAAAAATAAAGTGAGAGTGAAATGCGGTTACAAGTAGACTTGAAAGTCTATAATCTAAGTCCCTAGTAGTTTTCATATTGAAACCACATTTCATTTTCTATGTTGATGGAAGGCCAACTGGAAAAGAAACTGTGTGGTTACTATTTTTTGGGAAAATGATAGGCAACAACTGAGTAACCAGTCTGGACAAAAGTGAGAAAACCTGCAATGGTAAAAGCAAAGTTGTAACCGCGCTTGAAAAATGTGTGAACATTGTAACACCAGTCTAAAAATTGGCAAAAGTAATGGTGCAGTAATATGAAGACTTTAGTGGCGTAATTTCCTGAGGAAATTGTGTTCATGGCGTTAAACATGGCGATATGATTGGTGTCAATAATGCCACGGTCAACTCCCATTGCGATCGAATGGAAAAAGGCCACAAGATCTCTATTGCTCTTCCCCGATTGGTCTACTATAATTCCCTTGTCTTTGAGCAGTTGAACATCACCTGTACAGCATATCAAATCGCTGAAAAGCGACGCAGACGAAGTGCTAACAGAAAACACCCGTCAAATACCATATTCGTTGCCAGAGCGTACCTATCTAGTGTGATTTCATCTACGTAGCATGCACGAACAGTTGCGTCTAACTCCAAAACTGCTTCCATGCACTTTTCTATTGCGTCCAGCCCAAATGTTCGACTAAGAAGAGTTGTGACGCAGCGCCATTTGATCTCTTCCATTTGTAATAGCTCCCTCTTTCCTTTATATTGGGGGCCGATGGAAACAACCTTTGGAATGTAGGCACTCTCATTCCATTTCCGAAGGTTGCCTGGAACAACGGGAATGCTATACGGTTGACATGTTTCTTTGCGTACAGCACTTAGCAATGCTTTAGTACTTTGCTTCCATCTTTCGTACCTGTATTTTTCTTCTTCCCCATTCATATCCTGCAAGTAAAAATGATTGGGGTAGGGTGAAATCATTCATTAATTTGAAAAATAACAATGATATATGGAAAGAGAGATACCTTTATATTTTCTCCAGATGGAACCATTGATCATGACAGGAAACAAATTGTTGTTGACCCCGGGACATATATGTTTGTTTGCAGGAGAAACCAAGATTTAAATAATGATTGGCTACCTGTGAATAGTATTGCTTTAAATAGGTTTTTCTTAAGGAGGTTGCTTCAACTACTGCTACTTTACTTTATTCCTTTTTTCTTTGGAACATATGTTAATCACTATAAGGCAATGAAAGATTCTTTTGCTCAAATACTAGCTGCTTTACTTTATTCCATCCCCTATCTTTTTTTTTTGGAACATATGTGAATCACTACAAGGCACCTCAAGATTCTTTTGTTGAACATCAACTACTAGCTCTTTTTTTTTCTTTTAACATTTTAACTCATAAAAAGTGAATAATATGGAAATATTATGTTATTAATTAGTTGCAATTAGGGGTGTAATAAGGATTAGGAAAAAATTAATAAAACCGACAATTCAAATCAAACCAAATTGAAAAACAACAATTTTTTTTTTGTTTGGTGTAAAGATTGAATCAAACCAATGAAAACCGAGGTGGTTTGATTAGATTATCGATTTTAGTTTATCGGTCGATTTTAGTTTTCATTGGAGATGGCTGGTTCTAAGACTTCCAAGTTTGTCGCTGCTCAAGAAGTTGTAGATGTTGCTTTGGCAGCAAGTAATCAACTGCCTCTTCTTCTTCCACATGTTATAATAGATCTTGGAGAAGTAGTCTTGCTACATTCATATGTAGTTTAGGCATTGCGAGTGGCCAGATATATTCAAACCAATCTAGAATAAACTCATGTTCCACCTCTAACTATTCAACAAGAAGCTTTACCCAGTCTTCACCCTCTACAGAAAAACTGCGGCGTGCAAGGCGCCAACAAGCTCTTGAACAATGTGTTTAACATTGTTCAACAACGAAACTCACAAGCTATTGAAAAAAGGTTTCAATGTCTTGAATAAGGTCTCCACAATGTTCCCTACTGCAAAAATATAGTTCAAGAATTTGCTTCGAGAAAGACTCGTGTTAACATCCCAGACCCATGCCTCACAAAAATAGACGAGGTTCCCCTGTGATACCCCAATTTTCCCCAAAGTGATTCATTCTTTGTGTTCACATCATTAATCGTATTTAAATTGACCAAAAGTCAATTTAAATCGACATTTGCGTCGTTTTATACTTGAAAAATACCCGTTATCTCACTGCATACATATTTATCTCTTCACTCGCTTCTTGCATTGCATCAAATTGTTTATACTTCAATAATATTGATATTTTGGTTCTACAGGCCGACCATTAAAAGCGATTCGACACCATGTGAAAAATTAACGGGAAAATATTTCGAGTTTTCATCTTTTACTGAATGATTTATGAATCTACATTTCGCGTAGATCATGTCAGTATGTTCGCTTTATTTTTTCGATACAGTTTGAAGTCTCTTTTTTAATTGTCAGCATTTGTTTAGCCTGGTATTCTTATTCTCATTTTATTTTGATTTTCACCATTTGAGATATTTTTTATTAATCTTTGTGATTTGTAATTTATTTTAATGTGTTCATTTTCTGTTTCGCTTAATTTAGTATTCTTTTTTTAATCATTTTTGACTATTTTAGATGTCTCTTTTTTATTCGGAAAAATTAAAACAATAATAGTTTTAAATATCTTTTTTTTTCTCTTTCATTTTTTCCATGTCATTCTTATCCAAAATGATGTTTTAGGTATTGTTTAGAATTACTAAGCCCTATTGTTTATGTTATAAAATAATGAGGCATCAATGGCAAAAATAGGGGAACGAAGAGAGGGATAGGAGTTGTTCGAAAAACCAAAATTTGATTTTTGAAATAAGTGTTGAAGCGGTAAAGTGGCAAGCAAAAGATTTGAGAAGTATTAATCTGGGAAATTAGCGTCTCCATAGGGATTATTGCTACTGAATTGTCGTTCGATAAGTCTCGTGCTTATGAGTTTAGATTAAAATGGGTTTAAAGTAAATGCAGGAATTAAAACTTATGAACAGAAAAAAATACATTCTTTGAAGAGTAGAGAACTCTCGAGTTTTCATTTCATCTATCTTATCAAATACTTAAACTTACTACACAGTTATACTCAACCTAAATTACTCGTCAATATTATCATGTATCTCTCACACAGAGGCTATCTCTAATATAGAGTGAGACAACGACCGTATTACTCGCGTCGACGATCTCTCAGCATAACACAAACAACATGGAAGTATTAAGCTTCAATATCCAAGTGAGTATTAAGCCTTAATCTATCTCTAGAATTAAAACTCAATAGATGTTCATCCTATATCCAGATTTGAACCGTCAATTTCTGCAACAATTCAAACCCAAATAAAGAAAGCAATCATCAACATCTATTTGTAAAATGAGTTTCATACAACACCATGAGCAATAAATATACATATAATCAAGGTAAACTTACATACAAATTCATAACAAATGGATACTACAAAGGAAAGATAGAAGAGGAATCAAAATCTCTCGCATTGTCAATCACGATCCAAGAATAATTCACCCCCAATCATTGAGTTGTAACCTCGATTGATGCTTTTCTAAGCTCTCATGGCCAAAAAATGTTCTATGATGGTTTGGGATCAATTACTACCCAAACCATGACCTAAAAATGTGATTTTTCCCCGTTATAATTAAATTCTGCCCAGACAATTTCGCCTGGCGAGTCTCTGGCTCAAAATAACATTTTTTCCCGTTTCTGGGTACATTTCCACGCTTCTGGCTCACCTCTGCTTTTCCCGGCGAGCTTGGGGCGATTCTGACAGTAAATTGGAAAAATCAGCATTGTTTTTGCCATAATTTGAGAATCGTAACTCCGATTTATGCACGGTCAGAAGCTTTGGAAAAATTATTCAATGATCTATTTAAAAATAATAAAATATAATTTCTTGAATACCTACAAAATGCTATAAAAATAATTAAAATCAATGATATTTACATGATAACACAATATATACACTACAACAAAAACTATACCGAATATACATTAAAGTTGAGGTGTATTGACAAAAAGCAAACAAATTAAGCCGATGAATGCTAATTATTCACAATCAAATTCATAATAATTTAGCACTCATCAAAATTTCCCAAAGTTAAAACATTGGTTGTCCTCAAACAAAGTCAAACAACTTAAAGAAACAAAAGATGATAATCTAAGAATCACAAATCAATAGGTTTTGTAAACGGATAACAAATGTATGGTTCAAATAAAAAACCGTACAATCAAAGTAAACACTTACCATTAAACTACAACAATAGAATGAAAACGAAACAACTCCTAAATACAAAACACGTGTCAAAAATTTTAAAACAATACAAAGTTCAAAAATGAATCACACCTAGCACAGAATTCATCGGTAGATGAATAACAAAAATAACATGGTACTTTTACTCTCACCCAACAATCAAGTTAACAACAAGTTAAATTATGCACTCATTGAGAAAAACTCATATTGAACAATATAATAGAATGGATCAAGAGGAATTTTCAAGGGTTGTAATTGAGCTCGGTTAACAAAGAAGGGTTGATCCTAAGGCTAACTAAACGAAAATGCCTAAATCGATGGGAGCATTTAATCACACAAATTCAAACAATCAAACACATTTTTTTCATTTTCTTTTTCTTTCTATTTTATTTTTCCTTTATTTTCCTTGTTCATATTTTTTTATTTTCTTTTTCTAACCACTTATTTCTCTTCAACCACTGAGTAAATAACACATGAGCAATCAAACAAGTGCTCTCCCCAACTTGAATACAACCTAACAAGTAATGTGAATGCTTCCTAACTTTCTAAGGCAAGGAAAATAATACAAACCACAAATTAAATTTGAAGGGTCAAGTGTTTCAAGAAACAAATTCAAGATCCATACAAAAATCAATGAAGAACTAGTTAGTAATTTACAAGTTCAACATTTTCTATACCAATATGGATCATGACATTAAGGCTCAAAGGGATAGTAATATCTAAAGGAAGAGAAAAAGAACATAAGACTTTTGAGTAGGTAGATAGTTCTTAATCGCTTGCTCACAAACATTTCAAAACATTTTTCACACAATACACTTCTCTTCTGAAATATTTTGAAAACAAACACTTTGTATGCGTTCTCAACGATATGGGAATCATTACAAAGTTTGCCGCACTTAGGCATTTTTCAAAATATTTTTCAAAACACACAAACACAAAGCATTTTCAAAAGCGAGCTAGCGATTAAGAGCCCGTAGATAACTACTGATGAAAAGGGTGCTAACACCTTCCCTTTTCATAACCTACCCCCATTACTCAGAAAAATTCTCAAAGGTCTTTCATGTTCTTTTCACTCTTTCCTTATTGGATAAAAGAAAAGCTGGTGGCGACTCTTGCTATCCACAACATTTGCGATAAAACTCAAAACCAAAAGTCAGTTCTCCCACCGTATTACAACAATCAATATACAAGAATATCCATCTTAACCAAACCCCAATTATAGCCCCTCATCATCATGTAAATTATATACAAATTCGACATTTAAATGAACATAGCACACCACATGGCAAAGTATTGTTAATGCACATCATAAATAACACAACACAAAAATACATGTCATTTTACACAAACACCCATTAATTAAATCACCTACTGCCAACAAAACTATTTTTATTGAAAAAATTATCACACTAACTTTCTAACGCTTCAAACGGTACTCAAAACGGACTCACGGTTTGAAAGTTGTGATTTTTTGAAGTTTTAAAAATAATATGCCATATTAAGCGGTAACCGATTACCCTCAGACTAGTAACTGGTTACACCCTGTTAAAATGTCCAAAAACAACATTTTCCGAGTGATAACCCGCTACGCATATAGTGGTAACCAGTTACCATTGTACCAGAACCAAAAAACGTGTTTTTCATGTTACGAATATCTTCCAAATTCATCCCAAAAGTCCCAAATCTCTGCACCCAAACATAATTCAGATTTCTACTTCCAAACACCCATTCATATATATCATTAGCAATGTTCTAACACACTAAAATTACCATTTAAACACACAATTCTACACATCAGTTTATATCCATTGCAAACCCTGACAATGACACAACAATTATACTAAGCACACCAAAAGAGATGATAATCATAGGGATTAACAATTACCCATCCATATATATTTCATGCAATCTCTAAGCAATAGAAAAACTCCATCCTTACCTTAGAGTTTCCTTGAGATTCTTCTACTTCTCAACAATTGTGATTCTCTTAGCCCTTGCTTTTCCCCTCTTCTTGTTCCTCTTTTCTTCCAAATACGTCTTGTCTATTCTCTTGTTTCTACGATTGATCCTTAGACAAAACTCTTCCTCTTTTCCTTATTTTACTAAACTAACCCTTAGACCCCTAATATCATATTCCACTTACGCCATTCTCCTTATAATAATTAAAATAATTATTTAATCATCAAAACCAATATTATTATTCTAATATTCTAATGATAATAATCCATCAACATTCTCCCTTCACCCCTATGTCTATACACTTTTAGTATTACACCCCCAATACCTTATTTTCTATATTTCTAAGATAACCACCCCTTAACAGGGTATCACAACACATAAAAAGACTCACCAATATATCTAAATACACAACTGTTGTACCCCAAAATTTGCCCTCGCACTTTTCCACAAGAAATCTCAGCTTCAAACATTTCCTGACTTCTCAAACTGACTCAAGAATCGGACAAACGGACCTTTCTTGACAGTCAAGCAAAACTAGGGTTTTTACTGGTTTTCAGAACTCTGAATTGTTTCATACAGTGGGCTTAGGGTTTGGTTAATTTTTGGTTCAATTTTGATCAAGCGAGCGTGATTTGGCATTTAATCAGGAATTAGGGTTTCATGGGCATATTCTCAGAAGAATTTAAATTCCACAGCACTTTGCGGTTTATTTCAAGATTCAGATTAAAATTCGCGTTATCTTGGTTTAATTAGCAAAAGGGACATTGGTTTTGAATTCAGTACGTTTTGATTGGGTCAGTCAGATACAAGATGCAGTTTTGAATTCACAGTACTTTTTGCATTTGATCAGTCCATTTAAGTTAATTGCTGCTTTGCTTTGGATGTGGGATAAGACAGGTTTATTGGACCAATGTTGTTTTATTTTAGTTATTTATTATTCTGAAACTAAAATGATTGAATTTATTTTTCAATTGTTTTAATTCTAAGAATTTTAAATAAATAAACAGATAATAAGGAAATTAGAATTAATTGGATAATTCGAATTTTTATTGATATTTAAATTATTTACAAATTGTTGTTACAAACAATAATTTACATTTAATTTAAATATTACAATAGAATGAAAAACTATCCTATTTTCTAAATACTCTTCGTTCTTCACTCCGCTCCGGCATTCCATCTTTCATCTGCAAAAAGAAACAAGAAAAGTCAGAAAATATTTAATTAAAAGACAGTTAAAAATTGCTCATCATTAGGGGCCACTGACTGGGATCAGTTGCCCTCTCTGCAAATCACGGGATTTCTCCCGGTTCACAGAGAGGGAAGATTATTTTTACTTCATGAAATGCAAATGTCAAAAAATGCATAAGTTACAAATTCAAGCTGCATAGAAATTCAAGATTCAAAATCCAATCCAAACTGAAAAAGTTCAAATCCAAAATTTCTATCCAAAAGCCAAGGCTACTGTCAAAATGCCCAAAGTCCACTCAAAGAAAGTCACAAGTACCCAAGCTGTCATGAAAAGATTTAGCCAAGATATCAAGGAAAAGGAAGTCAGCACACATAAACTGTCAAAAGAGATGAAGATGTAAAATGTAAAATGCAAGCAATCTAGAATCATCACTTCCCATCTAGGGCCCCTTCAGAAAAGTACAAACAAAAATCATATAAAAATCTTAAACTGTACTTTAAGAGAGAGTAAAGAGAGATAAAGCAAACTCAGTTCAGGTTAGGCATGGACATCAGCACAGCAGGCAAAAGGGAGAGAGAGGAATATGTACAAATTTCATCAACTCTGCATAATAGAAAAGCCAAGACAGTCCAATAGCAGTTCACAGCACAGCAGGCAAAAAGGAAGAGAGAGGAATGTATACAAGATACCAACTCTGCCTCAACACAGGACATACACAAGCCAATAGACAATGAGAAGGTTTAAGATAGAAAAGGGAAATATACAAGACAGTTCAGTAGCAGCAGGGCAGAAGTCAAAAGCCAGTACAAAGCAAGCATAGGCAAGGCCAAGACAGTTCAGCAGGCAATTCAAAGAGAGATATGCAAAGTCAAAAGCCAACTCAGCAAAATACAAGGCAGTGCACAGCAGACAGTAGAAGAGTGAATATAGAAAAGAAAATAGCTAACACAGTTTAGGCAACTCAGAATAGACAGAAGTAAGGTGAGAGAGGAGAGAAGTATGAAAAACTGTCAAGGCAAACACAACTAGGTAGCTGCATCAAGCACTCAACTCTGCCTCACCACAATACACATCAGCCAATATAGCAGTTCAGAGGATAAAAGAGATATATACAAGCTGAAGCAAAAGACACAAACAGATAAACTTGCAAAACTGAGTTGTCTCCAAAAAAAAACCAGCATCCTCTCATATCCCAAAACATATAGCATAAACATACTGAGCTTATCAGAAAAAAAGAGAACCAGAACCATCATCTGAACCTAACATATTTCAAGCCTCAACCTTCATGCTAAACCCAAAAACCTGATAACACATTTCAAGCCTCAACCTTCATGCTAAACATACAAATCTCATGTCCAAACTTGCCTCACCATAACATACTGAACCAAGCACATACAAGCTAAAGTCTCAAACCAATACCATAACCTGAACAACCTCAAGCTTAAGCATCAGTGATAACCATAACCAAAACCAACCCAAGCCTACAACCCTGTGAAGCTGAACATCTCAAGTCACATAGCATCAAGCTCACAAACAAGCACATAGCCTCTCAAGAAGAAGAAGAAAGAAGCAATTCAAAGTGAACTCAGTAGCAATCTCAAAAGGCAGTTCAAAGAGCCTCAGAAGCAAGCTTCATCATAGGCAAGCACACGAGCAAATACTCAGACATATCATACACAGGCAACAATCCAAGGCAACGCATTGTGGAAGAAGAAGATAAAAAGTGAATTTCAAGAAAGGTTTTTCAGGCAAAATCGAGCATCATCATCAAAACCTTAATCATAAACAAGGAACGAAGTTACCAGGAAGGCATCAAAAGCAAGCATCAAGCTTCACCGCTCCGGCCTCCTCAACATCTCGCTCTCCGCCTCTCCTCCATCTCCTAAAATCAGGTAGCAATCTTCTTCCCCTTCACCTCATAAAACGAAAAATAAAGAGCTCAGAATAAATTCTACGCGAATCAGAAAGGAAGAGGAAAATATAAAACGTTTGGAACCAACCTTGTTTCAAGGGACGTGGAATTCTTGTCTTGGAGGGAAGAGAGCGTGAGGATGATGCTGGTGGCCGGAGACAATCAAATGCTCAGAAATTGCTAATCGGAGAAGACGAATACCACGAACGCGCCGCTGCTGACGAACCCTAATTTCGTTCCCAACTGAACCAATGGCCTAACCCTAATTCTGTTTCAAAACCTTGGGCCAGACCCGCTGCTAATCTCCTCTGAAGCCCAACAAGAAATCACCTCATTTTCTAATACTAATCTCATTTTATAAAACACTAACTCTTTTCATTTTTATAATAAAAACAATATTTACTTTTTTATATACTAGCTCAATTATTTCATTGTTTCTAAAACACATACAATTTATTTCTTAATATTATTAAACATACTAACTTAATCTAAATACTTTTATACACAATTAACTTAAAAAACATTTTTTTTGAAATATATTTGTACATATCATATAAGTTAAATTTGAAAATATTTTCTTAATACACATTTGCATATAAAATAACCAAATACTTTTTGTACATAATTAAATCGAAGATACGTTCTAATTAAAACTTTTCCTTTTGTACATATTATACATTTATTACACATAATTAAAATTAAACTCCTTTTTTTAGTTAAACATTCTTTTTGTACATAATAATTCAATACATTTTTCTAATATTGAAATTCATAAACATTTTGACTAAAATACTCTTTTTTAATTAAAACTTAACACTTAATCAAAACGCTTCTTTTTTTGTACATAATTAACATATAAATCAAAATACAGATTAAAACGTATATCTAGGTCAAAACCCTAATACGGCTCAACTTCACATTTCGCACTTGTACATATTTACATTTACACAATACATATACATTTGCATTTACACAATATATTGCCCTATACACACTTTATCTTATATTTGTATATTTGATATTCATTTTGATCGCGCATTCGATTTGGTTGTAAATTATTGGGTACTATAAGTCTCATCCCCTTGTACATTTATACCCCCACTCCCGGACATTATTTTGTAATAGCGTAGATTTATATTCCGCAATTTACAGCTTTTCAATTATACCATGGTTAGACCTAGGGTTTGTATGTACATAAAATCAAACGCTAGATAACCTAATACAAGACAAATGCATGTAATCAATACACAATCACACTTGCACCCCCTAGGGTAATCCCACATGTTGCCTTCCAAAATGGGCCATGCTTGCACGTCGAATGTCTTTGGCAAAACAAAATTAAATGATCATAAGTCCCTCGATGACGCTTTCGAAAGTTGCCTAAACGAAATGATCAAGTCCCTTCAAAACAATTTGCCAAAGACACTTGGCATCATTGCATTCATGGTCTATGCGATGACCCGTGCCCGTCCCGAATAAACTTCCTAAACGCAAGATTGCCCGTCAATTTCAATGGTGGAACAAAATTGTTAAAAGGGGTTAAAACATGACAAAAACCTTTGAGTACAATAGGGTAGACATAACTCTTAGTTACTTGAGATCAAACTTGCAAAAACACTTGCCTTCTTTTCAAAAACCACAATCCACAACACTTTCAAACAAACTCTCAAAAACATTTGAAAACATCTTTTCGAAAAGATTCACACTTTGTAAAACACTCAAACACGAGTCAAATACATTAGTTGCCTAAAACAAGGCATCTTTTTCTAAAACATTTTCAAAAAGCACCCACACACACCATTTTCAAAGCAATCGAAAAACAAGGCAAGTGATCTAAAAAACCAAGTAACTAAGAGCCCATGGATAACCATGGATGAAAAGGGTGCTAATACCTTCCCTTTTCATAATCTACCCCCCGAACCCACGAAATATCTCAAAAGGTTTTTTGCTGTGCTTTTTAACCTTTCCTTTAGGATAAAATAAAAAGTCGGTGGCGACTCTTGCTAACCGCACAAGTGCGAATACGAACGCAAAACACTAGTCAGTTCTCCCACCGTATCACAGAACTGGCGACTCTGCTGGGGAATTCTTTAAGTGGGGTTACCTTAGGGTTTAGATCACCTTTACTTTCAATTGATTGCTTTGATTGCTTTACATTTATGGGCTTTGCATCGGAGTTTTATAGATCCTAACCCGGATCTGGGGAAACCCTTTTAGGTAGCAACAAGGCTGTGAGGGAACTGTGCGGGGTATACCGACATGGTTGAAGCAGTCTGCTACGTTGATGTGGCATTTTGGTGTGTACCGGTAACCCTTGAGTCAATCAAGGAGAGTACGGGGCTGCCGCGTGGTGTCGTGAAGCATCAACTGACCTTAGAACCTTAATTGACCATCTTAGCCTCTTTAGGGTAGTGAGATGACTACTTTGGTGTACTCCGAAGTCGGTTGATACTCGATACTACACTCAATTGAGGGTTATTTCCTTGGGATATTTTGATCGCCAGTCAGTGGCTAAATCGAAACGATGAACAATGAAAGCAATCCAGTGATATTGGGACCTCTAGAACCCGGTTACTTTTGATAGGACAGGTTTTTAACCAACAAACTGAAAGAGGGTAGTACCTGAACCTCGTGCCAGCCTAAACCTAAGGCCTTGTGTGCTTTGTGTGAATATTGTTTACCCGTATATACACTTACTTGTTTGTGCATACATGTACATAACATCATGACATCATACCATAGCATTTTAGCATTTTCAATAACCATTTCAAAGATCTTGAGGGTTCTTTTGATGCAGGGTTACGTTGAACCAGACATCTATCAAAGGGCAAGAGGTTTCTCCTCTAACCAATCCAATCAAAATTCAAGTACAACAACTTGAATCAGTGGCTATGACCCACTCGACATGGTGAGCTTGATTCTCGTGGAAAGACGTCCACCGATACAAAGTTCTCCAAACAAAGTCCAAGTGCAACAACTTGAATCAGTGGCTATGACCCACTCGACATGGTGAGCTTGATTCTCGTGGAAAGACGTCCACCGGTACAGAGATCTCCAATCCAAGAGCAGAGTTCAACCTCTAACATTTTTCTTGTGTTTACCCCAAGAGATCCTTGAAAACATGCATCCGCATATCATGCATTGCATTTTGACAATCTTTCCTTTTTCAGGTTTCCTTACTCTCCTGCTGTTTATTTCAGCAAGAGATGGCTCTAGAACGGTCTGTCAAAGACATCCAAGACCAGACTGCTCAGCTGCAAGAGATGTTCATGAATTTGTCTCTAGGGCAAGAGGAGATGAAAGCTCTCCTCACCAACGGCTTGGGGAATTCCAACAATGCCAGGAATGATCAGATTGCGGAGCTGCAGTTTGATCTGACAACACTGAGGACCCAAATGATGGGATATTTGGTGGGCCAGATGGCTCTTATCCAAGACCTATCTCAAAGACAAGAGGAACTCAGAGTTCTGGTCTGCCAACTGCTTCCAAACAACCAACTGGGGCAAATATCTGAGGTCGAAGAGCAAGTCACCGCTCAGCCTCCATCCACTCGAGAAGACAAGGGGAAAGCTCCTTTGCTAGCTTCAGGGTCACAGACCCATCAACAACCTCGCCAGCGTCAACGGGGCAATCGGCGTAAACAAGAAAAGCCGGGAAGACAGTTTACGGAGACTGAAATACCATCATTCTTCATACTGAAGCGCCTGTTGGAGGTCAATTTGCTTACTATAAAGGACCCTCCTCAGAAGCCCAATATCTCCTCTCCTCACTTTAATCCCGACGCATTTTGTGTTTACCACTCCTGCAGCCCGGGGCACAGTACCAACGACTGTTGGGCCTTAAAGAACAAGATTCAAGATCTGATCGACATTGGGGTGCTGAAATTCATGCCAGACGGCGAGATGAAGATCTTCCGTTGAGGGGTTCTCCGCTTGAAGTGACGAGGCTCGAAGCTGAAAGACTTTTGCTTCTTTTTGAATTTTTCAAAGTTGTAATTTCTTTTACTGTCAAAACAATTATTTGTTGATGTTAAACTCTGTTTTCATTAATGCATTGCATATGTTTGTCTTGAATTCATCCATTCGTTTCACTATTCTTATGCTTTTCTTTATGATATTTGACTCTTGATAAAAAGCTGCAAGCCTTTAGACGGAGGATGACGAAACAGTACCGTGATCTTATACAGTATGTTTTTGAACGGACCTGGCTGATGATGTACAGGCATTTCTTTCAATTCCCAGACACTGGAGTCATAAGGAAGTTAATCCCTAGTCAACCCCTTCGAGCCCAAAGAAGTAGGAGTTTCCCGTTCTAAACAATCGAAACCTTTGATATAAACCCGGGGCAGGGTAGTATCTCAGTTAATTCAAAAGAAAACGCGCATTGAAGTCGCAAACTCTCGGTTCGCAATACAACGAACGACGTCGAAAAAAGAGAAAGCATTCCTTCGGAATCAAAAGACCAGGATGGTTCCCTATCACATAGACAGTCAATCTCTCGAAAGAGAAAAGCCCACCGAGCCAAAACCTATAAAGGAGGCTTAAGAAAGCTGGGGCATCCCGCTGACAGTAATCCCAAAAACGGATGATCAGGGCATTTAACAAGAAAGTCAGACCGCAAGAGTATCAAGTTGGGGACCTGGTAATCAAACGCATCATCCTTCCTCAAAGTGATCCCCGGGGCAAATGGACCCCTACTTACGAAGGGCCATTTGTGGTTAAGCGTGTGTTCTCAGGAGGAGCCATGATCCTAACCACCATGGACGGTGACGACCTTCCTCACCCCGCCAATGCAGACATAGTAAAAAAATACTACGCATAAATAAAAGACCCGCTAGGTTGACATACCTAGGCAAAAATAAGGGCTTCCCGGCGAACCAAAAGGGTTCGGGCAAAAATAAGGGATGAAATGAATAAAAATCTGTACACCCGGCAAGTCGAAAACCTGAAAGGGCGGCTTGGGCAAAAATGGGTATCCCGGTGGACTGAAAACCCGAAAGGGCGGTCCAGGCAAAAGTTAGGGATAAAAGCGTAACACTATGTCTCATTGGATCACTTCGCATCCGGAATTCGGCATCAACTATCTGGCCCCAAATTTCGGCATTGATCAATCAGTTTCATCTTCAGATTAGGCAGTAAGGCGATGAGACGTTCGAAAACATAAAGGCGATAGCAGAATTGGAACCCAGTGGGATTGTTCACGTAGCTGTTTTGTTTTCTTTTTCAAAATGTAAACTCTATACTATTTGGCGATGTCCTCTTACTAGGATGTCAGTCTCTTGTACAAAAAACGCCTATTCACAGGCAAAAGTTTAAATCAATACAAATTCACTTGTTCATACAAATTACCATTGTTTTCCCCTTTTCCTGTTTTGTCTTGCGAAGAACGTCCAATGTTCATTTTTTGATATATGCATTTGACATTGAATTGCTGATTCATAAATATTCGCATATGAAACAAGAGATTAATTACCGGTGACATCAAAGACAGGGGCAATGTGGGGTTTGTCTATTGCAGTTTGGTTGTTTTGTCCGCCAAGGCACCAAGGTAGGTTCAACTGAAAAATGTGGCCAAATCATCTTAAATCTCTGCAGAGTAAAACAAGGTTCAGCAATACTTCCCCCAAGCAGAGTTGGTCCCCCGTCGATCCTAAAAAAGGGCACAACATTCCCCATAAGATTCTGCAAGCTCATCCCCTGCAAAGTACGGACGTCTCGCCCGAGTTTTATTTAAGAGTTATTTCCTCACAAGGACCTATAACTGGGTTATCCTCAGCTAAAAGCCACGGAAGACCGCTCTCGGCAAAGTTCCCTTAGTCCCAAGCAGAGTTTATCTTCGAAGTTCCCCCAGCGGAATTTATCACCATCACCCTCAGCGGAATCCATCATTAAAGTCCTCAGCAGGCCTCTCATCAAAACTTCGGCCAAGTATCTCTTTCGCAGAGCAGCTTCCCGGCCGTTCGTCAAGGATTTATTTTCCTAAGATAAAATTACACTCATAAACATTTCACATTTTCATACATCTTGCCTACATACATGATGAAACGCATACAACATCAAAGGTTGGACATCATGACATCATGCATATCATACATCATAACATTGCATACAACTTACGTCTTTGCCTTTTCAGGAAAAAGACAATCTCAAAAACGACTACCTTCAACTGTCACAACATTTCCAGATTCGATTCCTGTATCCAGCCAGGGCATATCTGTTGACCACATTTCCAGACTCGACTCCTGTATCTAGCCAGGGCACGTCTGAAGAGTTCGAAGATTCGATTCCTGTATCCAGCCAGGGCACATCTATCAACTACAACATTTCCAGATTCGATTCCTGTATCCAGCCAGGGCATATCTGTTGACCACATTTCCAGACTCGACTCCTGTATCTAGCCAGGGCACGTCTGAAGAGTTCGAAGATTCGATTCCTGTATCCAGCCAGGGCACATCTATCAACTACAACATTTCCATATTCGATTCCTGTATCCAGCCAGGGCATATCTGTTGACCACATTTCCAGACTCGACTCCTGTATCTAGCCAGGGCACGTCTGAAGAGTTCGAAGATTCGATTCCTGTATCCAGCCAGGGCACATCTATCAACTACAACATTTCCAGATTCGATTCCTGTATCCAGCCAGGGCATATCTGTTGACCACATTTCCAGACTCGACTCCTGTATCTAGCCAGGGCACGTCTGAAGAGTTCGAAGATTCGATTCCTGTATCCAGCCAGGGCACATCTATCAACTACAACATTTCTAGATTCAATACCCGTATCTAGCCAGGACATGTCTGCATAAGGAGACTGAAGATCAAACACCTGTAACAAGCCAGGAAAACATCTGTCTTTCTTAAATACACAAGTTCTCGCTAAGGAATCTCTTATGCGATCAACACTTCCAAATGGCATCTATAAGCCCATCCTCCTACCAGCAGTCGCCGAATGGCATCTGTAAGCCCATTCTCAGATGGCATCTCTAAGCCCATCCCCCGACAAATTCTTTCGCACCAGGTGGCATCTTTAAGCCCATTCTCAGATGGCATCTCTAAGCCCATCCCCCGACAAATTCTTTCGCACCAGGTGGCATATTTAAGCCCATAACCAAATGGCATCTTTAAGCCCATTCACCTCCACCGTCACATCAACGAGCGCAAATTTTCTGGGCACATTAGTGTTCAATCTCCTTTTACCTTCAAGTCGCGAAAGGCAAACTTGCCAATCTAACTCTTCAGGTCCAAGAAGATTGAACAGGGGCAACTGTTGTACCCCAAAATTTGCCCTCGCACTTTTCCACAAGAAATCTCAGCTTCAAACATTTCCTGACTTCTCAAACTGACTCAAGAATCGGACAAACGGACCTTTCTTGACAGTCAAGCAAAACTAGGGTTTTTACTGGTTTTCAGAACTCTGAATTGTTTCATACAGTGGGCTTAGGGTTTGGTTAATTTTTGGTTCAATTTTGATCAAGCGAGCGTGATTTGGCATTTAATCAGGAATTAGGGTTTCATGGGCATATTCTCAGAAGAATTTAAATTCCACAGCACTTTGCGGTTTATTTCAAGATTCAGATTAAAATTCGCGTTATCTTGGTTTAATTAGCAAAAGGGACATTGGTTTTGAATTCAGTACGTTTTGATTGGGTCAGTCAGATACAAGATGCAGTTTTGAATTCACAGTACTTTTTGCATTTGATCAGTCCATTTAAGTTAATTGCTGCTTTGCTTTGGATGTGGGATAAGACAGGTTTTGGACCAATGTTGTTTTATTTTAGTTATTTATTATTCTGAAACTAAAATGATTGAATTTATTTTTCAATTGTTTTAATTCTAAGAATTTTAAATAAATAAACAGATAATAAGGAAATTAGAATTAATTGGATAATTCGAATTTTTATTGATATTTAAATTATTTACAAATTGTTGTTACAAACAATAATTTACATTTAATTTAAATATTACAATAGAATGAAAAACTATCCTATTTTCTAAATACTCTTCGTTCTTCACTCCGCTCCGGCATTCCATCTTTCATCTGCAAAAAGAAACAAGAAAAGTCAGAAAATATTTAATTAAAAGACAGTTAAAAATTGCTCATCATTAGGGGCCACTGACTGGGATCAGTTGCCCTCTCTGCAAATCACGGGATTTCTCCCGGTTCACAGAGAGGGAAGATTATTTTTACTTCATGAAATGCAAATGTCAAAAAATGCATAAGTTACAAATTCAAGCTGCATAGAAATTCAAGATTCAAAATCCAATCCAAACTGAAAAAGTTCAAATCCAAAATTTCTATCCAAAAGCCAAGGCTACTGTCAAAATGCCCAAAGTCCACTCAAAGAAAGTCACAAGTACCCAAGCTGTCATGAAAAGATTTAGCCAAGATATCAAGGAAAAGGAAGTCAGCACACATAAACTGTCAAAAGAGATGAAGATGTAAAATGTAAAATGCAAGCAATCTAGAATCATCACTTCCCATCTAGGGCCCCTTCAGAAAAGTACAAACAAAAATCATATAAAAATCTTAAACTGTACTTTAAGAGAGAGTAAAGAGAGATAAAGCAAACTCAGTTCAGGTTAGGCATGGACATCAGCACAGCAGGCAAAAGGGAGAGAGAGGAATATGTACAAATTTCATCAACTCTGCATAATAGAAAAGCCAAGACAGTCCAATAGCAGTTCACAGCACAGCAGGCAAAAAGGAAGAGAGAGGAATGTATACAAGATACCAACTCTGCCTCAACACAGGACATACACAAGCCAATAGACAATGAGAAGGTTTAAGATAGAAAAGGGAAATATACAAGACAGTTCAGTAGCAGCAGGGCAGAAGTCAAAAGCCAGTACAAAGCAAGCATAGGCAAGGCCAAGACAGTTCAGCAGGCAATTCAAAGAGAGATATGCAAAGTCAAAAGCCAACTCAGCAAAATACAAGGCAGTGCACAGCAGACAGTAGAAGAGTGAATATAGAAAAGAAAATAGCTAACACAGTTTAGGCAACTCAGAATAGACAGAAGTAAGGTGAGAGAGGAGAGAAGTATGAAAAACTGTCAAGGCAAACACAACTAGGTAGCTGCATCAAGCACTCAACTCTGCCTCACCACAATACACATCAGCCAATATAGCAGTTCAGAGGATAAAAGAGATATATACAAGCTGAAGCAAAAGACACAAACAGATAAACTTGCAAAACTGAGTTGTCTCCAAAAAAAAACCAGCATCCTCTCATATCCCAAAACATATAGCATAAACATACTGAGCTTATCAGAAAAAAAGAGAACCAGAACCATCATCTGAACCTAACATATTTCAAGCCTCAACCTTCATGCTAAACCCAAAAACCTGATAACACATTTCAAGCCTCAACCTTCATGCTAAACATACAAATCTCATGTCCAAACTTGCCTCACCATAACATACTGAACCAAGCACATACAAGCTAAAGTCTCAAACCAATACCATAACCTGAACAACCTCAAGCTTAAGCATCAGTGATAACCATAACCAAAACCAACCCAAGCCTACAACCCTGTGAAGCTGAACATCTCAAGTCACATAGCATCAAGCTCACAAACAAGCACATAGCCTCTCAAGAAGAAGAAGAAAGAAGCAATTCAAAGTGAACTCAGTAGCAATCTCAAAAGGCAGTTCAAAGAGCCTCAGAAGCAAGCTTCATCATAGGCAAGCACACGAGCAAATACTCAGACATATCATACACAGGCAACAATCCAAGGCAACGCATTGTGGAAGAAGAAGATAAAAAGTGAATTTCAAGAAAGGTTTTTCAGGCAAAATCGAGCATCATCATCAAAACCTTAATCATAAACAAGGAACGAAGTTACCAGGAAGGCATCAAAAGCAAGCATCAAGCTTCACCGCTCCGGCCTCCTCAACATCTCGCTCTCCGCCTCTCCTCCATCTCCTAAAATCAGGTAGCAATCTTCTTCCCCTTCACCTCATAAAACGAAAAATAAAGAGCTCAGAATAAATTCTACGCGAATCAGAAAGGAAGAGGAAAATATAAAACGTTTGGAACCAACCTTGTTTCAAGGGACGTGGAATTCTTGTCTTGGAGGGAAGAGAGCGTGAGGATGATGCTGGTGGCCGGAGACAATCAAATGCTCAGAAATTGCTAATCGGAGAAGACGAATACCACGAACGCGCCGCTGCTGACGAACCCTAATTTCGTTCCCAACTGAACCAATGGCCTAACCCTAATTCTGTTTCAAAACCTTGGGCCAGACCCGCTGCTAATCTCCTCTGAAGCCCAACAAGAAATCACCTCATTTTCTAATACTAATCTCATTTTATAAAACACTAACTCTTTTCATTTTTATAATAAAAACAATATTTACTTTTTTATATACTAGCTCAATTATTTCATTGTTTCTAAAACACATACAATTTATTTCTTAATATTATTAAACATACTAACTTAATCTAAATACTTTTATACACAATTAACTTAAAAAACATTTTTTTTGAAATATATTTGTACATATCATATAAGTTAAATTTGAAAATATTTTCTTAATACACATTTGCATATAAAATAACCAAATACTTTTTGTACATAATTAAATCGAAGATACGTTCTAATTAAAACTTTTCCTTTTGTACATATTATACATTTATTACACATAATTAAAATTAAACTCCTTTTTTTAGTTAAACATTCTTTTTGTACATAATAATTCAATACATTTTTCTAATATTGAAATTCATAAACATTTTGACTAAAATACTCTTTTTTAATTAAAACTTAACACTTAATCAAAACGCTTCTTTTTTTGTACATAATTAACATATAAATCAAAATACAGATTAAAACGTATATCTAGGTCAAAACCCTAATACGGCTCAACTTCACATTTCGCACTTGTACATATTTACATTTACACAATACATATACATTTGCATTTACACAATATATTGCCCTATACACACTTTATCTTATATTTGTATATTTGATATTCATTTTGATCGCGCATTCGATTTGGTTGTAAATTATTGGGTACTATAAGTCTCATCCCCTTGTACATTTATACCCCCACTCCCGGACATTATTTTGTAATAGCGTAGATTTATATTCCGCAATTTACAGCTTTTCAATTATACCATGGTTAGACCTAGGGTTTGTATGTACATAAAATCAAACGCTAGATAACCTAATACAAGACAAATGCATGTAATCAATACACAATCACACTTGCACCCCCTAGGGTAATCCCACATGTTGCCTTCCAAAATGGGCCATGCTTGCACGTCGAATGTCTTTGGCAAAACAAAATTAAATGATCATAAGTCCCTCGATGACGCTTTCGAAAGTTGCCTAAACGAAATGATCAAGTCCCTTCAAAACAATTTGCCAAAGACACTTGGCATCATTGCATTCATGGTCTATGCGATGACCCGTGCCCGTCCCGAATAAACTTCCTAAACGCAAGATTGCCCGTCAATTTCAATGGTGGAACAAAATTGTTAAAAGGGGTTAAAACATGACAAAAACCTTTGAGTACAATAGGGTAGACATAACTCTTAGTTACTTGAGATCAAACTTGCAAAAACACTTGCCTTCTTTTCAAAAACCACAATCCACAACACTTTCAAACAAACTCTCAAAAACATTTGAAAACATCTTTTCGAAAAGATTCACACTTTTGTAAAACACTCAAACACGAGTCAAATACATTAGTTGCCTAAAACAAGGCATCTTTTTCTAAAACATTTTCAAAAAGCACCCACACACACCATTTTCAAAGCAATCGAAAAACAAGGCAAGTGATCTAAAAAACCAAGTAACTAAGAGCCCATGGATAACCATGGATGAAAAGGGTGCTAATACCTTCCCTTTTCATAATCTACCCCCCGAACCCACGAAATATCTCAAAAGGTTTTTTGCTGTGCTTTTTAACCTTTCCTTTAGGATAAAATAAAAAGTCGGTGGCGACTCTTGCTAACCGCACAAGTGCGAATACGAACGCAAAACACTAGTCAGTTCTCCCACCGTATCACAACAACATCACATGATTAATTTATAAAAATTAATTCAATAAAAATCGGCGCGTTACAAGTTCTGCATATCACCCACAGACAGGTGGTCAAACGGAGAGGACTATTCAGTCATTGGAGGATTTGGTGCGAGCTTGTGTTCTTGAGAAGGGAGGTACATGGGATAACTATATTCCATTGATAGAGTTTAATTATAATAATAGTTTTCATTCTAGTATTGGGATGACATCTTTAGAGGCATTATATGGTCGGAGGTGTAGAACACCTTTGTGTTGGTATGAATCTAGTGAGAGCATAATGCTTGGACCTGAGATTGTTCGATAAACTACAAAAAAGTGAAGTTAATTTGGGATAAGATGAAGACTTTGTAGAGTAGACAAAAGAGTTATCATGATATGAGAAGGAAGGATTTTGAGTTTCAAGAGAAAGACCATGTATTTCTGAGGGTCACTCTGATTACCAGTATAGGGCGTACATTGAAGTCGAGAAAGCTTACTCTTCGGTTTATTGGTCTATATCAGATTTATGACAAGGTAAGGACTGTAACGCCCGATAATTTAATTAATCATTTAATTAAAATTATTAGTTGGAGTTGAGAAATTTTATGAATTATTGTTAAGTTGCTCTATGACATTATTTGATTAAATGGTGGTTTAATAATATTAAATATATTGGAGGATTATAAGATTAATTGTTGGGCTTATTTAAGTGATGTCATGTAGTAAATACGGGAGTGTGGATATTGCCCCAATAAGAATTATTAGAATTACAAGGTTAAGTGGACATAAAAGGAATTAGGTTAATTGAGAAAAAGTGAGAGAATAGATGGGAGAAACTCATTCCCGTTTTTATTGCAGCAGTCTCACTAAATCGGAGATCCCCAATTTGTTAACCGTTGGATCATGCTCAAATTTTTAGGGTAGGTTCGCAATACCTTCATATAACTTTTGACCGTTGGGATCTTCAAAATAAGGTCTGAGTCGGGAGATATCATTATCGCACTGTAGTTGCATATTTGGGAAAATTTTCAGCTTTGATTCTGATCTAGAGAGAAAAATATCTTAGAAGGTTTTGGTACAAGAGAAGTTGCAGAGAAGAGAAAAATAAGGTTTTTGAGGAGAAGAAGAGGGATACGAGGAAGTTACACCAAGCGGCGAAGAGGAGATTCAATCAGAGACCCTTAGAGTTACCTTCAGTCCAAACCAGGTAAGGGTGGGGTTTAATCTCTATAACCGGGTATATGATAAACCCTATGTGGGGTTGGGTTGTATAAATTTGTGTCATGAATTATTGTCGATTTGGTTATATTGTGATTCTGTGAAGATTATCAGTCCTGCAATTTTAGTTGTCAGTGAATGTTCATAATGTGTTGATGAAGTTGTTATGCAATTTATTTAAATCGTATTTCTGTTATGATGTTGTTATGGCTATTATTGAGTCGTTGTCCTGAGATGAGACTTGAAAGAACATATAGGCATGGTGGAAAGACTATGTCATATCTTATATTATTAATAAGTTAATATAATTAGTAAAATAGCTTAGTATCTGATTTGATTAAAGAAGTTGCAGGAATAAATTGTAATGCTTTAGTTAAATGAATAGCAGGATGTATATGTAAGAGTAGCAGAAATAATAGTGTATGGACTAATTTAGCTGAGTATTGTTAGGAAGTATTAGTAGATGTAGAAATTGCAAATTATCATACAGAAAGTATAACGGAGAATTTCAATAACAGGAGGAATAAGTTGAAATTGGTTTTGGTTTATAACTAATATTTGTCACTGACAGGAAGTTGTAGTAATACAAGTTGTAGATATCAAACAAGTAGTTTTGGCGGAGACCTATAATAGCAGTAAGCTAAATAACAGAGGTAGCGTAATTTAGTAGAATAAATTGATTAGTAGCAGTATAATAAATAGTAGTAATAACAATATATAAAACAATACCGATTAGTCGAATTTGTAGATTTAGGCGGTAAAAGTAGTTAACCGGAATTAGTTGAAATTGCCGGAGTAAGTCGTATATACATATAAGTATTTTTAGTTGTTTTGTTTTGTTAGAATTATGTAGAATAAAATTGATTTGCAGGTGAAGTCGAATTAAGTTGAATGGTTCCGGTTTATGGAATTGTGTTGTTGGTTATTGCTGTGAATGAGTAGTTGTCGAATACATTGTTGTTGTTGAATATGTTGTTGTTTATATGTTGTGATTGATAAGTTGATTAAGTTGTAGGCCTATGACCAATATTGAAGCGATTATGAGTACCTCTAATTATTGGTATAGTGACGATATAGGCTTATGCCTTTGTGACGGTGATTGTTGTTATTGTATGTGATTGTTACATTCATTGAGTCACATACATTTGCATTATTAAGTTGGACTGGATTGGCACCACATTGGCCTGGATTGACAAAATTAGAGATGAAGGCTTATGCCTTGGCCTTGATGGAAACCTGCGATGAAGGCTTATGCCTTGTTGATGCCTCTATTTATTGGTATATTTTTAAGATGGGTGTTCTGCTCCAATGGTACCACATGCATATGCATTATATTGAGTTGCATAGTTGAGTTGCATCTTGAGTTGTGTGTTAAAGTTGTTGTTGGTGTTAAGTTGTGATAAATCGAAGTTGTATATCATAAGTTGTTATGTTGAGGTGTTAGTGATTAAAGTTGATGTTGTTATTAAGATGTTTGTTGGTTGTTGCATAATTGTTGTTATAAAATGGTGATATTTGTATGATCTAACCTAATTTATTGTTTATCATACACGTGTTTATATTGGTTGATATCTCACCCCTTCTGTTGTAATGTTTCCCTCTGTTGGTAACACGCAAGTATTCAAGAATGAAGATTTGCTTAGCCTTATTAGTTCGAGTCGGTGTTGTCGCTTTGATACGTAGCACTCGGGGGGATGAACAATTGATGTTTAGTTGTTGATTATTATTTCAGTTGCTGAATTTTTAAGTTTATTACATGAAATAATTGTTGTCTTGAGGTTGTTTTAGTTGAATAAAAGATGTTAAGTGAATTGAAGTTGAGTATGTATATTCTGTTGCTTATCAATAAAAAGTTGTTTGATTTTGAAGAATAAATCAGATTGTTATCGGTTCATCCGAGTTAAGTGTTATGTATTTGTTTGTATGCGATTAAATGAAGATTGATTTTTAGTTGAAAATGTAACATCCTATTTATGTTGAACTCTGATTTTCTTATTATCCGCCGGGTAGAAATGTGGTGTTACATTAGTGGTATCAGAGCAAGTCGGTTCGTCCGACCAAGTTGTCTAATGTTGTATATTCCTTAGTGCGCGACAAGTGTGTGAAACACTGTCGATACTTGTTTGCCTTAATTGCAGGAAGTTGGTTGAAGATAAGTGGGGGAGAAGTTTTGCTTCTCGGATATGTTCAATTGAAAGGTGTTGGTTCGGTGTGCTACTGACGACGATAATGTAAGAATTGTTGGAGTCTTGTTGTTCCCGAATTTTAAGGTGACTTGGATTCAAGGTCTTGTTGTTAGTCGAGTTAGAGCGCCTTGAGAGAAATTGGTCAGACATTGTTGGTGCTTACTTTTCAAAGAATGAAGAGCGATGTAATATTTGTTGATTTATGAAGCAAGTGTAAGATGTCGATGTTTGGACAATGATGGAGTAATAAAGTTGTTGTAACTTTTGTGTTGGGATCACATAAGTGACTGTCGAAAGTAGTTGACGTTGATAAGTAGTTGTGAATCGCGAGTCTGAGTCGAAACTTGAAGAAGTGAGTAGCTTTGCGAAAAGAATTGTTGCCCTGGTGTTTTGGAACCTGAACTTTAACGAAGGAATGTATCTCTCGAGTTATAAGAATTTTGGGAGCACGAGATATGTTAAGAGTTGTTTGGAATATGTCTAAGTTGAAAACAAATGAGTTTCAGAGTGAAATTTCCGTAAGCGAATCGCAGGAAACTGCATAATTGTTGTGGGACTTTGAAAATTCATAACTAGAGTTCCGGGCATCCGATTTGAGTTCCGTCCGAAGCGTTAAAAAGCTAACGAAATGAGCTTCATTTTAAAAATGGTTCCAGTAGCTGTAATAGATTCATTTATCACGTGATAATATTGGAAGTAAGTACAGTTTATTGATAAGCTTGTCTTTGGGACTAGACTTGTTCTTCAGTGTTGTACGGGACGTCAGCGTCCGAGTTGGATAAATTAAAGGAGCAATTGGAAGATTTATTTAAAGTAATTTATGATATCAAAGGTATCATTTGAAAATCTTTGGTGTTATTAATTAGAACGAAAGACGATAGTGCGAAGTTGTGTGGAATTTACGGTGTCGAAAAGGAGGAAGATTTATGCTAAGTTATCAGGATGTATGTTATAGTTTTGGGAGAAGAGTTCTCTTGAGTAATTTTATTTCCAAGTGAAAATGTGTGTAGATCTATTCAAGGTGGATGCAATTCTAAGTTGGAGAACGACGAAGTCTGTTATAGAGGTTAGTAGCTTGTTGAGCTTAGATGATTACTATCATAGTTGTTTGAGGTGTAGATATATATGAAATGTTGTTAGATAAGATGATAATATTGAGAGTGTGATTGGAATGAGTTTGAGAGGTGGAGATACATGTATTTTTGATGTTGTAAAATTCGGTAGAGGATTAAGAGTTTAACAATGTTGTTAGAATCCTTAATGTAGATAAAGACTCAGACTAGAGTGGAAGGATTTGTAATGTATTGATATGCCAACCGATCTCGAGTTAAAAAATGATTGATCATCGTGGGATGGTGGGTGAATGAGGATTAGACACGTTATTTTTTAGAAAACTTGAATACGAGTTTTAAGTAAACACTATTATAGTTTGGTACGATGATTTATATTCCCTTATGGTTGTCGAATACTAATTGACAAATTGAGGAACTGATCACCCTCAATCCATTGTTAATAGTAGACGAGATTATGTTGGATGTTATAGATTTGTCTTACTATCTTAATGGTGTGAAAAGTATGGATGTTATATCGCGAGAATAATTGCTCACCAGTTTGTGTGAAATTAGCAGAGGAGTCGTTGAGTGAGAGTTGAGACGTAATGAACAATTTGGAGTAGTGGGTTTGTATGCGAGCTAACGTTGTAAAGTGAAAGATTGAGAATATCAAGTGAACAACGATTTTATAGAAGATGTTAAAGAAATTTTGGGATTAGATTGAAACTTGTAAACCATATAATTGACGGAAAATTTAATGAGGACGATGACTTAAGATGGATGATCAGAGTTGCGCAGCTGAAGCGTGATGTGGTGCAAATGCATGTACGACTCGTTAGAAGTGAAGGATTAAAACATCAGAAGCCTTTGGGAATGGTGTGTCTTAATTTACATGCTTGATTTGGTGGATGGTTGATATAGAGATGTTGTGCCAGGGCACTATGTTTGCTAGTAAATATTTGCGGATTTTACAAGACGATTGTTGTGGATTATTGGTTGGTGGTGAACTATGGGTATGCTTGCTGAGTTATACAGTTAAATTGATGTTGTAATGATTTTGTCATCATTATTGAGATGTTATTGTTGGTTACCGTAAGTGATGAATAATATCCTGTAATATGACAAAGTTAATTTTGTTGACTATGTTGATGTCACTATAATGGTGAATATAGTTGTTGATATTTTGTTGATAGTTGACATACATATACGTATGAGAATAAAGTTGTATACGCGCTTTGGTGTTGGGAAAGTTGTTAAGAGGTGACGTGGTATATCCAAGTATAAGTGAGTTATAGTTGTTGCATTTCTGCTGTGGGAGTTGTTATGTCAAAAAGTAGTGGCCGAAATGTTGGTAAATGCGAAGTTTGAGGATTAGAGAGTTGGATACGAGATTCGCGTTAAGGATGGAAGTATCGAGTAGATTTTCGAGGACGAAAATATCCTAAGTGGGGGAGAGTTGTAACGCCCCGATAATTTAATTAATTATTTAATTAAAATTATTAGTTGGAGTTGAGTAATTTTATGAATTATTGTTAAGTTGCTCTATGACATTATTTGATTAAATGGTGGTTTAATAATATTAAATATATTGGAGGATTATAAGATTAATTGTTGGGCTTATTTAAGTGATGTCATGTAGTAAATATGGGAGTATGGATATTGTTCCAATAAGAATTACTAGAATTACAAGGTTAAGTGGATATAAAAGGAATTAGGTTAATTGAGAAAAAGTGAGAGAATAGATGGGAGAAACGTATTCCTGTTTTTATTGCAGCAGTCTCACTAAATCGGCGATCCCCGATTCGTTAACCGTTTGATCATGCTCAAATTTTGAGGGTAGGTTCGCAACACCTACATCTAACTTTTGACCGTTGGGATCTTCAAAATAAGGTTTGAGTTGGGAGATATCATCATCGCACTGTAGTTGCATATTTGGGAAAATTTTCAGCTTTGATTCTGATCTAGAGAGAAAAAAATCTTGGAAGGTTTTGGTACAAGAGAAGTTGTAGAGAAGAGAAAAATAAGGTTTTTGAGGAGAAGAAGAGGGATACGGGGAAGTTACACCAAGCGGAGAAGAGAAGATTCAATCAGAGACCCTTAGAGTTACCTTCAATCCAAACCAGGTAAGGGTGGGGTTCAATCTCTATAACCGGGTATATGATAAACCATATGTGGGGTTGAGTTGTATAAATTTGTGTCATGAATTGTTGTCGATTTGATTATATTGTGATTTTGTGAAGATTATCAGTCCTGCAATTTTAGTTGTCAGTGAATGTTCATAATGTGTTGATGAAGTTGTTCTGCAATTTATTTAAATCGTATTTCTATTATGATGTTGTTATGGCTATTATTGAGTTGTTGTCCTGAGATGAGACTCGAAAGAACATATAGGCATGGTGGAAAGACTATGTCATATCTTATATTATTAATAAGTTAATATAATTATTAAAATAATTTAGTATCAAATTGGATTAAAGAAGTTGCAGGAATAAATTGTAATGCTTTAGTTAAATGAATAGCAGGATGTATATGTAAGAGTAGCATAAATAATAGTGTATGGACTAATTTAGCTGAGTATTGTTAGGAAGTATTAGTAGATGTAGAAATTGCAAATTATCATACAGAAAGTATAACGGAGAATTTCAATAACAGGAGAAATAATTTGAAATTGGTTTTGGTTTATAACTAATATTTGTCACTGACAGGAAGTTGTAGTAATAGAAGTTGTAGATAGCAAACAAGTAGTTTTGACAGAGACTGATAATAGCAATAAGCTAAATAACAGAGGTAACGTAATTTAGTAGAATAAATTTATTAGTACCAGTATAATAAATAGTAGTAATAACAGTATATAAAATAATACCGATTAGTCGAATTTATAGATTTAGGCGGTAAAAGTAGTTAACCGAAATTAGTTAAAATTGTCGGAGTAAGTCGTATATACATATAGGTATTTTTAGTTGTTTTGTTTTGTTAGAATTATGTAGAATAAAGTTGATTTGCAGGTGAAGTCGAATTAAGTTGAATGGTTCCGATTTATGGAATTGTGTTGTTGGTTATTGCTGTGAATGAGCCGTTGTCGAATACATTGTCGTTGTTGAATATGTTGTTGTTTATATGTTGTGATTGATAAATTGATTAAGTTGTAGGCCTATGGCCAATGTTGAAGCAACGATGAGTACCTCTAATTATTGGTATAGTGACGATATAGGCTTATGCCTTTGTGACGATGATTGTTATTATTATATGTGATTGTTGCATTCATTGAATCACATACATTTGCATTATTAAGTTGGCCTGGATTGCCACCACGTTGGCCTGGATTGACAAAATTAGCGATGAAGGCTTATGCCTTGGCCTTGATGGCAACCTGTGATGAAGGCTTATGCCTTGTTGATTCCTCTATTTATTGGTAGATTTTAAGATGGGAGTTCTGCTCCAATGGTACCACATGCATATGCATTGTGTTGAGTTGCATAGTTGAGTCGCATCTTGAGTTGTGTGTTAAAGTTGTTGTTGGTGTTAAGTTGTGATAAATCGAATTTGTATATCATAAGTTGTTATGTTGAGGTATAAGGTGAATTTGCCACCTAACATGTATCATCCTA
This sequence comes from Vicia faba, assembly GCA_948472305.1. NCBI lineage: Eukaryota > Viridiplantae > Streptophyta > Magnoliopsida > Fabales > Fabaceae > Vicia > Vicia faba. The sequence continues at coordinate 361,366,133 of OX451737.1, forward strand.
TTCATGTAGCATCCTATTTATGCGATTAAATGAAGATTGATTTTTAGTTGAAAATGTAGCATCCTATTTATGTTGAACTCTGATTTTATTATTATTTGCCGGGTAGAAATGGGGTGTTACAAGGTCTGTTACGTATAAGGTGAATTTGCCACCTAACATGTCAAATTTGCATGATGTGTTCCATGTTTCACAACTCCAAAAATATATTTCAGATCCGTCTCATGTGATTCTTATGGATGATATGCAAGTGCGGGATAATCTTATGGTTGAGACTGTACTTGTGAGGATCGAAGATCATGAAATGAAGAACCTGAGTGGAAAGGAAATTTCTCCCGTGAAAATAGTTAGGGGAGGAGCTACAGGAGAGAATATGACGTGGAAATTGGAAAGCAAGATGTGAGAGTTATATTTGGAATTGTTTGCATCAGGTAATTTTTTAGGATGAAAATATTCTAAGCTGAGGAGAGTTGTAACACCCTTAATATTATAATTCATTATTTGATTAGTTGTCTCTGATTTATACGATGCAATGGATGGTTTGATGATGTAATGTGTGGGGTAGTGTCAGAGTTAAGTAGTGACGAGAATTTTTTATTTATTTAAATAATTTAGTTGGAATTATTTGGATTTAAAAATAATTGTTTATAATTCTTTTAATATATTAATGGAATAAAATGTGTAATAATATAGAGTAAAATGTAGTAATTGTCATGAGATTTACTGAGGGTAAGGAATGAATGTCATATTAGAGGTTAAGGGCTAAACTAGTAAAAAGGAAGAAATAGAGAGTTGGATCGTATCTTTTGTGAACGATTGTACTCTGAGAGAAGTAGAAGCACGAAGGTGGGAAAGAGTTTGGGCAAGGAAAATCTATTGTTGAAGTTTGGGAAACATCAATCTAAGGTAAGGGTGGAGTTCCAACTTTCTAAGGGTATTGTATAATGATGGGTAGGTTAAGGATTTTGATTTGCCATAGTTGTTGTGTACTTTATTCATGAAATTGTTGTTTTGTATGATAGAATCCATGCGATAAAATGTTGACATATTTGTGGTTAAACTGATATTGAGGAATTAAGAGAAATGTTGTGTAATATGTATGTATAAATTATGGAAGTGAGAAACCTATTTTTTATTTCAATTTGGAGTTTTGGGGTTGAAAATAAAGGATTTACGTACTTTTAAAACAACAAAAAAATGGTTTTTATTTAGTGGTAACTGGTTACCAGTTTTGGGGTAAATGGTTACCCTATAAAACAGTAGCGAAGGGATTCAAGTTATAGGGGGTGTAACCGATTAACACTGTGCTGCACATAATTTTTCAAAAATTTCAAAAATTCTATCTTTTGTTTCAGGTGTCTGTTTGACGCACCGTTTGGATATACGGAAAGCTAGAAATATCTTCTATTATATCAAAATATTTTTGAATATAATGGGTGAGTATTTGTTGTGGACTTATGTCTTTCTGCATGAAAATTGTTTATTATGTTTGAGATGCGTGCATAGAAATATGTGTGATGATGTTAAATGAAATTGTCTGAGTATTGTGGATTGTACGCCACATGTGTTATCAGTTGGTGGCTTGTAATAGTATGTTACATTGACATATGTGGATATCAATGTATGATATTTTATTGCATAATCACGTCGCATGCATTCATGGTAAGGACTTTAGTCCTGTTGGTGGTTGTGGTCCTAGATGGATTGGATCAGGAGCAATGTGAAACTAATTGTTCATGATATTGGTGGCTCTGGTCCTAGATGGCGTGAATAGGAAGCAATATGAACCTAACTGTTCACGATGTTGGTGGCTCTGGTCAGATGGTGTGGATCGAGAGTGAGTGAACTTAATTGTTCATAAATGAGACCACATATATTGAGTCTGTGAGTCGGTCTCATTGCATCGCATTATCGTTAAAATGATGTTCGAGCTTTGTGGTTCATGTGTATATTACATGATAAATTGATGATATGTGTTGATGATAGGTGTGATTGTATAATTAACATGTAATATAATTATTGTTGATTGTGTGAAAGTATGAGGTGTTGAATGTATGACTATACATGATAATTGTTGTGAATTCAATGCCAATAACAAAGTATTGAATAAGGGAGGAATAAAGAACAAGGAAGAAGAAGAACACAAGAATTTGGTTATAACTGCTATTCTTTACTTTCTCTTAGAAAACATGATTACAAGTTTACAAGAATAACAAATAACCCTCTCACCCTAAATTAGGATTTGCTGTGTGTTGCAATGATGAGAGACTAGTATGCTATTTATAATAAAACCTAACATACTAACTAATGGGCTTTTTCCACAAGGCCCATTATACAAGCTAACTTAATAAACAAGCTAACTTAACAAATTAGGGTTTAAACACTAAAACCTAATTTAACAAGCATTTTCGACAAATACATGCTAGACCCTTCTTCGACTACAGCATGTACTTCGATCATACTAGAGTTTGATCCAAAATCCCACAAATCTCCACCTTGGACCTAACTCTACAGCATCAAGAGACACTAACTAGCTTTCTTCATGCAGCTTTATCAACTGCATACAGTGGAAAAACTTGCAACTTGGCAATGTTTTGGTGATCATATCAGCGGCATTGTGATCTGTCGAGACCTTCAGCACTTGGACTTCTCCACGCTCGATTACCCCTCTGACGAAATGCAGCCTCACATCTATGTGCTTGGTTCGCTCATGATAGGCTGAGTTCTTCGACAGGTGTATTGCACTTTGACTATCACATTTAACAGTGATACCTTGACCTTGAAGTTTCAGCTCCTTTGCAAAACCTTCAAGCCACAATGCTTCTTTCACAGCTTCAGTTAGGGCAATATATTCTGCTTCAGTAGTTGATAAGGCAACAACCTTCTGAAGAGTTGCTTTCCAACTAATTGCTGTACCAAACATAGTGAAAACATATCCAGAAATAGATTTTCTGGAATCCATACAGCCTGCATAATCAGAGTCAACATAGCCTTCGACAGCTGCTTTACTATCTTCACCCAAGGCTCCACCATAAATTAAGACTCTGTTCAGAGACCCATTTATGTACCTTAGAATCCACTTTAACGCTTGCCAGTGAGCCTTTCCAGGATTCGCCATGTACCTACTTACAAGACTTACTGCATATGCTATGTCGGGTCTAGTACAGACCATAACATACATCAAAGAACCAACTATATTAGCATATGGGATGCTGTTCATATAAGTTCTTTCAACATCAGTACTGGGACATTGATCAATGCTCAGCTTGAATTGAGGGTTTGTTGGAGTCACAACAGGCTTTGAATTCGACATACCAAACTTGTCAAGAATCTTTCGTAGGTATGCCTCTTGAGATAAGCATAATTTCGACTGCTTTCTATCTCTTCGAATGTCAATTCCAAGAATCCTAGATGCAGCTCCCAGATCCTTCATGTCAAACTCCTTATTGAGTTCAGCCTTCACCCTCATTACATCTTCGACATTGTTGCTTGCTATCAGAATATCATCAACATAAAGCAACAAAATAACAAATGAATTTTCAGGTCGAAATTTGGAGTAAACACAATGGTCGAACTGACTTCTAATGAAACCTATGTGTTCCATGAACTTGTCGAATCTCTTATTCCACTGTCGAGGAGATTGTTTAAGTCCATATAAAGATCTCTTCAGTTTGCACACATAATCTTCTTTCCCCTTTTCGACATACCCTTCAGGTTGCCTCATCAGGATTGTTTCATCTAAGTCACCATACAAGAACGCAGTCTTCACGTCCATTTGTTCCAGTTCAAGGTCGAACTGAGCCACCATGGCAAGCAACATTCGGATGGATCTGTGCTTCACAACAGGGGAAAATACATCATTGAAGTCGACACCTTCTTTCTGAGTGAAACCCCTTGCGACTAATCTTGCCTTGTACCTCTTCGACATTACTCCTTCAATTCCTTCCTTAACTTTGAAAATCCACTTACAGCTGACTAACCTTGCCCCAACAGGTTTCTTGATTAGTTCCCAAGTGTGATTATCATGAAGAGATTTCATCTCATCATGCATGGCCTTTAGCCATTCAGTCTTCATTCGACTCCTTATAACTTCCTTATAATCTCTAGGTTCTTCGTCTAGAACTTCACTTGCAGAGATTAAGGCATAAGCTACAAGATCTGCATATCCAAGTCTCTGAGGTGGTTTTATGACTCTTCTTTGCCTATCTCTCGACAATAGGTAGTCATCAACAGTTTCCTCAACATCATCAGAATCTTCTGTTTCTTCTTCGACTTCATCTGGGATACGCATTTCAGCATCAACATGCTCCACCTCAACAGGAATCTCTACCTGTTCCATCTCTTCGTCAACATCATCAGTCTTCTTGAAAGCCATTTCAGTTTCATTGAAAACTACATCTCGACTGGTGATACACCTCCTGTGACCTGGCTCTAGGCACCATAGCCTATAAGCTTTCACTCCTTCAGGGTATCCCATAAACATGCATTTCAGAGCTCTAGGTTCGACCTTGTCTTGCCTAATGTGAGCATAGGCTACACAGCCAAATACTCTTAGTTTGTCGAGATCTGGTGGATGTCCCGACCAAACTTCTTCAGGTGTCTTCATATCTAACGCTGTCGAAGGACATCTGTTTATCAGATATGCTGCTGTCGAAACAGCCTCAGCCCAAAACACCTTCTTTAATCCCGCACTAGTCAACATTCATCTAACTCTCTCCAAAATAGTTCGATTAAACCTTTCAGCCAAACCATTTTGTTGTGGAGTACCTGCGGTAGTTCTGTGCCTTGCAATACCAGAGGCAACACAAAAACTGTCGAACGCCTCATTGCAAAACTCAAGGCCATTGTCGGTTCTCAACCTCTTTACCTTTCTGCCAGTTTGATTTTTGACAAGAGTCTTCCAACTTTTGAAATTCTCAAAAGTTTCATCCTTAGTCTTCTGGATGAATACCCATAACTTTCTGGAATAGTCATCTACTATGGATAGAAAATACTTTGCTCCTGAATGTGATGGACACCTTGCAGACCCCCAAAGATCAGCATGGATGTAATCAAGGGATCCATGTGTTCTTTGTTTGCCTTTGTTGAACTTCATTCTACAGGACTTTCCAAGTACACAGGGTTCACAAAACTTCAGCTTTTCGACTTTATCTTCACCAAGCAGATTTTGTTTCCCTAATTCAACCAGACCCCTTTCACTGACATGGCCCAATCTCATGTGCCAAATTTCTGTCTTCGACAAAGGTTTCGTGGATGCAACATTTGTCGAACCACTTACAACTTCAGCCTCAAGGGTATACAAGCCTTGTTTCTTCACGCCTCTCAAGACTTCCTTCGACCCTTTCATGACTCTCAGGATACTTTTCTCTCCTTGAAACACATATCCTTTCTTGTCGAATTCACCAAGAGAAATCAAATTTCTCTTCAAATCAGGTACATACCTGACTTCAGTCAACAATCTTATTGACTCATCATGGAGCTTGAATCTCACAGATCCAACGCCTGCAATCTTGCAAGCTTTGTTGTTTCCCAGCAATACAGATCCACCATCTTGATCACATAATTCCTCGAACAAGTCTTTGTTTGGAGTCATGTGCCAAGTGCATCCAGAATCCATAATCCACTCCTTCGACGAGTTGTTGCTTGAAACCACAAGAACATCAGATGATTCGAAATCATCTTGGATAATAGCTGCGTTGCCATTATCCTTACCTCCATGGTCTTTCAGGCGTTCAGGGCACACCTTTCTTGTGTGACCTACTTTCTTACAGTGATAGCATCTAATACCAGATGCGTCACCACTATAAGACTTCGACTGATTTTTACCTTTCCTCTTGTCGAATTTTCCTTTAACAGCCAAACCTTCACCAACCGTCGAAGGTTTATGCTCCTTACGTTCGTTCAAGTCCTTAGAGTACAAAGCTGATTGAACTTCTTCAAAGGTCAGGGACTCTCTTCCATACAAGAGGGTTTCTTTGAAGTGAGCATGTGATCTGGGCAAAGCGCACAACAATAACAGCGCTTGATCTTCATCATCAATCTTTACATCAATATTTTCAAGATCAAGAATCAGCTTGTTGAACATATCCAACTGCTCAGCCAACACTTTGTCTTCAATCATCTTGAATGAATACAAAGCTTGCTTTAGGTAGAGTCGATTTACCAGAGATTTGGTCATATACAAACTTTCAAGTTTCACCCATAACCCTGATGCCGTCGTCTCCTTTGATACCTGTCGAAGAACTTTATCACCAAGGCTCAACAAAATTGCGCTGTGTGCTTTCTCGATCATGGCCGTCTTCTCTCTTTCTGTTAACGCAGCGTCCATCGCCGTCGCTCCCTTCAACGCTTCCAAACAACCCTGCTGAACCAGTAGGGCTTTCATCTTCAAGCGCCATAGACCGAAATCATTCACTCCGGTGAACTTTTCAATCTCATACTTTGTTGAAGGCATCTTCTCCACGCTCACCGCACCAATTTGTTGTGAATTCAATGCCAATAACAAAGTATTGAATAAGGGAGGAATAAAGAACAAGGAAGAAGAAGAACACAAGAATTTGGTTATAACTGCTATTCTTTACTTTCTCTTAGAAAACAAGATTACAAGTTTACAAGAATAACAAATAACCCTCTCACCCTAAATTAGGATTTGCTGTGTGTTGCAATGATGAGAGACTAGTATGCTATTTATAATAAAACCTAACATACTAACTAATGGGCTTTTTCCACAAGGCCCATTATACAAGCTAACTTAATAAACAAGCTAACTTAACAAATTAGGGTTTAAACACTAAAACCTAATTTAACAAGCATTTTCGACAAATACATGCTAGACCCTTCTTCGACTACAGCATGTACTTCGATCATACTAGAGTTTGATCCAAAATCCCACAATAATATATGTCGTCTACTTACTATTATACATCCTTTTATATTGTTGTGATATCTCACCCTTTCTGTTGGAATGGTGCTTTATATACGGTATCGTGAAGATAGTCAAGAGTAGTCTGAGGCTGCAGAGGCCTAAAGAGGTTGCTCTTTGTTTTATTTTGAGTTGGCGTATTTGCTCTGATACGTAACACTAGGGGATGAACGTTTAGTTATTTTGTTAATTTTAAATGACTTGTTTGGTGTCTTTTGAACTCCTTATTACTCGAATAAGTGTTTATTTATCTTTGGATGATACTGATTTAATTTCAAGTATGATTATTTTTCCGCTACTTAATAAAAATGAAAGTTGAAGACCACGGTTTGTTATTTTTGGTTCATCCATAATTGTGTTATGTATCCTATACATATTATAAGTAGGTTTTGCATATTTTTGAAAATGTAGCATCCTAATTATATGTTAAATGTTTTAAAAATTACTCTGACTTTAATTATTATTCTTTGGAGGAATTTAGGTTGTTACTCTGATTTTAATTATTATCTCTTTTGCATATCAAGAATTGTTTATCCGGGTTGCATTATAAACATCTTGTATTCTTGTGATAGAGTGTCTAGTTTGGGTCTCTTTAATTCCATTGTACCTTTATAAGTCACTTCTAAAGTATCTCAATTTTTTTGTTTTGGTTTTTACAATTAAAAACACGATACAATTTGTTCATAACTAATGTCGATGTAACTATGTTCTTTTCCTTTTTAGCAAACAACACATTCTTCTTGTCATCATTGTTTCAAAAGCCTTTCACATTTGATTCTTCTACATTGTTTATTATTGTTGTAGGAATGAATGGACTATTTTTAACAACATCACACATTTTTTCTCCTTGAGCTTCTAAATACATTTGCATGCGACTTTTCCAGAAATCATATTATTCATCAATGAAACATAGAGGTTTGTTGTTGCCACCATCTGCAAAATCATAATTAGGGGAAATCATAATTTTTGGATCAAGGAGCAAGATACTTTAACTTTCTTTGATGCCAATTGTAAGTAGAAATTGTAACCTAAGAGAGGGTGAATTAACTTTTAGATATTTTTCTTGATTTTATTCAACCGTTCTTCCCTTTTTTTCCAGAATTATGTGTATGAACTTTGAATGAAAATGCAAAAAGAATAAAATACTAAAAATATATGAACACAAGATTTATACTAGTCTCTTCATGCCTTGAAAGATTTTTCACTATGTTACATCTTTGTACAAGTCTCACACTGTGACCTCTCTTACAATCTTCTAACATAAACACCAAACATATGGTGGATTTTGAATCTCCCTGAAACAAAGAATCTTTTCCAACACAAATAGAAAATGTACCACTGTCTATTTACAAAGAATCTTGAGAAAGAACACCACTCTTTTATATTACACACAACTTATCACCACACAATTTAATGATGAAGTCACAAGAAACAGTTAGAATAATTTGACAAAATATTATCTTGTTTTGAATCCAAGACTTTATCCTTGAATCTTCTCTTTCAATATGTTACAATCTCAAGTGCTCAGATTGTAATGGAAAACTCTTTTGAAATTATTTAAAATTTTCACAAAAATTTTCAATGGACGAGAATTATGAACACTAAGAAAGTGTTGGGTTGTTTATAAAAAAAATGTGAAAGTGGTTAAGAATTGTTCTCTGATGTCCAACATTATTTGTACATCCTAGAACACCTTTTTATAAAGATGCAATCAAAATCAATCATGAGTTTTTGCAGTGATTTAAAAAGTTTTTGTGGAAGAAAAAAATGCAATGAGTCGAATGTGTACTCATCTACAACACTTGTGGAGTCGAATACATATTGTGCAAAGTTCAAAAAATTTGAATTTTCAAAGCTTGTATTCAAATACATATCATGTGTATTCAAATAGATATTACACATTTTAGATTCTATCCGACATTTGTATTCGACTACACTATTTTTCTATTTGAAGACAAATTGCTAACTTTTTATTCATGTTTCACATCTGTATTTGATTACACAACAACATGTGTATTCAAATACACTTTTGAAATTTTGCAAAAATTATTCTTTTGAAACTTGGAACCTTGAATAGTCATGAATGCAAATGCAAGAAGAGATTAGGTGAATAGAAGATGAGTTTCTCTTGAGCAAATGAAAGTGCCAGGATTGGAATTGCAAAATGTGCCTTGATTCAGCTTATTTGATTGCGACTTCACTTTAGTCAACCGACCAAAGCATGTTGCAAATGATACTTGAAATGTTTTTCTCCTTAACACACAATGTCTTTGTACTTGAATTTATTACTTTGTCTTGAATATGTTTTGAAAATGTTAAAGAAAACGGAGATGCAATAGAAAACTGATAACAAAAAGTATTCACCTTGATTATTAGTCTGAGTTGTTTCGTGTGATTCTCCATGATCAACATCTTCCACTGTAGGTATGGTTATTTGGTCATCACCATATTCCTGCACACAATATCATCAAGTGTAAAGAGTTTTTTTATAATAAAAATTGTTATATATATGGCTATGTGAGCAAAAAATATATAAAGGGATACCTTTAAAATTGTATTGTCCGAGAGATTCAGACGTCGAAACTTTTTTGAAAACACCAATAGATTTGATAGTTGCTCGCAGACATTTTATTAGTTCAAGTATCACCGAAGAAGGAAATGTTATACGATATTTTTTGGGACACATCGCGACTAAACGTGGCAGATTGCGAAGAGTTAGAAATTTCAATTTCGGAAGATGAAGCAGAATCTTCATGTGATTTTGTTGATCAGGAGTGTCGCGTCCAAACATGTATTTCAATTTCGCACAACCTTCAATGTATAGCTCTTTCAGTTTTGGGAATATACTACCCCAATTATTGATGCCACTGTCATAATCTCCAAATTCTGTTATGTGTTTTAATTCATCACAATTCCTAATTGTCAAACTTTCCACCAACATTTTTGGAACGACAGATACGATAAATACCGATTTTATCACGGAGAACTGAGACACTTCAATCTTTCTAATATTGTTGTTAATTTTGAAATAAGCTCATTGTATTATTATGCTTTTGGAATGTACAAGACAATACTATATATACTGTTAAGTAACAAATCACCAAAGTTTAACTAAGCTGAATTATTTGCATCATGTAATAGCCCCCCTGTTTACCTTGGGTTTTGGTAAACAACCGCTGATCCTCCAAATAGTTACTTATTTGGTTACTCGCAGGATCGATCAGATTGATCCTATGGACATAGGTTGATTTTGAAGTTTGATTAAGGTGGATAAGGCTTTAAGTAAAATGTTTCAAGTAAATTGCATAAAGGAAAGGCTTGGTAAAATAAACAAGGCTTTAAAGTAAATGTTCGACAGGAATTTAAAGGAGAAAAGCAAGTAAAATACTGGAAAAGTAAATCACTTTAATTGATAAAAATTGGTGTTTCACACATACATTTCTCAACAATTCTTTCGCTCACACTGGGTACTTGAATCTAAATGAGTGACTATGTATATTTTGTGAACACACGCGAGAAACTACATGTCTACTCCTATTTATACTAAAACATTCCAAGTAACCGTCGGGCAGTTACACTGCTTCGAGATTAAGCCACTTGGCACGTTCTCCATGCTCGACGCTCCAGATCCTTGCACGTTTGCACGTAGTAACTGCTGGAAACCGTTTTCCCTCCAAAGCTTTGAATTTCAAACTGCTCCACTCTGGATCATCGAACACTTTCATCAAGAAACGTCTTCGACGAAAACTCCTTCGACGTCGAAGGCAATCAGCCTTCTTCCTTGGAAGAAATCTTCTAAGTATTTTGCCATCTTTCGACGGGCACTTCGACAGGCTTAGCCAGTCGAAAGCATCTTTCAGCTTTTAATGGTTGCCATCAATTAAAACAAAGGTGTCGAATTTAGGAGCCAACAAATTGCCCCCCAAGAATGCCTTATTTCGACTCTGAAAGAAAAAGGCATTCTTTGAAAACACCATTCGACACCTGTTTTTCCACGCTTAGTCACAAGTTAACTTGTGCACTTTTTGTTGCTTTTTACCAACTATTGGCAATCCCAAGAAACCATCATTGATTTGATCCTAGGACGTCACTTTCAGTACGGCGTGCAGTACCAAACATCACTTCAGAATTTGTCATTATGACAAATCCCAAAAACGAGGACGCACGCTGCGTCTCTCTGTTTCTGCAGAAACGGCCAAAACAACAGGATGCTGCCACGCGTCCCACTAATTCCTGCAGCATTAAATGACATTTAATGTCCTCGTTATTGGGAACTTCTCCCACTACTATAAATAGTAGTGAATATCCCATTGTGGGACTTTTTACGCAAACTAGCCCTCAAACTCCCTTAAAGAGGCGAAAGTTAACGAAGGACGCTTCTGTTCCTGCTCCTGCTCCTGAAGGTCGAACCGTCAGAATAAAGGTCGCTGTGAGAAAGCCTAGGCCACCTGCAGTGATCATCGAGGAGCCAACTGAGGAGGAACTGAACGCTCTTCTAACCAAGCCTGTCGAAAGTGACAATTCCAGCCCTGGGGCTGAAGTTAATCCACAGGTAATCTATTGGACCTTTCTCATAACTTAGGCATAGATACCAGTATTCGATTGTATCTCTTTCGACATCTGAGGATTTGTCTTCTTTCTCTTATTCAGGACACTACTGAAAGTTCCCCACCAAGGACTTCAGAAACTCTAGAATCTGCTGACCTTAGCAGGCCTCGGGAAAAGGATTTGGGCAATGACGAAGCCCATACTGAGAATGAGGCCAATGCTGAAACAGTGGAGAAGACAACAGAAGAAACCATGGTGGAGGCAACACAACCAGAAACGGTTCCTGTGGTGGACTTGTCGTCAGAAGAGAATCCTGAAGGAAGAGAGCAAGGCAATGGCGAAGAGAATCAAGATGCTGTTGACGAAGAGCACCAAGGTGGTACTGGCGAAGAACACCAGGGTGACGCTAGCGAAGAGCCACAAAATGACGCTGGCGAAGGGCCCCATGGTGACGTTAACGAAGAACCACAAGTCGACGCTAGTACCGCCTCAGTCCAAGTCGAAAAGCAACCAAACGAGGCACTCAACATTCAACCGCCTCAAGCCCAAGATAATACTGTGGCAAGGGTCACCTCCTCAAAGCACAGGTCAAAAGAGGACTTGGAAATCTTGAAACAAACTGACCCTGTCAGCTACCTTAATGCAATCGTCGAGAGTAAGAGTTCTTCTGACACTAGTCAGGAAATTCCTACTCTGTCGGGGAAATCTACTGAGACTTCTCCTCTTGATGATGCGTTGGCGAAGGTTAAGGCCCAGTTCTTCAAGAGAGATTTAATGAAGGCTTTAGAGGGGGACCCCACTGCTCCATCATGCTTAAAAGAGGTTTTGAATGCTGTTGACTTCGAAGCTGTAGCCCCAGAAATCTCAGACTTAATCATGGAATTACATTCTATGATTGATCAAGTCTCAGCGGATTACAGGCGCCAACGAACTTTTAACAGTCAGCTCGAAGTGCTGCATGGCAAAAGCTCATCTGCGTGGACTGCTGTCTCAGATTCGACTTCTCGAATTGCCGAGTTGTCGAAACAGAAAGCGTCTGCACAGGAAAGGGTCGATGCTATTGAGCGAGAGAATGTCTCCTTCCGAGCACAAATTGCAGAGATAGAGGCGAAGATAAACGCCAACACTGTACTTCAGGAGGAAATTCTTTCGACCATCCCAGACGCTGAGAGCCAGACTGAGATCAAGCAAGGCCTGGAATTCGCTGAGAGGGCTCAAAGCCTCGACGCCCAAATTGCCAAACTGGTGCAAGAAAAATCTTGGTGCAAAAAGAGGTTGGAGCTGCAGTATGCCAAGTATCTTCGACTCAAGAATTCTCTTTCCTTTTGATTGATTCTCTTTTGTAACCATCTTCTGTAATCGTTTTCGACAACAATTGCCATTTTGGCTGAAATTAATAAAAATTTCCATTTTGGCATTTTTATGGTTAATTTAGCTTGTTCTTTTATTATTTTATTTTTATCTCTTGAAGTATAGGCTTATATTTTTTCAAATATTTACCATTTACTCTCAAGAGCCTTTTATCACCACTTATCTCTTCGACTTCATAGGCTCCACCAGAAAAAGTTTGGATAACTCTGAAGGGTCCTTCCCATTTGGGTGACCATTTCCCCATGCTTCGATCCCGTCGATCCATGGGAAGAATTACCTTCCAAACTAAATCTTCAGGCAAAAATACCTTAGGTTTTACCTTTCTATTATAAGAGTCTTCTACTCTTTTCTTCTGAAGCCTGAGTAAGTCGAGAGCGTGTAATCTCTCTTCGTCTAAATCTACCAGTTCATCTAACATCATATTCCAATAAACCTCAGAAGGAATATCATAATGCCTCTGAACTCTTGCAGATTGAAGACAAATTTCAGCTGGCAATACTGCATCATGGCCAAAAGTTAGCCTATATGGTGTTGTACCAGTGGCTTCTTTTGGGGACGTTCGACAAGCCCATAAAATCTGGTCTAACGTCTTATGCCAATTCTTTGGTTTCTTCCCAACATGTTTCTTTATCAAGCCAATCACCACTTTGTTAGCTGCTTCGACTTGACCATTCGCCTGTGCATAGTAAGGCGTGGATGTTAGGAGTTTAAAACCTGTTTCCTGAGCAAATTCCTGCATCTTTCGACCAGTGAAAACTGAACCTTGGTCAGTTGTTATTGTCTCAGGGATTCCATACCTAAATATAATGTTCTTTTGAATGAATTCAATGACATTTTCTTGGTCTACATTGACTAAAGGGACAGCTTCGATCCACTTAGTAAAATAATCAATGCCTACCAATATGTATTTCTGACTCTTTGATGATGCTGGTCGAATCTCTCCAATAAGATCCAACGCCCATCCTCGAAAGGGCCAAGGCTTCACTATCGAGTGAAGTTCGCTTGCTGGTACATGCTGGATGCCTGTATGAACTTGACACTCTTGGCAACCTTTGGCGAACTCAACACAATCTTTCAGCATAGTGGGCCAATATAGTCCTTGTCGAAACAACAACCATTTCATCTTATGGCCTGCTTGGTGAGCCCCACATGCCCCAGCATGCGTAGTCGAAAGGGCTATGTATGCTTCAGTTTCACTTAAACATTTCAGCAACACCCCTTCAGACGTCTTCTTGAATAACTCATTACCCATGAGTACAAAACTCAACGCCCTGTATTTTGTTTTTCGTTCTGTCGGAGCTCCTGGATTTTGAAGATAGTCCACAATGGGTTTCCTCCAATCTTGCTCTGACAAATTATCAATGAACGAAATCTCGAAGTTTGAGTGATCAGCATAACCTAGCCTCGTCGATTCCAAGTCTGATGGTGATAAACAAGTTGCCTTTATCTTTTCTCGAACTTCGATTGCTCTTTGTAATCTCGTTTTTGAAATCTTATACCCTGATGCAATTTGTGCCAAGTCATTGGCTATTTGATTTTCGACTCTGGGTATGTGTCGAATATTGACACTTTCAAATTGTTTCAATAAACGATTTGCTATCACAAAGTACATAATGAGATTTTCTCTTATGCATTTATACTCCTTTGTGACTTGCTTGATGACTAACTCTGAGTCTCCCATTATTTCGACTCGAGTTGCCCCCAATTCCAACAATATTTCAAGGCCAGTAATTAGAGCTTCATACTCAGCCTCGTTGTTCGAACAAGAACCTTCGATTTGGTACTTGAACGTTGTTGGAATTTTATCTGGAGAAATAATCAAGACTCCTACTCCTGTTCCATTTTTATGGCTGGAACCATCGAAGTAGAATTTCCAAGGTTCTATCTCCACGTAATTAATATCCTCGACTTGAATTGAGTGGTCGACTATGAAGTCTGCAACCACTTGTCCTTTTACTGCCTTAAGAGGCATAAAGGTCAAGGAGTATTCAGTTAATGATAATGCCCACTTGCCAATTCGACTATGCAAGATAGGTTTCGACAACATATATTTGAAAACATCAAAATGAGACGAAACATAAACATCAACTGGTTTTATATATTGCTTGAGTTTTGTACAAGAGAAATACAGACATAGACACAATTTTTCAACTTCGCTATATCTAGTCTCTGCATCATTCAAAACTCGACTGAGATAATAAATGGGTCTTTCGACTCCATTCTCATCCTCTTGGGCTAACATACTTCCCAGAGTTTTGTCAGATGCAGCTATGTACAATCTCATACTCCTATTGCTACAAGGAGGCACCAAAATAGGTGGCTTAGTAAGGTACCCTTTGATTTTGTCGAAGGCTTCTTGCTGCTCTTGCCCCCATTCGAACCCCTCTTTATTCAGTCGAAGTAAGGGTGAAAAGGCCTGAGCTTTCCCACTTAGGTTAGATATAAACCTTCTCAAGAAATTTATCTTGCCTAAGAGGGATTGCAATTCCTTCTTATTCGATGGCGCTTTCGCTTCCAAAATTGCCTTCGTCTTGTTCTGATTTATTTCGATTCCTTTCTTGTGGACAACGAAACCCAAGAAATCTCCAGCTTTTACACAGAACGCACACTTCAAAGGGTTCATCTTCAGACCATGTTCTCTCATTCTTTCGAATGATTGTCGAAGGTGGTCAATGTGACTCTTCCTGGAAACAGATTTTATAACAATATCATCAATATAAACTTGCATAAAAGTGTTAATAAAATCATGGAAGATAGTATTCATTGCTCGCTGGTACGTTGCCCCAGCGTTTTTTAGGCCAAAAGGCATCACTACCCATTCGTAAGTGCCTAAGGCCCCAGGGCATCGAAAAGCTGTTTTCGACACATCCTCTTCAGCAATGAATATTTGATTATATCCTGAATAACCATCGAGCATACTCAGGTATTCGTAGCCAGCGGCAGAATCGACTAGCATTTCCGCCACAGGCATAGGATATTCATCTTTGGGAGTGGCAGCATTCAAATCTCTGAAATCTATGCACACCCTTAATGTGCCATTTTTCTTAATTACTGGCACAATATTTGCAATCCATTCGACATACCTTGTAACACGGATGAATTTGCATTTCAGAAGTCTTTCGACCTCCGTCTTGATCTTCGACAATATTTCTGGAGCGAAGCGTCTTGGATTTTGCTTGATTGGCTTCTTTCCAGGTTTGATTGGCAACTGAAGTTCTACCAATCCTCTGTCGAGACCAGGCATTTCGTCATAATCCCATGCAAAACAGTCTTTAAACTCTTTCAGCAATTGGATTACTTCCAACCTAAGTTCTGGATCAATTTTGGCGCTGATGTAAGTTGGCCTATTCTCTGATCCTTCGCCTAAGTTGATTTCTTCTAAAGGGTCTTGTGCTAACATCTTAATGTTGTTCGCCAAGGGGTCCTTTTCGAAGCCCAAAGGCTCATCGTCATAGATGGCGTCGAGCCTCTGTTCCTGCATTTCATCTGGCATGATATCAGGAGGTCTTGGATCGAAATCCTTTCCTGGGCCAACAGCAGATAATTGTTGATCATTGGCCTGAGTGGCCATGTACTTTACTTCGGCTTCGAGAGCCGTTATCATCTTGGTTTCGGCCACATAAGCCGAAATTCGCTTCAGAGATTGTGACTCAGTCATTATCACTGAATTCACTTCCCCAACCAGTTGGTTGGATATCAGTTAGCCCACTGAAGTCTATGTGGGACAAGTCTTCTCTGTCCCATTGGAAACCATGCTCAGGATGCAGGTATAGGGAACAAAAGGTGTTTGGCGCTGGCGCCATGTCGAAGTCAGGAGTTGGACATGGCCCTATGTGAGCCAAGTTTTTGTCGAAATCTGTTACACCCAAGTGATTCACTTTGCCAAGGTAGTAACTCTGATCTGCCTCTATGTTTTCGACCATCCCATCTGGACGCCATAGAAGCAGCCTTTGATGCATCGATGAAGGCACAGCACCTACACCATGAATCCACTCACGGCCTAACAAAAGGTTGTAGTTAGGTTTGGCCGATATGACCATGAACATTGTTGGTCGAAGGATCGACCCAACTTTTATGTCGAGCTGGATCACTCCCATGGTGGTCCCAATGCCTCCCTCATAGTTGGACAGGACCATATTGTGAGGTTTGATTTCTTCATCCCTTTTTCCAATCTTCCTTAGCATAGAATGAGGGATAATATTGATAGTGGCCCCACAGTCGACCAATATTTTGTTCACAGTGGTCTCTTCGAGCTTAGCCCTTATGAACAAAGGTTTGAGGTGATTCTTCATCGCCTCTGTGGGTGGCTCGAAGAAGCCATTTTGTTCCTCTGTAGTGCCATTGTCCATGACAAAGTAGCACACTGGCCTATGTTTGGCCATTTCTTGTTCCACCTCCCAGTCACTGGCTTCGACTTCTACTTGTCGATTGAATTCCCTGGGCAGTACTGAAACAATGTTCACCATTATATCCAAAGTATCGTCGGACTCAGCATCATCTTCGTCTTCGACTTCGCTCTGGTTAGGCCAAACTAGCCTGTTGGTAACTGGTTCTCTCTCAAGAGGCTTTCTTTGTTTCCTTTGAGGCACATTCGAACTAGTTTCTGCCTTAGGTTCGTTGGCAGCCTCCCTTTCAGCTTTTCGCCTTCTTTGATATCTCCTCCATTGGGATCTCGACATAGGATTTTTTCCCTTGTAGTTGCTGGACACTTGAGCAACCTTGGGTGCAGCAACTTGAGGCTCTTTCTTCTGAATTAAAGAGGAACCTCTTGGCACTTCGAAAGAATGCCATTTCTCTTCACTTGGCCTTTTCCGGCCAGATGTTTTGTACCAAATGTCTACTGGTACATCTGTTGGAGGCCTAAAAGTCAATGGCCTCTTGTCTTGATTAGAACCCCTTCTGGGGTCATGTCGAAGGTCAGCATTCTCCCTTCTCTTGTTCGCTGCTCTCACGCCTTGTATGTGCTCAGCAGCTTTTTTATCAAAGATTGAACTGCATCTTGGACACAGCATCACCTCTGATTTCTTCTTCTGGCATCTTTGTAAAAAATCTGCCAAGTTTTCGTTTTCCCTAGGGAAAGCCGTTTTATTTGCCTGCTCTTGCCTTATGGCTTCTTCTGAAGCTTTAGGGTCAGAAAGTTCAACCATGTTGATATTCATTGTATCCTTATTAGCAAGAGTTAGTTGCTTCATTTGTGTCTCCAGATTCTCCGTCTGGCCTTGTACAGTGGCCAAGTGGGAACTGGGCTTTGGTCCAGCTTTTTGTGCTTCAGCAGTCTTCGACTTCGGGTCTTCGACCGCTTTCTGGACAGCCTCAATTGTCTTCCTGGATAAATTTCCAGAAAAACTGCCAAAGATTGGCATGTTGATGTGGTCCTTTGAGACTTCGACCATGGTAATGCCTGGCTTCTTCGACTGGATCCTGGTTGCCTCTATCATGTTCACCTCAGAGGGTTCTGCATAGTGGGCTTCAGCCTTCAGTGGATTGGAGTCGACAGCCATGGGGGATTTGTCAGCAAACTTTAATCTCCCTTCCTCAATAGCGTCTTGCACAAGATTCCTGAAAAGAAAACATTGAGAAGTTTTATGGCCCAGAAAATTATGATATTTGCAAAAACCTCTCTTCTTTCTTTGATCAAGAGGAGGCACTTTTACCCCAGGGGGTACTATCATTTGGCCATCTTTAACTAGCAAATCGAATATTTCATCACATTTTGTGATGTCAAAACTGTAAGTCTTTTTTGGGAACTTATCGTTGGTCCTGTCTGGACCAATGGGATTTTTCCCATTTGAGGGGACTAACTGTTTACAAGAGTATGGAGGCCCTTGTTTTAGTTCTGCTAAATCGACTTCTCCTTCTTCGACAGCTAAAGTATCGTCTAAGGATTCTAGATCTTCGTCATCCATCTCAACGTAAGCTATTCTCTCTCTCTTGTGAGTTTTCGTTGCCTTAGCTTTTTCAGCTTTGAGGCGTTCGACTTGTCGAACTCTATCGGCCAGTTGGGCCATGTCTCTTAGGTACTGGGTATCTAGCTTCTTCCTAATGGAATAATCTAAACCGCCTGCGGCCATTTCGACCAGCTCATGTTCTGGCACTTGTGTAAAACATCTCGCCTTAAGCAACCTAAACCTATTCAGATATTCGTCTATAGGTTCAGTGAAACGTCTCTTCACACTCGCCAGTTCTTTCAGGCTTATCTTAGTTTGCCCCATATAGAATTGTTCATGGAACAATCTTTCCAACTGGGTCCAATGGTGGATCGAATTGGGGGGTAGAGTTGTGAACCAAGTAAAAGCGTTCTTGGTTAAGGAACTTGGGAAGTATTTGATCCTTAGGTTTTCATTATTTGAGATGTCTCCTGCTTCGATCAAATACCTCGCCACATGTTCGACAGTAGATTCTGTCGTGTCCCCAGAGAACTTAGTAAATTTGGGGACTTTGCTCCTAGGAGGTAAATCCGTTTGCAATACGTATTCTGACAATGGAGATGTAAAGTTGGGCCTTCGAAAGCCCATGTTCATCCCATTCTGATTCATGATCCTTTCGATCATGGTTGCCAGATTATTTTCCAAACCCATGTTTTGGTGTTGGATATGCTGAACCACTTCGTCAGCATTTTGGTTTCTGTTAACTAACCTTACCTCTGGGGCTATTACCCTAGGTTCTTCGACAGGTTGTTCTACAGGCTGTTGAGCCTGATTAATGGTGGTTTCTTCCTCTACAAATATCCCCTGATTTCCTCTTATTTGCGCCCTTTGGGGCTGTCGAATAGGTGGGGGTACTCCAAAGAAGTCAGCCAAACGCGTCATTTGCGCTGTAACTTGCTGATTCGATTGAGTAGTATTTTGTATTAGAGGATTTAGCACTGTACTCAAGGTTTGTGCCAACATTTGCACCATATCATGGTTGCTTTCGTCCATCTGTTGCCTCAAGACTGCTGTCGAGGCATTTGTAAGGCCATGGGCTACTTGGGACGTTCCTCCTAAGAGTTGGGTCCTATTTCTATTCGCCATGCCTACTCCAGAGCCTTGGAGTGGCGAAGAGGCACTCACGAAAGGGTCTGAATAAGTGGATGCAGCATTCGTCAGGCTTGCCACTTCAGAAGTTGGCATACCATAGAATGGAATAAATCCTGGGGGAACCACTGGCCTTGTGCCAATATTTCCCCTTGGTGGGGGGGTTCCCAAAGGTATTCTGGGGCCTGAAAACGAAGTTATTGGCCCCGTGGTTGTGACTGACACTGCTGGTGTCGAACCAACATTCGTCGCTTCACTTACGGTCATATTAACCGTTGCTCCCACACTTGGTGGTGGAATTTCGTTGTTGTTTGGCGGATTCGCCATCTCTTCCCTTCTTCTGGCAGTATTGTTATCGTTGGTGTATATTCTACCACTCCTTAATAACATACAACTCGAAAAGATGAGATAATTTTTCAACAATCAACACACAGTCCCACTAGGTGTGCCAATTTGTTTACCTTGGGTTTTGGTAAACAACCGCTGATCCTCCAAATGGTTACTTATTTGGTTACTCGCAGGATCGATCAGATTGATCCTATGGACATAGGTTGATTTTGAAGTTTGATTAAGGTGGATAAGGCTTTAAGTAAAATGTTTCAAGTAAATTGCATAAAGGAAAGGCTTGGTAAAATAAACAAGGCTTTAAAGTAAAGGTTCGACAGGAATTTAAAGGAGAAAAGCAAGTAAAATACTGGAAAAGTAAATGACTTTAATTGATAAAAATTGGTGTTTCACACATACATTTCTCAACAATTCTTTCGCTCACACTGGGTACTTGAATCTAAATGAGTGACTATGTATATTTTGTGAACACACGCGAGAAACTACATGTCTACTCCTATTTATACTAAAACATTCCAAGTAACCGTCGGGCAGTTACACTGCTTCGAGATTAAGCCACTTGGCACGTTCTCCATGCTCGACGCTCCAGATCCTTGCACGTTTGCACGTAGTAACTGCTGGAAACCGTTTTCCCTCCAAAGCTTTGAATTTCAAACTGCTCCACTCTGGATCATCGAACACTTTCATCAAGAAACGTCTTCGACGAAAACTCCTTCGACGTCGAAGGCAATCAGCCTTCTTCCTTGGAAGAAATCTTCTAAGTATTTTGCCATCTTTCGACGGGCACTTCGACAGGCTTAGCCAGTCGAAAGCATCTTTCAGCTTTTAATGGTTGCCATCAATTAAAACAAAGGTGTCGAATTTAGGAGCCAACACCCCCACAAGCTGGACTATGGATGTCTAATAGACCAAGCTTGGAAACAAGAGAATCGAAAGAGGGAGCTGCCAAAGGCTTGGTGAGAACATCTGCCAATTGAGCAGCAGAAGAAACTGGTAAAAGGTGGATGAGACCAGTTTGGATTTTCTCACGAATAACGTGGCAGTCAATTTCGATATGTTTTGTCCGTTCATGGAAGGTGGGGTTGTGAGCAAGGTAGATAGCACTTTTGTTGTCACAATAGACTGAGATAGGTTGATCAAAGGAGATGTGGAGATCCTTGAACAAATACTGCAGCCATTGTGTTGTACCCCAAAATTTGCCCTCGTATTTTTCCACAAGAAATCACAGCTTCGGGCTTTTCCTGATTTTTTCAAACTGGCTCAAGAATCAGTCAAACAGATTTTTCTTATCAGTCAGACAAAATTAGGGTTTTCATTGATTTTAAAGCAGTTCAGGCAGATTGCTGAGGTTTGGTTGAGTTGGCTCAGGTTTTGATCAAGCAGACGCTTCTTTGGCATTTAATCAAGAATCAGGGTTTTTGTGCGCATATTTCTCAGAAAGAATTAATTTTACAGTTCTTTTCAGTTTACTCTGAGATTTGGATTGAGACATTTGAATCAAGAACTTGCAGTGTTTTGTTTAATCAGTAAAGGCTAAGGCATTTGATTTGAGATGAGATAAAAGCTGAGGTGCTTAAATTGAGAATCGGCACTGTTGATTTAATCAGTAAAAAGATAAGTATCTGGATGTTGGTTTGATTAGTTGTGCATTGTTTAATTGGAGCGTCGGGTTTATTATTGATCGATGCTAAAACCACAGTGTTTATTAATTGTTTATTTATTCTAAGTTAGGATAATTGGATTTTATTTCCATTTATTATAATTTAAGAATTTATAAGTAATTAAATAGACAGCTGAAAAAAGGAATTAACTTATCAAAAAGGATTTTTCTTTTATTCATCTTTAATTGTTTCGTTACAAATTATTATTCGAACAATTGTAAATTTATTTACATTTTTGTTTACAATAATAATTTTACAAATGATTAAAATTGAAATAAAGCTATCCTAATTCTTCATTCTCCATTTGCTGCTCTCCAATGCTCCATTGAGTTTTATCTGCAAAACAAAGAAAAGAAAAAGAAGTCAATTGCAGTCAAAATAATTAAGAGCAGACAGATAAAAAAGGGACTCATCATTAAAAGCAGCTGGCCGGAATCAGTTTGCCCTCTCCACAAATCACGAGATTTCTCCCGGTTCACAAAGAGGGATAAAAATGTTTGCAATTAAAGTATGAATGCACAAAGTTGTAATATTGCACAATTTCAAAATTGTCAAGCAAGACTGCATAAAATGCCAAACAAAATCCAAATGGGCAACCAAAAAGGCAAACTGAGCAGTTACTGAATATGCCAAGAGAGCAATGCAAGTCACAATTTCAAACTAGGTTCAAACTGAACTAAAAAACTGTCCAAAAGGATATGGAAAGATATCAAAGTACAAAATACTGTCAACAAGATGCAGGAAAAGTACAAAGTATGCAGAGCTAAACAAATATTGCAAGCAATGTTCAAGTCATCATTTTCAGGCCAGTGCTTTTTCAGAAATGACAAATCTAAGCAATAAAAAATGCTTAAAACTATAGAGAGAGAAGAGAAAAAAGAAATGAGGCTTACAGGCTTTAGGCTTGAAAAAAAGATATAAAACAATCATACCAACACAGTACCATAAGGAAGGGCAAGGATATCAAAGAAAAAGAACACAAACTGTATCAAAATATACAGAGCTGCCTCCAAACCTCAAAAGGCCTTCCCCTGCATGACTCACAAAAACATCAAGCCTTAAACTAGATAAGTTTGCATCCTGCCCAAACCTGTGAAAAAACACAAACTCACAACCTGTTAACATATTCAACAGAAGCCAACAAACAACCTCAAGCTCAACCTTCAAACCCAACCTGTCAAAAGCCCAAACAGCCTCAAGCTCAACCTTCAAACCCAACCTGTCAAAAGCCTAAACAGCCTCAAGCTCAACCTTCAAACCCAACCTGTCAAAAGCCTAACCAGCCTCTAAACAACCAGTCCCAAACCAGAAGCCCAAGCCTCAAAGCCTAAAGCATAATCTGCTTCTCACAAAGGGCTTAAACCAATATATCAGAAGCCTTTCAAAAAACTACAAACCTGTGTATAAACAATCCTAAAAGCCATAACCTTTATTCAAACCAATATCAAGATCGAAGTGTTCAAGCCAACATGCCACCCTCAGAATAGTCTCATCACAGGGTCTAAAAACAGAAGCAATACTCAAGATTAACATCCAAGGCAATTCAGCAAGCAACATATTCAGAATCATACTAATATCATCAATACTCAGAACCCCGGCATATTCAGGGCAAACATATCATCATCAATTAATCTCAGGGCAAACCATGACCTAAGCATACAAGGCAATAACCAACATCAACAGGTATCTCAGCAAGCCAACCAAGAGAAGAGGAAAAGAAACAAAAGCAACATACAGAAGCCAATAGGGTCAAGCATACGAGGCAAAGAGACAGAAGAGAAAAAGGAAGTCATACAGAGGTTTTCAGTTATCATCACGAAACCTCTAAAGAAGCAAAACAAAGATACCAGGTTTTCCAGTCCAAAGCCAGCTCCACCGCTTCCTTCGCCTTCAGCCGTCCTAGACGCCTCCAGATCCACCTCCTCTCCTCTCCAAATAGCGAGCTACAAAGGTAGTATTTCTCTTCTTTTTTTCTTTTTTTTCCACGCACCTCAAACAAGAGCAATAACAACGCTTAAAATCAGAATCCAAAACGAATGAAAGCATGCAAAGTGTAAAAACGTACAAAGCATCAAAACCAAACCTTTTTCGTAAGGTCACCGTGCTCGACTATGGAGGAAGGAGAGAGGGATGATGGCGTCGGTGGCCAGGCTTGGAGGCATTCAGAAAGCTCAAGGATGAAGACGAAGTGACGAAGTAAACTCCGCGCCTCTATGTTCTCACAAACCCTAGAATCCCAAATGAATAACTCAGTTGGAACCCTTACAAAAACGTTATGAAACAAATGGGCCTTGCCCCTTTCACGCCTAAAGCCCATTCTCAAAATCTGGCATGCACCCCCTTCCATTTCCACTTTGCTTCTGTTTTAGCTTGGGCCAAACGTTCTCCATAAAGCCCATTTAATCCTTATCTCTCTTTTTTATTTTTTTCTTATTCATTCAAATTAATACTTTTACTTATCATTTTATTTTTTTTAGTTTAAGCTAATATATAATACTTTTTTTTTTGTTTTGTTAAATAAAATAACACCTTTTTTTACAAAATATTATTAATTGTTACATTTTAGAAAATATACAAACTTTAATTTTTCCTTAAATTTGAAACATTTTTATTTTCTTTTAATACATAAGAATATTCATTAAAATACATAATTAATTAGGTTAATAGATTTTATCTTAAAAACTCTTTTAATAAATCCTTTTTTACATATACATAAAACATTAATTTTTCCTAAAACATTTCTTCTTAACTCTTATATATAAAACCTTAACAAAGTATATAAAAGTAAACTTTTTAAAGTTAGATACTTTTCTTTAAACTTAAAACTTTTACTTTCTTTCAATTAAAAAACTTTTGTACATACTTAACAAAAATATAAAAGGAATAAATAGATACTTAATTTTTGATTAAGTTAAACACATTTCGCACTTGTAAATAGATCACATACACATTTACAATACACAAATACGTTGACACATTTATATTATTCTATTCTTATACATTGCTATACACTACATATTGCATTTGCGATTGATTGTAAATATTTGGACACTACTCTCCTAATAAGTCTCATCCCCATTTGTAAATATTTGTACCCCCACTCCCGAATACTTATTTGTAATAGCGTAGACTTTAAATTCCCGCAATTTATCGCTTTCAAATATACCATGGTTAGACCTAGGGTTTGTATGTACATAAAATCAAACGCTAGATAACCTAATACAAGACAAATACATGAAATCAATACACAATCACACTTGCACCCCTAGGGTAATCCCGCTTGTTGCCTTCTAAAATGGGTCATGCTTGCACGTTAAGTATCTTTGGCAAAACAAAACAAATCAAAATGATCATAGTCCCTCGATGACGCTTTCGAAAGTTGCCTAATCAAATGATCATAGTCCCTTCAAGCAAATTGCCAAAGACACTTGGCACCATTGCATTCATGGTCCATACGATGACCCGCGTCTGTCCCGTTAAACATCCTAAACGCGAGATTGTCCACCAAATACAATGGTGGAACAAAATTGTTAAAAGGGTTAAAACATGAGAAAAAAACCTTTGAGTAAAATTAGGGGTAGACAAACTCTTAGTTACTTGATCCAACTTGCAAAAACACTTGCCTACTTTTCAAAACCACACTCCACAAACACTTTCAAAACAAACCTTCAAAAACATTTGAAACATCTTTTCGAAAAGATACGCACCTTTGTAAAACACTCAAACACGAGTCATTACAATGGTTGCCTAAGACAAGGCATCTTCTTCAAAAACATTTTCAAACACACACACACACACGCACCATTTCAAACAATTGAAAATCAAAGGCAAGTGATCTAAAACCAAGTAACTAAGATCCCATGGATAACCATGGAAGAAAAGGGTGCTAATACCTTCCCTTCTCATAATCTACCCCTCGAACCCACGAAACATCTCAAAAGGTTTTTGCTGTGCTTTTTAACCTTTCCTTTAGGATAAAATAAAAAGTCGGTGGCGACTCTTGCTAAACCGAACAAGTGCGAAAACAAACGCAAACCTCAAGTCAGTTCTCCCACCGTATCACACATTGCAATTCACAAGTCAAGATTGCCAAGGCCCTGTATTCCGCTTCTGAACTTGATTTGGATACTGTAGACTGTTTTTTGGATTTCCAGGATATGAGGGAATTGCCAAGAAACACACAATATCCAGTTACGGATCTGCGGGTAGCAGGGCAACTTGCCCAATCTGAGTCTGCGAATCCAGAGAGTTTGAGTGGAGAGGAAGATGAATAGAACAAACCCTTGGCCGGAGCACCTTTGAGATACTCGAGGACTCGAATTGTTGCAGAATGATGAACTTGCATAGGATGTGAGATGAATTAGCTGAGCTGTTGAACGATAAATGCAAGGTCAGGTCTGGTGGTAGTCAGATATAGAAGTTTTCCAACAATCCTTCGATAAGCTGTGACGTCTTCGAAAGGTGGTGAGTTATCATCATGAAGCTTCAAGGAGGAATCGAAGGGAGTAGAGCAAGGTTTAGTAGCCAATAAGCCACTATCTTCGAGCAATTCCAAAGTGTACTTTCTCTGATTGAGAAAAATACCGTGAGTTGATCTGGAAACTTCTAGACCAAGAAAATATTTTAGCCTACCGAGGTCCTTGATTTTGAAAGTGGAATCAAGGAAGCATTTGACATATTGGATTTCCTGCAAATCATTACCGGCTAAGACAATATCATCAACATAGGCTAATAAGGCAGTAAAAGAAGAGTCATGTGATTTTGTGAAAAAAGAATGATCAGCAAAAGAATATGAGTAGCCAAGAGAGATAAGGGCAGTGGATAATTTCGAAAACCACTGTCTACTAGCCTGCTTCAGGCCATATAATGACTTATGCAATTTGCAAACTTTGTTGGTCGAAGAAGTGCAAACTTTGTTGGTCGAAGAAGTGCAAACTTTGTTGGTCGAAGAAGTGTAAACTTTGTTGGTCGAAGAAGCAGGGGGAAGGAATCCAGGAGGCGGATCCATATACACTTCCTCATGTAGATCACCATGAAGGAAGGCATTGTTGACGTCGAGTTGTTCCAAGTGCCAATTCTTAATGGCAGCCACTGAGAGAATGGTTCGAATAGAAGTAAGCTTCGCAACAGGTGAGAAAGTGTCGAAATAATCCACACCCTTCAACTGAGTATATCCTTTTTCTACCAAACGGGCCTTGTATCGTTCGATGGATCCATCAGCATGATGCTTGATTTTGTAGACCCATTTGCAGCCAATCGATTGTTTGCCTTCAGGAAAATCAACAACAGACCAAGTATTTGTAGATTCAAGAGCATCTAACTCAGATTTCATAGCATTGTTCCAACAATCAAACTTGCAGGCTTGTTTATAGGTTTTGGGTTCTGTGAAAGAGATTATGGACAGAAAAAATAATTTGTGATCAGGACTACATTAGCTATAAGATAATACAGAAGAGAGAGGATAGTTAGAGGAACCTGAGTCAGATGCTGGCAGCATGGGGGATAGCAAACTGCAGTGATAATCAGATAGATAAGCTGGAGGTTTAATATTTTGATTGGATTTTCTGGTTGGCACAGGAGGGGAGGGGCAAGGGGAGTTGTTAGTGTCATTTGAGGAAGAAGAGAGGTTAGTGGGAGAATCTGGCTGGGGGAGAGAGGTAGGAGAGGAAGGTTCATTTGATGGTGGAGGTGAGATGGGTGGAATATTGGTGAAAATATCAGGTGAATCAAGGGGAGGAGGGTCAGGAGTAGGAATTATAGGATTAGGTGCAGGTGGGATGGATGCAAAAGGGAACACAGTTTCATAAAAGTATACATTCCTTGAAATGTAAAATTCATGTGTGATAGGATCATAGAGAAGGTAGCCTTTTGTGCCTTCACTGTAGCCAAGAAAAATAGATTTCCTTGCTCTTGGTTTGAATTTAGTGCGATGGTTAAGCAAGGTCGAAGAATAGGCAAGACAACCAAAGACTCTCATATGGTTAAGGCTGGGAGGAGTAGAATGGAGTTTTTGGTAGGGAGAGTGGTTGTTTAAAAGAGGAGTGGGAAGACGGTTTATAATATGAATGGCCTGTTGTATGGAAAGGTGCCAAAGGTTGTGAGGGAGATGAGAGTGGAAAGAGAGGGCACGGGCAACATTCAAAATGTGCTGATGTTTTCTTTCCACGATACCGTTCTGTTGAGGCGTTTCTACACAAGACCTTTGATGAATGATTTCTTTAGAAAGGTAGAAAGTGGTCATGAGAAACCCAGGACCATTATCACTACGAATGCACTTGAGTTTCTTGTTAAATTGAGTTTCGATAAAAGATATGAAGTGAATTAAATGGTTTCTGGTTTCACTTTTGTTGGCCATAAAAATTGTCCAAGTAAACCTGCTGTAATCGTCTACGAGGGTTAAAAAATACTTGTGGCCACATATGGAAGGTGTGGAAAGAGGGCCCCAAATATCGACATGAAGTAAATCGAAGATGGCAACAGACTTAGTATTACTGTGAGTAAATGGCAAATGTTTTTGCTTAGCCAAATGGCAAGTATTACAGGGCTTATGATTGTCATTGTAGGTGACAAAAGGAAATTGAGAGGAAATACATTTGTGTATGTAAGGACTTAAGTGTCCAAGCCTAAGATGCCAAATAGTAGCAGGATCGTGTTTAGCAGGTTCTAATTGGGGAGAAGAGGAGGTGTTGACAGAGCCAGATGTGGGAGAGATGGCCTTAGGTGGGGTGGCATCAAGAACATACAATTTGTCAATCCTCCTAGCTGTAAATCCAGTCATCTTGGATTGGGACAACTGCATAATTTGACAGCAATTAGGGGAAAATTTCACATCATATAAAGTGGAGTCAAAAAGAGTGGTGACAGAGATAATATTGACATGAAATGAAGGAAAGTAATAAACATTATGAAGGACAAGTGAATCACATAGTAAAACTGAACCAGCAATAGTTGTAGTGACAGAGTCACCATTAGGCATTGTCATAGATTTAGGTGCAATGTGGTATGTGGAAAGGAAACTGGCAAAGATATGGGTGATGTGATCAGTGGCACCTGTGTCAATGATCCACCAGTTATGACAAGGAAGGTTTGAGGAATTCTTATCGGAGGAAGTAGGAGGAGAGGTATGGGACACAAAATTAGCAGTATAAACTGAATTAATCGAGGAAGGTGAAGGAGATTGCAAATTAGATTGTTGGAGGAGCTGCAGAATCTGAGTGTATTGCTCTTGAATCGTAGACAAAGCACTTGGACTGGTGTTTGATGTGGAAGCAGAGGAAGATAATGCCTCAAGTTAAGGAGAAGCAGCATCTTGAATCGAGTTCACTGTAGAATCAACAGAATTTCCCACAGATGTAGTAGGCTTGCGTTGTTGAAATCCAGGGGGATAGCCATGTTTCATAAAACAAGTCTCAATGGTGTGATTGGTGCGGTTGTAATGAGTACAGAGTCGGTTTCCACGGCCACCACGACCACGACTAGGGTTGTGAGAAGAACGAGAAGGTGCTTGAGAAAGGTGACTCACAAATGATTGAGACTCAATTGAAGAAGCAGAAGGTGAAAGAAGGTTGAATTGACGTTCTTATTGAAGAACCAGATTAAACACATTATCAAGAGTTGGTAGTGGGGTCATCAACATAATCTGCGAGCGAACATGAGCGTATTGGTCACCAAGGCCCTTCAAGAACTTGATAACTTTGTCTTGTTCTTTGAATTTGCGTAAGTCTGAAGCAGCACCACAGGAGCACGGTATAGCGCAAGTACAATCACGAATTGGTCGGAAGTTCTCGATTTCTTCCCAAAGCGTCATTGTGGTACGGTGGGAGAACTGACTTGAGGTTTTGTGTTTGTTTTCGTAAATGTTTCGGTTGAGCAAGAGTCGCCATCGACTTTTTATTTTATCCTAAGGAAAGGTTTAAAAAAGCACAGCAAAAAACCTTTTAAGATGTTTTCTTGGGTTCAGGGAGTAGATTATAGAAAGGGAAGGTATTAGCACCCTTTCTATCCATGGTTATCCATGGGCTCTTAGTTACTTGCTTAGATCACTTGCCTTTTATTTTCAATTGTTTGAAATGGTGCTTGTGTGTGTGTGGGTTTGAAAATATTTTGAAAAGAAGCCAATGTGGTGGCAACCTTTGTAATGATCCATGTGGGGATGTATACAAAGATGTATGTCTTTTGAAAAGGTTTTCATTTTGTTTTTGAAAGTTTTGTTTTTTGAAAGTGTTGTGAGGTGTGTTTTAGAAAATAGGCAAGTGTTTTGTTTTTTTTTGCAAGTTTGATTCATGTAACTAAGAGGTTATCTACTCCTAAATTTCTCAAAGTTTATTGCTATGCTTTAACCCTTTTAACAAGTTTGTTCCACCATTGTATTTGGTGGAAAATCTCATGTTAGGATGTGAAAGGGACGGGCGCGGGTCGTCGTTTAGACCATAATTGCAATGGTGCCAAGTATCTTTGGGCATTTTCTTTAAGGGACTTGATCATTTGTTTAGGCAACATTTTGAAAGTGTTATCGAGGGACTATGATCATTTGATTTGTTTGTTTTGCCCAAAGAGACCTAACATGCAACATGGCCCAATTTTGAAAGGCAACAAGTGGAATACCCTAGGGGGTGCAAGTGTGATTGGTGTGTTCATTTTCATACTTGTTTATCTTGAAATTAGGTCAAAACTATTTTTCGTTATTTTTCGCATACAAACCCTAATTCTAACATGGTATAATTAGAAAGCAATAAAGTGCGGAAATAAATTTACTAAGCTATTACAAAACCATATATGGGAAGGGGGGTACAAATGTTCGAACGGGGATTTTGACAAGGAATTTAAACCTAAAACTATTACATCAATATTGAATTATTTACAAGGTGATTAATTTGCATAAATTAAATAAAATAGAACAAATGTGCAAGATACCAAAAATGGTTTTTATATGTATGGAAAAAAGGTATTTTTACATGTCAAAAAGAAAGTATTATTATTTTTTAAGTTTTTCATATTTAGGGTCAAACCCTAATTCTATAAAAAATGTATTATTTATTCAATATACACAATATTTATTATTCATATACAAAAATAAAATAAAAATAAAGTATATTTGTAAAAAATGATTTTTTAGTATTAAATATTAATAAAATAAAATATGTATATTTTCAGTATTTTTATCCTAAGTGTATTAATAAATATATATATGTATATGTATTATTCATTAAATATGCATTATATATACAAATTAATAATATTTAATATTTAATAAAAAAAGTATTTTTTTCTATAAAATATTTTCAGAAAGTAAAACAAAATGTAATGTATAAAAAATATATTTACACTATTTTAGTATTTTAAATAAAAAAAGTATATGTATTTATTGATTTATGTACAAACTAAAAGAAAAATCAAATAAATGCCTAATAAATTCAAAAATGGTGAGAAAAAATATTTTTATATTTTTAATATTATGAGAAAAAATAAATGAGCCAATCAAAAAAAGAAAAAGTCAAAAACATTAAAAAATGAATGAAATGGGCTCAGGGGGTGTAAAACCAAAAAGGTGGTGTGAATAAGAAAATAACTCAGGCCCAGCCCAAGAAGACATTGTCTTCAACCTTCAGACAAAACCAGTTCAAAACGCGCGCCCTTCTTCTCAAACTTCTAACTCCTGATTCCTGGCTTTTCAATGAAAACTCATAACATAAAAAATGTTCAGCATCAAGAGACGAATCCAACCATATGTAGAACTTGTCTTAACTCTCTAAGATGAGGGAGAATTTCTTCTCCCCCAAATCCTGACCTAGATTTTCTTCCAAGTTCAGACCCAAAATTCTTGCAACACACATAATATAAATAAAATCTAATTATATGGGCATGTTCAGGGCTATGATTGTGACATATTTTCTTCACAAACCTAAAGCTAACAATGCCTAACAAGAGAGATACGAATTCAAAAACTTACCTGTTCAGTTGAAGTTCTATCTGGCAATGGAGAAGCTCTCAGTGCAAAGTGATGATGGGTATAGCTTCCTTGAGGTCCAGGGATACTATTCCAAGTGTTACTTTGCTTTGAAACCTTTTGAATCGAGCTATAGCACTCCACCTGCAAATCAGAAAAGTGAAAATGGTGGAACCAGTTAGAGGGATTACAGGTCGTGTTTTAGCTTTTGGTTAACTTGCATAGATGGTAGGGAAGGTGTATGAACTGGTTTGGGCAAGAATGCTTGAAAGGATTGAGAGTTGGAACTCAATCTGCAGAGGTTGCTCTGTTTGAGCAGTTTCAAGGTGATTCTGAGTTTTGGGAGGTATTGGAGCTGAAAGGCTCGTGCTTCAGCTTAGGATCAATGTTTGGAATGTGTTTGATAAGTTTGTTTAAGTGTTTGTAAGCTGATATGAGAGTTGGTACAAGTTATGCTATGTTTCTTCTTTCTTAAGCAACAAAAGGCAAGTTGATGTTCTAGACTGATGCAGGCCCCCATAACATGCTGCAATCCTTTGCCTTGATCAGTGTAATGTGTCTCATAACTTGTGCCTAGAAGATTTTTGACTGTACCACTTGGATTTGCAAAATGGACATAAAGTTCTACTTTTTTAAAATGGAAATAATGCTTTATCTATAAATGGATTAATCTTCTAGGCAATGCTTGAATACACAAAACATGGTCTTGGAACAAAGGTTTGGCATTAAATTTATGAGTGTCAAAGGGTTTTAGGACCTGTAATGTAGCACAAACTATGCTGACTTGAAAATGGCCTAAGTTATGAACATGTTCATGATCAATTCAAAAGTGAATTTTTGCCATATTGTGAAATTCGATTCTCTCAATTTATGAGGTTGTTTGAGAAGTTCTTGGACATTTTGGAAAGCTTGGAATGTGTACTACAATCCATCTTTGAAATGCAAATTGAAATTCCAAGTGGAAATGTATGGAAAATGGCTTGAAGTTAGGTAGAAAACCTTGTCAAAATGGTCAAATTTTCACTAAGTTAAGAATGGTTTGGCACCCCTATTCAAAAAATTGTAACTTGAGATACAAGCCTCATTTGGGAAAACTTTGTGAATCAAAGTTGTAGATTATTCAACAAGCTACAACTTTAATGTTTTGACTTTTGTTTGAATCCAAATGAATCTTGGTGAGAAAGTGGGGCAAAGTTGGGAAAAAAATAGGGTTTTCCATAACTTAGAAAAATTCTAAGTTATGAAAAATTCCCATTTCAAACCCTAATTTGCATTTCTTGGTTTCTTGGTGAACAAGTTTCATGATTTGGCATGTTTTGATGAAAAATGAATCTTGACTCTTGATTTTGACCAAAAAGTCAAAGTTTGACTTTTCAGTATACAGTCAAAATTGATCAATTGACTGGGAAATTCAACTGTCAATCTTGTATACTTGGGATCTTTTGAGTTTGTTGAGCATGTCAAGATAATTCCATGGGGTCCTTGAGTCCATATGTGAGCTTGGTTTGCCATTGGCTAGGTCAAACAGTCAAAAATTGCCTTTGTGCAGTCAAAACCCTAAAAATGATCATTTTGCCCTTTTGATGTCCTGATCAAATTTCTTGTGGAATTGTGATCCAAACTTGATCAAATGGTCCATATGAGTTCATAATGTTGATGTGGGTCAATTTTCATGAGATTTGACTGTCAATTGGCCACAGTTGACTTTTTCCCCAATATAGTTGATTTTTAGGTCAACTGTCCAATTGACTGGGCAAAATTTGGAATCAAGACTTGAAACTTGGTATGGATAAACTTGGGAGTTCAACATGAAGCATGAAAGTCATCCTAGGCATTTTAGGTCAAAATATCTTTGTGCAATCACAAACCCTAATTTGGGTCAACAGTGCAAGGAGAAGTCTTGAGCAGAGGAAAACCCTAACTGGATCTTGAGCTTCAAGGTTTTGTGATGAGAAAATGTTGAGGAAATGGGAGGGCAAATTTTGGGGTACAACAGTTGCCCCTGTTCAATCTTCTTGAACCTGAAGAGTTAGATTGGCACGTTTGCCTTTCGTGACTCGAGGGTAAAAGGAGATTGGACACTAGAGTGCCCGGAAATTTGCACTCGCATGTTGGAGTATCAACAATGTGATGTCGGGAATGGGCTTATAGATGCCATTTGGAGAGATGGTGGATAGGGAGATGGGCTTATAGATGCCATCTGGAGATGTGACAGAACCTTGTCGGGAATGGGCTTATAAATGCCATTTGGAAAGTGTTGATCGCATAAGAGATTCCTTAGCGAGAACTTGTGTATTTGAGAAAGACAGCTGTTTTCCTGGCTTGTTACAGGTGTTTGATCTTCAATCTCCTCATGCAGATATGCCCTGGCTAGATACAGGTGTCGAATCTACAATCGGTTGCTCACAGATGTGCCCTGGCTGGATACAGGAATCAAATTTGGAAATAGTCATAAATAGATATGCCCTGGCTGGATACAGGAATCGAATCTTCGAACTCTTCAGACGTGCCCTGGCTAGATACAGGAATCGAGTCTGGAAATGTGGTCAACAGATATGCCCTGGCCGGATACAGGAATCGAATCTGGAAATGTTGTTAACAGATATGCCCTGGCTGGATACAGGAATCGAATCTGGAAATGTTGTTAACAGATATGCCCTGGCTGGATACAGGAATTGAATCTTCGAATTCTTCAGACGTGCCCTGGCTAGATACAGGAATCGAGTCTGGAAACTGATCACTCTCAGATGGGCCCTGGCTAGATACAGGTATCGAATCTGGAATTGTGACAGTTGAAGGTAGTTGTCTTTGGGATTGTCTTTTTCCCTGAAAAGGAAAAAACATAAGTTGTATGCAATGTCATGATGTATGATATGCATGATGTCATGATGTTCAACATGAGATAGTGTTGTATGCACTTTATCATGTATGTAAGCAAGATGTATGAAAATGTGAAATATTTATGAATGTAATTTCGTCTTAGGAAAATAAATCCTTGACGACCGGCCGGGGAATTGCTCTGTGGAAGAGATACTTTGCCGAAGTTTTGATGAGAGGCCTGCTGAGGACTTCAATGATGGATTCCGCTGGGGGATAATGATGATAAACTCCGCTGGGGATACCAAAGGTAAACTCCGCTGGGGATACCAAAGATAAACTCCGCTGGGGATTGAAAGAACTTTGCCGAGGGCGATCCTCCGTGGCAATTAGCTGAGGATAACCCAGTTATAAGCCCTTGTGAGGAATATCTCTGAATAAAGCTCGGGAGAGACGTCTGTATTCTGTAGGGAACAAGCTTCCAGAATCTACTGGGGATAAGCTTTAAGACCTGTCGGGGAATGTTGTGCCTTTTCAGGATTGACGGGGAATCAACTCCGCTTGGGGAGAGTATTGCTGAATCTTGTCTTACTCTGCGGGGCGTTGAGATGATTTGGTCACATTCCTCGGTCGAATCTACCTTGGTACCTTGGCGGACAAAGCAACCAGACTGCATTAGACAACTCCACATTGCCCCTGTTTCTGATGTCACCTGTAATTAACCTTTCGTTTCATATGCAAATATTTATGAATCAGCAATTTAACGTCAAATGCATATATCAAAAATGAACATTGGACGTTCTTCGCAAGACAAAACAGAAAAAGGAAAAACAATGGCAATTTGTATGGACAAGTGAATTTGTATTGATCTGAATTTTGCCTGTGAATAGGCGTTTTTGTACAAGAGGCTGACATCCTAGTAAGAGGACGCCGCCAGATAACATAGAGTTTACAATTTTGAAAAGAAAACAAAACAGCTATGTGAACAATCCCACTGGGTTCCAACTCTGCTATCGCCTTTATGTCTTCAAGCGTCTCATCACTTTGCTGCTTGGTTGAAGATGAAGCTGATTGGTCGATGCCGAAATCTGAGCCAGATAGTTGATGTCGAATTCCGGATGCGAAGTGATCCAATGAGACATAGTGTTACGCCTTATCCCTAACTTTTGCCTAGACCGCCCTTTCGGGTTTTCAGTCCACCGGGATACCCATTTTTGCCCAAGCCGCCTTTCCAGGTTTTCGACTTGCCGGGTGTACAGATTTTTTTTCATTTCATCCCTTATTTTTGCCCGAACCCTTTTGGTTCGTCGGGAAGCCCTTATTTTGCCTAGGTATGTCAACCTAGCGGGTCTTTTATTCATGCGTAGTATTTTTTCACTATGTCTGCATTGGCGGGGTGAGGAAGGTCGTCACCATCCATGGTGGTTAGGATCATGGCTCCTCCTGAGAACACATGCTTAACCATAAATGGTCCTTCGTACGTAGGGGTCCATTTACCCCGGGGATCACTTTGAGGAAGGATGATGCGTTTGATTACCAGGTCCCCAACTTGATACTCTTGTGGTCTGACTTTCTTGTTAAATGCCCTGATCATCCGTTTTTGATACGTCTGACCATGACAGATAGCGGTGAGTCTCTTTTCGTCAATCAGATTTAATTGATCAAGTCGAGTCTGGATCCAGTCATCTTCGCTCAAACCTGCATCCTTCATTATCCGGAGAGAGGGTATCTGGACTTCAATTGGCAAGACTGCCTCCATGCCATAGACCAAGGAGAAAGGAGTTGCCCCGGTTGACGTCCTTGCTGAGGTACGGTACCCATGAAGAGCGAATGGTAACATCTCGTGCCAATCTTTATAGGTCACTGTCATCTTCTGCACAATTTTCTTGATATTTTTATTAGCTGCCTCTACAGCCCCATTCATCTTCGGCCGGTAGGGAGAAGAGTTGTGGTGCTGTATCTTGAATTGTTCGCAAAGCTCAGTGATTATTTTGTTATTGAGATTGGTACCATTGTCTGTAATGATTCTTTCCGGGACGCCGTATCGACAGATCAGATTATGCCGGATGAAACGTGCCACGATGCTCTTGGTTACTGTCGCGTAGGAAGCTGCCTCAACCCACTTCGTGAAGTAATCGATCGCCAGTAAGATGAAGCGATGCCCATTGGATGCCGTCGGTCGGATCTCACCGATCACATCAATGCCCCACATTGCAAAAGGCCAAGGTGCCGTCAGGACGTTCAGAGGAACCGGAGGAATATGCACCTTGTCAGCATAGATCTGGCATTTGTGACAAGTTCGAGAGTGTTGGTAACAATCGGCTTCCATTGTGGACCAGAAATATCCTGCCCGAAGGATTTTCTTAGCCATGGTGTGTCCACTGGAATGTGTTCCGAATGTACCTTCATGCAGTTCTATCATGATCCTCTCTGCTTCAGCCTTATCCACACAACGTAGTAGAGTTGAATCATGATTCCGTTTGTAGAGAATGCCGTTGCTGAGGAAGAATTTCACCACAAACCTTCTCATGAACTTCTTGTCATTGACAGATGCACCTTCAGGGTATTCCTGAGCTTCCAAATACCTCTTCACCTCATGATACCAGGGTTTTTCAGTCACCTTCTCGGTCTCGAGATCGCAGCAGTATACCGGTTCATCCAACTTCCAGATAATGATCCGAGGAGCCTCATTGTCCCATTTAACTTTGAACATTGAAGACATCGTAGCTAGTGCGTCCGCTAGCTGATTCTCCTCTCTTGGGAAGTGCTCAAAAGTTATTTCTTCAAAGTGGGGAAGCAAGGTTGACACATACTCCTTGTAAGGAATAAGATTTGGGTGTTTCGTATCCCACTCGCCTTTGATCTGATTGATCACGAGAGCGGAATCTCCGAAGACACTCAGAAATTTGATCCTTAAGTCGATTGCAGCTTGTAAACCCATGATACATGCCTCATATTCTGCCATGTTGTTGGTGCAGTTGAAACATAATCGGGCGGTGAGTGGAGTATGAGTTCCTTTGGGAGATATGATTACAGCGCCGACGCCATTACCCAAAGTATTGGAGGCTCCGTCAAAATGCATAGACCATCGGGATCCTTCCTCAGGTCCTTCATCCGGTCCAGGTACTTCACAGTCGGTTACCATCATGATGTCTTCGTCCGGAAAATCAAAGTTCAATGATTGGTAATCGTCCACAGGTTGGTGTGCCAAATGATCTGCCAGTACACTTCCTTTAATTGCTTTCTGAGTTGTATACTGGATGTCATATTCTGTCAAGATCATTTTCCATCTCGTTATTCTTCCAGACAGAGCAGGCTTTTCAAATATGTACTTGATGGGATCCATCTTTGAAATCAATAGAGTAGTGTGAGTCAGCATATACTGTCTCAGCCGGCGAGCAGCCCATACTAGAGCGCAGCAAGTTTTCTCAAGCAGTGAGTAACGAGACTCACAGTCGGTAAACTTTTTGCTCAAGTAATAAATAGCGTGCTCTTTTCGGCCAGACTCGTCATGCTGCCCCAGCACACACCCCATTGAATTGTCAAGTACTGTTAAGTATAATATTAGAGGTCTTCCTTCCACTGGTGGCATAAGAATGGGTGGCTCTTGGAGATATTCCTTTATCTTTTCAAAGGCGGCCTGACATTCATCGTTCCAGCGTACTACTTGATCTTTCTTCAGTAATTTGAAGATTGGCTCACAAGTAGCAGTCAGATGTGAGATGAATCGGGCAATGTAATTCAGTCGTCCCAGGAAACCTTTGACTTCTTTCTCTGTCTTTGGAGTCGGCATCTCTTGTATGGATTTCACCTTGGCAGGGTCCACCTGAATACCTTTATCACTTACAATGAAACCTAGCAATTTTCCGGATCTTACCCCAAAGGTGCATTTGCTGGGATTCAACCTCAGCTTGTATAACTTGAGTCGGTCAAACAGCTTCCTCAAATGATCAAGGTGCTCCTCCTCAGTTTGAGACCTTGCAATCATGTCATCAACGTATACCTCAATCTCATGATGGATCATATCATGAAATAAAGCAACCATGGCACGTTGATAGGTTGCCCCAGCATTTTTCAACCCGAATGGCATGACCTTGTAGCAGAAGGTGCCCCACTGAGTCACAAAGGTAGTCTTTTCCATATCTCCCAGAGCCATCTTGATCTGATTATACCCTGAAAAACCATCCATGAAGGAGAACACCTTGTGTTGTGCAGTATTATCAACAAGAACATCGATGTGAGGTAGGGGAAATCATCCTTGGGGCTTGCCCTGTTCAAGTCCCTGTAGTCGACACACATCCTGACTTTACCATCCTTTTTCGGCACTGGCACCACATTGGACACCCATTGAGGATAAGAAGTTACCGCTAGAAACCCGATATCGAACTGCTTCATGACCTCAGCCTTGATCTTTTCAGACATCTCTGGGCGCATACGGCGGACCTTTTGCTTTACCGGAGGGCAGTCTTCCTTGGTTGGCAGGTGATGAACTACAATGTCGGCATCCAAACCAGGCATATCTTCGTACGACCAGGCAAAGATCTCTATGTAATCATGTAGCATCTGGATCAATCGTTGTTTCACGCTGAGCTCTAGACTAGCCCCAATCTTGACTTCTTTCCTATCTGTCTCAGTACCCAGGTTAATTGTTTCCACTGGCTCCTCATGTGGTTGAATAGCCCTCTCTTCCTGGAGTAGTAGCCTCGCGAGTTCACCAGGCACTTCGCAATCATCTTCACCTTCGTCTTCGGCTAAGTTGATCGGATTCTCGAAGTCATAACTGGCGGTAGC
This sequence comes from Vicia faba, assembly GCA_948472305.1. Classification (NCBI taxonomy): domain Eukaryota; kingdom Viridiplantae; phylum Streptophyta; class Magnoliopsida; order Fabales; family Fabaceae; genus Vicia; species Vicia faba. Next base: position 361,405,547 of record OX451737.1, read on the forward strand.
AGAGCTGTTACCAGTGAGATCTAGAGTGGATTGAAACTTGTATAAGTGAGTGTGTGTAAATATAGCTGTTTTGCAATATATAACACAGAAAGAAAAGAGCACAAGATTTGAAATGCAACAAACGTCCAATGTTTTGATTGATGATATATGGAAATATCATACAAAAAGCCCTCACAAATGGAGCTACGATGCCCCGGGTAGGACACCGAGCCAATAAAGTTTTAACACATTGTTTGTTACAAATTGAAAATCAAAAGAAATAATTACCGCGTGACAAATGTGATAGGTGTAAAATCCTTTGCCGTCCAGTTGCTTGGTCCGTTGCTGGTAGTCGGGTAGATCCAACTGTCAAACTCTGTTTCCTCTACATCCTCCTCAATAGCATTCACCCTTGGGTTGGAGATAAACACCGGAGCCTTTCTGATCTTTTCCTTGCGCACAGCCCTCTGAGCCTCTGCAGTACAGCCCAGCCCAAACTTGTCGTTCTTTTGAGTGAAGTCAGGAAGCTGACCCCAGTTTGCGCAATTGCCTTTCTCGATTACAGCCCGGGCATCCTTCAAGGACGCCATCTTCAACGGAAAATCTTCTTCAACTACTGCCTCAGCTGATGCCAACACTGGAGGTACTTCCTCAAAATGCTGACAGGGGGTTTCAATAAACTCCCCGTCCATATCGATATACCGGAATGAATTCAAGTGACTCACCATGTATTCCTCCTCACCCTGCACAGTAACAATCCTCCCTTTGACAGGGTATTTGAGCTTTTGGTGTAGAGTGGAAGTTACTGCCCCAGCCTTGTGAATCCAGGGTCGACCCAACAAACAGGAGTAAGATGGACGAATATCCATTACGTAGAACGTTGAGTTGAAAACTTGGGAACCCACACGAATAGGAATGTCTACTTCACCGTGCACCATCCTCTTAGATCCGTCGAAGGCTCTAACAATAATGTTACTAGGTTTCAACTCTAGGCCCTCACAATCCAAGGGATCCAATGCTTTCTTGGGCAAAACATTCAGGGAAGAGCCGGTATCCACTAACACGTGTGCGAGAGTAGTGCCCCTGCATTCTATGGAAACATGCAGGGCATCATTGTGATTTTTCCCTTTGGCGGTAAGGTCAGCATCTGAGAACCCCAAGCCATTGTCAGCCGTCAAATTAGCCACACAGTCGGTGAATTGATCTGCGGAGGTCTCTTGCGGCACATGGGCTGTTTTCAGAAATGAAATCAGGGCTTTTGCATGGGCCTCTGAGCATAGCAGCAATGATAACATAAAGATTTTGGAGGGAGTATGCCCCAACTGTTCAACAACGTTAAAGTCACTCTTTTTGATAATTTTAAGGATTTCCTCCATTTCTTGTTGGGAGGCTTCCACAACAGTCTTTTTTGGTGCCTCTGTCCTGGCAGGCAAATCGGTAGCAACTTCTTTGCCCCGAGTATCAGAGGACTCGGCGGCAGTAGTAGACACAGGAACTTGAACTGGAACATGCACACTTGCGGGTGTGATGGTGAGAGGTTTTCGGATAACTGGCGGTGCAATGTCAAGCGAGAAGAGCCTGCCACTGCGGGTAATCTTGGTGGGACCAGTGATGTTACTGATACTGGTATTGGTGTTGAACTCCTGCTTCACCCCAAGCACATACACGTCGGCTCCATAATGCCATGGGACCGCTTTATCAGACTCATAGGGGAGAGGTCCCGGGACAGTAATAGTAATGGGTGCAACAGACATAATTTGGACTGGTTTCTTCACGGGAGCTTTGACAGGATTGTAAATTGTGACAACAGATATTTCTTCAACGGAAACAAACGGAACAGCAGTTTTCTTGAACAGAATTTCCTTGCTATCCATCAGGCTTTGGATGCCTGATTTCAGTAGCGGACAACCGGTAGGGATAACAGCACACAGGAGGCAACCCTTACCACAACCCGGAAATAAACCGGCTAGTAGTAAGTTCCTCTTAACAGTCAAAAGAGGGGTAGCAACATCATTTACCGAAACAACATACAACTCTTCCTCAATGGCATTTACTCTATGCTGGGGCATAGGAGCAGTTACAACATTCGGTCTCTCAGGCGCTTCAAACTGAATTTCCTTTGCGTCGATAAGATCTTGCACTTTGTTTCTCAAGGCCCAGCAATCATCAGTAGTGTGCCCGGGACTATCAGAATGATAAGCACACCGGGCATTTGGGTTATACTTAGGAGATGCAGTATTCACGACCTTAGGAGCTTCTTTGATGGTCACCAAGTTGGTTGATAACAGTTGGGGTAAAATTTGAGATAAGGTCATACTTAGCCGAGTATACTGCCTCTTGGGCCTTTCACCTCTTTGTTGATTGTACTGCTGAGGAGCAGCAACAGGTTTTGAAATGACCAAAGCATTGACGGCTTGGCGACTTTCGGACTTGACTTGTCTTCTAGGACCATAGACGGCACTTGCTTCTTTCTTGAAAGGCCTTTTCTCAGTACTTGTGGAGGCAGCTTTTTGTATCTTTCCTGACCTGATGCCAGCTTCAATTCTTTCTCCCGTCAGAATCAAATCCGTAAACCCAGCGGAGGAGTTACCAACCAAATGATTGAAAAATGGACCAGACAAAGTCCCTAGGAACATATCAACCAGCTCACGATCAGTCAATGGAGGCTGCACCCTGCCAGCCAAATCCCTCCATTTTTGTGCGTATTCTTTGAACCCTTCACCCGTTCCTAGAGACATACCCTGAAGTTGGGTACGCGTTGGAGCGAGATCAGAATTGTATTGATATTGTCTGTAGAATGCGGTCGCCAAATCTTCCCAGTGTCGGATGCTAGTTCCATCTAATTGGTAGAACCATTCAAGCTGTGACCCCGAGAGGCTATCTTGGAAGAAGTGAATCCAAAGGTTCTTATCCGCCGTGTAAGGTTGGATCTTCCTTACGTACGACCTCAGATGCAGCTTTGGGCAGGAGACCCCATCATACTTGGCGAAGGCAGGCGCCTTAAACTTGTGTGGAATTACTACCCCAGAAGATAACCCCAGATCTCCGAAATCCATCCCCGGCACATTCTGAATCTCCATGGTGCTCAAGCGGTCCTCCAATTGCTTGTATCTGTCAGCAGCAGGTGGGTATTGTTCGTCATTATAGTCCGTCTCGTTGTCGGAGACTGCGGGACTAGGAGCTCCTCCCCCTTGGGGACTGTTTTTCTCAGCAGAAGAAGTAGTTGGATCGGCTTCATTATGGAGTGTGTTCCCAAATCTGCGTCCGGTGTTGAACAACGCGGTCCTCTTTTTCTTCTTCTTCTTCAGGAGTAGAGTCTTCAACTCTTGCTGACCTTGGGCCAGGCTCAGGATCATTTCTTGAAACTGGGAACTTTGGGCCTGAAGGGCCTTGATGGCTTGCTCACTGGATGAGTCTGGATTCATAATGACTGTTCAAATAAACAGCGAAGAAGATTAAGCAACCTGTGAAATAGGGTACCTGCTATGCATATGGTGTAATGAGATGCGTATGTTTTATGTTTTCAAAGACAAACAAGATTCAACTTTGTAGACAACAGGGAAACACACTTCATTAGATTAAAATTTTAATTGTCCAACAACTTGCCCTTAGGCATTACAGGAATGAAAAATACTGGAAAGGAAATAAAAGCTATAAAAGGAAATATCCAAAGGCCATCAATGCTCCCATGGCCTCCTTTTCTCAGTGTTGATGTAGTTGTTCAGGACCCTCTCTTCCTCCAATTGCTTAGTCAGCCTCTGGATCTTCCGTTCCTGCTCGTTGAACTTCTCCCGATAGAAATCCCGTTCTTCCTTTAGCTGCGCCCAAGATCTCTTCATTGTGTCAAAATCAGTAGGTATCTGAGGAGGGAGGACAGTTGGAGGAACCCCATCTTCATCAGGAGATTCAAGAGTGATAGGTCTGACAGCTTCGTACGGCATACCTAACCTCTGAGCACGGATGCGGACCCATTTGCAATAGGGTTCCATTGGTAGAGAAGTCTTTGGTCCCAACTCATGTGGGTCAGCTTTGTGAATTCTGTCCCAAGCTCTAATGAATCCATGGCGTAGTTTGTCACTGTCTGCCTGAAACTCAAAATGGAAGTGAGGAACCAGCATTTCATGAGGCCCAACTCCCCTGGCTCTTCCAAACTGACGGAGAGCTAAGCATGGATTATAAGAGATTCCTCCTTGGATACCAATCAACGGAACATTAGGGTATTCTCCGCAACGGTCAATAACAGCTACCTCATCCAAACCTCTGAGAGTCCAAGTGATGTCATTATCAGTGAGAGACATTAGCCTACGAGCCCAACCCTTTCCTTCTTCATTCTTCAGCACGAACTTAGGAAGGTGCGAAATAAACCACCTTACTAGCAAAGGAGCACAACACCACGGAGTTCCCCGTTTTCGAGCAGTACGAGCATAGAGTTGTTGCAGGATATCGCCCAAAAGAGTGGGTACAGGATTCCGAGACATGAAGATCCTTATGACATGGATACTGATAAAGGTGTCAGGATTGGGGAACAATACCAGACCATAGATCAAAAGAGCCAGAATATCTTCGTACGCCTTGAAGTCCAAGTCATTCCAGAAATCATTAGCCTTGCCAACCAGAAATTTGACCAAAAAGCCCTTGACTCCACTTCTAGTTTCCCAGTTAGCTAACACCTCTTCTTTGGTCAAGGGGAGAATTGCAGCAATCTCTTCAGACCTAGGAGTCTTTTCCAAACCAATGAATGGAGTTTGTTCCAAGACAGGGATCCCAAGCAAATAAGAGAATTCTTCCAGGGTAGGAACCAGCTGGAAGTCTTGAAAGGTGAAACAATGATACAGAGGGTCATAAAACTGGGTCAGAACACTTATCATTTGTTGGTCCCATTTTGCAGTGATCAAGCCAAGGAGAGAACCATGTCTGTTGATGAAGGAAGAAGTGTTTGGAATCCTACCAACCAGATCCTTGAGCAAAATTGGTGGTTGAACAAAGTTGAGCCGGATAGTATTCCTACGCACGGGCATCATGATGTCCTACAAAACAGAGCAAAGATGAAACTCTTTTTGTCTTTGAAATGGGTTAGTCCTTTATACAGGATGCATGCAATGGTATGATGGTATGATGTTATGATAAAGCACACCACAAGTATTCACAAAGGCAAACATTATAAGGCACACAAGTCACACAAGACACCCTTAGGTTTCAGGCCAGCATGAATTTCAGGTATTACCCTCTTTTGGTTTTGTTGGTTAAAACCTGTCTTATCAAAAGTAACCGGGTTCTAGAGGATCTCAAATCATTGGCTACCCTCAATCGGTCATAACTCCAGCATCGCAATCTTTTCTTGCGGCCATAACCATCTCGAGAGTTTAGCCTCAATGAGTGTAGCATACTGCTACTGTCCTAATAGCCAAGTTTGGTCAATTTAGGGTTCTAAGGTTGGTTGGTGTTTAATGACTCCTTAGAAGACCTATATTCTCCTCATTGCAACACAAGGGATATAGGTACAGACCAAGGTGCCACACCAACGTAGCCACTGTTTCACCCATGTCGGTCTACGCCAGACAGGTCCCTCACAGATTATGCTACCTAAAATGGGTATTTCCCAGATCCGGGTTAGGATCTATGAAACTCCGATGAAAAGCCCACAAATATAAAAGCAAACAAAGCAAACAATTGAAAACAAAGGTGATCTAAGCCCTAAGGTTACTCCACTTTTAATATATTCCCCAGCAGAGTCGCCAGTTCTGTGGTACGGTGGGAGAACTGACTTGAGGTTTTGCGTTTGTTTTCGCAAATGTTTCGGTTGAGCAAGAGTCGCCACCGACTTTTTATTTTATCCTAAGGAAAGGTTTAAAAAAGCACAGCAAAAAATCTTTTAAGATGTTTTCTTGGGTTCAGGGAGTAGATTATAGAAAGGGAAGGTATTAGCACCCTTTCTATCCATGGTTATCCATGGGCTCTTAGTTACTTGCTTAGATCACTTGCCTTTTATTTTCAATTGTTTGAAATGGTGCTTGTGTGTGTGTGGGTTTGAAAATATTTTGAAAAGAAGCCAATGTGGTGGCAACCTTTGTAATGATCCATGTGGGGATGTATACAAAGATGTATGTCTTTTGAAAAGGTTTTCATTTTGTTTTTGAAAGTTTTGTTTTTTGAAAGTATTGTGAGGTGTGTTTTAGAAAATAGGCAAGTGTTTTATTTTTTTTTTTGCAAGTTTGATTCAAGTAACTAAGAGGTTATCTACTCCTAAATTTCTCAAAGTTTATTGCTATGCTTTAACCCTTTTAACAAGTTTGTTTCACCATTGTATTTGGTGGACAATCTCATGTTAGGATGTGAAAGGGACGGGCACGGGTCGTCGTTTAGACCATAATTGCAATGGTGCCAAGTATCTTTGGGCATTTTCTTTAAGGGACTTGATCATTTGTTTAGGCAACATTTTGAAAGTGTTATCGAGGGACTATGATCATTTGATTTGTTTGTTTTGCCCAAAGAGACCTAACATGCAACATGGCCCAATTTTGAAAGGCAACAAGTGGAATACCCTAGGGGGTGCAAGTGTGATTGGTGTGTTCATTTTCATACTTGTTTATCTTGAAATTAGGTCAAAACTATTTTTCGTTATTTTTCGCATACAAACCCTAATTCTAACATGGTATAATTAGAAAGCAATAAAGTGCGGAAATAAATTTACTAAGCTATTACAAAACCATATATGGGAAGGGGGGTACAAATGTTCGAACGAGGATTTTGACAAGGAATTTAAACCTAAAACTATTACATCAATATTGAATTATTTACAAGGTGATTAATTTGCATAAATTAAATAAAATAGAACAAATGTGCAAGATGCCAAAAATGGTTTTTATATGTATGGAAAAAAGGTATTTTTACATGTCAAAAAGAAAGTATTATTATTTTTTAAGTTTTTCATATTTAGGGTCAAACCCTAATTCTATAAAAAATGTATTATTTATTCAATATACACAATATTTATTATTCATATACAAAAATAAAATAAAAATAAAGTATATTTGTAAAAAATGATTTTTTAGTATTAAATATTAATAAAATAAAATATGTATATTTTCAGTATTTTTATCCTAAGTGTATTAATAAATATATATATGTATATGTATTATTCATTAAATATGCATTATATATACAAATTAATAATATTTAATATTTAATAAAAAAAGTATTTTTTCTATAAAATATTTTCAGAAAGTAAAACAAAATGTAATGTATAAAAAATATATTTACACTATTTTAGTATTTTAAATAAAAAAAGTATATGTATTTATTGATTTATGTACAAACTAAAAGAAAAATCAAATAAATGCCTAATAAATTCAAAAATGGTGAGAAAAAATATTTTTATATTTTTAATATTATGAGAAAAAATAAATGAGTCAATCAAAAAAAGAAAAAGTCAAAAACATTAAAAAATGAATGAAATGGGCTCAGGGGGTGTAAAACCAAAAAGGTGGTGTGAATAAGAAAATAACTCAGGCCCAGCCCAAGAAGACATTGTCTTCAACCTTCAGACAAAACCAGTTCAAAACGCACGCCCTTCTTCTCAAACTTCTAACTCCTGATTCCTGGCTTTTCAATGAAAACTCATAACATAAAAAATGTTCAGCATCAAGAGACGAATCCAACCATATGTAGAACTTGTCTTAAATCTCTAAGATGAGGGAGAATTTCTTCTCCCCCAAATCCTGACCTAGATTTTCTTCCAAGTTCAGACCCAAAATTCTTGCAACACACATAATATAAATAAAATCTAATTATATGGGCATGTTCAGGGCTATGATTGTGACATATTTTCTTCACAAACCTAAAGCTAACAATGCCTAACAAGAGAGATACGAATTCAAAAACTTACCTGTTCAGTTGAAGTTCTATCTGGCAATGGAGAAGCTCTCAGTGCAAAGTGATGATGGGTATAGCTTCCTTGAGGTCCAGGGATACTATTCCAAGTGTTACTTTGCTTTGAAACCTTTTGAATCGAGCTATAACACTCCACCTGCAAATCAGAAAAGTGAAAATGGTGGAACCAGTTAGAGGGATTACAGGTCGTGTTTTAGCTTTTGGTTAGCTTGCATAGATGGTAGGGAAGGTGTATGAACTGGTTTGGGCAAGAATGCTTGAAAGGATTGAGAGTTGGAACTCAATCTGCAGAGGTTGCTCTGTTTGAGCAGTTTCAAGGTGATTCTGAGTTTTGGGAGGTATTGGAGCTGAAAGGCTCGTGCTTCAGCTTAGGATCAATGTTTGGAATATGTTTGATAAGTTTGTTTAAGTGTTTGTAAGCTGATATGAGAGTTGGTACAAGTTATACTATGTTTCTTCTTTCTTAAGCAACAAAAGGCAAGTTGATGTTCTAGACTGATGCAGGCCCCCATAACATGCTGCAATCCTTTTCCTTGATCAGTGTAATGTGTCTCATAACTTGTGCCTAGAATATTTTTGACTGTACCACTTGGATTTGCAAAATGGACATAAAGTTCTACTTTTTTAAAATAGAAATAATGCTTTATCTATAAATGGATTAATCTTCTAGGCAATGCTTGAATACACAAAACATGGTCTTGGCACAAAGGTTTGGCATTAAATTTATGAGTGTCAAAGGGTTTTAGGACCTGTAATGTAGCACAAACTATGCTGACTTGAAAATGGCCTAAGTTATGAACATGTTCATGATCAATTCAAAAGTGAATTTTTGCCATATTGTGAAATTCGATTCTCTCAAGTTATGAGGTTGTTTGAGAAGTTCTTGGAAATTTTGGAAAGCTTGGAATGTGTACTACAATCCATCTTTGAAATGTAAATTGAAATTCCAAGTGGAAATGTATGGAAAATGGCTTGAAGTTAGGTAGAAAACCTTGTCAAAATGGTCAGATTTTCACTAAGTTAAGAATGGTTTGGCACCCCTATTCAAAAAATTGTAACTTGAGATACAAGCCTCATTTGGGAAAACTTTGTGAATCAAAGTTGTAGATTATTCAACAAGCTACAACTTTAATGTTTTGACTTTTGTTTGAATCCAAATGAATCTTGGTGAGAAAGTGGGGCAAAGTTGGGAAAAAAATAGGGTTTTCCATAACTTAGAAAAATTCTAAGTTATGAAAAATTCCCATTTCAAACCCTAATTTGCATTTCTTGGTTTCTTGGTGAACAAGTTTCATGATTTGGCATGTTTTGATGAAAAATGAATCTTGACTCTTGATTTTGACCAAAAAGTCAAAGTTTGACTTTTCAGTATACAGTCAAAATTGATCAATTGACTGGGAAATTCAACTGTCAATCTTGTATACTTGGGATCTTTTGAGTTTGTTGAGCATGTCAAGATAATTCCATGGGGTCCTTGAGTCCATATGTGAGCTTGGTTTGCCATTGGCTAGGTCAAACAGTCAAAAATTGCCTTTGTGCAGTCAAAACCCTAAAAATGATCATTTTGCCCTTTTGATGTCCTGATCAAATTTCTTGTGGAATTGTGATCCAAACTTGATCAAATGGTCCATATGAGTTCATAATGTTGATGTGGGTCAATTTTCATGAGATTTGACTGTCAATTGGCCACAGTTGACTTTTTCCCCAATACAGTTGATTTTTAGGTCAACTGTCCAATTGACTGGGCAAAATTTGGAATCAAGACTTGAAACTTGGTATGGATAAACTTGGGAGTCCAACATGAAGCATGAAAGTCATCCTAGGCATTTTAGGTCAAAATATCTTTGTGCAATCACAAACCCTAATTTGGGTCAACAGTGCAAGGAGAAGTCTTGAGCAGAGGAAAACCCTAACTGGATCTTGAGCTCCAAGGTTTTGTGATGAGAAAATGTTGAGGAAATGGGAGGGCAAATTTTGGGATACAACAGTCATCAATTTCGTGAAGAACGAAGAGATATCGAGAGTTCCTTGTTGAAGACGAGCAACAGTTTCTTGAATGTCAGCAATGCGAAAAATGTCTCCCTGAGAAAAAGGATTTTCCAAACTTTTCCATACAAGAGAAGCACGATCATACCAGAGAAGAGATTTTGCAATTTCCTCAGAAATCGAGCGTTGAAGCCATGAGAGGACGAGATTGTTGCATCGCAGCCAAGGTTCGTATAGAGAGTCGGAGATAGGCGGAGGAGAAAGAGTGTCATCAACGAACTTGATCTTGTTCTTGGAGATAAGAGCCACTTTCATCGATCTAGACCAGATCTGGTAGTTCTTGGTATCAAGAACTGGTTGAACAAGAACAAGAGAGGGATTTTCGTTAGGATGCATATAATAAGGATTGGAAGGGTTTGTAGCGAAATCGGAGTAAGGAAGCGCCATAGTCAATGCTGAAGCATTCAAAGGAAAAGGAAGAGGCGAAGACGCGAAGAAGAAGGAGAAGGCGCGAAGAAGATGAAAGGAAAGAAAAGGGAGGCGCGGAAAGGAATTTTCAAACTGATACCATGTTAATTTTGGAATAAGCTCATTGTATTATTATGCTTTTGGAATGTACAAGACAGTACTATATATACTGTTAAGTAACAAATCACCAAAGTTTAACTAAACTGAATTATTTGCATCATGTAATAATTGTAAAGGATCATTGATTGTATTTGAAGACATTGAGTACGCTCCCATATATGAAGGCGATATGAATTTGATTCCTGCAATATAATCAAGTAATCCCAATGAAAATAAATTCAAAATCAAACCTAACATTCTTGTAGTCTGCCCAAAATCAAACAAAAAAATTTAAAAAGTGGGAAAGTGTCAAACCATAATTGAAAATGGTGAGAGGATTTCTGATGCCAGGACCACTGAGTAGTCATGCGGCTGATGAGCATCAACCAATGGAATGGAAGACGTTGAAACCACACATCTTGGTAGCCGATTATTCCATACAGCCCACCCTTTACAGATATGATATCTTCGCAATTGAGGTAATGTTATTTCTCCACAAAACACAAAACTCGAAGATTGGCCATATTTTCAAAGAAAGAATTTGGAACTTTCATACATTTGCGGTCTTCATCTCTGTCCATGTTGACAAATAGAATCTCAAGTTTGGAATCATTAAACTTACAGGAAATCAAATCCATGTACTTCCCTTCACATGATAAATATTGAATATTTACTTTCCTTTTTACCAATGACTTTTTCTCTTGGTCTTTTATCCATTGAGACACTTTACGAACCCAACCATGCATGTTTACATGTTTTTCGCCGACCCCCAATAACAAATAAGAATCTAGCCGTTTATTTATGGCTCAACTACTTTGTCACGACCCCGATAATCTTCCTCAAAAAGCCTCACTCGTGTGCAAATTATGGTTAAAACTTCAACAGAAATTTGTTCATCTTCTCCAAATACAGAACATAAGAGGAATAATCCCATGACTTCTTTATCTTTCATAAAATGATAGTTAGGCTTCAACCATTGATAAAGTTCAATCATATCATCATCAACCCTATGATATGATACACGCTTCTTCAAGGATTGTAATTTCATATCCCACTCATGCACTTGTTGATCTTGGCCTCTTAAACTACCGCCGTAAACTGCAATTGTGGCTGGTAATTGTTTACATTCCTTTACAATTTTATGTCCAATACCAATCACTTCTTTCGAGGAACTATTACTTATAAAGGTGTATTTTTGGAACATGATCCATGCATCTTCTTCCGATAAAAGGTCCAGTTCAATTCTGCTATCACAATTCATTTTATTGAATATTTGTTTAAAGCGTGAGGTTAAAAGAATTCTACAACCTTTGTGATTGGCTAAATTTGGAATCCCTATTGCTTGAAAGTCAAGTAGGACTTCATCCCATATGTCATCCATTACCAAAAGAATTTTATCACCGTTTGTTAATCTGTCCCTTAGTTTTTTGGGTCGGTTTGATTCATTACAATATTTCAACTGCAATCCTAAAGAGCTAGCAATAGCATCTTGAATCCTTTTTATATCAGGAGTACGTGAAACTGTCACAGGAAAAACATGGGTGAATTGTTTGAATTTCTTTAATACTCTTATCACTTCATTGACCATTGAAGTTTTTCCGATGCCGGCCATCCCTTGCAATAAAACTATAAAGTTATTTTCATCTTTTAGTGCATCCAACAGTTTAAAAGTAAATAAATACCTTTAAAAGGAATTGACGGAAACTGAGATTCAATAGGAGATGAGATGCTAGGAAGCTGTTCCTCAACATTTGAGCTTACTTTCTTGGAAGCGTCAGCATTTAGAGAAACTGAACAAATTGTGGGATAGGAAAATTTCAAAATCAAAAGGGTGATGACTGTTGAAGAACATAAAAATAGAAAAATATATTCAGAGACTCTTCACCTTCATCACTGGTCTTGGTTGTGCCAATGGACAAAGAGGTTGTGGCTATTTGGCAATCACCATCTTCCTGCATAGACTACAGAAATAGTTTAAGACTTGATTTTTAGGAATCTAATCCCAAGCAGTTAATGAATAAAAAATACCTGCGAAGATTGTTTTAATTCAAAACCGACTAATTCTGATCACCACCTTCAGTTTGGAATATTTCTTGCTGCTCATATGCTTCTCTTATTATCAGAACTTTTAACTTTACAAGCTCTTTACATACGGAGCTCTAAAAGACACGTTTGAGTTTGTTGTAGTTTACTACAACAAGTATTTCTAGCTTTGGGAAGTATGTGTTTGTAGACTGAACATCTATGGATTTTTCATTCTCCAAATCATCTTCAATAATATGCTTCAACTCTTTGCATTCTTCTATTCTTAGAATAAGCAATTGTGGAAGGCATCTTAATATAGAAGTGGGAAACCCAATTTCCAATTTTTCACATCGCCTGATTTTTATCCTTGTAAGGTAATTGAGGGAAAATGAATTTTTGGGATCAACCAAAAGGCTCGTAGTCTTCGAAGGCAGATCCTGCAACTCAAATGTACTCCAAACCTAAGTTCATTTTTTGTTCATGTACTTCTTCATTGAGAAAATATATTTTTTCTACTTTGCAATCATATAGCTTGAGACTTTTCAAACCAAGAAAATGATCATATATTTTATTCTTGCTTAAAATAAATTAGTAAGATAATAACATTTTTGAGATTCAGTATAAAAAATTTAAATAATATTTTTTTTACTCAATAGTATTAACTGTCATGCATTAAGCCTTATGAAGCACGGACACTTCCAAAAAGACTCTGACACAGATACAACGATACTATAATAATTTTAAAAAAATAAATAAACTAAAGATAATCACATGTGTTGTTGTAGGTGTCTCATACCGACATGAACACAGACACGCCTTTTTTAGAAGTGTCGGTGCTACATTTTAAGCCCTATTGAGTCACTATGCCAAACAAGCACATAAACAACACTTTTTTTGGCCATAGACAGCGCTTTAAAGCGCTGCTATAAGTAAATGCAACGCTTTGTATTAATGTAAAAGTGCTGCTACATGTCCCCTTTAGGAAGCACTTTTTCTTTAAAAATACTTTCTTATGCACCCCTTTAGCAACACTTTCTCTTTAGAGTGCGCTTTGGTAAGTACCTCTTTAGTAGGGCTTTCTCTTTAGACAACGCTTTTGGTTATCTTTTAGGCATTGCTTTAGACAACACTTTTCTTTAAAAACGCTGTTTGTTCCTCACTTTAGGCAACGCTTTCCCATTTTAGGCAGTGTTTTTCCCCATTTTAGGCAGTGCTTTTTCCCCACATTAGACAATGTTTTTCTCATTAAGCGCTGTCTAATATTCACAAATTTTTTTTAAATATTAGACTTATTTTCACTTACAGAAAACGCTGTCCAATATCTACAATAAATTTGCACCAGATTTTCACCATATTTTGCACCAGATTTTCACCACATTTTACACCTGATTTGGTAGCCTCAACCCAATAAATATGAAACAAATTTGCATATACAAAAAATCTACATATATATAATTGATGATATATACAACAACAACTTGAAAATTGATGATACAACTTGAAAATTCTAAAATTCTAAATTTATGTTTAATCTACATATTACTATCTTCGAGAATTTCTAAAAAACAACAACAATGAACTTGTTAGCTCTATCTTCTACATCTGTACCTATAACTTAAAACTAAATCAAAAGATCGAAATTCATACCATGATAAAACAAAACTTTATTCGAATTTATACTCAAAACTCGAAAGTTATACTCAAACTTCTCATCAATGAAAGAAAGACAATATACATTATACAATTCTCAACTCCATAATAAATTGACACCATTCCTCCATAAGTTCATCCAATTGATCTTTTGAGTAATGAGCACAATTGAATTCGTCAAAGTACTACATAGTAATATAACATAGTATGTGATTTAGTTAAAACACTATGCCCTTTTATGAGAATATTAAAATAATTCTTAAGTTAGAAATTCATACCGTGGATGGAATCTCTATTCGGTTCAAAAGAAGCGTTTCTTTCATAAACCTCAAGATGAAATAACCGCAATCTATACCATTACGTTGATGAGGATACTACACATGGAAAGAAAATACAGATATATATATATATATATATATATATATATATATATATATATATATATATATATATATATATATATATATATATATATATATATATATATATATATATATATATATATATATATATATATATATATATATACCCCTTAACTTGTTTTATCTAGTATCATCCCTAATATAATCAAAATTGTGAAAATATACCTGCACTCTAATCCACGTAATGTTGTTGGCTCTACTCTTTAGTACTTCAATACCTCTTTGTGATCGAAAAGCTTGTAGAATGCTATAATAAAATATAAACGACTATTTAGAATAATCTCACATAGATAAATAAATATACACACGAATATTTAGAACAATCTCACTTACGTATCAATCATCTTCTTCAAATCTTGGTATGTTATCCAATCATTGTATAACAAATCTAGATAGTATACAATTTCTCTTACAGGATTAATTGCAAGCAACAATCAATGTCCACTGTAAAATTAAACAAATGTTAGATGGAAAGTTTCTACACAACGTCAAAAAATGAAAAATTATAATAGATGAAGTTAGGATGAAAATCTAACCTGTTGCCAGTATTATATGGTAAAAAGAACAACTTTTATGTATCTTTGATGGCCACAAATAAACTGAGTACATACGATATGACATCATTTGGTTTTGTTACGATTAACCCTGTGTTGACGGTGTTGGGAGCTAAGAAAGCGAATCTTTCTTCCAATCCACGCGGGCGCATCACTTTGTCATACAAAAACTTCAAATAAAAACATCATTAAAATTAGACTATATTCATTGAAATGGGTAAATAAATTGTTCATTTAATTAAGCAAAGTTGATCGGAGTATACCTGATGTATGTATCGATAACACCGAGGCCTAAAGTCAAATGTTGAAAAACTTGATCCATATCTTCTCTACTAATTGCTTCCATGTATTCATAACCAAAAATGTCTGCCTTCATAGGTATAAGATGAGTACCACCAATTTGAATATTTGTTTTTCCTATATATGTCCGAAGGCACGATCTATACTGAGAAGTAGGTTTTTTGCTTGCCGCGGTCTTCTTACCCCTACTGACTTGTTCAATCTCTTTAGCATGCATATAAATATAATATAATTAGTTAGGCAAAGTATAATATTATTCTATGCATAAATATCATATAATTGTGTTATACCTCTTTTTTTGATGCAACTAACTCGGTTTTCCGCACAACCCCCTTATCTTTTGATTTGGGTTTTGTAGGAAACTAACATTACCATGTAAAAAACTGTACGTAAAATGCTCGTAAAAACTTTGAATACTCAAAGGTTCATAATTATTTTAAGCATACCTCATCGTCTACGCGAATGAGGCTTGACGCCCATGTAACATACGTACCTACTGCCTCTCCCACCAATGTTGCATCTGAAATATCATCTGGTATTGGTAATAACGCACCCCTTCTAAAACAATATCAATTGATACCTTCAAATATCAAGAAAGGAGCAGTTTATGGTGAAGTACTTCTCCCAAAGTATCATGCACTTTCCCCTTGTCAACCATCCGATAAGTCGGTGACGATAAATAGAGTTGACAGGGTGAAATGCCCAAAAACCAATAATAAATATGTATATATATATATATATATATATATATATATATATATATATATATATATATATATATATATATATATATATATATATATATATATATATATATATATATATATATATATATATATATATATATATATATATATGTCAATTTAAATAAATTACACTAATTTAATTTCATAATAATATATATAATTACTTCGGGAATATTTGGTTGAACATTACAACTGACACTAGCTTTGTCATTAGTATCTTTAAAACCTGAAGCTTCTCTTTCTGATTGATCTCTTTCTTTTTCCTTTCTCAATTCACGAACTTCAGCTTCTAATGCTTGCAACTTTGCCTACATTTTTTATTTCTTTGGATTTTTCATTTTCAAGGATGTTGGAGTGACCCCATGTCACATACCCCTCACCCGACCAAAATACTCACGAATATCTAATGCTCGACTAAGTATGCTCCTGCAATCATTGTAGTCATCTGGAGATATAGATTGAGACAGATTCTCCTGAAATTCATATGAATATCGAAAAAGCATGAATATTATATGTAATAAACTTTTGATTTAATTAAACAATTAATGTTATACTTACGCATTTCTCAAAAATTTGTTGAACCTCTTCTTTAACAACTCTATCCTTACCCACACGGGCAGCCTTCCACAAAACATATTCCAGAACAGATATTTCGGAACTATTCTCCTCTTTTAAATACACATTAAGACAAAAACTAAGATCAATTATAACTCATGATGAACAAGTATATCATTGCAATTTATAGATACTTACTATTTTTTGTTGTAAGCGTGCATATCTCGTACGCCCTTTTTTTGTATGGATACGCGGGACCTGATGCTTGTTGGCGATTTACGACACTCGTATTCTGAAATTTTTCAGTTCTTCATTTGTCTTTAAAAGTGTCTCATTCTTCCGGTGAAATCAAGTCTACATATTTACTTGGACGCTCGACATCAATAATTTTTTTTCCGGCATCTCTTGTAGGGGCAATTCCAAGGTTTTAGATGAACAAGTGGTGTGTCTCTCACAAAGGTGTGTCCCAAGTAAAATGCTCTCTCCTCAGAATTGCCCCTACAGTGGTATCAAGAGCTTTTGTTTCGATTCAAGGGAAGTGTCAATCAAAAAAGATTGAAGAATTCACGATGACAAGTTATGGGAATGCAAACTATCCAGCAACGCTGCCAATTCTGAAAGTTGACAACTATGAGAATTGGTGCAAACAGATGAAAGTCCTATTAAGGTGTCAAGGTCTTTGGGACCTTGTAAAAGATGGAGTCGAAGCGCTTGGCGAAAACGCTTCAGAAGAAGAAAAGAAGAAATACACAGAATCTGAGAAGCTGAGTTATAAAGCATTATTTATAATTCATCAATGTGTCAGCCCAGACAATTTCGAAAAGATTAGTGATTCAGAATCTGCAAAAGAAGCTTGGGAGATCCTTGAGAAGTCTTTTGGAGGCGCTGAGAAGGTGAAAGAAGTGAGGTTACAAACTCATAAAAGGACCTATGAACTGCTTCAGATGGAAGACAGTGAAAACATATCTGATTTCTTCACTAGAGTTACAAAACTAGTAAGTCAAATCAAGATATGTGGAGAAGCGTTAACAACAAGAGTTGTTGTGTCGAAGATCTTGAGATCTTTAGCTCCAAAGTTCGACCACATAGTGGTGGCGATAGAAGAAGGAAAAG
Organism: Vicia faba; assembly: GCA_948472305.1. NCBI lineage: Eukaryota > Viridiplantae > Streptophyta > Magnoliopsida > Fabales > Fabaceae > Vicia > Vicia faba. The sequence continues at coordinate 361,423,334 of OX451737.1, forward strand.
ACTTGTCGAAATTGACAAAGGAGAGAGCATTTTACTTGGGACACACCTTTGTGAGAGACACACCACTTGTCCATATAAAACCTTAAGGTAATAGATGAGTGGGTTCTCTCATATATAAGTGCTCAATCTTCCCTTTTATAATCAATGTGGGACTTCTTCCTCACACTTGATTCTCAACACTCCCCCTCAAGTGTGAGTCACAATGCTCCCCCTCATGTGGAATGACTCTCTTACACATACACTTGTACCACCGCTCGATACAAGTAAGCCGGTCTCTATCTCGAAACCAAAGGCTCTGATACCACTGTAGGGGAAATTCCGAGGAGAGAGCATTTTACTTAGGACACACCTTTGTGAGATACACACCACTTGTCCATCTAAAACCTTAAGGTTTTAGATGGACAAGTGGTGTGTCTCTCACAAAGGTGTGTCCCAAGTAAAATGCTCTCTCCTCGGAATTGCCCCTACATCTCTTAGATACTTGTTTGATAAATAAGATCTAAACCCTCTATCTCTTTTTCTGGCCAATTGAAGACAATAATCTCTTCTGATATCATCAATGTTGAAAGACCACTACGAAAAACATACACAGAGTGTGTTAGTATAAGTAATTTAAATACATAATCGTAATAAAAAACAAATAACATCACATATGGTACCTGTATCTCACTCTAGATTTTGTCTTTAGCGGTATCCAACTGCTAGTTTCTCCAATTATCACAAGTAATTGGAACTTCTCTCTAACAAGTGAACCAATGTAACTTGTCAATTTAGAACCGTTAGATTCAATTAGTTGCTCATTTAAATTCCAATGTATATTATATTTTATTCCTCTATTTCTATCATGAATGATTTTCTTCATAATAGTTATTTCTCTTCTAATTTCTCTTTCCTCTGCATTAACAGATTTCTTTCCATCATTAATAGAATCATCATATGGGTGATCCTCATTACTAGTCATGTAACCTGTAATAAAGAAAAAAATAAGTATTTAATAACAAATATATAATTCTAAATATATAATTCCAAATATCTAATTCCATAATCAATTGAGTATATAAAATGACAAATATATAAGTTTATTGAATGACGAAATATATAATATTTTACTATATTACCTCTTTCTCTAACATCTCTTTATTTTCTTGGTTGGATTATGAATTACTTGTCTCTTAAGAATGTGGACGGATGGTTTGATCCAAATTCCCTCATTATGATCCTTTTTAATATATGACTCATCCGCCATAATATTCTCATCTTGGTCGTTTCTAATATACGACTTGTTGTACCCCAAAATTTTCCCTCCCATATTCTTCAAGGTTTGCTAAGATCATGCTTCAAAATCTCCCAAGGGTTGCACAGTCCAATGGCCTCCTAACAGTCAAAATTAGGGTTTTGGTTCTGGCAAGGAAGTTGAAGTTTTCAAGGGCTAAATCAAGTCCCATACGCTCATAAACATTGTCAAGCACCTACATGTCAAATTTCAAGGCTTACAAGGTCAAGTTGCACAGTCAAAAGTCCCATTTGCTCAACAGTCAACTGTAGGGGCAAAATGGTCATTTGGCAGTCAAAACTCAAAAGTTTTGGTCAACATCTTATTTTGAAGCCACAATCATCCTTTGGTCAAGTCTTGACCATGATTTCACAAGAATGGCTCAAAAATCATCAAGGTGTCAAAAGTTTCTATTTTTAGACAATTGAAAAGTCAACTGTAACTTGACCAAGGCATAACTTTTTCATGGTTCATCAGAAAAATTCAATCCAATGCTCATATTGAAGGGGAAGACATTTCCTACAACTCATCTTCACATTCCAAGTCCAGGAAATGCTCTCACAAAAAGTTATCAATTTCAACATTATAGGTCATTTTCAAAAGTCAACAAAAAGGGACTTTAAGTCAAAGACCATAACTTGAGATTGGTAAATCAAAATGACATGGGACCAAAGAAATTGGTTAGAGGACTTCAAGACCTTTCCAAAATGTCCAAGAACATGATCAAAGCTTAAAAATTGAGCAATATATGCATTGGAGAAGTTGGGAAATTTTTGTGAAATGGCCAAAATCATTTATCCTTGAAATTTCATTTTTTGACAAAAGGGGCCCACTTTTTCCACTTGATTCAGCTTTTCCATACCTCCCACGTGTCCCATGTTTTATTTCAAGAATAAAAATTAATTTTTCTATTTTTGTTTAATTTTATTTGATTTAATTCATTTTAAATCTTTAAAATTCAAATAAAAATCAAGAAAATTAATGGGAGGATATTTTGTGGTTTGAATAGCTTTGATACACCATAAAACATATACCAAAATCGTTCAAGACCTATTTCAAGCAAAAAAATCAAATTTGGAGCAAATATGGCAAGTTATTTCAATGGTGATTATGGAGAAAATCAAAACTTCATTGCAAGGCTTAAAAGCTCCTTAATGTGACTGATTCTCATCCAAGCCTATATATACAAGCCTTGCAAGCCTCATTCAGGACCTAGAAAAAAAGGAGAGTGTACACAAACGGCCAGAGGAAAAGTTCAAAATTTGTCCAAAAAAGTGAGAGATCTAAAGCGGTGTTGCAAACATTTTCAGATCAAAGCAAGCACGTGACTTTCTTCCTTGCCACTCCCTGAAGCCAAAGCAACCACAAACGCGTCCTAAGGTCCACTACCAAGCGCTGTAAGTTGTCTCAAACTCACCCCTGTACATGAAATCATGTTTCTCCATTCTTGCACTTTTTCTGGAAAATAATAGCATATTCATACTCCATGCCTAATTTCCAATGTAACTGCTATATTCAATTTCATTTTTAGGCTTCGTATAACAATACCCGTGCCTAGGTTTCGTTGGTTTTGTTTTTAGGTATTTTGTCTACAGGTGAAATTGGGACAAACCATAAGCATAGACGTGATCAGGAGACATGGACGATCACAACCATGGGCTTAGATGGAATTTTTGATGCCTAGGGATGATTTTGAGTAAAACCTCCAAAATCCGGCCTTCACCTCCTTGGTTTAGCATTTCTTTTCTTATTTTCTTTCCTTTTATTAATTATTATTATTATTATTTAGTTAGTTCACAAATAATTATTTTCATAAATTCAGAAAAAAAACAAAAAAAAATGTAATTATTATTATTATTATTATTAATTTCACTTTAGTAATTATTTTTGTAAATAAAATACTAACAAATTAATTAGTTTAATTAGTTAATTTTAACCTTTTTTCACAATAAATAAAAACAAATTTAGACTTAGGCTTTTTCTTTTGACATTTTTAATTCTTTTTTTTATTTTATTTCATAAAAACATAAAAAAGGTCAAAAAATATTTTCTTGTAATTAAAATAATTAATTAGTTTTCAATTTCATTTAATTACCAAAAAAAAATACAAAAAAATTATTTCCCTTTTCTTTATTCGCGCGTATTTAATTTGTTCGATTATTATGTAATTGCTCCGGATATGTAATAGTAAATAGGACCTTTTTACTGTTTTTTTTATTTTCCGCACTTATTTACTTAAAACGGGTCTTTGTAAAGATTTGGCGATGTATAGACCCGCGCCTTGTAATAGCGTAGGATTTACGTTTTCCGTACTTTAATTTTCGCACCCCTTAATTGCTAAATTTTGCATGAAAGAATGAATGGCCCAAATAAAAATCAAAGCGTAGATCACCATAATGCATGACAAGATAAAACATAACTGAAAACAATACACAAATTCACACACCACTCTTAGGGTACGCCTCACTATTGCCTTGCCCCTCGAAACGTGGTCGTCGAGTATAGGGCGTTTTAGTAAGTCCTTATGTCCATGAACATGGCATAAGGGTAGCTTCTAAGGTGTCCTACTGTTGCTCTGGTGACCACACTGTCCCTACAAGCTCAAATTGTGGTCGTCGAGTACAAGACGTTTTAGTAAGTCCTTATGTCCATGATATGATCCAGTCGCCTCGAAAAGGTTGCCTCGGAATTAAAAAGGATCAATGGAATAAGGGTAGCTTTTGAGGTGTCCTACTGTTGCTCGGTGACCACACTGTCCCTACAAACGAATTGACCCGAACACCTCCAACGGTGGTGCTACCTACCTCTCAATGGTGGGATGGCACTACCTTAAGGACATTTACACAGCCTAATTCCTTAGGGTAGGTAGATGACTCGTAGATACTTGCTCTATTTAAAAAAAAAACAAACAAAACTCTTTTCACACCGACACTTTTCAAAAAGCTTTCAAAACAATTTTTTAAACACTCTTGAGGACTGATACAAGAGTTATTCAGAAATCTTTAAACGAAACTTTTTTCAAACCCACTCACACTTGAAAAGCAAACACTTTTGAAAACACAAATGAGCAAGTGTCTAAGAGCCCATGGATAACCATGGATAGAAAGGGTGCTAACACCTTCCCTTTCTATAAATCTACCTCCCGAACCGAGAGCTAATCTCAATAAGGAATTTTTCTGTGCTTTTGTCCTTTCCATATTGGAGAAAATAAAAGACGGTGGCGACTCTTGCTTACCGCGACATTTCACGAAACCAGCGTTAAACAGTCAGTTCCAGATCCACCGATCACAGAACTGGTGACTCTGCTGGGGATCAATCTTATAAAAGTGAGGTGTACCTTAGGACTAAGATCATTGTGTTTTCAATTGCTTTGACTTGTTTGCTTTAAATTGTGGGACTGTCTTGGGAGTTCTAATAGATCCTAACCCGGATCTGGGGATACATTCTTAGAAAGTAGCAACAAGGCTGTGAGGGAACTGTGCGGGGTATACCGACATGGTTGAAACAGCCTGCTACGTTGATGTGGCACTTTGGTGTGTACCGGTAACCCTTGAGTTCAGTCAAGGAGAGTACGGGGCCTCCATGTGGTGTCGTGAAGCATCAACTGACCTTAGGAACCTTAATTTAATTATCTTGGCCTCTTTAGGGTAGTGAGATAACTGACCTTGGTGCAGTCCGAGGTTGGTTGATACTCGATACTACACTCAATTGAGGGTTGCTTTCCTGGAATATTTCGGTCGCCAGTTCAGTGGCTAAATCAAAATGATAAACAATTAAAGCAATCCAGTGATATTGGGACCCTTAGAACCCGGTTACTTCTAATAGGACAGGTTGAGCCCACCAACTTCAAGAGGGTAATACCCAGACCCCATGCTGGCCTAAACTCTAAGGGCTTCTCTTGTGTGACTTGTGTGCCTTCCAACTTGACTACTTGCAGGCTTATTATCTGACACTTGAGTTTCTTGCAGGTTTTGTTTATAGTCCTTAATTGGGGCTCATAACAGGGTTTACTGAGTTTCTTGCAGGTTTTGTTTATAGTCCTTAATTGGGGCTCATAACAGGGTTTACTGAGTTTCTTGGAGGTTTTGTTTACAGTCCTTAATTGGGACTCATAACAGGGTTTACCTACGTTACCCATTGCATAGCATAACATCATACCATTGCATACATCCCGCATAAGGACTAATCCGTTTCAAGGATCTCAAGGGCTTGTGATGCAGGTCATGATGAATCAACTATCCCAGCAAGGGGCAAAGAGGATTTATTTTCCTCTAGACAAGGTTGTCAGGGGCTATGACCCACTGGATATGGTGAGCCTTTGACCCTTGAAGAAGGACTCTCAAAAACATGAAGCTCCTTCAATCAAGCTACAAAATGCAAACTCTAACATTTTTCTTGTTTACCCCGCGAGATCCTTGAAAACATTGCATATATATACATACATATCATTGCATAACAGGTACCCTTTTGACAGGTCACTTACCATCTTCGCTGTTTATTTCAGCAATGGCTTTCCAACAAGATAACCAGGATCTTCAGGTTCAAGAGATTCAGTTCAGAGAGATCTTCCTAAGCCTATCCAAGGGGCAGGAAGAGTTGAGGACACTCCATATGGGGAATTTGGCCAAGCAAAGTCCCAAAGATGACAAGGACGAGCAGCTGAAACGTCTGCAAGCTGAGGTAGATACGATGAAAACCCAAATGCTGGGACAAAGGGCTCTCATCCAAGGTTTAGCTCGGGAGCAAGGAGAGCTGAGGGCCATGATCAGTCAGCTTCATCAAGACATGAAGCAACCAGCCCAAGTCAGGGACCAGGTCATTGAACGGCTTCCAAGAGGACAAAGGTCTGGTCCAATGAATATACCTCTCCAAGCTGCTACCACTTCACAGGTCCAACAACGACCTCGCCAAGAACAACGGGCTGATCAGAGCAAGCTAGACAAGCCTAAAAGGAGGTTCACCAAGCTCAACGTGCCACCGTCTCAAACTTTACAGCAATTGTTGAGATTGAATCTGGTGACGTTAAGGGACCCTCCTAAGAATCTCAACACAACCTCCCTAAAGTACAATCCTGAGGAAAGATGTGCGTACCACTCTGACAGTCCAGGACATGACACCGACGACTGCTGGGCTCTGAAGAATAAGATCCAAGATCTGATTAATGAAAGAGCTGTGGATTTCACCCAGATGGGCCAGGCTGAATGCTCCTGCCATCCCTACAAGATGCACCAGTCGAAGTAACAAGTCCTGAGATTAGAAGACTTTTGTTCATTAGAATTTTTCAAGTTGTAATTTTCTTTTGTTCAAACATTTACTCATGTTAAACGTTGTTATTTCATTAATGCATCGCATATGTCTGTTTTGAAGCAATATATTCGTATTCACTATATGCAAATTATTTTCATATTTTTTCTGATGATCAACGCTCGATTAATAATTCTAAGCCTCTTGAGGGAGGATGACGAAAACGATACCATAATCTACAATATGCTTTTAAACAGACCCCGCTGATGAGGTACAGGCATTGTTTCAATTCCTAAACACTGGAGTTATAAGGAAGATAATCCCTCGTCAACCCCTCTGAGCCAAAGAAGTAGGAGTTTTGCTTTTCGAAAATTAAAACCCTTTATCATAACATGGGGCAGGGTAGTTCTCTCAGTTGATCCAAGTGCATAACAAATGGCACCAAAGAGGTCCTTACAAAAAAAAAGAAAAGAAGACAGTGATGATTCCGAATAATCATAAGGATAGGCAGTCATTATATCTCAAAAATAAAAACCAAATAAGTCAAAACCTATGAAGGAGACTTACAAAACTGGGGCATCCCGCTGACTGTAATTCCAAAAAGAAACAGTTCATGCAAAAAACAGGGATAACGAAATCAATCAGGAAAAAGAGGTCATACAAACCCTCCATAACAAAAAGATATGACTGCCTATTCAAAATAAATTGTCAACATTCGAACCATCACCGGAATATCAGAGCAAAGACTCAAACAAAGTCTAACGCATGATCAACTGAGTTTAGGTTTGAAGAACATCACGAAGAGCGGGTGGGTACAAATGCATTTTGAGCCTTATCCTTTGTTTCTTAAACCGTGAACCAGGCCACGTTATAACCCTTAAAAGTCCTAGCTGAAGCATGGGTTAGTTCGAAGGCATACTGTTACGAAAGGTATCCTGACTCCTTAAGGCTTGCGGTAAAATAACGAGTTGACATCACGATTTACAAAATTCACTTGTTTTTTATGAAAAAATGCATTTTTCAAAATCTTCAAGACAGACATAATCTTTGCATTTTTGAAATAACATTGCTTGCACATATGACTATTTGTTTGAACAACAAAGAAATTCGCATGAAGAATATCTTATGGGCAAAAGCACTCCCAACCAAGGGGCAGGCATGATCATTGTCCATCATCTGGGGCAGTTAAATCAAGATTCGTAGAATCTCTCAAAAGGCCAACCAGCTTGGGGCAAATCTCCATCTGGATCACCTGGGGCATTCCGACAACGAATCTTGCCTGATCAGACATCTTCTAGTGGTACGGCAACGCAATATCAATAACAGGGGCATCTCCCTACATTCTGAGAGCATGGACATAGTCGAAAAAATACTGCGCATAATCAAAGACCCGCTAGGTTGACATACCTAGGCAAAAATAAGGGCTTCCCGACGAACCAAAAGGGTTCGGGCAAAAATAAGGGATGAAATGAAAAAAAAAATCTGTACACCCGGCAAGTCGAAAACCTGAAAAGGCAGCTTGGGCAAAAATGGGTATCCCGGTGGACTGAAAACCCGAAAGGGCGGTCCAGGCAAAAATTAGGGATCAAAGCATACGACTATGTCCTGGCATCTCGTCACCTGTCTACCAGAAGATTTGTCAATTACCCCCACAGGTGCCTTCTCCCACTGAAACTGGGGCAATAATGAGTGGTCTAAGCGATCTAATGGTTCGGTCCACCAAGGTACCAAGATAGGTTCAGCTGAAGAACGTAACCAGTATATCTTAACTCCCCAGAGAGTGAGCCAGCAAGTCAGTACACTCTCCAAGCAAAGCTACATTATCAGCCTTAAGGAAGTTGGGTATCCCCCGCAGATCTCAACATTCTCCAGCAATATACGAATATTCTTAACAAGCATCCCCGGCAGTCTTGATCTAAGATTGTTCCCCGACGGTATACCAGACATTCAGCGGAGCCACTTCCCCAATACATCTCAAAGTTTCCCCAGGAGAGTCCAGCATAGTTCAAGATTTCCCCGGGAAAGTTTGAATCCATCTCCCTAACAGTAAGCTTGTTCCCCAGTAGATTCTGGAAGCTTATCCCCTACAGAGCACGAACGTGTCCCCCCGCTTTATTCAAAGGTTATTTCCCTACCAGGATATAACTGGGTTATCCTCAGCCAAAAGCCACGGAAAGATCGTCGTCGACAAGGTCTTCTTATCCCCAGCGAAGTCTATTAACACTCCCAACATAACAACGGTATCCCCAGCAAAGTTACCATCAACATCTCAACAACATACCTCTCCCCCCACAGAGTACTGTTCCCCAGCAAGGTAGCTAGAGTAATTTTTCCCCGCAGAGTAATCTATTCGCCAAGTTTATTCCCCAACGGAGTTATCTTCTCCTACCTGTATTCTTGCAACATCAGCCCAGAATAAGCTCCCGACATTCGTCAAGGATTTATTTTCCTAGACAAAAATACATTCGCAAACATCACATTTTCATACATGATATAAACATCACATTCTACAATCCCATTGGTTATAAACGTCATGACAGCGCGCATTCCATGCACCATGACATTGCATATAACTAATGTTTTGCCTTTTTTCAGGAAAGGTCAATACAAAGATGATTACTATCAACTATCGCAATCCCAGATTCGATTCTTGTATCTAGTCAGGGCATGTCTGTGAGCGATTGATTGTGGATTCGATACCTGCATCCGGCCAGGGCATGTCTACGTTAAAAAGATTAAAGAGATAGCTTGGAAATGCTCCAGATATGGATGCTGTTCTTTTGCTTATTCAAAATTCCTTTCTAGATATGGTTCAGATGTGACCCAGGCATGGCGACATTCTGATACTTATTCCAGATTTCTTCTCAGATATAACTTAGAGATGCTCCGGGCACGGAGGCTGTTCTGTTGTTTATTCAGAGATCACCTTTCTAGATATGGTTCAGATGTGACCCAGGCATGGCGACGTTCTGATACTTATTCCAGATTTCTTCTCAGATATAACTTAGAGATGCTCTGGGCACGGAGGCTGTTCTGTTGTTTATTCAGAGATCACCTTTCTAGATATGGTTTAGATGTGACCCAGGCATGGCGATGTTCTGATACTTATTCAAGATTTCTTCTCAGATATAACTTAGAGATGCTCCGGGCACGGAGGTTGTTCTGTTGTTTATTCAGAGATCACCTTTCTAGATATGGTTCAGATGTGACCCAGGCATGGCGATGTTCTGATACTTATTCCAGATTTCTTCTTAGATATAACTTAGAGATGCTCCGGGCACGGAGGCTGTTCTGTTGTTTATTCAGAGATCACCTTTCTAGATATGGTTCAGATGTGACCCAGGCATGGCGACATTCTGATACTTATTCCAGATTTCTTCTCAGATATAACTTAGAGATGCTCCGGGCACGGAGGTTGTTCTGCTGTTTATTCAGAGATCACCTTTCTAGATATGGTTCAGATGTGACCCAGGCATGGCGACGTTCTGATACTTATTCCAGATTTCTTCTCAGATATAACTTAGAGATGCTCCGGGCACGGAGGCTGTTTTGCTGTTTATTCAGAGATCACCTTTCTAGATATGGTTCAGATGTGACCCAGGCATGGCGACGTTCTGATACTTATTCCAAATTTCTTCTCAGATATAACTAGAGATGCTCCGGGCATGGAGGCTGTTCTTTTGCTTATTCAAGACTCTTTCTAGATATAGTTCAGATGTGACCCAGGCATGGCGACGTTCTGATACTCATTCCAGATTTCCTTTCAGAGATAGCTTGGAAATGCTCCAAATATGGATGCTGTTCTTTTGCTTATTCAAGACTCCTTCTAGATATAGTTCAGATGTGAACCAGGCATGGCGACATTCTGATACTCATTCCATATTTCCTTTTAGAGATAGCTTGGAAATGCTCCAGATATGGATGCTGTTATTTTGCTTATTCAAAACTCCTTCTAGAGATAGTTCAGATGTGACCCAGGCATGGCGATGTTCTGATACTTATTCCAGATTTCCTTTCCAATAATAGCTCAGAGATGCTCCGGACCCGGCTGTTATCCTATTGCTTATTCAGAGATTCCTTTCAGAGATGGCCTAGAGATGCTCCAAATCCGGATGCCATTCTATTGCTTATTCAGAGATTCCCTTCTAGAGATGGTTCGGATGCGACCCAGACATGGCGACATTCTGATACTTATTCAGATTTCCTTTGAGATATAGCTTAGAGATGCTCCAGATCCGGGTGCTATTCTATTGCTTATTCAGATTCAAACTTCTAAAGACAACTTAGAGATGCTCCATCCCGGATGCTATTCTATTGTTCAGTCCAGATACGATCCAGGTTCGGATGACATTCTGTTACTCAGGCAGTATGGATATACCCCAGACCCGGCGGTCATTCTACTACTCGTTCAGACGTCATCAATTAGATATAGACTAGATATGCCCCATACATGAAAGCTATTCTATTTCTTATTCAGATTCAACTATCCATTACAGTTCCAAATGGCATCTATAAGCCCATTCCCGACAAGGTTTTGTCACACTTCCATATGGCATCTATAAGCCCATCCTCCTACCCATCATCTCTCCAAATGGCATCTGTAAGCCCATTCCCGACATCACACTGCTGATACTCTACTATGTGAGTGCAAATTTCTGGGCACTCTAGTGTTCAATCATCTTCCACCCTCGGATCACGAAAGGCACACAAGCCAATCTACATCCTCAGGTCTAAGAAGATTGAACAGGGGCAACTGTTGTATCCCAAAATTTGCCCTCCCATATTCTTCAAGGTTTGCTAAGATCATGCTTCAAAATCTCCCAAGGGTTGCACAGTCCAATGGCCTCCTAACAGTCAAAATTAGGGTTTTGGTTCTGGCAAGGAAGTTGAAGTTTTCAAGGGCTAAATCAAGTCCCATATGCTCATAAACATTGTCAAGCACCTACATGTCAAATTTCAAGGCTTACAAGGTCAAGTTGCACAGTCAAAAGTCCCATTTGCTCAACAGTCAACTGTAGGGGCAAAATGGTCATTTGGCAGTCAAAACTCAAAAGTTTTGGTCAACATCTTATTTTGAAGCCACAATCATCATTTGGTCAAGTCTTGACCAAGATTTCACAAGAATGGCTCAAAAATCATCAAGGTGTCAAAAGTTTCTATTTTTGGACAACTGAAAAGTCAACTGTAACTTGACCAAGGCATAACTTTTTCATGCTTCATCATAAAAATTCCATCCAATGCTCATCTTTAAGGGGAAGACATTTCCTACAACTCATCTTCACATTCCAAGTCCAGGAAATGCTCTCACAAAAAGTTATCAATTTCAACATTATAGGTCATTTTCAAAAGTCAACAAAAAGGGACTTTAAGTCAAAGACCATAACTTGAGATTGGTAAATCAAAATGACATGGGACCAAAGAAATTGGTTAGAGGACTTCAAGACCTTTCCAAAATGTCCAAGAACATGATTAAAGCTTAAACATTGAGCAAGATATGCATTGGAGAAGTTGGGAAATTTTTGTGAAATGGCCAAAATCATTTATCCTTGAAATTTCATTTTTTGACAAAAGGGGCCCACTTTTTCCACTTGATTCAGCTTTTCCATACCTCCCACGTGTCCCATGTTTTATTTCAAGAATAAAAATTAATTTTTCTATTTTTGTTTAATTTTATTTGATTTAATTCATTTTAAATCTTTAAAATTCAAATAAAAATCAAGAAAATTAATGGGAGGATATTTTGTGGTTTGAATAGCTTTGATACACCATAAAACATATACCAAATTCGTTCAATACCTATTTCAAGCAAAAAATTCAAATTTGGAGTAAATATGGCAAGTTATTTCAATGGTGATTATGGAGAAAATCAAAACTTCATTGCAAGGCTTAAAAGCTCCTTAATGTGACTGATTCTCATCCAAGCCTATATATACAAGCCTTGCAAGCCTCATTCAGGACCTAGAAAAAAAGGAGAGTGTGCACAAACGGCCAGAGGAAAAGTTCAAAATTTGTCCAAAAAAGTGAGAGATCTAAAGCGGTGTTGCAAACATTTTCAGATCAAAGCAAGCACGTGGATTTCTTCCTTGCCACTCCCTGAAGCTAAAGCAACCACAAACGCGTCCTAAGGTCCACTACCAAGTGCTGTAAGTTGTCTCAAACTCACCCCTGTACACGAAATCATGTTTCTCCATTCTTGCACTTTTTCTGGAAAATAATAGCATATTCATACTCCATGCCTAATTTCCAATGTAACTGCTATATTCAATTTCATTTTTAGGCTTCGTATAACAATACCCGTGCCTAGGGTTCGTTGGTTTTGTTTTTAGGTATTTTGTCTACAGGTGAAATTGGGACAAACCATAAGCATAGACGTGATCAGGAGACATGGACGATCACAACCATGGGCTTAGATGGAATTTTTAATGCCTAAGGATGATTTTGAGTAAAACCTCCAAAATCCGGCCTTCACCTCCTTGGTTTAGCATTTCTTTTCTTATTTTCTTTCCTTTTATTAATTATTATTATTATTTAGTTAGTTCACAAATAATTATTTTCATAAATTCAGAAAAAAACAAAAAAAAATGTAATTATTATTATTATTATTAATTTCACTTTAGTAATTATTTTTGTAAATAAAATACTAACAAATTAATTAGTTTAATTAGTTAATTTTAACCTTTTTTCACAATAAATAAAAACAAATTTAGACTTAGGCTTTTTCTTTTGACATTTTTAATTCTTTTTTTTATTTTATTTCATAAAAACATAAAAAAGGTCAAAAAATATTTTCTTGTAATTAAAATAATTAATTAGTTTTCAATTTCATTTAATTACCAAAAAAAAGACAAAAAAATTAATTCCCTTTTCTTTATTCGCGCGTATTTAATTTGTTCGATTATTATGTAATTGCTCCGGATATGTAATAGTAAATAGGACCTTTTTACTGTTTTTTTTATTTTCCGCACTTATTTATTAAAACGGGTCTTTGTAAAGATTTGGCGATGTATAGACCCGCGCCTTGTAATAGCGTAGGATTTACGTTTTCCGTACTTTAATTTCCGCACCCCTTAATTGCTAAATTTTGCATGAAAGAATGAATGGCCCAAATAAAAATCAAAGCGTAGATCACCATAATGCATGACAAGATAAAACATAACTGAAAACAATACACAAATTCACACACCACTCTTAGGGTACGCCTCACTATTGCCTTGCCCCTCAAAACGTGGTCGTCGAGTATAGGGCATTTTAGTAAGTCCTTATGTCCATGAACATGGCATAAGGGTAGCTTCTAAGGTGTCCTACTGTTGCTCTGGTGACCACACTGTCCCTACAAGCTCAAATTGTGGTCGTCGAGTACAGGACGTTTTAGTAAGTCCTTATGTCCATGATATGATCCAGTCGCCTCGAAAAGGTTGCCTCGGAATTAAAAAGGATCAATGGCATAAGGGTAGCTTCTGAGGTGTCCTACTGTTGCTCGGTGACCACACTGTCCCTACAAACGAATTGACCTGAACACCTCCAACGGTGGTGCTACCTACCTCTCAATGGTGGGATGGCACTACCTTAAGGACATTTACACAGCCTAATTCCTTAGGGTAGGTAGATGACTCGTAGATACTTGCTCTATTTCAAAAAAAAAACAAACAAAACTCTTTTCACACCGACACTTTTCAAAAAGCTTTCAAAACAATTTTTCAAACACTCTTGAGGACTGATACAAGAGTTATTCAGAAATCTTTAAACGAAACTTTTTTCAAACCCACTCACACTTGAAAAGCAAACACTTTTGAAAACACAAATGAGCAAGTATCTAAGAGCCCATGGATAACCATGGATAGAAAGGGTGCTAACACCTTCCCTTTCTATAAATCTACCTCCCGAACCGAGAGCTAATCTCAATAAGGAATTTTTCTGTGCTTTTGTCCTTTCCATATTGGAAAAATAAAAGACGGTGGCGACTCTTGCTTACCGCGACATTTCGCGAAACCAGCGTTAAACAGTCAGTTCCAGATCCACCGATCACACGACTCATTCTCAACATCAATATTACCTTGATCTACACTTTTATCATCAATCACTTTGTTAGATAAAATCACTATAGACCATTTCGTACTCTTCGGGTCAGTGACGTAGAATACTTGTTTAGCTTGAGAGGCTAGAATAAAAGGTTCATCTTTGTACCCCCATCCTATTAAGATCCACTTGCAAAAATCCTGACTTATCCATTCGTATACCACTATTATGTATTCACTTGCAACTAAATATAGGAATCTGAAACTTCTCGTAATCAAACACCCAAATGCGATCGATAACCCCAAAATATGACAGATTTTCATACTTGCGGTTTAAGTCCTTCATACTTGAAATGTGCATTGCTTCAGCTACCACGGTGACACCACTATTTTTCATAGTACTTTTATCATCTTGTTCTTTTGTATAAAATGTGTATCCATTAATTGTGTATACGCTATGAGAAAACACATGCAAACTTAGACCATATGCCAAACATCTCAACCTTTTTGTTATTGAAGCGGGATCTGAATAAAACTTTGAATAAATATAATCCTTAAAGCATTGTATAAAACTTTGATTGTGCTCTCGTACTATCCAATTTTAATTGAATGTTTTTCTCCACCCACGGTAGTAATGTTTAGAATTTAAGAATATACGATGACCGAGAAAGACAATCTTCTGACAAAGGTCCAATCGCGTCGTAACGGTTCCATCTTCACAAACAGGATACGCTTTTTGACCTTTAATGCTATACCCTGATAGATTCCCGTATGCTGGAAAATCATTAATTGTGTCAAACAACATCGCCCTCAAATTAAAACTTTGTTTCCTATATCCATCATAAACCTCCACACCGTTCTCCTATAAAATCTTTAAATCTTCGATCAAAGGTGTCAAGTATACGTCATTCACTATGCCAAAATTGAATTTAGACAGCGCCACATAGACAGCGCTTATGCCATAAGCGCTACTATAGGTTTTTAGAAGAAAAAAAAATTAAAAAATTAGAGTAAGCGCTGCTAAAGGTATACCTTAGACAGCGCTTACTAAAAGCGCTGCTAAAGGCCTTACCATAGACAGCGCTTCCTTTCCCTAAGCGCTGCTATAGGTTTTCAATAAAAATAAATAAAAAAATAAGAATAAGCGCTGCTAAAGGGTATGCCTTAGACAACGCTTACTAAAAGCGCTGCTAAAGGTGTGATAAAGGGTATACCTTAGACAGCGCTTTCAAGAAGCGCTGCTAAAGGCATTACACTAAAGCGCTGCTAAAGGTAATACCTTTAGCAGCGCTTCTTGAAAGCGCTGTCTAAGGTAATTAAATAATTTCTGAATCCCTAAATTGGTTATCAGAAACCCCACTTTATACAAAACCCCACTTTATACACGCAATTGTTCATCTTCGTCTAACTCGTCTCCTCCCTCCTCACCGTCCAACCGTGGTTCATCTTCTTCTCCAACTTCGTCACCGTGCAGACACGAGCTTTAGCACCAGCAGCAGCAATGGTGAGTAAACTCTACGAATTCAGATCCTCCTTATACTGTATTCCTAATTATTCTTATCTCTATATCTTCATTATCTTCGTTTATATCTGTGCAATTTACACTTATGTGTTTGATTTCTCAGGGTCCCAAAAAGGGTGTTAAAGCTCCAGTTGCAGCTTCCAAGAAGAAGCCAGTAAGTAATTGCTTCAACATCTATCTTATTTACGATTCCATTTTTGCTTGTTTTTATTAATTGTATTATTTTGGGAATAATTTTTCAGGAGAAGGTTACAAATCCTCTTTCAAAAGGAGGAAATATCAAAAGTTGATATTGCCTTAGCAAGAAAGCTCATTGATTCTGTTGCTCCTCTTATGAAAGAACGCAAACGCTTTTAGAGCGCGATCGATGAGTTGAAGAAGCGTCAAATGGTGCTGGAGACAGAATCTGCAAGAATCAGTGGTGAGTTGAAGTTAAAGTTAGGTCCTATTTATGAATATGAAGAGCCTTCCATAGCTGAATTGAGAATTGAGTGTTATCATCTTTATGAAAAGGATTGTAGATTTAGGGGGATACCTTTCATCCCTAAACTTGATGAGATGGAATGTGAGAATTTGGTGGTTGTGTTTGGTGGCACTGCGAAGGAACGTCACTTGATTAAGTTCTTGAATGATCCTGTTAGGAAAGAGCTCATTGAAACTTACTTTAATGGCATACTGTTTAAGGGGTAAGCTGCTATGGGTGGTGGTGATGGTTATTAGAACTTTGTGGAGGATCTTTGAATTAAACATATGCCATCTCTCAAGTGAAATCTTCTCAGTTGATTCTGAAATAAATTGCACACATTAAATGCATGCATTCAATATGGTATATAGTACTCATTTTCATTCTCATCATGTGTTTTTTGTATTTCATTCTCATAATTTGTTTTTACTATAATCCTAAAATAACACAAGATTATCATCAACTTAGGCTTCTCTATCTTACTCTCTAATCTTTGACCACCAAAACAAAACATAGACATGATTAAGTTTGATTATGAAAAATATTTAGATTTATCACCTACTGCTTTGTTGAAGTAATTGTATAACAAAAACTTTGGTAAGTGTAAATAGAAAACGTAATCAAATACAAACTAAATAAAATATGAATTTAATAGAAAAAAAACACTTAATCTCTTTGTCTTCTCAAAAAAAAAATTGGGATCAACTTAGCCCTCAGAGAGAATACAATCAAATAAAAGATAAAATGTATGTGTTTACAATTTTAACTCTAACAATGGATGTAAAAATTTAGCACAGATTTAAGTATTGTTAGTGCGTTTAAGACTTCACACTCCAATACTTAGAGCAATCTATGTGGAATTTATAAAGAAAATGTTCATCATCAATCATAGTTAGATTTTGATGAAGACAATAGGTTTTTTTTAGAAGGAAGATTAAAGAAGAAAAGATTAGATTAAAATTTTTGTATAAATTTTGGATTTCAATAGAATTGGATCCTAGACCAAAATACAATGTTTCAATTCATGATTTATAAGCGTTAGATGCTCACACCTTTCATCTCATATCTTCTAAAGTTTGACCGAATATTTTTACATTGTTCCCTTCCTCTTTGTCAAACAATTTTTGAGATAATTGAGAAAGTAATTTGAATTTAGTTGTCATATTTTGTTCTTGTGGGTTTTGATGTTAATCAGTTAGCTGCTTTGGTTAATTTGAATTTAGTTAGAGACTTTTGAGTTGCTTTTTTTTTATGTTCTATACATTCTGATTCTATGATGGCTTATTTTGTTTGGATAATGATTTTGATTATATTTAATGATTGCACCTGCAGCAACAAGCTTGTTTAAGATTCTTCTCAAGTATAGGCCTGAGGACAAAGCAGAAAAGAAGGATATGCTTTTGAAAAGGGCTCAGGCAGAGTCTGAGGGTAAAATAGTTGAGACAAAGAAGCCTATTAATGTCAAGTATGGTCTCAATCATGTTACCTACCTCATTGAGCAGGTTGTTTATTGATTTTGTTACTCAGTGATTGTGGTTTTTGTCTTGTTTGTGTATTTGTTTTGTGATATTGATGGATGACGTGCTAAGCTGATATCTTTTTCTTACAGAATAAAGCCCAGCTTGTTGTGATTGCTCATGATGTTGACCCAATTGAATTGGTTGTCTGGCTTCCAGCATTGTGTAGGAAAATGGAAATTCCATACTGTATTGTTAAGGGCAAGGCTCGCCTTGGAACTGTAAGTTTCTTGTGGTTTCAACACTAATATGTAATGGGAATGAGTTATGTTGACATTACTTTGTTAATTACTCATAACACATCTATACTTTACAGGTTGTCCATAAGAAAACTGCAGCTGTTTTGTGCTTGACAACTGTTAAAAATGAAGATAAAATGGAGTTTAGCAGGGTCCTTGAAGCAATCAAGGTGACATTGAATTTTACAATTCTCTTTTTCCAGTGTATTGTCGTATTGCCCAATAAAACTTGTGTATTTATTTTGCTTGTATTTCAGGCAAACTTCAATGACAAGTATGAAGAGTACAGGAAGAAGTGGGGTGGTGGAATCATGGGTTCCAAATCCCAAGCCAAAACAAAGGCGAAGGAAAGGCTTATTGCCAAGGAAGCTGCCCAGAGGACGACTTAGAGTTTCTATTTTGTTTTGCTTCGCTATGTGTCATTTGCCTAAATTGAAAATTTACTGTAGTTTGTTTATCGGAGTTATCACCTCAAAAACATTTGTTATTTACAATAGCCATATTAATTTTTGTTTCAGCTATCTGAGTTTTATTATAAACATGGATGCCTCTGAAGGCATAATTTTGGTCATAGAAACTACTCTGATTGACACGTAAATAATAAGGAAAAGCGCTGCTAAAGGGGGGGGGGGGGGGGGGGGGGGGGGAAGACAACGCTTTTCATGAAAGCGTTGTCTAAAGTGATTGGAAAAAAAAAAAAAAAAAAAAAAAGGAAAAGCGCTGCTAAAGGGGGGGTAATAGACAGCGCTTTTCATGAAAGCGCTGTCTAAAGTGATTGAATTTTTTTTTTAAATAATAAGGAAAAGCGCTGCTAAAGGGGGGGAATAGACAGCGCTTTTACCAAGCGCTGTCTAAAGTGATTGAAAAAAAAATATTAAAAAATAATAAGGATAAGCGCTGCTAAAGGGGGGGAATAGACAACGCTTGATAAAAGTGCTGTCTAAAGTTCCACATTAAAAGCGTTGTCTATACCTTTAGCAGCGGAGGTTTTAGCAGCGCTGTTAAAGGCCTAAAAAAGCGTTGTCTAATCCCTTGTTTGGCATAGTGATTGTCATTCCCTGGTTGTTTAGGCCCAGAAATTAACATAGATAATATCATGTACTTACACTTCATACATAGCCATTGAGGTAGGTTATAAATCATAATAATCACAGACCTTGTGGTATGTGAGATACTTTGAAGACCATGTGGATTCATTCCATTCGTAGATAATGCCAAGCGAAGGTTTCTTGCTTCTTCTCCAAAATCAGGAAAATCATTATCAATTTTCGACCAATGTGGTGAATCTTCCGGATGTCGATACTTTCCATCAATAATTCTTTCATTTGCATGCCAAGTCAAGTGTCTTGCATCGGTTTCACTATGAAACATGCGTTTAAATATCGGAATTATAGGAAAATACCATAAGACTTTTTCTGGAGATAATTTTTTCTTATATTGAGATTAACCACATTTAGGGCACTCATTTAATGATGCATATTTGTTTCGAAACAAAATGAAATCATTTGGACAAGCATGTATCTTATCGTAGCTCATGCCAATAGAGCACAACATTTTTTTAGCCTCATAGGTTCGATTAGGAAGAACATTATCCTTCGTAAGCATATCTCTTATAATGGCTAAGAACTCTGAAACTTTTATTCGACCATCCATTGTCCGTCTTTAAGTTGTACAACTTTAATACCGCAAACAATCTTGTGAATTTAGTGCAACCTTTATACAAAGGTTTCTCTGCATCGCTTACCAACCTCTCAAACATTTTGGGACAATCTTGAAGATCTTCTTCAAGTGCTTCTACAATCTCTTCGACTCGATCACAATCGTATGTATCTGTGTCATTTTTGTCTGAAGCATATGTCGTATTATCCCCCGGTTCAACATTCTCGTTACTTTTCTCACCATGGAATATCCAACATGTGTAACTTCAATCAACTCCACGCCTCAATAAATGCGATTGCAACCCAATTGTCTCAACCCGACCCACAAAACAACAACTTAAGCAAGGACATTTTATTTGATTGGCGTCTTCGGCGTGTTCAACAGCAAACTTAACGAATTCCAATACCTCATTCTCATACTCTGTGGACAATCGATTGGATGACATCCATTTTTTATCCATGGTCTTACTATTAAGTAAGCTAAACAAAAACAAGACTTAAAAAAAAGGACAGGGACAAAAAAGCTTAATACCAATTAGACATATTCATGGAAAATCATAGGAGCATAGGAGAATATTCTAATGGAATATAAAACATAGAAGGTTCTATAACCTTAGTGTAAAACAAGAATTTTGACTTGTCCAACCAGCTTAATTCAAAATCGAAGATCTTCAAGTATAATTTTGTCTCCAAAATGTGTAACCTGGATACAAAATGAAGCTCAAATGAGAATATTGCAAAAGTGAATATATAAGATACCAAAAGCCAATGCCTACAATATGAGAAAACTCAAACATATTATGTAGCAGTCAATAATTTAGAGATGACACTAACAATTAATTCACACATAATAAATTCTCCTAATCAATTTGAAAGAGCACTTATTGCTGATGGTTTTCATGTTTCCAAAGGCACTCAGATATGGGAAGCATTAGCACAAATCTATCTTGATGGTTTTTGTTAGAAATATACTATATAAAACCCTACCCATTTGTGTTTCTTCATTTAATAACTAAAGCTTCTTGAATTGTTGGTTTTTGACATTGTATGTCTCTGAATGATCAAAATCAATTCCTATTACTCCTATACTTGTGGGGATATTTTATCGCTACAAAATTATAAAGTACACATAGAATCCAAAGTGTAACAGTAATAGGAACCCAACATATAGAAAATGAAATGAATTAAGCACACTTAATGTTACTTTAGATTCAATGTGAGTTTTGTAGAATGAAGGTGTGTGATACTAACACTAATACAACAAAATCACAAAGGTACCATAATTTCGTCAAACTCCGTGATTGTTTGAAATATTGATTTCTAATATGCAAATGCAATGCTTCATTCACACCTGAACTATTCTCAAACAGGATAGTCCAAACTAGCAATGCATCTCAAAAGATTATAACCTTCTGCTTCCAAAATATTATTGGTATAAAAGGAACCAAGAGGTACTTTCAACAGTAAAATTGCAATCAGAAAACAACTTAACTTAACTTCAATAACATTATAAATGCAAAACATATATTCTGAGAAAAACATGAAAATATCAATGAACCGTCAAAAGAAAATTGAGACAAACAAAAATGAATCATAGCGGATTAGTTGACAAAGCTAACAGTCCCACTAGAACAAGTTTAAAGAACACAAATGAGCACAAAATTAACAAACATAGAAGCTCTAAGAAATTTACCGAACAACGGCGTGAGAAGTATGAAGACGATGATGGTGAAGGTCGACAAGATGAAGACGATGATGGTGAAGGTCGAGAAGATGAAGACGATGTGAAATCACTGAGAACGAAGGTCAAGCGGCGGTGAACGAAGGTCGAACGGCGATGAACGGAGGTGAACGGAGGTGAACGTCGTGAAATCGCTGAGAACGGTTGAGAGGCGGAGGTGGGTAGCAGAAAGAATCGTGTTTTATTATTTTAGGGTTTAAGAGTTTTAATTTTAGAATTTTGAAAAGGCAGCACTTTCAGAAAGCGTTGCCTAAAGTATAGGCATTACCGGTGCTTTTAATGACAAAAGCACTTTCTAATATATGCCCTATAGCAGCGCTTTCAGAACGCGCTTTCGTATCTATGCCCTATAGCAGCGCTTTCTTTTCTATGCCCTTTAGCAACACTTTTTATTAATTTAGTTTATAGTTTTAATTTTTTAACTTATATCAGTGCTTCCTGAAATGAGCGTTGTCTATGGTGCGCTGTTATTTTTTATTTTTGCAGCGCTTTCTTATCTGTGCCCTATAGCAGCGTTTTCAAAAAGCGCTTTCGTATCTATTCCTTACAGCAGCGCTTTCAAGAAAGCGCTTTCTTTTCTATGTCCTATAGCAGCGCTTTCAAGAAAGTGATTTCTTTTCTATGCCCTTTAGTAGCGCTTTTTATTAATTTAGTTTATAGTTTTATTTTTTTAACTTATAGCAGCGCTTCCTGAAATGAGCGTTGTCTATGGTGCACTGTTATTTTTAATTTTTAGCGTAGTGAGTGCTTATAAAGAAAACTAACAAACCCATCAAATAAAACTTCCTTCTAATATTAAGAATTATTTTTTATTGTATATATTAAGAGAAGATAATCTTATTCAAATAATTGTATGTAGACTCCTTTCCTAATATTATTATTTTGATGTAAGTCATATTTAAGATTTTTAATATCCACAAATGTCATAATATCTAATAAAAACAAAGTATCAAAACTAGCAAAAGATTACATGATAAAAGGTGAATGATTACCTGTTGTTGATCTTGAGAAACTAATGGGATTTTAGTCCTTTCAGTAGTCATTGATTTGTGCCAGTATTTTTAAAAGATGTGGTAACATCACATTTTAGAAAATAATTTATTGAATCAGGGCCAAATATGTATTGCAGCTTCTCACAATCAGATATTGAGAATGATTCTAGTGCCGAAAGATCCTGAATAGAGAGAAACCGGAATATAAATTTTAATCTACAGCACTCATGAATATAAAGATCTTTAAGTTTTCGAAATATTGTCTTGACTCCTCTTGCAACCATTATCATCATCGTCAACAAATTTTTCATCTCTCAATTCCTTCTCTTTTCTTTCATCTATTATCATGTATTCAAGATGCCTGCAGCCAATTATTTCCAATTCCTCCAATGATACTAGGCTAAGCACTCATATATTTTGATGAAATCATCACCATCACCAATTTCGTGCATTGTTGTGTGCTTCTGCAAGGATTTTAAGGCTACATCCCATTCTTCCTGATGGTGTTTTCCCTTCAAACTACTTGCGATAACAGCAATTGCAATTGGTAATCCTTTGCGTTCATTTGCAATTTTAAAACCCTTGTCGAGCAAATTTTTAGTTTAAATTTCAGTCAAACCAGCATGTCGTTTAAACATTTCCCATGCATCGTCTTGAGACAAGAGCTCCAATCTGATTGTATTAATGCATCCTAATTTGCCGCATACCAACACATTGCGTGTGGTTACAAGAATTCTACAACCTTTGTGATTGTCACATCTAGAAGAGGAGCAGGGAGTCCAATTTTAAGTTCCTTTCCAGTTTCCATAAACTTTTTTATTTGCTCATTCGTATTTTCAAGTTACTTTCCCCTTTTATATCGCCATATGCAATTAGGACATAATCCAAAAAAGAATTTTGTTTTTTTTGTGTCTTCTTGAATGATCTTATCAACTTCTTCTTCCCAAAAAAGAGCATTAGCTTGAACATCTTCTACTCTTCTTCTTCCCAAAAAAGAGCATTAGGGATAAATGTTCAACATTGCTTCGATAGATCAAAATTAAGCATAAATGCTCAACGCATAAAGTTAAGCCAAGTTTTTTGAATTGAAGGTATATGGGTGATGGACCATGATAGAGACATCCACATTGAGCAAGAGCAAACAATAAAATATCCAGAGTACCCAAGAGTATAAAAAATAATCATGTAATAATTAATTATATATACTTGAAGTAATTGCTTATGACAATATGCATAACAAAAAGAAAACAAAGCTTAAGTTTTTCTTAATTAAAAGAGGGCAAAGCCCATTGAATTTAAAAGAAAAGAGTAGCTACAAAAATGAGGGGTGACAACGAACCAAAATCTCAAACCTATCTAGTTCTAAAACTAGGTAAACCTAACTTGTTTGTACAACCTAATGAATATCATTCCACCAAGTAAAATTAGATGCACCTAAGCATATGTTAGCAAGCTTATTTGCACATAAATTTCCTTCCCTATATATAATTAGAAAATTAAAATTACTCATCTGAAGGATACATTTGTCTCATCTATTCCTTAATTTCCACAGCACAACAAAAGGTTTATTGTAAGCTTTAACAACTAAGACAAAATCAGTCTCCAACCACAATTTATCCCAGTTTTTACTGATAGCATTTGTCAATGGTGATATAATGATTATCGGTTATGAGCAAGTTTTTATAAATAAAAAAAGGCAACCATGTGATTCTTTTACCTTATTTTTATTTCCAACACTTTTAATGCAAGCTCAAGTTGAATGAACTATTAATCTTCTTCTTTCTCCAATATAGTTCACGTTCTACAGCAAACAAAAAGAAGCTGAGATTACATCATATATAGATTAATATTAATTTAGTTTAATATGATTTTAAATTTAATTTGCTAACATAAAATATAAAATAAATTCAAATAAGATAAAGGATCATCTCCGTTGAATGAACTAATAAAAATGCAAAAGAGGTATATACAAGCAATCAGCAAAAACAACAAAATTTAGTTACCAATGTAGTTTTAGAATTTTGTCCTATTATGAGAATTGTCCTATGATGCATAGGTACGGTATGGTATCCAGTGCGAGTACTATTATCGGTATTACCGGTATAGAGTATCAATACAGAATATGGCATTTTTAAAAAAAAATGAAATATGGTTAAGTTAATAAAAAATAGGTGTTTTTATGAGTAGAGAATTAAATTGTTTGACTAAAAAAAACATCACTTCAAAATTAAAAATAGTGTTAAGATACAATAAAAAAGAAATTATATATATATATATATATATATATATATATATATATATATATATATATATATATATATATATATATATATATATATATATATATATATATATATATATATATATATATATATATATATATATATATATATATATATATATATGACATTTGGTCAATGTTGTGATAAAACTACAAACAAAGGAGACATTCAACTATTAACATTTTGAGTTATAATAAACATTTTAGGTTATAAAAAGGGGGTGTTTAGTGAATCATCCACCAAAACTTGTTGCAAAAGGCATGAAACGATAATTCTATATGTATGCTAGTGTTATTGATTTTCTAGGTTATGAGACAATGGTTATTTATGACAAGACAGATATTTTAAAAAACTGTGTGACATTGATTCTAGGTTATGAGAAACAGCTAATTTAAAAAATTGAAAAATAAAATTAAAAAACTCATATGATTGGAATTTACCTTATTTCCAACTTTGAGCTGAAGTAGTATGAACAATGTTGTAGCAAGTGTTAACTGCAAATCATGTTCTCCTTACTCTTTTTTTATTTTTTACAACTCATATATATGTTTAATAGCAACAAATTTATGGTGGAGAAGAAAAGAAGGGATGGAATAAAGTAAAATAGCGGTAATGTAAGGAAGAACATTATTACAAACACGTAAAGTGCATTCATGAAAACAAGTTAAGCAGTATAAGTTTAACTTCCTTCACAACAATGGGGTTTTTTGGTCTTTTTTTTTTTGGGGGACTGAGTTTCCCTACATATTACCGTATAAAAAGTCTTAATTTGTTTTTTTAGGTGTTTTAAAAATTCAATCGAACCGGTAGAATCGAAAATCGGAGGGGTCATCGGTCTGATCTGATTATTGGATCGAGTATGATATTGCATAAGTGAAAATCAGTCGGAACTTATGAAATCCAATGAATTGGCGGTTTTGAAAAACCAACAGGTTAAATGCATGTATTTTTTTTCCGATAAAACGACATCGTTTTGATAAAAAAAATTTAAAATAAAATTAAAATATAAGTAGATTTTGTTAAAATTCATTTGGAACAACGTTCTCTCATTTGCAATGAGAATTTTTCAAATTTTATTTGGATTTGTATTTTTTTTATTGTGTGTGATGATGATTATGTTTAGAATTTATATTTAAGTATTCAACTAGTGAAATTATGATATTTTGAAAATTTAAAATTTTGTAAGTGTCATGATATTTTTGTGAAACCGAACATCATCTGGTTTGATTGATTTTATAAATATATAATTTTGTGATAGAGATCGATTTATTCAATCAAATTATTCAGTTTAACTCCATTTAGTTATGCGGTCCCACCAACAACTCAGTGATTCGACCAATAAACTAATAACTTCATCGATTTATGATGGGTCTGATTTTTAAAACACTGGTTTATTTCATCGTTTAAGTTTCAAATATTATTTGACCAAATAAAAAGTTTCAAATTATTATATTTATAAAAAAAACAATAATAATAAATATGGTGCCTCCGCCGCCGGAACCTATCAATTGTTCACCTCCAAAAACTGCTCTTGTGAGTCCAGCGGAGAAAGTTCACCAAGCAAGTACGAGCAAAGAGAAGGAAAAAGAAGATGATGCAGATTTCAAACCTATTGAAACCCTAGATCCCAAATTGGAAGGAGTAAGGAAATTATGGGTTGATGCTCTAAACGATAACAGAAATCCAGCTAAGGAAAGAAGCATAAAATTTATAGTTCCCAAAATGGTTAATGGTGAGATTGAAGTCAAAATTGAAGAAGACGATGTTATCTCAGAGGTCATATTCTGGAAACCTTCTTTGGTTCTATATACTTTGGGAGGCGAGCTTAGTATGAATGCTGTCAAAAACTTCATGATTAAGCATTGGAATTTTGTGCAATTGTCGGATATGTACTACCACGAGGAAGGATATTTCATCCTTAGGTTCAAGATGCTCAGGGAAAGAGATGATGTTCTAATGAAGGGGCCATACATGTTCATAAGTATGTCGCTGCTGATTAGAGAATGGCGTCTAGATTTTAACCTCAAGGATGACATGTTGAGGACTCTCCCTATATGGGTGAAGCTCCCTCAGCTTCCTCTTTTCCTTTGGGGAGAAAACAGTCTAAACAAAATTGGAAGTGCATTGGGGAATCCGATAGTGACTGATGAATGCACAGGCAATAGACTTCATGTTTCCTATGCAAGAATTCTAGTGAAAATGGACATAACCAACGAACATCCTAAAGCAATTACCATTAGAGACAGCGATGGGGAGAAAATGCAGCAGGCCATAGAATATGAGTGGAAGCCGATTTTATGTGGTAAATGTCAAAAGATAGGCCACAACTGTGATAAACCTAAAGGCATAGTCAAAGAATATAAGCCAAAGCCAAAAACCCCAGAGGACAACAAGACTGTTAGTTCATCAAACATTGTGAAAGCAGGAAGAGATGAGATCATTGGGAAAGATATGGGTGGGACTGAGACCACTAGCACAACAGGTAATGAAATTGAGAAGTGGACAGAGGCTCATAAGAGTGGAAAGGCAAGGGGGAAGTGACCAATGGATGAAGAACCACCAGGTAAATTTTTCTGTGATAATGGTTTAATGCCATAGAGATTTAGGATGATCTCTTGGATCTTCAAAACACAAGTCAATGATAGTAGCACCGAATGTGAGGGGCTTAATAAATTGGGGAAGTTAAGGGATATTAGCTCTCGTCTCCTTAATCTTTACCCTAAGATTGATATCCTTTTAGAAACTAGAGTAAAGTATGAGAAAGCTAATAAAGTTAGGGATCAGCTCAAGCTTAGGGGCATATACATTGATAACTATCAGGATCATTCTAATGGTAGAATTTGGGTTAATTGGGATGATACTAGCATTGATATTAGACTGGTGAGAAGCAAATCTCAAATGAGTCACTGCGGGATCTATGATACCAATGGTGTTTTTAAAACTTGGATGACAACCATATATGCTTTAAATCAGCTTGATCAAAGAAGGGGCTTGTGGAAAGATTTGGAGAATATGCATAACATCCAACAAGGGCCTTGGTTTCTCATAAGGGACTTCAATGATGTGATCAAGTCCATGGATAAAATTGGTGGTAACTTGGTTACTGAAAATGAGTTTTTAGATCTTAAAGGTTTGACGGATAGTGTTGGGCTGTATGAGAAAAATAGCACAGGTGATTACTATACTTGGACTAACAAACATACTTTGGAACTATCTATTCTAGAATTGACCATGTCCATGGGAATATTGACTGGTTGCAAAACAACCTTGGTCAGAACCTGGAGATTCTTCCATCTGGTATATTTGATCATAATCTGCTCTATTTGAATGCTCAAAAGAAGTGTGATTTTAAGCAAACTAATTTCAAGTTTACTAATAGTGTGGTTCATGTTCATGGCTACCATGATGTTGTTATAAAAAGCTGGAATAAACCTATTAAAGGTAGACCCATGGCTACTCTGTGGTATAAAATGTTGAGGTTACAGACCCCTTTAATCAAGTTGAGCAAGCAGTTTTCCAGTATCCAAGGATCCATTGTGCAAGCTAGGTCTGAGCTTCTGTAGACTCAGGAGAATCTTATCCTTGATAGAATGAATATTGGGTATATTGATAAGTTGAAAAATTGTACTGAGGCTGTTGTATATCTACAGGAGGTGAATGATCAAATTTTGAGACAAAAGACTAAAATTGAGTGGTTGAGACAAGGTGATAGTAATTCTGCCTATTTTTATGCATCCCTTAAATCCAACTATGTGGCCAACAATATCAGTATGCTGCACAAGGAGGATGGCACTCTCATTCATAATCTAAAAGATATTGCTAAGGAAGTTTGTGAGTACTATAGTAGCCTTATGGGGAATATAGAGGATAGTTTGATGATGATTGATATCAATGCTACGAGGGAGGGATCCCAATTGTCTATGGTTCAGAGGAATAGTCTCATCGCCCCTATAACTATTTGTGAAATTAAAGAGGCTTTAAGAGGCATTGGAGATCTTAAGAGCCCTGGTATTGATGGCTATGAAGCCAAGTTTTTCAAGACCAGTTGGGATGTTATTGAGCATGATGTGATTGAGGCTATTAAAGAGTTCTTTGAGCATAATGTTTTATATAGAGCTTTTAATGAAACAGTTGTTACTTTTATTTCTAAACACTTTACAGCTCAGACCATAAGGGAGTATAGGCCTATTGCTGGTTGTTCCAACTTTTATAAAATCATCTCCAAGATTCTCACTACCAGATTAAGTAAGGTGTTGGATAGTATCATCAATAAGGCTCAGGCTGCCTTTGTCTCTGGGCAGAAGATTCATAATCACATTTTGTTGGCTACTGAGTTAACCAAGGGCTATAGTAGAAAGGATGGTACTTCTAGGTGTATGGTTCAACTTGATTTACAAAAAGCTAATGACATGATAGATTGGTTTGCCCTTGAGAATATCCTGAGTGAGATTGGTTTGCCCAAGAAGTTTATTGACTCGATTATGACAAATGTAACTACAATTTTGTATAGGTTCAACATATATGGGAAGTATACTGATAGGATGGAAGTTAGGAGGGGCATCAGACAAGGGGATGCCTTATATCCTCTTATATTTGTCATCACCATGGAATATCTGAATAGACTACTGTTCATAATGCAGAAGAACCCCAATTTTAATCATCACTCAAAATGTGAGAGGCTGCAATTAACTAATCTCACATTTGCTGATGACCTTCTACTGTTTGCTAGAGGTGATCATGGTTCCATTGAGCTGCTTCAACAAACTCTGAATGGATTCCTTGAGCCTACAGGGATGAAAATGAATCCCTCTAAAAGTAGGATTTATTTTGGTGGTGTGCCTGATGATGTTAAGCATAATATTCTGCAGATGAGCTCCTATAGAGAAGGATCTTTCCCTTTTAGATACCTTGGTATACCTGTGACTAGCAAGAATTTATTTGTGATACATTATATGCCTCTTGTGGATAAACTCTTGAGTAGGGTTACACATTGGAGTGCCAGCTTATTGAGCTATGAGGGTAGATTGTAGCTGATAAAAAGTGTGCTCTATGCCATATATACGTACTATATGCAATGTTTCATGTTCCCTAAATTTGTGCTGGAAAAAATTAATCCTATTTGTAGGACTTTTCTTTGGACATGTGGTAGTATTATTAGTAGAATGAGCCATATAGCTCGGGAGAAAGTTTGTAAACCTAAAATTAAAGGTGGTCTCAACATCACGAATGTGGAGATTTGGAACAAGATATTTATGATCAAATTGCTTTGGAATATATGTGTCAAGTCTGACAATTTGTGGGTTCGATGGATCCATGCCTATTATCTAAAGCATGATTATATGATGAGAAGATATGTGAAACAAGTTGACTCTGGAATATTCAAAGTTGTTTTACAACAAAGGAAGAATATTGGTGTGGTGCAGGCTCTGTGGAATAGTATGTTACAGGTTGGGAGGTTTGATAGCATGAAATTTTACCAGGGTATGTTTCCAAATATCCCTATTGTTAATTGGTGTAATTTGATTATGCATAATAGAGTCAGGCCTAGAGAGATTATGACTCTTTGGTTGATCTGACATGGGAACTTAGAGATTAATCGAGACTTTACAGATTTGGATGGTTGATAATTCTCAATGTGTGTTATGTATTAAAGACAAAATCATTGGTCATTTGTTTTTTGGTTGTCTAAAGTTGAATCATATTTGGAGTGGTGTCCTCAAGTGGCTTTGAATTCAGCATGCTCCTGGGGAATGGGATGAGTAGTTGAAGTGGGTTTTACTACATTGTCGTGGCAAAGGTTGGAAAACTTCCCTAATTAGACTGGCCCTAGCTGAAACTCTCTATGAGATTTGGATTTTTCATAATGTTATCTGCTTCTGTCACAATAGGGACAATAGGAATATTGTGGAGTGCATTATTAATGTAATTGTGTATAGAGGATGGACTAGTCCTAAGCTTAGACCACACATAGCCAATTTTATGTTACCTTAAGTTGTTTAGTTGATTTGTAACTTTGTGGGCTGGATCCTAGAGATCGCCTTGTATTGTGTGTTTTTGAATTAATTCCATTTTTGATTAAAAAAACTTAATTTAAATAAACCAAAATATCATTTTTAATTACTTTTTATTTTAATTATAATTAAATTTTTGAGTAATGCTATAGTGTATGAAATATTTCATCAACGAAAGCAAACGATTATATATATATATATATATATATATATATATATATATATATATATATATATATATATATATATATATATATATATATATATATATATATATATATATATATATATATGGCTTTACAACCTTTCTTTAAACCAAATGTTATTTATTTTAAACCAAATATTAATTACAATAAATGAGTAAATATAAAACAACTTTATGGTTCAACACACGATCATGTTGTTTCGACAGAAAATAGTGTCGTAACATTTAGCATTTTTCTAAACATGTTAAAAGTTTTGGTTGGGGATTTCAAATTAAGTCATCGTTTGGTTCGTGAGTTGATCCATTTAAGGAAATGCTCTCTTTCTGGGTTCTTGAAGATAACAATGAAAAATATTCTTATCAATTTTTGAGCTCAGCATGATTTAAAGCTTAATTGGTTCGATATCAATCTGGTGTAAAATCCCAGTTTGGTTCGTTGTTAGCCCATATAAAACTTCTTATCAGTGTGGAGGATAGCTAATTCAAAACCCCACATTGGTTCAAAATAAGTCTTTATAAAATATCAATTTATATTGGGGACTAACTACTCGAAGTTTTGTTCGTGTTTGGAATGAAGATAAACCTCTTCAGTCCATTGTTCGTTGTTTGGTTAGAAGTTAACCTAAAATTTCGTTTATCATTATATAAGGGGATTCATGTGCTTAACCTTCTAAAAGTTCATAAGTATTATTGGATACTCTCGAGATCAATTCTTGGGGACATGAGTAGGTCACTTAATTTAGACCAGACCTCTATAAATCCTAGGGTCATCTCTTTTCCCTTCTCTTTTATTTTCCACATATTTTGTTCACTTTGATTTTATGCTGCAATATTAAAACATTTTCTTGAAAATGGTTTTGAACTCTGATTTAAATAACAATTTTGTTTTAAATTGTCGTTTTTGAAACCCCCGCAATTCACCCCCCTCGTATTATCAAATTTTCAAATCTACCAAGATAACGTGACACACTCTTAAGATGATATATGGAGTTTCTCCAAGTATCGAACAAAAGCGAATGAACACATGATGTGAAGAGGGTGAATATTTTATCGTAAGTGCCTCTCTAAATTTATAAATGGTAGAAATAATTTTAAAATGTTTTTTACTAATAAATATCTAATAATTAGAAATTGGAATTAGACGAATGATCAAATCCTTAAATCAAGAGATGAGAGTGTTTATGGCTTTCAAGAAAAATTAAAGAAGGAAGAAATTGTAGAGAAGCTGAATGAATTAATTAAATTACTTAAGGATGAAGGAATAAGCTCAAATCTGAAAGAATCCTTAGCAACTTCATCAAACTCCTACAAGGCAACTCCTGTGGTTTCCTTTGAAAAAACAATTTCAGTAGTTAAACCATCTTTAATGGATTCGACATCAAACGGGGGGAACATCATATATAAGAGGATATGGAGAATAAGAAGCCTTGTCTAGTGGAATCTTAGAGAAAATAAGAGATATTAAAGCCTCTACAAATGATAATGAATCAACCTTAAAGAGCATACTCTCGAGTATACAATAGTTTTCCTTTGAAGTCTATGATCCAAGGAGAAACCTTAAAGAGAAAACTTATTTGCTTCTCTTTGAATGTCGCTCAACTTGGTAAACTCTTCTATCCTTTCTAAAAAGTGATATGACTAAGTTTCAGCATCTTGTGTGACATGTGTCGTCCACTCTTGTGATGTCTTTGGTTTAGGACATCCTAATTTCAAATAAACATGAACAAAATGTTGTTTTTTTATAGCCAACTAATACACAAGATGCATTCGGATGAATTTTGAGGTGGCTTACTCCTAAGTGAAAAAAATGTTTCTGAGAAACCATATTGTGTCAAAGCAATACACACAATATCATAAGCACTTTCTATAAGGTGTCCCATTTCCGAGATGACACACATATTTCCTCGATCCCGTGCCATCTCGTTTCAACTTCCTAATTCGTGGTTGATATGTGCCACTTCTTTCGCATATCATTGTTACAAATGATTGTCTTTTATCTAAACCATTGTCGAACCTTCTGATTACAATGCCAAACCCCAATTTTTGGGCCTTCCTACGGACCCATTGTAACATATATTCACGAACAATAAACACTTATTTATTTAGAAATTATGCACAAACATCTACCAAGACAACAATCAATGGAGTACCCAGTTTAACATCATCATTTGATTCATCCGATTTTACATCATCATCCACTTCATCCAGTTTAACACCATGCTTCACTTCGACTGATTTAACATCCACACTTACAATATCTTTTGGAAACATATTCGGGTGCACCATATATAATACCAATAACAACAGAAAAACAATATGAAACTCAAAATATCAGAACAATCTGAATATGCACATCCGGACCACACCAAACTTCGTCCGGTGATGCATATATGGATTCAATGTTCATTTTTCAACTCAAAGACAAGATTATTGCAAGGAATGATGGATGTAATGAATGAGCTTTACCTACAATTTCAGTTTGTTTGCTCTCTTTGAAGTGATGAAATACAATAATTATGTTTTGGTGTTGAAAAATTGATTGAGAATGAGAGAAATGTTTTTAAGGGTTTTGCAATGGAATGTGTTTTAGCATGAAAAAGAAGATCATACAAGGTGGTGTTTTATCAAATTTTCTGTTGTGAATTTCTAGAGATGCATCTTTGAAAATATCATTGACTTGATAATTAAATCAGTTGAGTGAATAACAAAACTCCACAACTGAGTGCAAAGAGTACTTGGGAGATGCATCTCCAGATACACCCAACAATATATGAAAATGCATCACATGACCATATATTTTTTTATAACTGGGGTGAATCTCAGAAACGTGAAGGCTAGTGTAATTTTGAGTGCATATGAAAGACATTTTTGAATTTTCAAATGTGTGGAAGGCACCACTATAAGTGAAAAGAACATCCTCCTATAACTATCCATGGCGCATGAAGCGGCGCATGGAAGTCTCATAACCTAAATTTGGTGTTGAGTTTTTTTTTTGGGCCACTTCCCCGGCCTCTTGGTATAACTTCCATCATAATGTTTTCAAACACCCTTCCTTATTTTCCGAATAGGAAAATAAATAAAGATTATAATTAAAATTATAATTACCTTTGATGTAAAAACAAATAAAGAAATAATTAAAAGGATAGTTTATTTCATAAAATTCATTTCATATGAGAAATGACGAAACATACACCGAAAGATTGTTAGTGTGTGAGGCACTTTTAGTGTGGAGAGAAAGAGAGAATAATAAAGGAAATAAGGATTTGTACCATTGAATTGTACAAATAATGATACACACTATGACTATTTTATATACAATCCTAATTGGGCTTGGGTTAACACAACTTGGATTATATTTAAATATAAATCTAATCAAATCTAATTTAATATTTCAACACACCCCCATAATCCAAGTTGTCGAACATCCTCAATAATAGTCAATCAGAACTATTCCTAATTTCTTTCTCAAATTTAGGAATCTGTCGATCTTCAATCCTTTGGTGAAAATGTCGGCCAACTGTGCTTCACTTGAGCAATGCCTAACTTCAAGTTCACCTTGATTTACTTTTTTCCTCAAGAAGTGAAACTTTGCTTCAATATGTTTACTTCTTCCATGCAGAACTGGATTCTTCGCCAGATTTATGGCTGACTTGTTGTCGATTTGCAATACTAGAGGTTTCTTCACTTTGACAGTCATTTCTTCAAGTACATACCTAATCCAAATTGCTTCACATGCAGCATAGGATCCTGCTATATATTCATCTTCACACGATGACAATGCCACCACAGGTTGCTTCTCCGAACACCGTGAGATTGGGGCACCAAATACTTGAAATAAATATCCAATTAAGCTTCTCCGGTCTTCCTTATCTCCACACCAATCAGGATCTGAAAAATAATTAACTATTGCTTCTTTGCCTTCAGAATCTCGTCAAAATAGTATTCCACAATTTATTAAACCCTTCAAATATCTCAGGATTCTTCTTGCAGCCTTCAAATGTGACACTCTTGGTTCACCCATATATCTCCTTACTAATCCGACTGCGAAACCTATATTAGGTCGAATGTTGCACACATACCTCAGAGATCCCATAATTTTCTTGAACAAAGTTGCATCGAATTTGTCTTCCTCTCCATTCTTCTCCAACTTCACATTTGGTTCGACGGGTGAGGATGTAAGATTCAAATCATCCATTCTGAATCTATTGAGTATCTCTTTGACATACTTTCTTTGATGTAGCACCATACCTTGGTTCGACATTTGAAATTCCATGCCTAGAAAATAAGACAACTTTCCTAGATCCAACATTTCAAATTCCTTCGTCATCAGCTCTTTGAACTTCGACAGGTTCTCCAAACTATTTTCAGTTACTAGCAAGTCATCAACATACAAGCAGGTGATTGTTATATCTTGTGCTACAACCTGAACATAGACACTATACTCTAATTTACATTTGATAAATCCCAATTCGACTAAGTATGAGTCGATCTTCTTATTCCATGCCACAGGTGCCTGCTTGAGGCCATAGAGCGCTTTGTGCAATCTATATACTTTACTCGCTTCCTTATAAATCACAAACCCAGGAGGTTGTGTGACATAAACTTCTTCGTCTAAAGGACCATTCATAAATGTTGATTTCACATCTAGATGGAACGTCGACCAGCCTTGGTTGCATGCCAATGCTACCACTAGTCGAACAGTCTCTAATCTTGCTACTGGAGCAAATACTTCAGATTAGTCGAGTCCTTCTCTTTGAAGAAAACATCGAGCTACTAATCTTTCTTTATGTCTTGCTATTGACCCATCTGCATTGTGTTTCAACTTGAACACCCACTTTAATTCGATAGCTTTTGTATGTGCTGGAAATTTGACTAACTGCCATGTGTTGTTTCTTTCGATTGCCTGTAACTATTCGACCATAGCTAACTTCCACTTGTTAATCTTCAAAGCTTCGCTATAGTTGATTGGTTCAGCACCTGCAAGTAAAGCAAAATGAACTAATTCTTCATCTGGTGTGATTTTATCATCACCCACCACTTCATAATCATGAAGTCTTGTTGGAAGAACTCTATTTCTTTGAGGTCTTTGGCTTGTTTCAGCCACAACCTCTTGACTTCTACTGTGTTGGGAGTGTTAACAACTGCTTCTTCTTCGAATTCAATTGGATTCTCAACAATTCTTTCAACCTCTACTTCATGAGTTTCTTCGTCGAAATCAAAGTTCATAAATGGCTTGTTAATTGAATTACTAGAATTCCAATCCCAGGCAGAATTTTCATTAATCAAAATATCTCGACTCAACACAATCTTCTCATTAACTGGATTGAATAGTCTGTATGCACCAGTTTTATGATATCCTACCAGAATCATAGGTTCACTCTTGTCATCAAGCTTCCTTCTCCTTGCATCAGGAACATGCTTGTAACACATAGAGCCAAACACCTTCAAATGACTTACTGATGATCGTTTTCCACTCCACACTTCTTCAGGAACCTTGTTCTTTAATATCTCAGTAGGACACACATTAAAAATATAAACTGCAGTCGAAACAGCTTCTCCCTATAAAGACTTTGGAAAATTCTTTTGCTTCAGCATGCATCTCGCCATATCTAATATAGTTATATTTCTTCTTTTAGCAATTCCATTATGTTGAGGTGTATAAGAAGCAGTTACCTCATGATCAACACCATGTTCTTCACAAAAATCTTTAAACATCTTGGATGTGTATTCACCACCTCCATCTGTTCGCAGAACTTTGATCTTCTTCTCACTCTGGTTTTCGACAAGTATCTTGAATCTCTTAAAGATTTCAAATACTTTATCCTTTTGTTTGATCACATAGATCCAAAGCTTTTGACTAAACTCATCGATAAACGAAACAAAATATCTGTTTCCACCAATTGTATGTTCTTCAAATGGACCACATACATCTGAATGCACCACTTCGAGAATGCAGGATGATCTCATTGACATAGTCAAAACGAAAGAATTTCTGGATTGCTTTCCCACTAGACAACCTTCACAAAGTTTTTCAGGCATCTCAAGGCTTGAATACCAGTAACCATATCTTGAGTAATCAGTTGATTAAGTGATCGAAAATTCAAATGTCCAAACCTCAAATGCCACAACTAATTATCCTTGTGGTCGACAATAATTTTAAAACATTGAACTTCTGTCGAACTGATCATAGTCTTAAATGTCCTATTCTTCGACAATGGAGATTTTAAGACCAAATTCTTCTTGGTGTCGAACAATTTCAAAACTCCATCTTTCATGACAACTGAGAAACCTTTTTCAACTAGTTTTCCAACACTTAGCAAGTTGCATTTCATTCCAGGTACATAGAGCACATCTTTGATCATAACTTTCCCTCCATTACTCATTTGAAAGACTATGTTGCCAGTACCTTCTGCTTGCAATATTATCAGCAAGTT
The DNA here is from genome assembly GCA_948472305.1 of Vicia faba. NCBI lineage: Eukaryota > Viridiplantae > Streptophyta > Magnoliopsida > Fabales > Fabaceae > Vicia > Vicia faba. Next base: position 361,460,930 of record OX451737.1, read on the forward strand.
TTACTTTTCTCTTCTTCGACTCGTCAAAATTTTCCAACCACTTCTTTCGACCAGTCATGTGATTCGAGCAGCCTGAGTCGAGAAACCAGATCTTGGATTCGACACGGTTATCTGTAACTGCAGCCATAACCACTATACCACCTTCAGAATCGTATGAATATTGGCGTGCAAGGTTCGCTCCTTCGTCCTTGCCTGTCGATCCCTTGTCTTTTCTGTACCAACAATTATTGGCCAAGTGTCCCCACTTTTCACAGTTATAACACTGCATACCTTTCTTATCTTCTTTGTCCTTTCGATAGTTTCCTCCTCCCTTTTTCGAGGATTCAGAAGATCTATCTTCGACCTTATTCTTATGGAGATTCGACCAAGGCTTCTTGCCATGAGTCTTGTCGAACTTGCCTTTGAATTTGTTGGAACCACCATCCTTTTTCCATGATTGAGCATAAAGTGTCTGTATCGAGTCTTGAACTCCTTTCCTTTTGATAATCCTCATCTCATGCGCCTCCAATGAACCAACTAAATCTTCCACTTTAGTGGTTTCAAGATTGTTGGATTCTTGAAAAGCTACAATAACGTGATCAAAATGAGAGGTCAATATTCTCATTACCTTCTCAACTATCATCTTATCAGTAATGGTTTCACCATAATCCTTCATGAGATGGACGAGTTTTTGAACCTTCGACACATATTCTGCAACTTTTTCATCTTCTCCCATCGACAACAACTCATATTGTCGGCACAAAATTTATAATTTGGTAACCTTGACTTTTTCACCTCCTTCATAATACTTCACCAGAATATCCCATGTCTCCTTCGCCGTTTCAGCATGAGAGATTTTGTCAAAATTAGCAGCATCGACGACTGTTTGAATGCAATAAGCATCCTTGCAATCTTTCTTCTTGACTTCATTGTGGGCTTTTTTCTGTTCGCTGGTTGCATTTACAGCCAACGCAGGAACGCCATTGGTAACCACTTCTAGGGTTTCATGAAAGCCAAACAAGGATTACATTTGTTTTTTTTTTCCATGGGATCCAATTTTTATCGTCAAGCATTGGAAGAGAATCCAGAATTCCCTTATCACTAGCCATCTTCGCAGCGGTTGATTCACTTTCCCTAGAAACACAATCTCTGATGTGAAATTCTTGAAAACTTGATCAAGAACTATAACCGAAAGCTCTGATACCAATTTGCTAGTGTGTGAGGCACTTTTAGTGAGTAGAGAAAGAGAGAATAATAAAGGAAATAAGGATTTGTATTATTGAATTGTACAAATAATGATACACACTATGACTATTTATATACAATCCTAATTGGGTTTGGGCTAACACAACTTGAATTATATTTAAATATTAAATTTAATCAAATCTAATTTAATATTTTAACAAAGACAACTCCCACATGAAAAGCATAATAGCAAATTAGCATTGGAGGAATATAAGTACTGTTGGAATAATATAGCAAATGTGAGTAAGTGGAGAAATAGTCTCACATTGGATAGGAATGTGGAGACTTAAGCATATATAAGTGGGAGAACCCACTCACCTATCACCTTAAGGTTTTAGGTAAATAAGTGATGTGTCTCTCACAAAGGTGTTTATTCTTACACTATGTATCGATGCTCCTAATATCTCCCTCCAACATGGTATCATGAGTCTTTGGTTCGAGAAAGGGACCGGAAGAGACTTGTATTGAAATGCTCCCACTCACCTATCACCTTAAGGTTTTAGGTGGATAAGTGGTGTGTCTCTCACAAAGATACTTATTCTTACACTATGTATCAATGCTCTTAGTATCTCCCCCAATGAGTACAAGAAAATATAGTATAATAACTAATAGAGGCATTTAAAACCGCCTCTTGTTGAATTATACGCCTTTCAAAACCATCCAACCAATCCTTATCGAAAGCAAAGCTGCACACATCTTCTAATAACTCAACAAGTTCAGAGCGGCATGAGCCCAATACATCGAGCATAGTATGCGTTTGAAGGAATTTCAATAGCTCAGCAAGTAAATTGTAGGCATAGCCCTTGTATCTATTACTAAGCGAAGTATCTCTTAAATGAAGAGAAGAATGCTTGGCAAGGAAACCATTTAACAAACATAAGTTCTCGTAATTCAAATGCTTCTTGGAAGGTAGTTGCTCGAGCTCTCTTGTGACAACCAAAGTAGAGCTTAAATTTTCATCTATTTGAGAAGGTTCTTCTGAAAGTACAAGAAAGAATAGTTAAACCTCTAAGCATAATAAAATTAATTAAAAATAAAATGAAGCAATATATTACCTTTGGACGAAATTGAAGGAAATTGAGATGCAATAGGAGATATGATGCTAGAAGAGGGTTTAGATTTGGACTATTTTACAATTGTCTCAGAGACATTTGAACTATTCCATCGGAGGTCACAAATTCAAACTTTTACCATTAGTTGATTTCTTAAATATGGAAGAGTCTGATTTCATTACATATTGAACAAAAAATTGTTAAGTCTCAACAATTTCTTAGCAACAATTTCTCTTAACTTTGGATACAAGATTTAGAAGTAGTAGACTCAGAACTTCTTTACATTAAAATTAGTTTAAGACTTTGACTCTTAGGAATCCAATTGCATATTAATGAATAAGAAACATGACAACACTACCTGTGAAGATATTTTACACTCAGAAGTAGTTAATAGATCTGATGATGAATTGATTAATTCTAAATAAGGCGATGATGAAGTGTCTGATTTTGAATGAGTTGAGGATGTTAAAGTCTTAACATTAGTTGATAATTCCTTCTTCAACCCTTATCTCAATACTCAGCTTTAATTTAGAAGATTGTTTAATATTGTAATACAATTCAATTACTGCATTGTAAAAGAGTAAAATAAATACAAGCAAAAGACTGAAAAGTTTTTTCTGGTGTAGTAGAACCATCCAACTAATTTCATGGCATGCAAATGTAACTTACATACGGAGGTTTGAAAGACATATTTGAGCTTGTTGCAGTTTACTACGCCAAGTATTTCTAGCTTTTGGAAGTATGTGTTTGTAGACTCAAAATTTATTTATTTGTCATTTTCCAAATCATCTTCAATAATATGCTTCAACTCTTTCCATTCTTCTATTCTTAGAATAAGCAATTGTGGTAAGCATCTTAATATAGAAGTGGAAAACACAATTTCCAATTTTTCACATCGCAAGATTTTTATTCCTGTAAGGTAATTGAGAGCAAATGAATTTTTGGGACTAACCAAAAGACTCATCTTTGTTGAAATAAAGGATTCAAGAAATATGATTTTATGAAAACAAGATTGAAGAAGAAGAAGAGAGAGATTGATGAGTTAGTTAGGTGTAAATGCTCAGGCCCTTTATATAGGCAAAAATGTTCAGGCCCTTTCTGAGAGATTTTATGAATTTGTTATTGTTGTTGCTATATATTTCTTATTACAAATATAATGGCCCTTTATATAGGCAAAAATGCTCAGGCCCAAAATACATGCTAAAAACTCAAATAACTACATAACAAGAATTAACCAACTAACACGCCTCCTAATTCATGTTATCAAGACTTCTCATCTCAATACTTTTCTTTAACTCTTCGAACCTCACTTTCTTCAGAGGTTTGGTGAATATGTCAGCTAGTTGCACTTATGTCTTGCAATGTTTTATTTCGAGCTTCCCTTTATTGACTTGATCCCTCCGAAAATGATACATTCTTTCAATGTGTTTACTTCGACCGTGACACACTGGGTGATTCGCAAGATTCATAGCTGACTTGTTATTAACAAACAACTTCATCTTCGACTCCATTATTCTAAGTTCTTCAAGTAGCATTTCGATCCATGCTGCTTGACATGCAACATATGATGCAGCCACATATTCTGCTTCGCATGATGACAAAGCCACAATATTTTGCTTCCTCGAACTCCAGGAGATTGGAGCTCCTTCGATCATAAAAATGTATCCTGCAGTACTCTTCTTTTCATCTTGATCTCCACTAAAGTCTGAGTCAGTGTATCCATGAAATTTGACATATGAGCTGTTCTTCGACTTCTTTGGTAACAGCACACCATGATCAATAGTTCCCTTTATGTATCTCAACACCCTCTTCACTATGATGAGATGAAATTCTTGAGGTTTCTCCATAAATCTTCTCAACAATCCTACACTTTGACAAATATTTGGTCTAGTATTGCAAAGATACCTCAAGGATCCAATGATTTGTTTGTAAAGGGTCGAACTTACAAACTCATCATTCGATTCCTTTTTCAGCTTTGCTTCAGTCTTTAATGGAGTAACAACTGCCTTACAGTTGCTCATATTGAACTTCTTCAGTATACCTTGAGCATACTTCGTTTGATGTAAGAAAACTCCTTCTTCGATGTCTTTGAATTCCTTTCTCAGGAAATAGGAGAGATTCCCTAAATCAGACATTTCAAATTCCTGCATTAACTTCGACTTTACCTTCATTATCTCAACTTTGTCTGCTCCTGTAATGAGTAAGTCATCAACATAGAGACATAAAATTATTTGATTGACACTTTCGACATCATTTACATATACTCCATGTTTAGAGGCACACTTTGTGAAACCTCCTTCGATTAGGAAGCTATCTATCCTTTTATTCCAAGCTCTAGGAGCTTGCTTCAAGCTATAGAGAGTCTTCCTTAATCTGTAAACTTTCGACTCCTTCCCTTTGACGTCGAAACCTGGTGGTTGAGAAAAGTAGACTTCTTCTTCCAATGGACCATTAAAAAATGTTGACTTTACATCAAGTTGGTGCATTTTCCATCTTCTACATGCAGCTATCGAAACAACAATCTTGATTGTTCTGATCCTCGCAACAGGCGCATATACTTCATCGAGGTCAATACCAGGTTTTTATAGAAAACCTCTGGCTACCAGTATTGCCTTATACTTTGCAATCTCACCATTTGGCCTTCGTTTCACCTTGTAGATCCATTTCACATAAATTGGTTTCTTGTTGGTTCTTTTGACAAGCTCCTAGGTCTTGTTCTTCTCAATGGCTCTAAGTTCTTCTTTCATGGCTTCACACCAATTCGAATCGCTCAAGACTTCGCCCAAATAAATTGGTTCTGATTCAGCCATCATCATGGCTTCTTTGATTAAGTTACCATCTACATCAATTTCTTAATCTAGAAACCTCTCATATCTAATCATCCTAGTCGACTCAGCTCTTGTTCTTGTGGATCTTCTTTCATTCTGCACAGGTGGTTCTTCATTTCGACTTGTCGAAGCTTCGTTCTGTTCATCTTCTTCAAACACAGTTATGATTGTGTCTGATTCATGTCGAACTGAACTTCGATTCCAATCTCATCCTTTGCTTTCGTCTAGAAGAACATTTCTACTAATCACTAGTTTATCTTCAATTGGTGAATACAGCTTGTATGCACCAGTCGAATGATAATCTATGAGCACCATGACTTCATTATGATCATCCAGCTTCTTTCTCAATTGTTTAGGTACATGCCTGGAACACATCGATCCAAAAATTCTAAGATGACTTACATTTGGCTTCGACCCTGTCCAAACCTCATGTGGTGTCTTTTCGATCATCTTCTTCGTTGGGCATCTATTTAGAATGTATACTACTGTCGAAGCTGCTTCAGCCAAAAATCTCTTAGGCATATTCTTAGCTTTCAACATACATCTCGTCATGTTCAGTATATTTCTATTCTTTCTCTCAGCTATGTCATTTTGCTGAGGCGTATAGGGTGCAATAACCTCATGCTCTATACCTTCCTCATTGCAAAATGTAGAAAATTCAGCAGAAGTATATTCATCACCACCATCAGTTCTTAACTTCTTCAATTTGTAGCCACTTTGTTTCTCAGCATGCAACTTGAACTTCTTGAACTATGTGAATACCTCACTCTTCCTTTCAATAAGGTAAATTCACACGTGTCTGGTTAATTCATCAATGAAAGTAAGGAAATATCGGTTAACTCCATTGGACTTTACTTCAAAGGATCCACACACATCTGAATGAACCAGCCCCTGTTTTTTCTTTGATCTTATAGGCAAGTCACGTTTGAACGCCTTTCTTGCCTGTTCAGCTTTGCAGCATTCCTCACATATCTGCTTTGGTTCCTTCACATACGGCAACCCAAGCACCATTCTTTTCTTATTAAACATACATAAACTCTTGAAGTTTAGATGTCCATACCTGTGATGCCATAGCCATTTCTTGTCTTCTTCTATAGTTGAAGCAAGACATTTGTGATCTGATGTGTTGAGTTCAACCTTGAACGTTTTGTTCTCCGCCAATGGTGCTTTTATGATTAGCCTCCCATCAGCCCTATATACCTTCATATGATTATTCTCCAACTGCATATTGAAGCTTTTTGCAAGTAATTGACCTACACTTATCAAGTTACTTGTCATCGAAGGTACACATATAACTTCAGTGATAGTAGCCTTTCGAACATCCTTTCCGATAATCGAAATATCACCTTTACCACCTGACTTGATATGCCTGCCATCTGCAAAATTTATCACCTTTTCAACTGAATCATCTAACTTGGTAAACTAGTTTTTGTGGCCAGTCATGTGGTTGCTACATCCTGAATCTAGATACCACATATTGTTTTTCTTAGTAGTCGACTGAGTGTTCATCACCAACAACACATCATCAGAATCACTATCTCTAACTCATGTATATTGAGCTTCATCACTATCTTTCGACCTTGCAGCTTTCTTTCTTCGACAGTCTCTAGCATAGTAACCAAAACCTTGACAATTGTAACATTGCACCTCTTCTGTGTCAACTTCTTCCCAGAATACTTGTTGCCCACACCTTTCGAATCAGTATTCTTGCTTGACTTCTCATCACTATCAAGACTCTTTCGCTGCTACGACTTCTCTTTTCCACACGCCTTCATCTGGTTTGTTAGCGCAACAACTCTTGAAAAATATGCAAAAATAGATTCATCCTCTTTCATCTGAAGCATCTCATACTGCTTCCTCAATGTCTACAACTTCACCTTCTTCAGTTTCTCATCTCCACCATACAAAGATTTCAGTTTTTTCCCAAGCTCCTATTGTTGTTTCTTCTTCAATTATCTTCTCGAATATGTCACAAACCACACACTGGTTAATCAAGAACAGTGTATTGTCATCTTTCTTCCTCTAATCTTTGTGCGCAACTTTCTGGGCTTCTGTAGCATCTCCATCCAGTTGTGATATTCCATCATTCAAGATTTCTGCAACATCTTGAAATATGAAAATAACCTTCATTTGTGTCACCCATCATTGATAGTTTTCACCTTTGAAAACCAGTAGATTCACTGGAAATTGTGTTGATGTTGTGATCTGTTTGCCATTAGATTCTCTCTGAATCACAAACAAGCAGCTATGATACCAATTTGTTGGAACAAAGGATTTAAGAAATATGATTTATGAAAACAAGAGAGAGGAAGAAGAGAAGAGAGAGAGAGAGAGAGAGAGAGAGAGAAGAGAGAGAGAGGAGAGAGAGAGAGAGAGAGAGAGAGAGAGAGAGAGAGAGAGAGAGAGGAGAGAGAGAGAGAGAGAGAGAGAGAGAGAGAGAGAGAGAGAGAGAGAGAGAGATTGATGAGTTAGTTAGGTGTAACTAACTCTCTAACTGAATTTGTTATTGTTACTGCTATATATTTCTTATTTAAAATATAATGACTCTTATATAGGCAAAAATACTCAGGCCCAAAATACATACTAAAAAGTCCTAATAACTAATAACAAAAATTTAACCAACTAACAATCTTTGTAGGTAGATCCTGCAACCCAATGTACTGAAAACCTAAGTTCATTTGTTGTTCATCTACTACATTGAGAAAATATATATTTTTCTACTTTGCAATCATATAGCTTGAGACTTTTCAAACCAAGAATTGTGAGATCACCATAGATTTGATAGCAAACTGCGAGCAGTTATTAACGCCAAGATCTTTCAAAAGTGGAAATGTTGTGCGATAATGTTAGGAACATGTGGCGACTAAACTTGGCAGATAACAAAGATAGAGACATTCCATTGCGGGAAGATGAAGATTATTATGGTTTCGATGAGCATCAGAGTAATATCCAAATAAGTATTCTAATTTCATGGAATCTTGAACCTTGACCGTTATTATCATCATCGTCAACTATTTCTCCTCTCGATTCCTTCTCTTATCTTTCATCTATTATTATGTATTCAAGATGGCTGCAACAAACTATTGCCAACGACACTAGGCTACGAGCGGTAGTTACTTGAAACAGGGAGATCAACATCAGGCATTGTATCAATGACAACTCTTCAAGTGATGAGCATCCTTCAATCACTTCAAATGGATTATTCCTCATAATTTCATAACTTCTCAAGTTCAACAATCTAAGATTACTTAGTTTTGCAAGTCCGTCTAGCAACTCATTAATTTTACACTTATCCAAATCAAGTGTCTCAAGACTTTGCAGATTTCCCAAAATAGAGATAACACCTAAAAAGTAGAGAGCAATATTCTTCAACGACTGAATTGATTGTGGCAATGATAAAGTTGCTTGATAAGAATCACTAAATAAATGAAAAACTTGAAGTCCACTAATATTTTCAGTCAGACCAGCATGTCGTTTGGACATTTCCTATGCATCGTCTTGAGACAAGAGCTCCAATCTGATTGTCTTACTGCATTCTAATTTGTTGCATACCAACCCATTGCGCGTGGTTACAAGAATTCTACAACCTTTGTGATTGTCACTATATGGAATCACTATTCCTTCAAAATCAATATCTCCCCAAACATCATCCAGTATTAGAAGAATCTTTTCACCACTGGTTAATCTTTTCCATAGTATTTTGGCTCGGTCTGATTCACTACAGTCATCAAATTTAATCCCAAGGGTCCAGCAATATCATCTTGAATCTTTGGCCAATGTAGTCTTTCAGTGCCGCCCATCCCTTACAACCCGATTATATAATTGGTGTCATCTCTTAGTGCATCCAAAAGCTCTTCATATTTCGATTCTCTGCTTTTAAAAGAAATATAGTGTCAGGATGAATATCGTTCAACATTTGGAAGAGGAGTAAGGAGTCCAATATCAAGTTCCTTTCTCGTTTCCATGGAAAAAAAATTTTATGCTACCACATTGGATTCAGAACAACTACACAAGTGAGCGAAACACCACCTTTTAACTTTAAAATTTTAAGATATTAGGTTCACGAGTCCTCTTAATTATATATTGTTCAACTTCCACTTTTTTCAAACAATGAGAGATTTCTAAAACACTCTTATCACAAAAAACCCGAAGAAAATTAAGACTAATTACAGATTACAAAAAAAATAATTTATTTTTACTTTTTTTTTAACATTTTACTTTGCACCATAAAATATGAAATATCATCTTTTTCGTGAATTGTACTTAAAATTGAATTTTCCTAATTAAAATTGTAATTTAGTGTTTTATTTTTTACAAAAAGATTGCAATTTGGTGTTAAAAAGTGAGTTATGTATATTTACTCGCGAATTAACGGTAATAATTTGTGAATTTTTCAATTTAAAATTAATTCAACTCGTAATTAAAATTACTTGCAAATAAAAGTACATGATTGTTGGAAAATTGTTTCTTTTAAACTTTTTTCATTGAAATTTACATAAAAATTAAATATAGTTAAATGATATATATATATATATATATATATATATATATATATATAGTATATATATATATATATATATAATATATATATATATATATATATATATATTGCAGTATTCTGTTATACAATCAGAAATGGTGTTGATCTTCAATACGGTGGTACGGGGTTGACCTGCAATATTAGCACTCCAACGCACAAATAAGTGAGAAAATGATATAAAGTGGAAAATAACTTTACCTAAAAAAGGCGCACAATCTTTCTTATATACTAGAGGCGGTTAAAATAACTCGTGTGGGACGTGATGTGTTGTGTAGTTAACAATCTAACTATTTGTACTACATATGATGTGTAAGAGGTTAAAATCTCAACCATTTGTTCATAGTGAGTGTTCACATGTCCCATGTGTGTTTTATTAGTGTTCTCTTTTGGGGTTCTTGTATTGGGTCTTTTGGGCGGCACAAAATAGTTCCCCTCAAAGCCCTTGTCGCTGTTTTATAAGGTGAGTGTTTTTCTGTGTACGCTTCTAGACTGGTTATCACTATCAACATTAGAATATGAGCATTAAATACATTTTGCCACTGATGTTGCTTCGACACGATTTCTATGTTAACTTCATTAGGATACGGTTGCTAGAGATTTCAGATTAGATGTT